>CM038682.1:752776113-753376113 GCA_021605205.1 Aegilops longissima | reverse complement strand
TAGGAACCCAACCGATTATGGGCCAGGATGCAGGCCTGTGGTGCAGAATTCTCTGCTGCTAGTAGGCCCCACGGGGCAGAGGGGATGATGGTTAGGCAATGTACTGCCTGCGTATGAGAGGAGCTTGAGTGGGGATTCGCAGCTGGGAATATAAACCTGTGCGGCGTCCTCTCGCTTGGCGAGGTGGGCCTAACTCCCACCACCCCACGGTTGTGCCCTGCGCGGCTCTGCCTTGGGCCCAATTCGGGTGGGCTGGCCCAGGGCAGCCTCACCCGCGCACTAAAATAATTTACTTTTATAAATTCTTAAATTTGTTTCTGTTTTATATTCTCCTTTATTTCACTTCTTAATTCTAATATTTCTTTTCTTTTTATATTTCAAATATTTTAAAATCAAATCTCTTTTTTCTATTTTATTTCTAACAGTGTTTACTAAAATTAAAAAATCTACCAAAATATGTTGTGTTTTATTTCATTTGTTCGTTCTCTTTTTATATTTGAAATATTTACAAAATGTAAGATAAAATGGTGTGTTTTATTTCACTTCTTCATTCTAATATTTCTTATCTTTATTATATGTGAAATATTTTTACAATGTAAGATAAAATGTTGTGTTTTATTTCACTTCTTCACTCGAATATTTCTTCTCTTCTTTATATTTGAAATATTTTTAAAATGTAAGATAATATGTTATATTTATTTCACTTCTTCATTCTAATAGATCTTATCTTTTTATATTTGAATTATTTTTTAAATGTAAGATAATATGTTGTCTTTTATTTCACTTATTCATTCAAATTTTTCTTCTCTTTACTATATTGTCCTCTTTTCTTTGTTCTGACAGTTATAAATTAAAAAATGTATGATATCATGTTGTCTTTTATTTCACTTTTCATGTTTGTCCTTCCTAATTATGAATTTTATTTTCTGTTTGATACTTGAAATATTTTTAAATCAAATCTAGTTGGGACAATCGCATGCATGCCTCCACATGCACCATGTACTAGAAGCAAGTTTTTCTTCTCGGTCTCACCAATTGAGACCAAACTTTATGCACACCCTAGGATGACCATGGCAAGCATGCATGACAAGTATCGTTCATTTCCGACACTCGATGCATTTCCTACGGTTTCCGGCGAAAAAATCGTAGAACACTGCCCCGACGTGACGCAACGTGCGTTTTGTGTCCGAATTCGTGCAGACCTTGCCTACGGGACCACATTGGCCATGCCCACATGGTCTCAAAAGGTGGGGTCATCTCATGCATGCCTCCACATGTACCATTTACAAGCAGGACCATTCGGGTCTGCCCGAGGGCAAGTCTGAAAGAGGTTTTCCTTGCCGGTCCCACCAATTGATCCCAAACTTTATGCACACCCTGGCATGAGCATGACCATGGCATGCATTCATAACAAGTATCGTTTATTTCCGACACTCGATGCATTTTCTAGGGTTTTTCCGGCGAAAAAACCCTAGAACGCTGCCTCGACGTGATGCAGCATTCGTTTTGTGTCTGAATTCGTGCAGACCTTGCCTGGGGGACCACATTGGCCACGCCCACATGGTCCCAAAAGTTGGGGTCATCTCATGCATGCCTCTAAATGCACCATGTACAAGCAGGACCATTCGGGTCTGCCGGAGGGCAAGTCTGAAAAAGGTTTTCCTTGCCGGTCCCACCAATTGATCCCAAACTTTATGCACATTCTAGGATGACCATGGCAAGCATGCAGACAAGTATCGTTCATTTCCGACACTCAATACATTTTCTAAGGTTTTTCCGGCGAAAAAACCCTAGAACACAGCCCCGACGTGACGCAACGTGCGTGCTGTGTCCGAATTCATGCAGACCTTGCCTGGGGGACCACATTGGCCATTCACACATGGTCCCAAAAGTTTGTGTCATCTCATGCATGCCTCCACATGCACCATGTACAAGCAGGACCATTCGGGTCTGCCCGAGGGCAAGTCTGAAAGAGGTTTTCCTTGCCGGTCCCACCAATTAGAAGTCAAAATAGGACAACATTTTATCATACATATTTGAAATTGAAAACTATGAGAACAAATGATATGGAATTATGAAACAGAAAAAAATAGGAATAAGAAGGAGAAAACATAAAATAACATGAAAACCAAAAAAGGAAATAAGAACAATACATTTGAATTTAAAATATTGCAGATATGAAGGAGATACTATAAGTATTGTTAGACATTAACAAATATACAATAACTAATAGGCGAAACAATGATTATATATTGTTTTTTGAGGGAAGAAACAAAGATTTTTTTTTTTAGCATCAGAAACAAAGATTATATGGTTACAGATGTAGGTTGGTGGGCTGGCCCAGACCGCGAATACCAGTCGGATGCATTGTGTGGGGGCCCACAATGCTTTTCATGCACGTCAATCAGGGGAGTAGTTGCCGTTTTGTTACACAATTCCGGGATCGTGCTAATCCATATCTTCCTAATCCCTACGATTGAGGAGCATGTTCTGCCTCGCGTCAACGGAGGAAAATATAGATCCGAAGATACGCCGCAGGGAAGTTATGACGACCTAGGAGATCGACCTCGTATGTAATCGCCACCTGTTCGCATGTGTCGTCGTCTAGATCTCCTCCTGCCGGAAAGTTGTCGCCAACTCCGTCCGCCGCATCCCACACGCCACAAAAACCCCGAGAACATAAAGGTCGTCTGCACGTGGTGGCCACCCTTGATGAACTACGTCGACACCGTATCGCCGATTACTTTCATCTTCATCAACCGATCAAGTATGTTGTCCTCCTTACCGCCTTCATAGCAAGCTAGTTCCTCCCACTACACCACAACACCTGATTAGGGTCAGTTAACTGCTAGGAGAAATACCTAAATAAGGGCAAACAATCTGCCGGGATCGTGCTACTGCCAGCAGCAATACTTAATGGCAGTGTAACTGCCGGCAGAAGTCCCATAACAAGGGCACCTTAACCGCCAGCGATTATGCTCACTTCTCAGGTCACAGAATCTGCCAGCACAACAAAATCCTGGCATTTTATCTGCCGGGTACTGTTTTTGGCACCACGTAAAAATATTTGGCATAGACGCGCGCTGGCGCAGGAGGGGGAGCGCGCGAGGGGCCGGTTTTGTTTTTTGTTTTTTTGTATCCAAAAGTCTAAATCCTTCCCTAATTCACCACGGAACAGAACCCCCAGATCCACCCCCGACCTAGCCTCATCGCCGAAACCACTGGCCACGGCCGAGGCTGACCACCCTCCGCGCCGCCATCGACCATCGTCCGCCCCGCCCTAGTGCTAGCTTGCTCCCCGACCACCATCCACCGGCCCCCAACCACCTCATCGTAGCATCGTCTTCGTCCCCAACCTGGCCAAGAACCCCTCCGTCTCCGGGGACGAATCTCCGCCGGGCCCTCCTCAACCTCCAGCCGCTGTCTGCCGACACTCATCTTCCTCCCCAACCTCCCTGACCCACGCCGTCGTCGAGCACCCCTGCCCTGCCGACCATCCTCCCCTGGGCACCCCCAAAAGCGCCGCCTCCCCACGCAGTATGGTTCTGTTGCGACCTAGATCTACTGTCATGCTCCCCCAGCTCGCTTCCTCAAGCAGCCGCCTCAACCTCCGGAGCTCCCCCAAAGAGCACCTTCTCCACGAGGCACCTCTACACGCCAGGGTAAACTATCTTTTTCTGAACTTATCAAATGAGTACTTGTGTTGTGGACACTGAATATATAAATTTTAGTTTTGCGGTCGAATCTTAATGAAGATGTTCATGCAGCAGTAATTTTCTTTTGGTGGAATTGCAGGTACTTACAATCTACCTCATGACCTTGACTATTTCACCAGATCAGGTCTCTCCATGGATGGATGTGTGGATTGAAAAAGTAAATGACAGATTTGTAATTTTGTCTTTCAACTTTCAAATTATCTAGCTAGCAGCTACTCTATTTCTCAATCTCTTACATTAATTAAATTTTCTTGCCTTTTCCTTAAGAAAGTTCCCAAGTCTGTGAGGTCTATAGACCATTACAAGGCCCATTAGTTTCCTGGTGTAGTGAGATTGTTAGCATGAATGAACAGAATACATCTTTGAGAGAAAAATTATCATCTAGTACAAAAAGACTCATTTCAAAGTATTCCCTAAGCCTCGGAGAGCTTGGTTACCAACTGGATGCTTGGTGTTTATTTTGGGTCCTCTGCTACTTACACTAGTAGAAAAAGGGTCAAATGTGAGACACATTAGTGCCGGTTTGAATTTGAGCCGGCACAAATGTGTCCATTAGTGCCGGTTCCAACGGCTAGCCGGGCCACTCTCGTTAGTACCGGTTCGTGGCGAACCTTTAGCACCGGTTCGTGCCACGAATCGGTACTAAAGAGAGTGGTGGCAGGATGTTGTCAGTCTGGGACCCCTCCAGCACCTTTAGTACCGGTTCATGGCACAAACCGGTGCTAAAGGTCGTCCTACATAAACCCTTCGTCCACCCAAGCTCGCTCTGTTCTTCCCCTTTCCCCTCTCCTCTCTGTTCTTCCCCTCTTCCTCTCGAGCTCATCACACATTTTGCCCAAAATTTGTCAAGATTTGAAGGCCCCCATCCATTCAAATGACTACAAAGGTTAGCAACTTTGTCCTTTCATCTCTCATTGCTAGATTAGCTCTTGCAATGCTTTAAATAGTGATTAATTAGTGAATTTAGTAATTTGGGAGGAATTATATGTGCTAGTATTTGATTTATATGCAATTTGAGGTCAAAAATAACACTTAGTTTGCATATGTAGGTGTGGTTTACTTAGTGCCTTCTAAATCTCCGTCGTAACCATAAATCGATCGCCCAAGCACTGCCTCCGTCGCGCCGCACGACCTTGTGGTGAGACTCTTGTTCATGAATGTTTTATATAAAAATTGATGTTTGTGTGATTTGGATATATAGTTACTCGTATAATTATCTTACCCGTACGTTGTTTGTTATATATAGTGCCATGGTTTTGATATCCATCCCCGTCGGCCCTCGTCCTTGTTATGATTCGGATGTGGTATATTATCTTTTTAAATTATTTGTTGCATTTCGTGTTTATGAAAAATTATGCCCATCAAGTTGACATAGATTTTTTTTATCTAGGAGGTATGTGAACCAGAAATTCCAACCGACCCTATTGTCGAGAGGTTAAATTTAGTTGAAAGGGAGACGAGTATTTGAAAGAAAAAATGAAAAGAATTGAGGGGGAGAAGATGGAATTGGATTTGCATGTTGCCGATGTCGTCGATGATCACAAGATCAAGATGGAGAAAATGCGCTTGAAGATTAGAAAGATTAGAAAATATGCCATTGATAGTGAGGCTTGGTATCATTATGATGTTGGATCAATTGTTACCTTAGTTGCGATCTTGATCGCATTTGTTGTTGCATTTAAATGCTTTAGCTAGAGAGTTATTTGTTTGTTGCATTTAAGTGTTGTATGAACTTTATATATGTATGAACTTTATGTATGAACTTGTATTAATTTGGTCTTTTCGGTGTTGTGTAATGAAGATGAGCCGACAATGGATGTACGATGACCGATGCTCTCCCGAGTTCATTAATGGCGTGCAAACTTTTCTGCTTGCGGATGAGGCAAACAAGCGGGCGGATGGTTTTATGCCTTATCCATGTGTTGGCTGTAAATATGATCACAATTACTCTAAGTCAAGAACCATTCATGTCCACCTGTTTGAGTCCGGTTTCATGCCCCACTATAATGTTTGGACCAAGCACGGAGAAAGAGGAGTTATGATGGAAGACAATGAAGAAGAGGAGGACAATGACAGCTATCATGGCCATGGGTTCCCTGAATACGATGATACAACAATGGGGGAAGAAGCCGAGCCGGCAATGCGGGAAGAAGCCGAAGAAGAGGCATTAGATGAGCCACTGATGATCTAGGTCGGGCCATTGCTGATGCAAAGAGAAAATGCGCTAGTGATTTGGAGAAGAAGAAGTTGCAGCGCATGTTAGAGGATCACAAGAAATTTTTGTACCCAAATTGCGAAGCTGACAAGAAAAAGTTGGGCACCACACTGGAATTGCTGCAATGGAAGGCAGAGAATGGTGTATCTGACAAGGGATTTGGAAAGTTGCTGGTAATGATAAAGAATATGCTTCCAAAGGACAATGAATTGCCCGAGAGTACGTACGAAGCAAAGAAGGCTGTCTGCCCTCTAGGGTTAGAGGTGCAGAAGATACATGCGTGCCCTAATGATTGCATCCTCTACCGCGGTGAGTACGAGGATTTGAACGCTTGCACGGTATGCGGTGCATTGCGCTATAAGATCAGCCGTGATGACCCTGGTGATGTCGAGGGCGAGCGCCCCAGGAAGAAGATTCCTGCCAAGGTGATGTGGTACGCTCCTATAATACCATGGTTGAAACTTTTGTTCCAAAACAAAGAGCATGCCAAGGCGATACGATGGCACAGAGAAGACCGTAAGAAAGACGGAAAGTTGAGAGTACCCGCTGATGGGTCGCAGTGGAGAAAAATCGAGAGAAAGTACAGAGAGGAGTTTGCAGATGACGCAAGCAACGTATGGTTTGGTCTAAGCGCAGATGGCATTAATCCTTTTGGGGAGCAGAGCAGCATCCATAGCACCTGGCATGTGACTCTATGTTTGTATAACCTTCCTCCTTGGTTGTGCATGAAGTGGAATTTCATTATGATGCCAGTGCTCATCCAAGGCCCTAAGCAACCCGACAACGACATTGATGTGTACCTAAGGCCATTAGTTGAAGAACTCTTACAGCTATGGAATGGAACAGGTGTACATGCGTGGGATGAGCACTGACAGGAAGAATTTAACCTAAAGGCGTTGCTGTTCGTGACCATCCATGATTGGCCTTCTCTCAGTAACCTTTCAGGACAGGCAGACAAGGGATACCGCGCATGCACGCACTATTTGGATGATACCAAAAGTATATATTTGGATAATTGTAGGAAGAATTTGTACCTGGGACATCATCGATTTCTTCCGAGCAGGCATCCGGTAAGAAAGAAAGGCAAGCATTTCAAAGGTGAGGCGGATCACCAGACGAAGCCTCGCCACCGTACTGGTGCTGATGTACATGATATGGTCAAGGATTTGAAGGTAGTCTTTGCAAAAAGTCCTGGCGGACAACCTGTTCCGAATGACGCTAACGGACGCGCACCCATGTGGAAGAAGAAATCTATATTTTGGGACCTGCCCTATTGGAAAGACCTAGAGGTCCGCTCCGCAATCAACGTGATGCACGTGACAAAGAATCTTTGTGTGACCCTGCTTGGCTTCTTGGGCGTGTATGGGAAGACAAAAGATACACCTGAGGCACGGGAGGACCAGCAACGTATGCACGGAAAAGACGACATACATCAGGGTCATGCCACCTACGCTCTTACCAAAGAAGAGAAGGAAATCTTCTTTGAATGTTTGCTCAGTATGAAGGTACCGTCTGGCTTCTCGTCGAATATAAAGGGAATAATAAATATGGCAGAGAAAAAGTTCCATAACCTAAAGTCTCATGACTGCCATGTGATTATGACGCAACTGCTTCCGGTTGCATTGAAGGGGCTTCTACCGGAAAACGTTCGATTAGCCATTGTGAAGCTATGTGCATTCCTCAATGCAATCTCTCAGAAGGTAATCGATCCAGAAATCATACCAAGGTTAGGGAATGATTTGGTGCAATGTCTTGTCAGTTTCGAGTTGGTGTTCCCACCATCCTTCTTCAATATCATGATGCACGTCCTAGTTCACCTATGCGAAGAGATTAGCGTTTTGGGTCCTGTATTTCTACACAATATGTTCCCCTTTGAGAGGTTCCTGGGAGTCTTAAAGAAATATGTTCATAACCGTGCTAGGCCAGAAGGAAGCATCTCCAAGGGCCATGAAAATGAGGAGGTAATTGAGTTTTGTATTGACCTTATTCCTGGCCTTAAGCTGATTGGTGTTCCTGAATCGCGGCTGTCGGTGTCAAAACCGGCGGATCTCGGGTAGGGGGTTCCGATCTGTGCGTCTAGACTGATGGTAACAGGAAGCAAGGGACACAATGTTTACCCAGGTTCGGGCCCTCTCGATGGAGGTAAAACCCTACTTCCTGCCTGATTAATATTGACGATATGAGTAGTACAAGAGTAGATCTACCACGAGATCGTAGAGGCTAAACCCTAAGAGCTAGCCTATGATGGTATGATTGTAATTGTGATCGGCCTTCTAAGGACCAACCTCTTCGGTTTATATAGACACCGAAGAGGGCTAGGGTTTACATGGAGTCGGTTACAAGGAAGGAAATATAATATCCGGATCGCCAAGCTTGCCTTCCACGCCAAGGAGAGTCCCATCCGGACACGGGACAGAGTCTTGAGTCTTGTATCTTCACGCTTCAATAGTCCGGACGATGTATACAGTCCGGCTGTCCGGATACCCCCTAATCCAGGACTCCCTCAGTAGCCCCTGAACCAGGCTTCAATGACGACGAGTCCGGCGCGCAGTCTTGTCTTCGGCGTTGCAAGGCGGGTTCCTTCTCCGAATACTCCATAGTAATTATCAAACACTTAAACCGTGTCCGGACCTGCAAAATGATCTTCACACACCACCGTAGAGAGAATGATATTTCACAAATGCAATCTGCTGACAACTTTTTTAGACAATGTGACATGTCATTACGATCGGGTCATTATTCGAAACAACCGGCCACAGCGTGTATTGCGAGGCGGTTTCCTTGACATGTCTTGTCAAAGCAGAGATCGTGTCCCCTTATCACGGGATTCTCATCAATACGGGTATGGGCAATCCCACCGCGCCATCAATCGTGGCGCTTGGGAAGCAAGCGATCCTCAACGGGTAAGTGGGGAGGCGCACCGCTTTCGTCGCCTCTATGAAGGGATAAGAGTTCCCCATTTTTACCCACGCCTTCTTCCTCCCTTGCTCACCCCTGCCCCCTCGAGCTCCAGTGCCCTAGCCCAAGTTTTCTCCGCATAGCTAAACATATCCGGAGCAGGAGGCAAGTGGGTGGCTTCCACTGCGAAGGAGAAGCATATCGCGAATCTTCGGGCGGTCGGATACTTGGCCGCAGACATAGCGCACCGGCTACTGGACGACGGGTAGGTCATTCCAACTCCTCTACCCCACGAGAGGGTCGGGTTTGTTGCGCACTTCGTCCGTGGACTGGGATTTCCCCTTCATCCCTTCGTCCGCGGGCTCATGTTCTACTATGGGCTAGATTTCCATGATCTAGCCCCAAATTTCGTCCTCAACATCTCGGCGTTCCTCCGCATCAAGCCTCACTTTGGCTTGTGGCTACAAATCTTCTGCGTAAATCCGAAGATCGTGAGCGGCCAGCTAGCGAAGTGCGGGGGGGCCATGGTGGGCAAGATGCCTAACGTCACCTAGCTTGACGGCTCCTTCACGGAGACCATGAAAGGGTGGCAATCGGGGTGGTTCTACATCACCGAGCCTCGCAGCGCCAACTAGGCGGCGGCCCCCGAATTCCGATCCGGAACCCCCACGCGGCTCACCTCCTGTGAAAGGAAGGGCCTGACCTGGGGCGAACCTGCAGAGCTGACCGGACTCCAAAACTGCATCAAAAATATGAAGGACAAGAACATCAAGTTTGTCAACGTGGTCCAGGTCATGCTCGTCCGCCGGATTCTCCCATGCCAAAGACGGGTATTCAATCTTTGGGAGTACGTCCCGGCCGAACACCAGACGCTTCGAAAGCTCTACGACATGATGCACAAAGGCGCATGGAAGGTGCTGTTCAAGGCCTCCGAAGTACCTCCCCCCACATCCGAGGACCGCGGACTTCATGCCGTGCGGCGCCCCCGTCCGGTGAGTTTTATGACTACCACCGGATTCAGTTCTTCCTAATATATTCATGGGGGATTCTTAAGTCATTGTGTGTATTTGATCAGGATTATGTGGAGACAGTGGAGCGGATTAATTGTCCGGCTCCACTGCCGGAAGGTCCAGCCGATGCTCTCCTGACGGAGATGCTAGTCCCGGCGCCCTACAAGGCACCGGAGAAGAAGGCCGAAAAGAAGGCCCCGGGGACCAGGAAGTGTCTCCAGCGTAAGGTTGTATCGGAAGCCTCGTCCGAAGACGATGAGGCAAACTCCTCCCCGAAGGGGAGGAAGAAGAAGAAGGGGCCGCCCCATCCGGAGAGGATGGGGGGCCTGAGAAGGAAGAACAGGGGGCCGGGAAAGGCCCCCGGCGCAAGGCCGTCATACCCACGTCGTCTGAAGACGACGAGGCAGATTCCCCCCCGCGGAGGCGGGGGAAAACACGAAGAAGTTCTACCTCCCCACAATGGGGGAGAAGAAGAGGAAAGCCGCCCCAGAGGGGGAGGCCAGGGCATCCAAGAAGGGAAAGGCGTCCCTGTCGGACTACTTCACCACGACCGCTCATAGTGATGAAGAGTGGCTGCCCAAGGGGAAGCCCCTAGCGAGATCGTGAGTCTCCGCACTCTATTGTACTTTAGCGCGACTTTGTTTCATAGTCTTGTTATAACGCCGAACATATATGCAGTCCGGCCAGGTTCCATCCCGAGGTATCGTCCTCGGATGGGTCCTTGAGTGCTTCAGCGATGAACTCGCTCCCGACGGCCACTACTCCTCAGCCTGCGGATGACACGGAGGTGTTGTCCCAAAGGTCCCCAGAGCGGGGGGAGGTGACTCTGGAGGCGCCCCAAGGCAGAATTCCAGAAGTCGAACACGCGGGGTTCAAGATCCCCGTGGATCGTGTTGATGAGAGCCGCAGATGGCCGGGCTCACCGAATAATGTTCGGAACCTCGAATGGTTCCGGACTTAAGCGGGGCCCCTCGTTAGGGAGGCGAGCCGTCCGTGCGTCAAGACTTCCGTTACGCCCGAGGCGTCGGATTGTCTACTGGAAGCGCTTCACGGCGCTTCCATGGATGAAGACCACCGTACTCTTATGAGTGTGGTGATTCAGAAGGTTTTGTCTGCCAAAAGCGGGCTAACCGAAGCCTGCACCAGCCTCCTAACAGGCTTTGAGGTAAGTAATAAAAATGTGTGAGATTACCACCCGATAGGTAGTAGCCCCTGATACTCTGTTTGGTGTTCGGAAAGAAAAGCCAAGCGGAGGGTCAATTATAATCCGCGGGAGCCTAATGGTAAGTATTTATGAATAAGCAGGCTGTGCTGCTTGCCGCTGCTGTCCGCACAGCCGAGGTCGCCCGACTAAAACGGGACCTAGAGCAGGCGCATGGAGAGCTCGACCTCACTAAGAGGCAGCTCGAAGAGAACAAAGGTGAGTGATTCCCCGCTCTCATGTAATGAAGGATGGATAAAATTGGTTTCTCTAACAATGAAGCGTCATGACTGTGTAATAGGGGCCACCACCGAAGTGGCTTCTCTGAAGAAAGCGTTGTCCGAGGCCGAAACAAGGAGGCCTTGGAATGCAAGGAGCACGAAAAGCAAGATGCTAGAGTGGGCGAGGTACAGCAGGAGCTCCATGAGCTCGGCAAGAAGTTCGAGTCCGTGGAGCATGAGCTTAAGATGAAAGAGGCCGAGCTTGCGAAGGCCCTTGCAAGTATGAAAGACGCCAAGGCCGAAGCCGACAAGGCACAGCAGGAAATCCAGGCGGCCAAGAAGAGAGCGGTGGGTAAGACATTCTTTATGCAAAGCAAACATGTGGAGGAGGCGTTTCTTTTACTTACCCGAATTCGGAGATCTTCAGGGGCTTTCGCAGATCTGCCACGCAGCGTCTCAGACGCCACGGAGTTCTACCGTGCCGAGGAGGGGAGCTCCACGGAGAAGCTGTTCTGGTCCCAGTATGCTGGGGCCGAACACCCAATGCCTCTAAGTGACCAACTGAAGCAGTTGGTCGAACTCCACAGGGCGGCCGAAGTGGCTATGAAAGATTTCATAGTCCGGATGTGGCCTGGTGAGCCCCTGCCCAGTAGCTACTTCGGCCTGATCAAGCGGATGGTGAATGCCTGCGGCTTGAGGTTATCAAGCGATCCGTTTGCATTGAGGGTGCCCGCCGGGCCTTTGCCCGTCGAAGGTGCATTGGGGCAAGCTAGATGCGGAGAAGCTGGTGAAGGACGGGCCGCCGGAGGGAAAGGCGCATCGCTATCCCAAGAAGTATTAAGATGGCGTTATGAAGGGCGCTCGTCTCGTGGCCGATGAATGTACCAAGGACAAGATCCTTGAATAAATGTACCTCTGTCACTGTTGTAATATAAAGACGAAGTTACTTGTCCTATGTAGCACTATTTGATTTAAAATATTACCTTCTGTGCGGCTGTTTATAGAATTCTGAAAGTAGGCCGGTCGTCGGCTTCCGCCCCCACGTAACTAGTACCGGGGTGTTCCTGGAAAAACCCGGATACTCTTTATCCAAATTTTTGGTCCCTTAAGGAGGTATCCGGCGCAGCGAACAAGGCAATCCGACTATGTGGCTTTATAACTTTCACTTAGCCATAGAAGTCTACAATTTTAAATTTCAGCGAAGCCCCTAGAATTCGGAGGGCCGAATTGGGGCGTTATATACGCCTAAATCGGAAGAGGCCGATTCATCGCCTAAAGTGGAAAAAATATTTAAGGATTTTAAGGCCTCTCGAACAGCGACCGGCTCTCGCCGCATCATGTCGGTCAGTTTTCGGCTTTCTCTACTGAGGTGCTCGTCCGGAAGAACCAGGACACAATCGCAGTAGTTCTCCCTGCGCTACCTTAGCCGATATAACGGAACGTAAGGTACCAAAACAAGGGAGCCGGGCAAACCCAACTATTTACCCAAGACGTGATTCAGAGCTGATGCATATAGTGCTATAAGTTCGGGGTGCCGCACTATTGAAAGTGTTCGGACTTGTTATGTCGTATTATGAGGTGTCATAAGAAGCCCCTGGCAAACTAACCGTACCAAGGTGTACGGATGCAATATTAAATAAACATTTGCAAGAAATATGCGCAAATAGGAATAATAAGCTGACGCTATATATTGTTTCCCATTGATGAATAATACGTTTAAGCGTATATTTACAATGGTAGCATTAAGCAGAAGTAAATAGGACTATTTAACATGTCCTATCCAAGGGCAGGCTGCATGTAGGTATGTAAAACAGGTATAACGATCGTGAACAGATTCCACCTGGGTATTTCCTTTTGTGCGCAAAGCCTGTTGCCTCCTTGGTTTTCTCTCCTATGTAAGTCCGACAATCCGGCTCTTCTGAAGAGGCTGCTCTAAAGCAATGTCCTGAAAAATAAGAAGGATGGGTTGTGAAGGTATGTAGCGGTTATACCACACTATTGACTGAGTCATTGTTGCGCCTCTGCCTACGCCCAAGGTATTTTGAGTGCGTAATTGTGTACGCGTGGCACGAATGCTGCTTTGATGCGGCTTGAGCGGAGGCCGGACTGCTAGTCGCGCTCTTGGCGTGCCTGATGATCCTGTTGCGGGGTGCTGCGGGCTCACTTGACAGTGCTCGAAGTTGTTGTCGTCAGATTGGTTTGTCGGAGGAGGCCGCATTGACCTTCCGCCGCGAGGGCTACAATATGCTCTTCTGTTCGGAGAGAGTGGTCCATGTTTCCGTTGACTGTTATGACCACGCGTGGTCCTGGCATCTTGAGCTTGAGGTATGCGTAGTGTGGTACCGCATTGAATCTAGCGAATGCGGTTCGTCCAAGCAGTGCGTGGTAACCACTACGGAAAGGGACGATATCGAAGATTAATTCTTCGCTTCAGAAGTTATCAGGAGATCAGAAGACCACTTCCAATGTTATAGAGCCCGTGCAACGGGCCTCTACTCCAGGAATCACACCTTTAAAGGTGCTTTTGGTGGGCTTGATCCTTGAAGGATCAATGCCCATTTTGCGCACTGTGTCCTGATAAAGCAGGTTTAGGCTGCTGCCGCCGTCCATAAGGACTCGCGTGAGGTGGAATCCGTCGATGATTGGGTCTAGGACCAATGCGGCTGAGCCGCCGTGACGGATGCTAGTAGGGTGATCCCTACGATAAAAGGTGATCGGACAAGCTGACCATGGGTTGAATTTAGGGGCGAATGGCTCCATCGCATAGACTTCCCGTAGTGCTCGCTTCCGTTCCCTCTTGAGAATATGAGTGGCGTAGATCATGTTGACCATTTTCACCTGGGGGGGAAATTTTTTCTGTCCCCCCGTGTTCGGACGCCGGGGCTCTTCGTCATCGTTGTTGTGCAGCCCCTTGTCCTTGTTTTCGGCGTTTATTTTGCCGGCATGTTTGAACACCCAGCAGTCTCTGTTGGTGTGGTTGGTTGGCTTGTCCGGGGTGCCAAGAATTTGGCACAAGCGCTCCAGTATACGGTCCAGACTGGACGGTCCCTGATTGTTTCTTTTGAACGGCTTCTTCCGCTGACCGGACTTGGATCCACTGAATCCGGCATTGACTGTCGTGTCTTCAGTGCTATCGCCGTTGTTCCGTCGCTTATGTCCGTTACGCCGTGGCTTGCCGTTGTTGCCGCGGCCCTCCGAAGTGCCAGAATGTGGCGTAGTGCTGCTGCGAGCCAACCAGCTGTCCTCGTCCGCGCAAAAGCGGGTCATTAGTGTTGTGAGAGCTGCCATGGACTTGGGTTTTTCCTGGCCGAGGTGTCGGGCAAGCCACTCGTCACGAATATTATGCTTAAAAGCCGCCAGGGCTTCGTGTCTGGACAGTCGACTATTTGGTTCTTTTTAGTTAGGAACCGAGTCCAGAATTTCCTGGCTGAATCTCCGGGCTGTTGACTAATCTGGCTCAAGTCATCGGCGTCCGGTGGTCGCACATATGTGCCCTGGAAGTTGTCGAGGAATGCGTCTTCCAGGTTTTCCCAACTGCCAATGGAATTTGCTGGCAGGCTGTTTAGCCAGTGCCGGGTGGGTCCTTTGAGCTTAAGGGGAAGATACTTGATGGCATGTAGATCGTCTCCACGGGCCATGTGAATGTGGAGAAGGAAATCTTCAATACATACTGCGGGGTCTGTTGTGCCATCGTATGATTCGATGTTTACGGGTTTGAACCCTTCTGGGAATTCATGATCCATCACTTCGTCAGTGAAGCAGAGGGGGTGCGCGGCGCCTTTGTGCCGGGCTAAATGGCTACGCAGTTCGAATTGCTCTGGGTGGCTGTGTTTGGCCCGGCCGGACTTGTTGATAGTGTGTCCGGCGTGACGGTCGTCGTCACGCGTTTGGGCGCGCCCCCGTGATCCGTAGATCGATCTTGGCTGTTCTGCTTTGTTTTCCAGTATATCTTGCAGGTCCTGCCTATTGCCCCGGGCCATAGTGTATTGGCGTGGGGGTGCGGGCTGGTATTCGGTCTGATACGCCGTTTTATCCCGGCCACGAGGTGGCCGATCAGCCGTGTGGCACTCGAGTCCATATTCCTCGGCTGCCAGGACTTCAGTCCATCTATCTGTGAGCAGGTCTTGATCAGCTTGAAGTTGCTGCTGCTTCTTTTTTAGGCTCCTTGCAGTGGCCATAAGCCGATGCTTGAAGCGCTCCTGCTCCACGGGATCCTCAGGCACGCCGAACTCGTCGTCGCCGAGGCTAATCTCGTCTTCGGAGGGGGGCATGTAGCTGTCCTCCTCCGGATATCCGTCCGTCGCCCGTTTGTCTGGGCTGACCTGCTCATCTTCCTGCTCGGCCTGCTCGAAGGCGGACTGATCAGGGTTGTATTCCTCTTTGGAACCATCCAGAATGTTTTCGTCTCCTGGGCCGGTCTTACTGTGGCAGGGCTTGGGGCGGCGTCGATGACGCCCATGCTTTGTTTTTCTCCCTGAGGGGTTATCCTCCGTTGCCTCATCGCCATTGGTTTCCTTCGGAGTGTCCACCATATATATATCATAGGAGGAGGTGGTTGTCCACCGCCTTGTGAGCGGTGGTTCCTGTACTTCTCCTGCATCGTCGTCCATACCGTCGATGTCTTCGGAGTCGAAGTCAAGCACGTCGGTTAGATCATCGACTATGGCAATGAAGTGGGTGGTGGGTGGGCAGCGAATTCCTTCGTCGCCTGCTTCCCACTCGAGCCGGGCATAGTTCGGCCAAGAGCCTCCTGACAAAGAGAGAGACTTTAATGAGTTCAGCATGTCGCCGAAGGGCGAGTGCTGAAAGATATCCGCAGCGGTAAACTCCATTACCGGGGCCCAACCTGGCTCGGCTAGCTTGGGAGCGCGCAGACTGGAACCCACAATCGGATACGAGTCCGTGGGTCCGGAGTCACAGGCTTCTACAGAGGTGAGACCTGTGTTAGGCTCCAACGCCGATGAGTGTGCGGCCTGCGGGGCGGGGTCCATCCCTCCATTCTTAGGAAACGTAGCCTGCTCCGGATTTAGGCCTGGGGCTACTGCAGGGGTGATATCCCGAGCATTGTCCGACAGCAGGTGTAAGCCGTGCTCATCGTGACTGTCCAATGCTCCTGGCACAGGCCCGAATCCTTCGAAGATCAAGTCTCCGCGAATGTCGGCCGTGTAGTTCAAGTTTCTGAACCTGACCTGGTGGCTAGGGGTGTAGCTGTCGATGTGCTCCAGATGGCCAAGCGAATTCGCACGCAGTGCGAAGCCACCGAACACGAAGATCTGTCCGGGGAGAAAAGTCTCACCCTGGACCGTGTTATTGACGATTGAAGGCGCCATCAAGCCTTGCAGCGACGACACAGAGGAACTCTCAATGAAAGCACCAATGTCGGTGTCAAAACTGGCGGATCTCGGGTAGGGGGTCCCGATCTATGCGTCTAGACTGATGGTAACAGGAAGCAACGGACACAATGTTTACCCAGGTTCGGGCCCTCTCGGTGGAGGTAAAACCCTACTTCCTGCTTGATTAATATTGACGATATGAGTAGTACAAGAGTAGATCTACCACGAGATCGTAGAGGCTAAACCCTAAGAGCTAGCCTATGATGGTATGATTGTAATTGTGATCGGCCTTCTAAGGACCAACCTCTCCGGTTTATATAGACACCGAAGAGGGCTAGGTGGAGTCGGTTACAAGGAAGGAAATATAATATCCGGATCGCCAAGCTTGCCTTCCTCGCCAAGGAGAGTCCCATCCGGACACGGGACGGAGTCTTGAGTCATGTATCTTCACGCTTCAATAGTCCGGACGATGTATACAGTCCGGCTGTCCGGATACCCCCTAATCCAGGACTCCCTCAGCAGCATAAGGGTAGACTGGATGGAAAAGGCATGCTAGGAGGGGATCAAATAATATGTATGGACAGACATTCTCTCAATGAAGCACACTACACAGTTCTACAGAATTCCGCCTTGGTGGCTCCGTATATGGACGAACACAAGAATTTTCTACGCTCCAAACACCCGGAGCGGTCTGATGACTGGATTAGACGTGAACAAATGAGGACTTTCGCCGGCTGGTTGCAGACACGTACCATGCATGACGCCTCTATTGAAGATGACAAGTACTCGTTGTCCCAGTTACCATCTTCGAATATAATGACTTTCAAAGGGTACGAGATAAATGGGAATACATTTTACATGATCGCCCAAGATAAGAAGAGCACCAACCAAAACAGTGGTGTCCGCTTTGATGCAGCAATCAATACTGGAAAGGAAACATATTATGGTTACATAGAGGACACATGGGAACTTGACTATGGACGTGGTTTGAAGGTCCCTTTGTTTCGGTGCAAATGGGCCAATATGACATGAGGCGGGGTAACGGAAGACCCGCAGTATGGAATGACAATAGTGGATCTCAACAATCTTGCGTATGCGGACGAACCATTCGTCCTAGCCAATGATGTGGCACATGTTTTCTATGTGAAGGACATGTCTACCAAGCCGAGAAAAAGAAAAGATAAGGATGTGAATGCATCATACGATGAGCCAAAGCACCACATAGTTCTTTCTGGGAAGAGAAATATTGTGGGAGTGGATGACAAGACAGACATGTCAGAAGATTATGAAAAGTTTGATGCAATTGCTCCATTCACAGTGAATATTGACCCGAGCATCCAGTTAAATGATGAAAAATTTCCATGGTTACGGCGCAAAGGGACACACGCGAAGAAAAATTTTCACACCCAAAGATCTGGGATGTGATCGGCTTCACTATCATCACTTTCTTCTGTGTTTCACACCCAGGAGGGAATCTCTATAATAGTTAGGGTAGTTATGTGTTTTGGCATTTGAAACGAGAAGAAATTTTATGTGCAAACAATTCTTTCATGCATTTACTGATTTTTTCAGCTAAATGACCCTGAAATTGAAAAGCACTTCAAATGAACTCCGAAAAGGTTGAACTCCGAACTGGATGCACTTCATGTACAAAATGGACAATCTCTTTCGAAGTATTAGGGTTTCGGACGAAAACTCATCTGTTACAAAGGCATTTCATTTTTTAAATAACCTAAGAATTACCAAATTGAATATAATGATAAAACACAATAATATTAAACATAAGAAAAAAAGAATCACTAAAAAATCTATTTTCAAAGTAAAGTTATTCAAAAACTAGTGATTCACACAAATTTCAAATAATTCAAAATTTAAACTATTCAAATTTGAGAACTACCGGCACTAACATAAAGTTTGTAATTTTTTGTACCTAAGGCAAAAATATTCACAAAGAAACTCTAAATATAGAAAATAACAACTCAAAAATAAATAAAGCAAAAAAATAAGAAAATAAAAAAGCATGCCTACTGCGCCAGAGCGGCCTGCATACGACTAGAAACCCAACCTGTTGTTGGGCCAGGATGCAGGCCCGCAAAAGCCCAGTAGGCCCACAGGGTAGCACAGAACAGGTAGGCCCATTAGGCCTGCTATGGAGAGAACCTCGAGAAAGATACCGCACTGGGGCTTATAAACCAGTGCGGACGCCCCTCGGCTAGCGAGATGGGACTAAACTTGCCGCACCGCACCTGCGCCAGAGCCACCTTTTCTTACCGGGTCGTGGCTCCAACCGGTGCTACAGGGGGGCCTTTAGTACGGTTGGAGCCACCACCTGGTACTAAAGGGGGGCGCTTCCCGCCGCTTGGCCTGGCCAGAATTGACCTTTAGTACCGGTTGGTGGCTCCAGCCGGTACTAAAGGCCCATCCTATGTAAGAAAACACTTCAAAAAAATCAGGTTCTCATCTGCTTCTTCTCCTCTGCCCCGTCGCCCGCCGCGCCCCGTCGCTGCCCCCGTCGACGTCCCCGTCGCCACTTCTCGTCTCGCCCCGTCCCGCCCGTCCTCGTCCCGTCCCGTCGTTGCCGCCCGGCCGTCCCGTCCCGTCATCCCGTCGCCGCGCCCGCCCTGTCGTCCCGCCGTCCCCGCCTGCCCATCCCGTCCCGTCGTCGTCGCCGCCCGTCCCCATCCCGTTCGCCGCCCGTCGCTGCCCCTGTTGCCTCGCCTCGCGGTGAGCTCCTGCTCCGCCGCCATATATATGTCCACACACGCACACATAGTTTTTAGTTTTTAGTTATAAATTTTAGTTATAGAAATTTTTCTGTTTTTTGTTATAGAAATATTAGAAATGTTGTAAATTTTTCTGTTTTTAGTTATAGAAATATTAGAAATGTTATAGAAATGTTATAGAAATGTTATAGAAATGTTAGAAATTTCAGAATTAGTTTTAGCTAGATGAATTAGATTAATGTCAAATTGTTAGACGATGATCGATGTTTTTTTTAGTTTCTGATAATTTTAGTTATAGAAAAATTTAGAATTTGCATATAGAATTTTAGTTATCACAATCCAATCATTTAAAAAATGTTACTTTTTGCAGGCGTATAGTATTTGTTCTCGATGATATGCCCGGCCCGCATCCTCGCCGTCGACCCGTTCGCGACGACGTCCGACTGACCCATGTCCGGGACTGGGCTCCGCCGGGCTGGCACTGGGAGGTGCTACCTTCAGGGGCGCGCCGCTTGGTGAGGAACCCGACCTCGGGTCCCATCGTCGACCCTGGTCTCCTTTGGTGGCGTTCGCGTGGGCCACATTCGGTGCGGAGGGAGCCGGCCCCGCCGGAGGTGGTGCGTCGCCGTGTTAGGGAGGAGGACGAGCACGTACATCGCTACATGGCTGCTATGGAGGTCAGGTTCTCCAATACCTGGCAGGTTCTTTGGGCAGATGATCGGAGATATGATCATGTGATGGTTCCTTCTCTTTGGGTGTCCACCGCCCGCGCCCCAGGAACTGCGAGTGGCCTAGACTCTTCTGTAGTATTCGATCTTTATTAGCTACCTAGCCAGTGATGTATTCGATATATAATATTCGAGATGATGTATTCGAGATTATATATATTATTTGAGACGATGTATTCGAGATTATACATATTATTCGAGATGATGTATTCGAGATTATATATTATTCGAGACGATGCATATTATGTACTATATGATTCATTTTTTCTGATTCATTTTTTCCTTATTGGTTGCATCCATGCATTGTAATTTGAATACTAAATTGTTTTATATTTCTTCTGGATTAGTTAAATAAAAGCTATGGCGGACAATACCGGCAGAGAGGGAGAAGAGGCCCTGTTCGAGATCATATGCAGCCCTCGTAGGCCAGGTGATCTGAATGAAGCAGATGACGGCTCCCAATATCTGAACAATACCGGGGAGGGTGATGATAAGATATACGATCTCGATGACTAAGCTGATCAAGTCATGAACTATGATTATGATTATGATTATGATGACGCAGACAATGTTGATCTTGAAATAACAAAGACTACCGGCGAGGTATATTTATATAAGAAGGCATCTAGTGATCATCACATGTTTTTTTTATTTGAAGATATATTAACGAATTGATCTTTCTTCTTCCAGCCCTCCGGACAGCAGGACAAAGCGAGGCCAGGGCAAAAAGTTGAAGGAGGGTGTAAAGTACAACATCGACTCCATCAAAGCTAATGGAGAACCAAGCATACCTAAGAACATTGCGAACAAGTTCATTCGTCAATGCGGAGTTCTTGTGAAGGACCAACTCCCGATCTCCATTCAAGAATGGAAAGAGCCAAAAAATAAACGTCCAGATGTTACTTGGGTCGACAACAGAGCAAACCAAACGCTTTGGGAATCTCTCATGGAACATTTCACCCTACCAGATCATCCCACTGATGCAGATGTGCAGAAAGTCAAGGACGCTGCTCTTAGGAAGATGGCAATTGCATTCAACACCCACAAGAAAACTGTATGGGCCAACTACGTCGCTGCAGAAAGGAAGACTCCAGAATTCAAGGGAACACTTGAGAAGCAAAGATAACACTGGCCCGCTTTCATGAAATTCAAGGAATCAGAATTATCTAAGGAACAGTCGAGAAAAAACAAGGCCAATGCCGCAAAAAAGATGCAGTTCCATAGGCTGGGGCTAGGTGGCTACGCAGTGGCAATGCCTAAGTGGGATAAGTCTAGGCAAGAGATGGTGGATGCAGGGGTCACTCCAGTTACTAGGAGCTGGGCCCCCAGGTGCAGAACTTGGTTCTATGTGCATGGGGGCGTTGGACCCGAAGACATGACTGGTTTCGAAGAAGGCAAGTCTAAAAGGAGCCAAAGAGAAGTTACTTCAAGCAATAGAAGATGCTCGAACGGGGGTGTTCACCCCCAACAGAGAGAACGATGAGCTTACGCGCACCCTGGGAAATCCTGAACACCCGGGAAGAGCACGAGGCAAGGGCATTATTCCCTGGTATGAGGGCTTTTCGGAATGGAAGGACAACTACAGGAGCCGTGCAAGAAGGAAGATGGAGGAGGAGAAGAAGAGGAAGCTGGAGGAGGAGCAGAGGAAGCATGAAGCAGAATGCCTTCAAGGCCTAGAATCAGCACACGCAGACTTGGCACTCAAATTCCAGCGGCAGCAGCAGCAGCAGATCGACTCACTTAGTCAGGAAAGGGGGTCTCAGCAGCTACAGGATGATCCAGCATTGGATAGCACCGTCACATCCATGCCGAGAAGCAGCATGGATTCCGCCCCGGGCGACGCACTGCTGGATAGATATCCTGTGGGTGACATCATGGAGAACACTAACTGTGAGCTACACTTCAAAATGAAGAACATATCCATGAAGGTGGCGGACGCCGTTGCTTTTACAAATCCCCCCGAAGCAACCTTCCATTGCAACCCGATTCTAGCGGGCTATGCTCGTGTCTTGGTTGATGAGGTGGTGGACCAATATTCGGGGCTAGAGCTTGACATTCCTGGAGGTGATGATGAGCACAAACTGGGAGAGGCCAAACATCGTATCATCCTATGGAGAAAGGATTGCATCATCTTTTGAAGGCCACCGACACCGCGTCAGCCGACTCCTCCTCGAAGTCCTCCACCGAGTCAGCAGACTCCCGCTCCTCCAAGTCCACCAACGCGTCAGGCCACTCCTCCTCCTCCAAGTCCGGCACAGCGTCAGCAAACTCCTCCTCGAATTCCGCCACAGCGTGAGCAGGCACCGGTTCCTCCAAGTCCACCAACGCATCAGGCCACTCCTCCTCCTCCAAGTCCGGCACAGCGTCAGGCCACTCCTCCTGCTCCAACTCAGCCATGTCAGTCGTCTCCTCCGCCTCAGCAATCGCAGAAGAGAGCCGCCACAGCTATGGTGCGTAGCGGTACGAGTCGAGGTAGTACAGGAGGTACCGGTGGAGGCAAGCGATATAAATATGGTCCAAGCCTAACTCCTCTTCCTCAGAGGCCTTACGACATGACCGATGTGCAAAACAAAGCCATAGTGAAGGCCCAAGTGGACACCCATTTTGTACCGAAACCGCCACCGCCGGCAAAGGAGAAAGTGCCTCAGAAAGTCATTGACCACTTTATTCGTATGGCTACACCACCAGCTCCCAAGCCTGTTGACTCAGACTATGAGCGCCAAATCAGGAAGGCACATCGAGCACGACTACAGAAGGAGTCGAGCTCGATCCAAGCAGCTTGCAAAAAATTCGGGAAAACCGTTCCCCAGCTGGGAGAACAAGCGGCGCAATCGATCCCCCCGCTTGTTGTGCCAACAACACATGAGAGTACCAGTGCCCTATATATATATATATATATGTGGGCAAACTGTTCCCCAGCTGGGCAATCTGGTAATTACCGAGGAGCATATAATGCAGGCTGAAATGCTCGGTATCATTGTTGGACAACTCCTAGAGATCGAGCCCATGCCTCGGCTTAGAGAGGAGGAAGTAAAACGAAAGTATGTCTGCGGCCAACCTTTGGTCAAGCCAGACGAGGACAAGAACCTCCCAACGAGAATGTATGAATTGCATCAATGGTACATGAACATTACCAATATTTCCAATCGAGAGTCCCTCATGGTGAATGTCAAGGAGGAGCATTACTTCCATGAGAAAGCTCTAGCCATTGAGTATACAGAACTATTTCAATTATTCAATCAAGACGCACTCGACAAAGCTATCGTCAGTTGCTATTGTCTGTAAGTGATTTATTTCTGTAATTTAAGTTTCAAGATAGCTGTAGTGATCATTTTGATCAATCATTACCTGTAATTATCCTCACTATATTCTTTTCTGTGGTATTATGCAGGATGAAGATGTATGAAATGAAAAAATCTGGACGCTATGGCATTGGGTTCATTGACCCAAATACCGTTAATGGATACACATGGAAAATTTCAAGTTGTCGAGCAAGTTTAGAGGAAAGCATGCTAGAGTTCTTCAAGCGCCTCAATACCAATGAAGATATACTACTTCCTTACAACTTCCTGTGAGTCACACTGTCTTGTACTACAAATTCTGTTTTTGCTTACTAGTTAGCTAGATGTTAATAATTAAGTGCATAGGGTTTAGGGTAGTTGATTAGTGTTGTGCACATGCCTGCTTAATTTAGACATGCAAACGTGTGCGCATGCAGTTACCACTGGATCATGTTAGTCATTAAAGTTGATGAAGGAATAGTTGAAGTATTGGACTCACTACTTAAGGAAGAAAGTGACCTCGCCATCATGAAGGGGATAGTCGACAGGTAATTTCAATCATTATTAACTATATCTCGGCCTATTAAATTAGTTAGTCATTTGTTGATATCAACTATTTAATAACCCCTTTATTCATTTTCTTTGCTGGCGGGCAGGGCTTGGGCAAAGTTCATCAAGGTGACTCCAGGCAAATGGAGAAAAAAGTTGTATTGGTTGCGGCCCCAGGTAAGTAATTAAGTAGTACTAGCTAGCTATCATATCTTTCATTCTTGTTTCAATACCATTAATTATCATGCTTGAATAATTATTATCTGATAAAATTCCATTCTCATAAAGGCCCTGAAGCAGACGCCGGGGACTGATCTGTGTGCATACTACGTTTGCGAAAACATTCGCATTATGGCGTCCGAAAGGACCAAATCTGATAGACAGCTATGGGTACATTTGCCAGAACACTATTCACAATTTTTACATCATTATCGATAGCTAGTCACACAACTAATACACATGCATATTAATCTCCTTCTTAACAATTCAATGAGGTGCGGGAGAAGCTCCTACCAACGGAGCGCATACGAGCACTTCAAGAGGAAATAGCGGGATTTTTGCTCAACCAGGTCAAAGATCCGAACGGAGAATACTATTACCCGCTACCGCCCCATGAACCACTTCCAATTGTCATCGTGTTCCTAAGGCACCAAGGGCTATAATCCCACTTGCTCAAGGCAACATGTAGGAGAAATTGTATATACCTAGCTAATTGTGTATGTATATATATATATATATATATATATATATATATATATATATATATATATATATATATATATATATATATATATATATATATATATATGATCAGTTCTACGAGAAATTCTATTTATATATATGCATAACGTGTACAATATGGAGTATCGTAAAATACCAGCAAACGAAAAAGAATTAAATGGAAAACACAAAAATTAATGAAAAAGAAATCATGAACCCAAAACCCCCAACCTTTTAGTACCGGTTGGTGTTACCAACCGGTACTAAAGTTCTCCCCGCCCCCGGCGCTGGCTCTTGCCACGTGGTGGCCCTTTAGCCGCGGTTCATGACGAACCGGTACTAAAGGGGGGGACCTTTAGTCTCCACCCTTTAGTGCCGGTTACAGAACCGGCACTAAAGTCCCTTACGAACCGGTGCTATATCCCGGTTCTGCACTAGTGTTAGTTAGATTATTTAAACCATCAAGTGCCCCATCAAGTGCCTTCTCCCAGCAGTTTTCCTGCCCTTGGGTTGGTGTTGTGGTGTAGTGTCCATGTCATTGCTTTGATGGACTTAGGATTAGCACATATTTTGAAATAATATCAACTCGACAAGATGCGTTCTGACCAGATGGCGTAGATGAACTAAATCTTTTGTTCTTTGATAGCATGGTCGAATATGATGTTGTTTCTCGACAAGCATGATCCAATAATTATCTTGTCACATGATCCAATTATATTTTTTGTCACATGATCCAATTATATTCTTGTGCACATACAACATTAAAGAGTTATGCATTAGATGTTGATGAACCTCAAAGAAATTGATCAGATGCTACTAAATTCAGGGGCGGATCCATGTGGGGGCATGGGTGTATAGATGTACACACAATTATTTTGGCATGATTTTTCATTATATATGATGTATACTACGTACATGTATTGAATGTGCTGTAGTTTATACAATAAACACATGTTAATTCGTATAGAACTGGCCTCAAAGCCTTAGTCCAATAACCATAAGTTTTGACAGTCTATCTCACACGACCCAAGTGGCTGCAAGTAAAGAATCCCTACTTGAAATATGGTTTTTGTTACATTTTCTGCTCAAGATTTTTTCTGCAAGGATAATGACATCATGCCTTGTTTTTGGCCATGACAAATTGTATGATTGTGTAGTAAATAATCTTCGTTTTTGTTATTTCTGTACGATATTGTCATTATGATGGGAAAAAAGTTCTTAGTAGCTACGTGAACATTTTAGATATTGTACATGGAAAAAAATTGAACACCCAAGTCTAAAATCCTAGGTCCAGTAAATGTCTAAATTCAATTACCAATTGTAGTTTTTTTATAGCCTCATATCAGCACACTTCGCTGCATGTTGCAGTATGCATGATTCTTCTATTGTTATTTTTGCATTAGTATTAGCTACTGTCAGAAAGTTTTATTTTTTTTCAACAGGATGGACGAGCTCAATGGAGAAATTGTGTGCGCCGTTGAAAATGGTGTAAGCTTGTTGCTTCTCTATCGAGCAGTCAACGCGCTATAGTCGCTGAAACAACATTGCGTACCATGCTTAAGATACCATCGCTTAAATGCGTATACTATTGATAAGGTACATGGTTGAGAATTTTGAGACCAGCAGGGCCTGATTCATTATACAAGAGCGGGTTGGGGAGGTGTCTCTCGGTGCCGTGGACGTCGAGTGCATCTTCAACCTGGAGAACCAAGGATTCTCCGCTTCAGAAATTCTCATTGAAGAAGGTGAGGATATTAAGGACCGGGTGCCGCTACAATTTCTCAGTAAGACAACAGGTAACATAGTCATTGATGATCTCATTGCGGACATCATTAAAAATAAATCCACTGACGATGGTTTCCTTTGGAAAGTAGTCCTTATCCTGCTAGGAACAGTTCTTGCTCCCATGTCGAGCAAGATTGTCCCAAAACAGTATTACGCATTGGTGGATGATGTCAAACGTATTCCCAAGATTAACTGGAATGAGTTCACCCTCCGTGTTCTCCTCAATTGCCTTCGCATTGTCAAGAAAGGCAAACACCTCCGCCATTGGCTGAAAGGCAATTTAGCTCTCTTGCAGGTACACATATGAGACCTGTTGCATATTGTCAATTATTATATCATTGCAATTTTATGTGATGTATTGTACTAACTCTAAATCTCTATTTTTAGCAGTACTTGTACTAGGAGAAGGTGCAACCTGTGGAAGGTGATTGCACTTTCAATCCCAACTTGTCCATACAACCTCTGATGTGGAATTGGACCGAAGGTGCAGCCACTAGGAGAGATTGGTTTGACTATGACAATGGCCGCGGCCGTGGTAACGTCAAGGTAAGTCATTGAGTTGTGTATTTCTGAAATGTTTTGTAACTAAATAATATTTATTTTTAATTCATCACATGTACTTCAATATCGCATGCAGATCGAAGATAATATAACCCAAGAATATAGGGCGCAGGAGCCGAAAATCCCAGATAATGCGCCTACAATGAAGCCAAAAAACCAAGCCTGCCAATGAAACCGCAAAGAAGTCGAAGACAGCCCCAAACTTGGATGAGATGATGGAGGTTCTAATGAAGCTGTGTATGGACTTCATACACACCCAGATGAGGAAAATCCCTGATCAAGTTGCTGAGGTGTCACACCCTAACTTCATAGTTTATAGTATGTTTGCTGTTTTAAAACCATGCATGCATTACTAACTTTATATTTCTATTGCAGAGATTGTTGGAGAAGTTGAACAAAGCAGGTGTCATGTACAAGCCGGTTGCTGCCGTGCCATCCGCGGAGAATGATGTGGATGAAGAAGTGGATTCATTCGAGAATGGTCCATATGAAAAGAAGGAATTCGTGTACAAGGAAAACATAGACTCTCGCGGAGAGCCGGTCATTGACATGACGCAGCCTGATGAAGTGGTTCCCAACCATAAAATTGTAGCTGAGGTATTATGTATTCATATTTTTGTCTATAATTTTATCGTTTAATTTTTTTACGTGCTGATATGTTCGCACGATTTTGTTTGCAAAACAGAAAACTCCACCGAAGATGAATGGCCATAAGGGTGCTTCACCTATTAAGCCTAATGATGAATGTGGGGCTACACCGGAAAAACCTTGGATCATTGGTAATTCTACTCAAGCACCTTCATCGGACATAGACATTTGTCCATCTTCTGTCAGCAAGTTCATGGCTAAGACGAATGCAAAAAAAGGTGCAACAGTCGATAAGGATGAGGAAGTTATGTCTGGGAAGCGGAAGCGGACCGATCCCAAGAAATTTGAATCCCCCTATGCACTTGACAAGCCCAGCAGGCGTACCAGCTGCGGTCAGAGACCCTCCGGTAATAGTACCGCTAGTAGAGGTATCGTAACTAACTTTGTTAGTTTGTTATTTACTGCGAATGCATATAATCATCATTGTTGAAGTTCATATTATTTCATGCATCTCTGTTTTCTGACAATGAAGTACCGGAGGTTGTGGCAGACGAGTTGTCGCCGGAAATAATTGATGCAGATGTTTCATTTGTCGAGTTAGCTGGTCGGACCGACAAGAATAAGGGAAAAAATTACTACAGTGAAGGACGTGGCATATCTCTGACTTCGGAAAGGATTCTACCGGTACTAAAACATAGATGATTGTCGAACAATGTAAGTACTACTTGCATGTCCTGTTATTAAATTGCTCAATAATGTATGTCTCAACTTTCAACATGTAATGCCCAGATATTCTATGAAGGTTATTGATGCTTATATGGGACATTTGGAGCTGCGCGTTGGTCATGATCGTTACTTTTGTCCAGCGTGGAGGTCCAAATTCCTTGTAGATCGTGTTATCGCACGAGACAAACCCATTGTCATCGAGCTGCAACATGGACAGTGCTTTGTCCAAAGCTGGATCAGTTAATAGAGTCAGGAAAGAGTATACTGTGCGTGATAAGGTACATTCTGTTTGTAAGTTTTCACTACGGGACATTTCATCAAGTATTTCGTTTTATCCATAATGTTTTGTTGCACTGTAGACGTATATCGCGTTGAATATCGAAAATACCCACTGGATGACCGTGGTAATGCACATGGTCAAGTAGAAATTCCAAGTTCTCAATTCCCTTTATCCTCCGGAGCTGACTTTGAAGACTATTAAAGCACTGGTAATGTATCCATCATTTGTAGCATTGGTCTTACATATTGTTTTATGCTTCTTCGTTAACACTTTCCTGTTTATAGCCATTGGCTATAGCACACGATATGTGTGAGGCAAATCTTATTACACCAGGGAAATATCGGACGTAAGTAAGTGGCCTATCAATGAGTATGACATGCCCCACCAAGAGGATGGTTGAGTTAATAGTACATCATATTCAAACAACGACACACATGTTCGTATTGCCCACCGCTAATGTTTGCATATACACCAGGAACTCTTGTGGCCTTTTTGTCACAGAATGTCTGGAACATTGGGATGGACCAAATGACCCGCGATTTTACCCAGGTATGCTGTTATTTATATTTGTACACTAGCTAGCATGGTCATGTAGCAACTACTGTTGATGTAACCTTTATGTCAATTTTTGCAGGCCGCCGTTGACGCTAAGAGAAGACGTTTCGTCTCTGAGTTGATTATGTCACCTTCGAACACGATGGAGTGTGTGAAGAAAAAAATTCACGAAATCGCAAAGAAAAGGCGCGCGTGAAGACTTCATTCATCATGCAAGATTGAAGTTTTAGTGGTTTGGATTTACTCCGGAAGAAGGTTTCGACGTCATGAATATCTTAGGGTTTCTATCATTTTTATGTAATAAATAGGGCATCTTGAATATTGTGACTTATCGATGCTTACACATACATGTGTATGTGTCTGTCAGACAATTCGCTCGTACAAGACAATTCGGTCGTACAATTTGCAGTACACATACATATGTATGTGTCTGTCAGACAATTTGCTTCACTTATCAATTGTTCTTGCTTAATATTTTTCCCGTTCTCCAACTTCTTATAATTCTATTTTTCACAATATTATTATTCACATTCTATTTTTCTATTGTTCTTGCTTAATATTTTTCTCGTTCTCCAACTTTTTATAATTATATTTTTCACAATAATATTATTCACATTCTATTTTTCTATTGTTCTTGCTTAATATTTTTCTCGTTCTCCAACTTTTTATAATTCTATTTTTCACAATAATATTATTCACATTCTATTTTTCACTTCAAGTGCTCTCCTAAGTTTCATATTAAAATTTTCACATTCTCTACTATTTTTAAAACTGAATGAAGCTTAGCCTTGTGCCTTAGCTGTCTGCATATCATCATCTTGCATAATCTCGTAGTAATCCCCCCTCATCACATGATTAAGAAAATTAATCCTGTCAGCTAAGAAAATATATCGAGCCAAAATGTAATAGTATTACACAGATGGAAACAGAGCGCTCGTTGGCTCTATCGTGTGTTATCTGGCTTAATGTTTTCTATTTTGTTTGACAAACCCCTTGATTTTGTTTATTTTATGTATAAATAAGTTTTTGTGTACTCTTCATGATGCCAGGCACGGCCCATCTAACCACGTGAGGGGCCCGGCAGGTGGCCTATCGTGCCAGCAGGGCTACACCGGCCCATTTGGCTAGGTTGACATCTATCTTTCCCCTTTTCTCGTTTCCCTTTCCAAATCCCTAGCTCTCTCTTTCCCTTTGCCCCTCCAAATCTCGAAGGCGAAAGCATGACAGCGAGGTGGGTGTCGGGCGGCAGCGGCTGCAGCGAGAAGAGCGGTGGCGACCACAAGTTAGGTGGAACCCCGGGTCCTGGAAGCAGGGGCGGATTCAGTGGCACAGGAGGCAGCGGTCGCGGATCCAGTGGAACAGGGAACGGGGGTTTCCTGGGCGGCGGCGGGCCGGGAGAACCGACGGATAGGGTCTCTTGAGTGCCACACTTTGGTGGCAATAAGGTAAGTTCTTTACCATTATTCTTTACATCCCGGCATTTTCGCCCACAATTCATGACCTGTGGCCCTAAAAAGCTCCATCTATGTGGTCATCAGGAAACTCCTGGTGGCCGTGTCTGCATAGATGCAGAGAATTTTGGCAGCGCATTCTTGGGATATGGCTTTGAGGTTAGTGTATTGTGCTTGATCTTCAAAGTAGTACTGCTATTGCGGTCAAGCTGCAAAAAAGTTCAGTGTTTACCGCTTGCAGTGAAAAGTTCAGTTATAAATTGACTTGAATTGCTCATGATTTATGTAGGATGCTGTCACTTCTAATTATGTTGAATGGGTTGATGGGGAGTGGGATAGCAAAGCAAAGTCAGTCATTAAGTATCTTGCCATGAAGAACAAGAAACTGGAGACTAAGATTACAGAATATGAAGCTGAAATTAAAAGGAATGAGAAAGAAAAGAGGGCAATGGTTAAGATGCAGAAGGAAATATTGCTCTATAGGGATAGGATTTTAGGATTTGGAGGTTTGTTGTATCTTGGCCTGTTTTCCATTATGTTGGTTTCGTAGTTAGCAAGTAGATTGTTCATAAAGTTATTGACATCATTGTTATTGGCATGATGAAATGATGATGAAATATTTGCTATTCAGTTTATGGGCACATTATAACAGAGATTGCAGCAGAAATAACATGAGGCCATCATGATGGCATGTTCTATATTTGGCAGACAATGCACATTTGGCATGTTCTATATTTGGTAAGTGATGCACATGGGCACATCACCTAGCAGCACTACTAATTTGTGCATAGGAGCAACATCTAGCAGCACCTACACCTTTGATGCAACACTGAAGCAAAGCAACAGTAGATATTCAATATTCTAAAATTTAACTGAACTTGACACATAGGGTGAACACTAGATATTCAGTTCTTCAGTCACAAAGAACCCAACCAGACCGTACCAATTGCATAACTTACATGCTTACATATACCAGCATACCTAACCAACATCAACCCAAAATATTTTTAACTTATATGCTGAAACATATAACAGCATACCTAACTAAAGATAACTCCAGCAGCTTCCTCCTCTTTCAGCAACTGTCCCCATCTTCACTTCTTCAGAAATTTGTGGCGGCGTGAGCGGTGCACCACACACGGAGAAGTCTTCTTCTTGACCGCCTTCCTCTTCGATAGTTGTGCCACCTGATCCTGAGCCACCTCCTGTTCTTCCACCTTCACTGTGTCAGGGAGGAGGGGAAGGAGCTCGACGTCGACGGGCAGTGTCTTGCCACCCTCGATGATGACCAGCGCTACCATCTGTACGATGTCCTCCTCGCCCTCTTCATTGTCATCAGGGATGACCAGTTCCTTGTCCATGTCGTCCTCCATGATGTCAGAGCCCACCGGCTGGACTGACGCAGGCACATGGCGGACCTGGTAATCCGGGGTGACGGGTGCTGGGAGAGCGAGCACGACATCGACGCGCTCCGCCCTCGACGCGACGCGTGCTGGATCTGCCCGCTGCGGCATGGTGGTGGAGCGGTACATCCAGCACCTTGCGCGCTGAATAGGGTAGTCGCTCAGCGTGGCCTCTCGCATTGCCCAGACGAGGAGGAGAGCCGGCAGGATGCCGCAGCCATAGGGGAAGGCTTGCTTCTTCTCGGTGTCGGTGAGGACTTTGACGAGGCCACGCACGTGGTTGACCAACATCTCCATTCTGGGGAACCAACTGCACACCTCCATCAACTACGCACACCACGCCTCATCATTGCCAGCAAGCTCCATCATAGCTTGCTGCCAGCCAGGCTTCTCTCCATGGAGGCGGCTGCAGCGGTGGCCGGGAAGGGTTTCTCGATCTACTGTGGGTAGGGATAAGAGGGGAGTTCGAACCGACGCACGTGGGAGGTGGGTGAGTGCGCGGTGGGGAGTGGTAGTTACTTATTTAATGGTAGTTAGGACGTAGGGAGGGGAAATGTACAAGATTCTTTCTACCTCCCGCCCCGGTCATAACAAAGTGGCATTGCAATCTGCGATTCCCACCCATGCAAAACTAATTTATTTAGGTCGGCTTTTGTTGCTTATTTAGAGATGTAGAAGGTTGACACTCCCACTAAACAAAGTGTCGATGGAGTTGCTACAATATATAGGAACCAAACACGCGAAACATCGAACTAAACTTGATGCCATAATGTGAAGGATATACTGTCTAGTTCACTCGATTCATCCGTAAATAATTGAAGCAAGTGTTCTACTCTTCTTCCTTCTCCACATTTCTGCACATGATAAAAGACAAGATAAGTTAATGAATGATAAAAAAATTAATAATCCACAATGCATACAAACACTTACTTCTTATTTAGTTTGCATTTCTTGCTACGTCTAGTGTGTCCTAGCAATTTGCAAGCGCCGCACCGGGTTTTCAACTCATCATAAGAGAGTGGTCTACCATTTTTCGAGACAGGGCGGTTCTTATCTACCTTTGTTGCACCTTTGCTTGACACTTTCATAGGATCTTGAACTGCAACCATGTTGCCTTTACCATCATCTACATATTCAACTGCACACTTACTGAGGTCATATGTTTTCTTGTTCAAAATTTTCCTGTAGCAGATCATACTCATGACTCTTAGCTATCACAGCCTTCAAACTCTCCTGTAACTGATCCCACAAAGCCGGGTGTTTGCATGCCACATGTATAGCTTCTGACGCTAACACATTGACCTGGCTATATTTCATTCTTTCCCCTGCCCCAGTCCAACCAAATCCCAACAGATCGCTTGTGCGCCTCGCGGGCAGTCCCAACCTTGCTTCTTTCGTGAACCGAACAAGAACAAAACACTTTGGTATTTCAGATATATTCAAGTACTTCAGTACATGGAATATGTGCTTGCAAGGTAGACCCTTTCGAATCATTCTTCTGCAGCTGCACCTTATAGTTTCTGTGGAATTTCCTGGTGTATACTCCACCCAAAAATAGCTCTTTTGGTTATTCTTCCAGGGCATGATGTACTGCTGTGATCCGTCTCTGAGCTTAATTTCAACAATCTTCATGCTGCCAATTTTTCTAAGATCATCTTGCAACATATAGAAGTTTGCTGGAGTGAAGACGTGAGAAGTATCTATCTCAAGATCCCTCGAGCTAGTAACTGGCATCGGTAAACTCTGTGAGGCCGTGCAGTCATCTCGCGCCTCGTTCTCACGGATACGTACAACGGCGTTCTCCTAGTGTAAAATCATATTCACCAGGATCATTTCACCGTCTAGGTGGAGGTGAAGGCATGAGTTCAGACTTTCACTCCTCCGGTTGGTTTTCATGCCAAGCCAAAACCCCTCTGTCAGATAAGTTGTGGCCCACAGTCTCCTCTTCTTATACATCTGTCTCAACCATGTTAGTGTTTTTTTCGACTGCCATCTTTTGGAAAATGTGTGCCATCTCTCCTCAAACGTGGCCATGGACGTGATGTAGTACAGAAGAGTTCGGAACTCCTTCAAGGACTTGTGACTGAGGTGGATCTTCATATATTTTTTTCTATATGCCACATACATATACGGTGCCACACGTCTGGCAAGACTTCGCGAATTGCCTTGATCATCGCAGCGTCGGTGTCCGTAATTACACTCTTCGACAGCTTTTGACACATGGACCTCAAAAAAGTCTGCAGCAGCCACACATATGTCTCTTTGGTCTCATCCGAAACTATGGCACAACCAAAAACAGTGGTCTTCCGGTGACTGTTAAGACCAACAAAAGGTATGAATGGCATATCATAGCGGTTCATCTTATACGTGATGTCAAATACAAGCACGTCGCCGAAGTCCTCATAGTCATGATGAGACTTGGTGTCACACCAGGACATCCTATTCACATGTCCTTCCTTATCTAGCTTGTACTCGAAAAAGAAGCTAGGATCCCTCTCTTTCCTACTGGCCATGATGCCTATGGCTGTGGCAGCATCACCTTTTGAAAGCAGCTTCCTCTTCTCCCTGGAGCAAAGGTTGTATATATCACGCCTTCTAAAACCAACACCGTCATACCATACATGTTTGCTAACGATGGAATCCATAATGTCGTGAATTCTAATCCCTGCAGCTCCCATGGACAATATCTCAGCTTTCTGGTACTCTTCGATTTTTCTGTGAGACTAAAGAAAAGGTACCTCGTCTGGTCTTGCCATCATATGGCTATGCTTGTCCTCAAAACTTTCAACATACCAAACCCCACGCTTTTGGTCAAGCTTGACAGTCAGGTGTGCTTCGCAAAAGCAGTGTGTCTCGGCTCTGAGCCTACGAGTGTGTCCTTCCTTGGTTAGCAACTTGTTGTCACGTTTCCCTTCTCTGAAACAAACAAACCGCCTATAACGCATATGATGTGACTCGGTTTTGCTATACCTAACCTTACCCTTTCTAATGCTGAAACCATTGTCTCTAGCATAGATGTTGTAGAAATCAAACGCAGCATCACGAGACATAAAAGTCATTTCCATTATCTGCATGAACATATCCCTCTTATCATCTGCACTAGCAGTACCTTGGACATTCTTTGCCCCCTCATCTTGTGTCACCTACACAATCAAAACATAGCCATGAAAACAGTTTTCTATGGTTTAACATTACTTCCATACAACATTGATTACATACATACCTCACTCATGATGACCGACGACTGCGACTCCCCAGAATCAGGTGCATCTAATGATTCATCATTAAAACCTGTCTCCGTGTCGGGTTCGCTGTAATAGTCGTACGGATTATGACATTTGGGAATGAGCTGAAAAATACAACACAAATACATAATTACTTATCATATAATATTCCAGGAAAAATTCAATTTGCATGCCAACAAAAAATTCCACTTCCGTACCTGACTAATGTAATCTTCATTCGAGAGCTCCGAGTTGTTTTCCTGACCATCATCAAGCTCGTCCATCTTTAAATTTTCAACACAAAAATATAATGTTGTCGGATGCCACCAAAAATTACAACATGATAATGCCACTCACACTAAGATATTCCCATTCGTTCCCATTCTCTGACCAATCTCCACGATCTGAATTTTCATCATCTGACCAATCTTCTATCCAGTATTAATTTTATCAGTCCTCCGAACTCTATGTCTACCATGATAACAGTTAACTCATCGTCCGCCATTTCCTATAACAAATAATATGTATCATCACATGTGCAAACATTATCAATACTGAAATATACAACACATAGCACACGATCACAGATGTTATGTAAACTACCCCAACCGAGGGCGTTCAGATCTTGCAAACCTAGTAAGGAAGATGGTCACGACACCCGTCGTGATCACTTTGAATCGCGAGGAGCGGCACTACAAAACCTAGCTAGATCTGTGATTACCTCTGCCGCCGGATACCTAGGTTAGCCGCCACATCAAATAACGATAGTCGTGGTGCACATAGCCGACGGCAACCGACGCTGCGTTAACCCTAAACTGAAGAAACCCAGACCACGAGGAGCACCACTACCATAACAAGATCCACGATCGCCTGCGCCTCCGGGTAGCTAGGTTACCGGCCCCGCTAGGTTAACCACTACCACGAAGACGGCGGCAGTTCGTTCGATGTTGCCGCGAGCGAGACTAATGGGGGGACGTGGGAAGCGGTACCTGTGAGCGCTGGAGATTCACGACGTTGCAGCGCTCACTGTCCGACGAGATCGCCGGTGACGAGATAGCCGCCGCTGGAGATCTACTGCATGAATTATGAAGCTGTGCATATATAGTCGAACATCTTGACTCATGTAGTATCAGCAAGATATGAGTGAAGGTTTAGCTGTGCATATTTTGAGCCACAGACGAAAGGTTTAGCCTGTATTTCTAAGAGATGGCAAATCTTTACAGAGACATTCTTGAACTGGTATATCTGTTTAGGCTGATAGTATGTCTGGTCCATTGGCCATTGCGTACAGAGTAAGGCCCACACTTGTCAGTTAGAAGATTGATCATTGCCGGATATGCGAAAGTCTTGCAGTATATATGCAAGGGCCATCACATCACCATCCTGCAAAAGAAAAATTGACGTACGTGAAGCAAAGTTTGCAACTGCAAGATTCAACGGAATAGACGATTACTGACGATTGGCAGGATAATCCTCAACAACAGTTATTAATTAATATATAAATAGCCTTGATTTGGTTAGAGGTTGACAAATGGGGATGTAGCTCAAATGGTAGATTGCTTATATATGCTGATAAGAGGAAGGGAGATCGATACCTCCCATCTCCAATTCAACCTTTTTTTTTACTTTTATTTATTCAAAATATAATTACCAGGAAATTATTATTTTTAGACAATTACCAGGGAAGCAAGGGCTGGAAGCAAGGGCTGGAAGCAAGAAATTCCTCGGCCCACAATAAAGATATAGGCCTAGCAGTTGGCCCATAGAGGAAGGATTCACGCCAATTGAATTTCATAAGTGATCCTAAAAAAATCAAATTTCATAAGTTTCATCATTGACTTTTTTTTAATAATTTAACTGCAAGCTCCCACAATAAAGATATAGGCCTAGCAGTTGGCCCATAGAGGAAGGATTCACGCCAATTGAATTTCATAAGTGATCCTAAAAAAATCAAATTTCATAAGTTTCATCATTGACTTTTTTTTAATAATTTAACTGCAAGCTCCCATTTGATGCACTCTGCACCAAAAATTCGATGTTTCACACATGAGCCCTTGGCTGGAGCTGTCCATTTAGTGCTCAGTTTTGTAGCACATGAGCCCTTGGCTGGAGCAATGACGATATAGTGAGCATAATGATCCTTGGCTAGAGCAAATGCTTCCCTGATGGCTAGAGCCTCAAGTGTAGGAGGATCAGCCACACATGTGGAAAGAAAAGTGTAGATGTTGTAGCTGACTGTATCGAGTGCTTATCTTTCTCTTAAAATATAGCAACTGATACCTCCATTTAGTTCTATAAAAACATGAATATTAAATGATTTTAAAAAAATCAATTTTCCAAAATTTTATGATTTCTTTTGCAAAAATTGAACTGTTATTAAAACTTGTGGACATTAATATATTTTTTACGGGTGGAAAACCTGACTAAACTTTTTTTGACTTTTTTTGTCGAGCTGTATCTAATTTGGCCGGCCCACTCGCTCCCTCATTCGCTAATTATGTGAGTCGACAACATGCACAATGAGCAGCAAATAGGAAATACCAATTTAATCTCTTGGAAATTCACTTCGGCCATCGCAAAAACATTTCAAATGTCAAAAAAATCAGAATAAAAATTTGACGCGTACATCTCGATATTCTATGTGCGCACGCCAAGTTTTGTCGAAAAACCGGCATTTTCTATGGCTTGTGTAAAAAAGAAAAAATGTCCCGTGAAAAGCCCTTTTTAACACTGATTTTTATCTTTTTCACACGCGACAGAAGAAATGTTAGTTTTTTGCGAAACAATTTTGTGAGTACGTAGAATGTCGAGATGTATGCGCGGCACATTTTGTCAGAATTTGGTGACATTTCAAAATACGTTTAGAATACATTTTTAAAACCAGGAGCATATGCTCGTGGGTGCCAAAACGCCTCTCCCTTTAATCTCTCCCGTAATCACAATTTAACTCTTTATAAGACATTATAATTTAATTTTATATAGAAGAAGCTGCCGGCTTAAAACAATGCAAATTGTGTATTAGTATAAAGGTTGAACTTGCGCGATTGAATAGAACGGACGACTTGTGCGGCAGGTGTAATCCTCAATGATAGTTGTTCACTGTATACTATATTAGCTTAGAAGATAAAACATGGGATGTAGCTCAAATGGTCGAGCGCTTATATATGCTAATAAGAGGCAGGGGGGTCGATACTTCCCATCTCCAATAAAACATTTTTTTCCCCTCCTATGCAAATAATTACGAGGAAAAAAATGCAAGGACTTGAATCTGGAAATTCCTCGGCCCACAATACACATATAGGCCTGACATTTGGCCCGTAGAGGGAGTTGAATTCGTGCCAATCAAATTTTATGCGTTTCATCGTTGATTTATTTTTTTACATTCATAAATTCATCATTGATAATTTAATTGGGAGCTCCTTTTTGACGCATCCTGCGTCAAAATGACGATGTTCCACACAAGAGCTCTAAATAGCGAGCTATCAGGCAGCTGATTGTATCTAGTGATTCTCTTTCTCTAGGACAAAAATAGCGAGTGATTCCTCGGGTTTTCAGATTTTATCTTTTTCTGTTTTCCTAGATTTCATTCTATTTTAATATTTAGTTTTCTGGAAATACATGAATATATATTTATTTTTCAGAAAAACAAGCATTTGAAAAAAATGTGTTTTAAGCTTGACAAAGTGAACAATTTATAAAACCTTTGTGAAGTTTTTCATAATCATTAACATTTCAGTAATCTGTGAACATTTAAAAAAATCACTAAGAGTTTTTAAACGTGTGAACATTATGCGAGTTTTGGGAACTAATTTTAAAAATTGTGATCACTTTTTAAACCCTATACAAAATCGGTAGAGAGAAATTTTTAAAAATGAAAAGACGTGGTGAGAACCCTCCTAAAACCAGGAAAACCAAACTAAACGTTCCCAAAATTAGGACCTGTCCGCTATGCCCGATATGTCGACAATTTGCGCAACGAGAATCAAATAGAAAATACCAATTTAATTCTCTCCCTGAAAAAAACTAATTAATTCTGTCTAGAAACTTTTATAATTCATTTTTTATATAGAAGGAACTGTTTGTTAAAATAGTGTCAATTTTGTATCATTAGATATGTTTTGAAATGTGTTTTCATAGTCTATAATAATTATTATACTTTGAAGCAACTTTTCAACAAAGAAAATTATGTTTATATCATAAACCATCGTACCTGTTACATGCACATCCACGCTAAGTGATATATATATATATATATATATATATATATATATATATATATATATATATATATATATATATATATATATATATATATATATAAGTACTACGTGCTTGAGAACGGCGATAGAGCGGCCGAGCTCGCCTGCTCCCGCACAGCACCCAACAGTAGTATACGGTGACGGAGACGTTTGATATGACGACGCCTTGACGGTACACCGGTCATATGTTCCGTTGGTGAAAACAAAGACACTGACCAAGCTCATACTCCCTACTGGCCATACCTTCCCTGCTGAATGCCTGAATTGAAATCCGCCGCTTGTAACTGGTTGTATTTATCAAAAAGTATGGCAGCGATAAAAAATAAAGCAGCAGGGTTACAAAACAAAATCCCTGTGAGATACATCAAAAACAAAACGCTGGAAATTCAGACTTTAACATTCAAAAAAGTGGAAGAATTAAGGGGGGAAATGCCAGAAAAGATCAAAAAGAACATTACAAGTACAACTCATGAAAAAAAAAAGACAAAAGAATTTGTGCACATTTATATATGTAACAACAAATAGAAACAATTGACCATGCCTATTTTGGTTTTTGACAGGACTTACCCTTAACCATAGCTTTTTTTTTCGGATGAAATAATGTATTACTCAATCACAAGGTCCATACAATCAATCACTGCAAACTCCAATGCTACTGAAGGCCTCGAACCTATCCAAGTCATGGTTCTTCCTTCTAGACGAGCAAACTTAGCTAGACTATCACTAACCTTATTTTGACTACGATTGATATGAGTAATACAAGAATCACGAAGAGACATAAGGTAACGTATCTCCTTAATGAGCGACGCGTAAACAGATCTGTCTACCTCCTGAGCCTGTATCAGCTTCACTGCAACAATGGAATCCATCTCGATCATGATAGGTAGGACACTCCTCTGGATAGCAAATGACAAACCCTCCATGCAAGCACACAATTCAGCTTCTAGGGCTTCGCGACATGAGAAAAGTTGCCTACACGAAGAAAAAATTATAGAACCCTTGTTATCTCCCAGCACCATGCCAGCGCCTGCCGATCCATCATCTGCATATGAGCCATCGGTGCACAATTGCACCCAGCCGGCCTTGGGCGCAATCCACTTGGGATGAGCAACATTTGTTATCACATGTGACCGCCGGGGATGAATATCATATGTGATAAAAGATTTTCCCTTACTAGGATCGGAAGAGAGATCAGTTCTAATGCCAATAAGAGAGTCAAGGTAGCTCACCAAAAATCATCTCGAAGCTTCCATAGGCGGTACAGGCTTATGATGGATGACCTCATTCCTGATGTACCACGCCAGCCAAAGCGTCCTTAGCAACATGGAACGCTCAATTTCCGGCAGTGTCTCTAACACATCCAGCAGCCATTCTGTACCAGAATTATGCATGGATGTAGTACACGGCAAGGTCCACACATCCGCCATTGTTTCCCATAAGATACGTGAGAAAGTGCACCGGCATAATGAGTGGAAACAATCTTCAGTCTCTGTAGCACACAACGGACATAAATCATTTGTTTCAAGGCCACGTACATGCCTGTTTCTCCATGTTGGCAAAGAATCTGTAGCGACCCTCCATGCAAAATTTCTTACTGTTGGTGGAACCTTTGTAGACCAAATAAGCTGCCAGCATGAGCGCGCACCATCTGGTCGGGAGCTAGACCCGGTTGTTCTGCTCCTGTGGGCATCGTCGAAGCCGAATTGATATGCACTCTTTATTGAAAATACTTCGTATTTACTAGGACCCCAAGCCAAAGTATCTTCCTCCAAGCGCGGCGACGACCTGCTCTTCATGATCTCGGTCACATCCGCCGGCAAAAAATATTCATGCAGTAAGAGCAACTCTAGTAGACCCTGCAAAACGCCCCGGCCCGTAAAATAACCGTCAAATTGCGGGTCGGGGCCAAAAAATCTACACGAGCAGACCCCGCAAAACGCCCCGGCCCGAAAAAATTTTGCGGGGCGCGGCAAATCTTCTCCCCCAACCTCTATCTTCACGGGCTGGGAGGCCGACCCGAGCTCAACCCCCATCCGGCGCGAGATTTGGCGGGAGAGACATTTCCGCGCCCCCTTTCCAGCTCCCCGCACCCTCCGCCACCATTGCCCCCTACGAAAGCTCCGGCTGCTCCTCCCCGGCCGTCCCTCGCCGCCATGGACGACCCCATGCTGTCCCCCGTCGCCGTCGAGGTCGCACATGCCCCTTCCCCTCGGGCGGATCTCGTTGCCGGCCATGTAGGCCCCGCCGGCGTCGCCCAAGCACACGCCACGCCTCCCCGCAAGCGGCAGGGCAACGTGCTTGTGCAAAGCGGGAATCCGGCTGCCCCCGCCACGATGGCCCGCGCTCCGGGCGCCAATGCCGCTGTGCGATCCCGGCCAGCGGCGGAGAAGGCCGACAAGGCCGCGGGCGCAAAGCGGAGGAAGGTTCCGACTTCAAGGAACAAATCTTCTTCAACCTCTCACTCCATCCCCCCACAAGGAGGTGCTCCGGCGATGCCGTTCAACGGTGTCGCTCCCCGCGCGAGCGAGGTGTTCGACGAAATGGCCGGAAGGTATATCTCTTCAGACTTTGGTAATTCTCTTTCATTTTCGCCATTGTTTTTCGATAGCTCGTGACTTGTTATCATTCGGTATAGCGGTGGTTCGAACAATGAAACAACTGAGTTCGTGAACTTGTTGGACACGAACGCGGTTGACATTGATCAAGCCCCTTTCAAACCTTTCGACTACAATGAAATGGAGGGCGGCGTGGAAGATCATGGTTGTGCGGACGACTTGGCGGAGATCGAAGCGGAAGTGTTTGAGAATTCACAGGCAAAAGCTGGGAAAAGCCAAAGATCGAAGAACTACACCATCTTGGAAGATCAAGCTTTGATCAAAGCATGGAGTGCGGTGTCTCTTGATGCATGCACGGGTACTAATCAAACCGTCAAGAGATATTGGCAAAGGATCAAAAATCAATACTTCCGCATTATGAAAAACTACCCCAACAAGACTCCACGCACATTTCGGTCGCTTCAAGGTCGTTGGGAGAACATCAAGCCTATGTGCAGCCGTTGGGCAGCTTGCTTGGAGCAAGTACGCAATGCACCTCCAAGTGGCACCGTGGAGTCCGACTATGTGAGTTTGCTTTGCCTTTGTTCAAGTTGTGCATCATCATAATATATCATGAAAAATGATTGCATCACCTTGTTCGCATTGTGTAGGACAAGATTGCTCAACATAGATACAAGGACATGGAAGCTTCGGAAGGTAGATTCTTCAAATTAGAGCATTGTTGGGAGTTGCTCCAAAAGTGCGACAAGTGGAAGTTGATAGACAAAGAGTCCCCACCAAAGAGAGGCTCACTTACGAACATGGATGAAGATGAGGATGAGGATGGCCCAAGAAATTTGAACTAGCCCGATGGCGACAAGAAGACTAGAGAGAAGATAAAGTGAGAGCAAGAAGCATCGAGCTTGAGGGAGAAGATTGATGCCATGGTGCAATCAAATGAGTTAATGTTGTTGAAGTCGTTGGAGATCAAGAAAGAGTTGGCCGAAAAGAAGGCAAAAGAGAAGAAAGAAAAATGGCAAATGCTCAAGGAAGAGGGGCTGCGCAGAGCTGCCATTGAGGAGAGAAAAGTACGCGTCTCTAAAAACAAATTGCTGTTGAAAGAACATGCGGTGCCCCCATGTTTGGTTTTGGTAATTGATGACAATCTCTATGGACTAATGGTTGCCTTGAGTTATATTTGAAGGTTTTGTCCATAGGCTTTTCTTGGAGTATATGTGTTGGTTTCAAGGAGAGTTTGTGTCGACCAAGCTATTCGAGGAATTATCCAAAGATTGGTCATGTGAGTGTTGAGCTTATTGCAAGCATGTCTTGAAGAAGAAGATTGTGTGATCATTCATGTTTATCTTCAAGACATCATCCAAATGAAGAGAGTTGGACAGATTCAAGGTTGATCAAGACTAAGTCAAGAGTGAATCAACTTGATCAACTCACAAAGCGTAGAAGATATACCGAGAGGGATCAAGTGATCCCATGGTATGGTAAGATTTGTCCATTTCTCTTTGTGTACTAACCCATGGTCTATGTGAGAGTTCTATGTGGGGTTAGGTATGTGTCCATGGGCTTGCTTCAAGAGGAAGATATCATACAACCTGTGGAAAGGATGACATCAAGTGGTGATCGTCATCAAGATTGCCATGTGCAAGTTCAAGTGGAGCATCACGGAGAAATCAAGTGCTTGAAGCTTGCCATCCATTGTGGTGTCAATGGACTTGTGAAGATGTGTCGAAGAGTGGCTCACCCATAGTGGACTATGGGGGAGCAATAATCTAGTCTCCATCGACCCAACGCAATCAAGAAAGGTGGTCTATCTTGAGGAGGACAAGATCGTCATCATCTAACTCAAGTGGATCATGTGCAAGGCAAAGATTTGCCCTTGATAGGTTTTATATTTTACCGGTCTCATGGTGGTAGTTGGGAGATCGGGTTATAGGATCGTTTGTCGTACTATCAAGGGGGGCTCTCAAGTTGGTAGCTTGATCGTATCATTAGTAGAGAGCTCAAACCATTGCATCCTTGCATCACCTTTCTTGGTTCTTGTTTGGTTCTCTTTGTGAGTCTTAGAGCTTATGGTCATCTTGATGACAAGCTCGAGTTCATCAAAAACGGAGTTCACATGCTTCTTCTATTGCGTTTTTGGTGTTGGAGGTTTTACCGGTCTTATTCGAGGAAGGGTTCTCACCATTTTTTCGGTCTTTTCTAATTTGATTATTATTGTTATTTCTATCAAGGTTGTGTTAGCCCTTGTCGCTAGCTTTCCAACAAACTTGGTTTCGTTGAATTCAGAGTCCGTTTGCAGAAGTGTGGCTGTTTTGGTAAAGGCTGCAGCGGTACTACCACGGCTAGAGCGGATGTAAATTTTTACTACCACTCCAGAGCGGTACTACCGCGGCTCCTTAGCGGTAGTACTGCTCCGGACCAAAATCTCGTGTTTTGCTCAGCGGAGGTAGGCATGGAAGTATTTTTCTAGTACCGCTCGCAAGCAGTAGTATTGCTACCATTTGCGGTAGTACCGTGAGGACGAGCGGTAGTACCGCTCCGGCGGTTCTACTGGCCTTTTGCCTCCTCGCTGTTGTTTTTCAAAGGGGTACTACCGCCCTAGAGGTAGTACCGCTCCTTGGAGCGGTAGTACCGCTCTGTGCGGGCTGTGAGCATAACGGTTGGATTTTTCCCCACCTATAAAAGGGGGTCTTCTTCCCCAATGAACTTTATCCTTTGAGCTCGTGTTCTTCCCCCATTGTTGACCTTCTTCGAGCTTGCTAACTCTCAATCCCTCCATGGATTCTTGCTAGTTTTGAGGGAAAAGAGAGAAGAGATCTAGATCCACATTCCACCAATCAATTTCTCCTCTATGTGAGGGGAACCCCTCGGATCTAGATCTTGTAGTTCTTGGTGTTTCTCCTTCTTGTTCTTCCTCTCATTTTCCTCCCTAGCATTAGTTGCTTCGGTGGGATTTGAGAGAGAAGGACTTGGGCACTCCGTGTGCCCTTGCAGTTGCATTTGGTGCATCAGTTTGAGTTCTCCACGGTGATACGTGGAAGTTACAAGTTGAGAAGCTTATTACTCTTGGGTGCTTGGTACCCTTGAGCTTGTTCCTCTTGGGTGCTTGGGCGCCCTAGATGGTTGGTTGTGTTCGGAGCTTAATCATTGTGGTGTAAAGCTCCGGGCAAGCATCGGGGTCTCCAATTAGGTTGTGGAGATCGCCCCGAGCAATTTGACGGGTACCGGTGACCGCCCCCAAGGGTTGCCAAAGTGTACGGGTTCGGTGACCGCCCCCAAGGGTTTCCATTTGTACGGGTTCGATGACCGCCCTCAAGGGTCCCTTAGTGGAATCACGGCATCTTGCATTGTGCGGGGGCATGAGGAGATTACGGTGGCCCTGGTGGCTTCTTGGGGAGCATTGTGCCTCCAAACCGCTCCAAACAGAGATTAGTATCCGCAAGGATGTGAACTTCGGGATACATCGTCGTCTCCGCGTGTCTTGGTTATCTCTTACCTGAGCCCTTTACTTATGCACTTTACTTTGTGATAGCCATATTGTTGTTTGTCATATATCTTGCTATCACTTAGTTGTTTATCTTGCTTAGCATAAGTTGTTGGTGCACATAGGTGAGCCTAGTTGTTATAGGTTTTGTGCTTGACAAATTAACCGCTAGGTTTATTCCGCATTTGTTCAAGCCTAAACCGTAATTATTTTAAAGCGCCTATTCACCCCCCCCCCTCTAGGAGACATCCATGATCTTTCAATTGGTATCAGAGCCTCATCTCTCTTTATTAGGCTTAACCGCCTAGGGAGTAAAGACGTCGACTAGGGGATTAGGATTCTCTGACACTCTTAGTTTTGATGGTACAAATTTTGATGTTTGGGTAATTCGCATGCTTGATCTCTTTAGGGTCATGGACCCAAATTTAGAGCGAATTGTAGATATGGGTTTTTCTCCTCCAAAAGATCCCCAAAGATTATCTTTAGAGTATGAGAAAAACTCTTATCTCAATGCTCAAGCTTCTAATGTGCTTTTTCGATGCTTTGAGAAATATAGTTATATTTCAACTCATGACGTTCCGGGATGCTCATGAGTTGTGGACAAAGCTTCAAGATAAATATGGTGTGTCCAAGATTTGTGAGGATGATTGTTCTCCCTCCACCTCTGGCCGTGTTGCCTTCTCAACTTCTTCTACTTCACCTACATGTGGATTGCCACAAGGTAATGCTAGGGTGAGTAGTGGTGGTCATTGCAATGATGATAGTGTGATTGTTCTTGGTAATTCTTCATCACTATCTTATTGCAATGGTCCTTCTTTGGACTTTAACACTTCGAGCACCTTACATGTTTCACATGCTCGTGTTGGTAGTCCTTGCATATCATGTAGAAATTGCTTGCTCAAATCTCATGATGATATGCTTGCTATGTCTTGTTGCCATGATAAAAATGTATCTATTTCCTCGAGTTGTTGTGCTAACAATGTAGAGGAAACCCAACACTCCATGGAACAAGATGTGGTCTTGAACGGTGCTTCAAGGGATCCTACATCATCATCGATTGCTTTTGGCCTTATGGCTAAGGCTTCAAAGGTATCTCCCACTTTGAATCCCAATATATCTTGTGATGATATTGATGATGGCAAGAATGATGATGTTGATTATGTTGAAGAGAATGATAATGTTTCCTCCTTAAAAATTAAGGGGGAAATGGTTTTTAAAGCTCTTCATAAAAGTAAAATTGCTCGTTCCAACTTCATGGAAATTATGTCCATTGCCATTGAGGGCAAGAAATATATTGAGGAGTTGGAATCTCATCTCGAGGAGCATGAGGTCACCATTGAGAAAATGGAAGGTCATGAGCGTGATTACGCTAATGAGATTGCGGACCTCTCTCAAGCTCTTGAACTTGAACAAACCACCAAGGAATCTCTTGAGGAGACTTTTGCTCTAGAATTATCTAGAGTGAGGGAATCTCGTGATAAAGCTCTTGAGGTGGCCAATGATTTTGAAACTAAAAGTGAGGATCTTGAAGTTGTGCATGCTAAACTCCTTGAAGACTTTGAGCACCTCGAAAATGGCTCAAGGGTCATTAAGAGTGAGCTCATCAAACTCACCGAGTGTCATGCTCAACTTAAAGATTCATATTCAAAAAGGCTTGCCAAGTTGTCTTCTCCTCTTGTTGCTAATGATGATGCTTTGCTACTAACTCTATCTCTTGTGAAGCATCCGTATTGAAGGAGAATGTTGAGCTAAGGGCTCAACTTGAGTTGCTATCTAGCAATTACGGGATGTTGGAAGAAAATCATGTAAAGCTCACAAGCTCTCATGATGATCTTCTAGTATCCCATAATGTGCTAAAGTTAGCTCATGAGGCCATGCGTGCTAAGGTAACATCTAGTGAGCCTCATGTGGATAGTAGCACTACTTTTATTCAAAATGCTATATTGCCTTGTGCTAGTCCTCGCGATTCATCCATGCATAACATTGGTACATCTTGTGATGAATTTCTTTCCTTGCCTTGTTGCTCTAAAGATGAAGCTTATACTTCCTCTAGTGCTTGTGTTGAGACTAACCATGTAGAGGAAATCAAAGATCTCAGGTCCTAAGTCACTTCTTTGAAGAAAGATTTGGAAAGGTGTTATGAAGGGAATGCCACACTCAACAATATATTGAGTGTACAAAAATCCCCCAATGACAAAGGTGGACTTGGATTCAACTCCAATAAGAAGAAGAAGTCCAAGAGCAACAACAAGAAGGGCCAAAAACAAGTCAAGAGTTCGGCCAAGATTATTTGCTTCAAGTGCAAAATCGAAGGGCAACATGTTATATCTTGCCCATTGAAGAAGAAGGCCATTAGTGACAAGCAACAAGGGAAGCGGCTACAAGTGCATTCTCATGCTCAACCTCAAGTTGAAGAAAGGCCTATTCCCAAGAAGACTCAAGCTAATGCTTCTCAAGTTGATAAATCAAATGAGAATAAAGTGAAGAGTATATGTTGCTACCTATGTCGTGAGAAAGGTCACCTCGCTTCATCATGCACTAGTGGTAACTTATCCAACCCAATTATTATTGATGATGTCTATTCTCTTGGGAAGGATAAGGTTGGCAATGTGGTTGCCAAGTTTGTTGGTACTCAAAGTGGTTTGAAGCAAAGAACCATTTCGGTAGCCAAGCCTATTGTGACTAACCTCTTAGGACCCAACTTGGTTGGGGACCAACTAGCTCAAACTTGATCAATAGGTGATGTTAGAGGACAATGGAGACTTGGGTACATTATGAAGAATTAAGGGGACTTCATCACTCTTATTGTCTCAAGCCAAGTCAATTGAATCGTCAAGCTTATATCTTATATCCAATGTGCCTCCTTGTGGTAACTTGTACTTAAATTGCTTACATTGAAAGTTACTTGCCCCCTTGCATGTTTTGGTTTTGTTCCTTGCATGTGTTTGTATATGATGTGTCTCCAAATTGCCTTTGTGTATGTTGGTTTGCACATCATGTACATGTGTGTCATTCGTTGAGCCTTACTGCATCTTGGTTGTATCTTAGTTGGATCTTGTGAGAGATTAATGGAATATCACATTATGGGGGAGTAATATGCTATGTGCATATTACAAGCCTAGAAAATGTGTTCGTTTGAGATATTGTCACCTAGAATTGATATTGTAAATTATCTTGTCCCTAGGTGGCATGTTAGCTCTACAAGTTGCAATTTGCTTGTGCTTGGTGTGAAGATGATGTTGGATATCATTGCTATCTACCAACGGGAATTATTTCCAAATACTTCTTGTCTTTTGACAATTGGTACTCACTTATGTGTGGTAGAAATTATTGATCATCTTTACATTGGCTTTTGCTTTTATTTGCCCTATCTTTTGCCTAGAATTGTGTCAACTCCCATTGTTTTCCATACCACTTGTGGTTCTTATTATTTCCTTGAGCTTTTCTAGTGTTTATATAGATATAGTGAAAGTGGTGATCCCAACTTGTGCTTTTTGTATTCAAATGCAAATTATCTATAATGCACTAGTCTTGGGGGAGCTATCCTATTTTCTATGAAACACTCATCTTGTGATCCCTATCAAGTGTGTGTTTGTGCAAGGCAAGTCGTTTCTTTTTGGTACTTTGTGCCATCATGAAACTTTGTAGAGGGTTTGGCTTGTTTGGAACCATTCTCTCTTTTGGGAGTTTGACATCTTTCTTTTTGCGTGTATCAATGGATATCTCATTCCTTGATGTATCTTTCAATTGATGTCTTCCAAGTGATGATTTATTCATTTGTTATCTTTTCTTCGCTTGGTATTTCTTTGTCTTTTGGTCTCGGCTCTTGAAAGTCTTGAGCATGCATATTTACTCCATGTAGTTTCTTTGGCATGCTTTCTTTCTTTGACCCAATATATAAGCGAAACTCCACCAAGTATCAAATTGGATGAGATGTGCATGAAATTCATTTTCATATCTATATGCACATATTTATGTGGAGTTTGTCATATGTATTGTTGGTTTGCTAACTCTTTGGTCCCAATGAGTTTGGGTACCATTTTGTTTGTGGTGTTGTTCTAGGAACAACTAGAGATGCATTGGATGCTCGGCTCATTCAAAAGGAAGGTGGTGTCACCATGTGCTTATTGGAGTCAAGCTAGGACGCTCAATGAACTACTATCGTTTACATTCAATTGGTATCTACTACATCCTTCCAATGCTATCTCGGTAACAAGTATCTACTCATGCATACATTTCCTTCATACTACCTTGTGCAGGTTCCATCATGGCATGAATTTCTTGATTAGTTCTTGTGTTACTTGTTTCCTTTCTCAAAGCATCTCAACGATGAACTCATGTTGCTAGTTGTGATGTCTTTTGATGGGTGTGTGGTAGGAATTCATTTATATACTATAAGACCATATCTAGCCATGTGCTATGCTTCCAAGCAAATATCTTATTGGTATATGTATGACTTCCTCTTGGATATTTTGTTCCTTCATGTTGTAACTATTTCGAGTGTACATTCTTATTTGTAGATATATATCATCATGATCTCGTCTACCTAGAACCTTATACACTTGAGAGAAATTACATCTCTAGATGATATCCTTTCTTTCACGTCCATCTTGTCTTTCTTGTTATTTCTTTGGTGGCTCCGTGAAAGCTTTTGCCTTGAGTGCGTGTCTTATCTCGTTGCATCTTGTTGCACTCTTGTGTGGTGAAGATTATTTTCCTCATGCTTATCTCTATGAGGCTTTTGCCATCTTAATTGGCATCCCTCGTCTTGATGAGGCTTTCATCTTCTTTCTCCACCATGGGTGGTCGCAAGCTTTGTTGCTAATTTTCTTGTTAGTGAGCTTGTGAACCCATTTGCTAGTTGGGTGTGTGTGGGGAGGACATGTCATGCACCGTGTATCTCACTTATCCAAGACTATGTTGATGCTTATGCTCATCTACATTCGTCTTCTCAAGTGCATTGCCTTGACTCACACACATCATTTTGGTTGAGCCCATTCTTAAGTTGCCTCTTTTACTTGTTGCTCAACCATGTGTTTGTTCCAAGTACCAGTCTTAGTTTCCTGTATGCTCACTTGCACTTGTTGTAAGTTTCTATTGATTTTGGGGGAGCTATAATCCTATTTTGTGCACTTTGTATCCAAATACAAAAATTCTTGATGTGCACAAATCATGGGGAGCTTCTCTAGTTTCTTTAGAACACTCCTCTGCTCATATCATAATTTCTTTATTCTTGTGGCACGTAGGATCATTGGTCTAGTTGGTTCAATTGGTATATTTTGATAGCTTGCTTCAATTGGTATCTTTTGATTGCTTGATTGCTTGTTTCTCTCTTTGTTATGTCTTTGTGGCATATCATTCTTTTGCAATCTTGGTGCCTCAATATAGTTGATCTTCCTCCAAGTATTACCTTTGGATATGTGTATGGCATTCCACTCTCTTGTTGAGAAATACACAACTTTTGGAGGAACACCTTTTATATTGGTCTTCTTAGCTTTTCGCCCATTTTGGCAATCGATGCCAATGGGGGAGAAGTTTCAGAGAGTTTTGTGGAGAAGTATTTAGAGTTTTCTCCTTGCTTTGGTTTTGTTCCTAAGCATTTGCATCTCATACGCATGAATTATTGGTTGTTGCATTGCATGGTGATGCATAATTCCTTCAATAAACTCTCTTGAAAGTGGTTGTCATCAATTACCAAAATGGGGGAGATTGAAAGAACATGCGGTGCCCCCATGTTTGGTTTTGGTAATTGATGACAATCTCTATGGACTAATGGTTGCCTTGAGTTATATTTGAAGGTTTTGTCCATAGGCTTTTCTTGGAGTACATGTTTCAAGGAGAGTTTGTGTCGACCAAGGTGCTATTCAAGGAATTATCCAAAGATTGGTCATGTGAGTGTTGAGCTTATTGCAAGCATGTCTTGAAGAAGAAGATTGTGTGATCATTCATGTTTATCTTCAGGACATCATCCAAATGAAGAGAGTTGGACAGATTCAAGGTTGACCAAGACTAAGTCAAGAGTGAATCATCTTGATCAACTCACAAAGCGTAGAAGATGTACCGAGAGGGATCAAGTGATCCCATGGTATGGTAAGCTTTGTCCATTGCACTTTGTGTACTAACCCATGGTCTATGTGAGAGTTCTATGTGGGGTTAGCTACGTGTCCATGGGCTTGCTTCAAGAGGAAGATATCATACAACCCATGGAAAGGATGACATCAAGTGGTGATCGTCATCAAGATTGCCATGTGCAAGTTCAAGTGGAGCATCACGAAGAGATCAAGTGCTTGAAGCTTGCTATCCATTGTGGTGTCAATGTACTTGTGAAGATGTGTCGAAGAGTGACTCACCCATAGTGGAGTATGGGAGAGCAATAATCTAGTCTCCATCGACCCAACGCAATCAAGAAAGGTGGTCTATCTTGAGAAGGACAAGATCGTCATCATCTAACTCAAGTGGATCATGTGCAAGGCAAAGGTTTGCCCTTGATAGGCTTTCTATTTTACCAGTCTCATGGTGGTAGTTGGGAGACCGGGTTATAGGATCGTTTGCCGTACTATCAAGGGGGGCTCTCAAGTTGGTAGCTTGATCATCGATAGTAGAGAGCTCAAACCATTGCATCCTTGCATCATATTTCTTGGTTCTTGTTTGGTTCTCTTTGTGAGTCTTAGAGCTTATGGTCATCTTGATGACAAGCTCGAGTTCATCAAAAACGGAGTTCACATGCTTCTTCTATTGCGTTTTCGGTGTTGGAGGTTTTACCGGTCTTATTCGAGGAAGGGTTCTCACCATTTTTTTGGGTCTTTTCTAATTTGACTATTATTGTTATTTCTATCAAGATTGTGTTAGCCCTTGTCTCTAGCTTTCCAACAAACTTGGTTTCGTTGAATTCGGTGTCCGTTTGCAGAAGTTGTGGCTGTTTTGGTAAAGGCTGCAGCGGTACTACCGCGGCTAGAGCGGATGTAAATTTTTACTACCGCTCCAGAGCGGTACTACCGCGGCTCCTGAGCGGTAGTACTGCTCCGGACCAAAATCTCTTGTTTTTCTCAGCGGAGGTAGGCACGAAAGTATTTTTTTAGTACCGCTCGCAAGCAGTAGTACCGCTACCATTTGCGATAGTACCGTGAGGTCGAGCGGTAGTACCGTGAGGACGAGCAGTAGTACCGCTCCGTCGGTTCTACTGGCCTTTTGCCTCCTCGTTGTTGTTTTTCAAAGGGGTACTACCGCCCTAGCGGTAGTACCGCTCCTTGGAGCGGTAGTACCGCTCTGTGCGGGCTGTGAGCATAACGGTTGGATTTCCCCCACCGATAAAAGGGGGTCTTCTTCCCCAATGAACTTTGTCCTTTGAGCTTGTGTTCTTTCCCCATTGTTGACCTTCTTCGAGCTTGCTAACTCTCAATCCCTCCATGGATTCTTGCTAGTTTTGAGGGAAAAGAGAGAGGAGATCTAGATCCACATTGCACAAATCACTTTCTCCTCGATGTGAGGGGAACCCCTTGACTCTAGATCTTGGAGTTCTTGGTGTTTCTCCTTCTTGTTCTTCCTCTCATTTTCCTCCCTAGCATTAGTTGCTTCGGTGGGATTTGAGATAGAAGGACTTGGGAACTCCGTGTGCCCTTGCCATTGCATTTGGTGCATCGGTTTGAGTTCTCCACGGTGATACATGGAAGTTACAAGTTGAGAAGCTTATTACTCTTGGGTGCTTGGTACCCTTGAGCTTGTTCCTCTTGGGTGCTTGGGCGCCCTAGACGGTTGGCTGTGTTCAGAGCTCAATCATTGTGGTGTAAAGCTCCGGGCAAGCGTCGGGGTCTCCAATTAGGTTGTGGAGATCGCCCCGAGCAATTTGACGGGTACCGGTGACCGCCCCCAAGGGTTGCCAAAGTGTACGGGTTCGGTGACCGCCCCCAAGGGTTTCCATTTGTACGGGTTCGGTGACCGCCCTCAAGGGTCCCTTAGTGGAATCACGGCATCTTGCATTGTGCGGGGGCATGAGGAGATTACGGTGGCCCTAGTGGCTTCTTGGGGAGCATTGTGCCTCCACACCGCTCCAAACGGAGATTAGCATCCGCAAGGGTGTGAACTTTGGGATACATGATCGTCTTCGCGTGTCTCGGTTATCTCTTACCCGAGCCCTTTACTTATGCACTTTACTTTGTGATAGCCATATTGTTCTTTGTCATAAATCTTGCTATCACTTAGTTGTTTATCTTGCTTAGCATAAGTTGTTGGTGCACATAGGTGAGCCTAGTTGTTGTAGGTTTTGTGCTTGACAAATTAACCGCTAGGTTTATTCCGCATTTGTTCAAGCCTAAACCGTAATTATTTTAAAGCGCCTATTCACCCCCCCCTCCTCTAGGCGACATCCACGTTCTTTCAGCTGTCATTGTTGCCCGCCGAAGAGAACAAGATCATGTCAATGAACCGTAATGACATGGACGACGTCAACAAAACATGGCATGATATGGCAAGGAGAGAGATCTTGAAGAGGAGAATGGTCGCCTCGGCCAGTCCGTCTGCCAGTTCTGGTGATGTTTTCTCTGCTCCATATGGTGGCAATGTGGATGATTTCGGTGCGGGAGTTGGAACAAGCGACGGAGGTGGCTACGGTGGCGCCGATGAACTTCAAGATGGACTCCATGGCGCCGAGTGAAGATCGAACGCCAAGATGATGCCGGACATGGGCGCATACCTTTGAATGCCCTCTTTTGCTTAATGAACTTCGCTTTTATTCACACACAAACTGTTTATGTCATTTGAATTTGAACTTGTTTGTGAAACCCTATGACAAATTTCAGATTTGCAGTTTTTCTGTTTGCGGGTCGTTGCGCTGGTGCTCGAGCAGAACCCGCATAGCCGACCCGTAAAAAAGCATATTCCACGAATATACTTTATTACAGGTCCATTTGGGGGGTCTGCATCTGTGCTAGCCCTCGCCGGCCCGCAAAAGCGGTTTTGCGCAAACTGCAAGCGCGTTTTGCGGGCCAGCGTTTTGCGGGGTCTGCTAGAGTTGCTCTAATGCTTGGTTCCAAGCCCCATGCTCATTAGCAACTTCGAGACAAACGAATTATGCACCTTCCCTGCATGGTGATTAGTTTAAAGGAAAATGGTCTCGGGATCCAATTATCATGCCAAACCCGAATACTCCTACCGTTTCCCACCCTCCAGATAAGTCCCTTCTTCAGAAGATCAAGACCATAGCTAATAGCCTGCCAAGATGAGGAAGCATTACGAGAAAACACAGTGTCCTCAAGCTTACCCTCGGGGTAGTATCTAGCCTTTAAGACTTGCGCACATCGACTGTCGGGTTTCGAGATTAATCTCCAAGCTTGCCTAGCTAACAAAGCTTGGTTAAAAATACGAAAATCACAGAAGCCAGCACCACCTTTATTTTTTGGTTGTAACAGATCATTCCAAGCTCGCCAATGCACTTTTCTTTTTCCCTTCTGAGACCCCCAATAAAAACCTCTCACCATCCTTGTAAGTTCATCACAAACTGCAAAAGGTAGCTTAAACACCCCCATGATATACGTGGGTAAAGCCTTTGGACATGCGACCATCAGGAGTAGGAAGACCAAGATACTTTTCTTCAAAGATCAAACTAGTAACATTGATCACTCCTCTAACTTCCTCCTGAGCAGCAATAGGACATGCAGCACCAAAGAGTATCGAGCATTTGTCAAAATTTAGGGTTTTGTCTTGTTGCTTTACCATAAAGATCAAGACCCATTTTAACCTGTTCAGCCTGATCACGTGATGCCTCAAAAAACAACATTGTGTCATCAGCAAACAAAATGTGTGAGATACCTGGAGCACTTCTACACACCTTCACCGGTGATATTTGACCCAAAGACACAAAATGTTTGAGAATTGCAGATAAGCCATCAGCCACAAAAAGGAACAAAAAGGGAGAGAGAGGATCTCCCTGCCGAAGCCCACGCGACGGTGCAAATGAATCCAAGAGGGTCCCATTAAGTTTGACAGAATATCTCACCGATGTGACAAAAGACATTATCCAGTCCACCCACCGCTAAGAGAAACCCAACTTTTGCATCACTTGCTTCAAGAACTTCCAGTCCACCCTATCATATGCCTTAGATAGGTCCAACTTATATGCATAAAAACTTTTTGTGGGATCTTTTTCTTGCTTGATATGATGAATAAACTCAAAGGCCAAAGTGCATTATCCCTGATCATACGCCCATGAATAAACGCACTCTGCTCCGGAGAAACGATGTCATCAAGAAGTGGCCTCAACAGATTGACTAGACACTTAGAGAAGACTTTATATATAACATTACAAAGACTGACTGGCCTGTAGTGAGACAAACTAGTAGGGTTAGTAATTTTAGGAATAAGAACGATAGAGGTAGAATTTACCCCTGCCGGCAAGAGTCCTGTTCTAAAAAATTCTTTGACTGCTTCTATGACACGGTCCTTCAAAGTTACCCAATTACGCTGAAAAAACCGCGCCGGCAGACCATCGGGACCCAGTGCTTTTAAAGGACCGATCCGGAATAACGCATCCGAAATCTCCGTATCACCAAATGGAGCGCATAACCGTACATTGTCCTGATCTGAAATTTTTGCCTCAAGTAGATCGAGAACTAGGGAAGCATCAAGTGTTGTATCAGCCGTGAATATACCTTGAAAATAATCATTTGCCAAGGTCGCCATCTCCTCAAAATTAGAGTGAACCACTCCAATGCTATCTGTTAACTCACGTATTTTATTTTTTGCGAGCCCGCCAAACAGCTTTACTTTGGAAATACTTGGTGCTTCTATCACCCTCTTTCAGCCACAAAATTCTTGACCTTTGAAGCCACATCATCTCTTCTTGATAAATCAACTCGTTCATCTTATCCGTGATATTTTTGATTTCCTGCATATCCGCATTCATACTCATAAGCTCCTCAAGCTGAGAACGTGACTTGGCTAGCCTGAACTGGAAGCTAAAAACATTCTAGTGAACTACCCCCACCCCCTCCCAGCCCCCGTGAAAAATCCAAAAATTCTAAGAAAATCCATTTTTTTGCTTCTGTTTGCAAAAAGCACCGGCGACTAATACAGTTCTGTCTGGTTCTGTTGGGCATCGTTCGGGTCATCCGCGTTCTGCTTGACCGCCTCCTGATGGTAGACGTGGTCCTTCTTGTCGAGAGGTGAATATTGCTCGTGGACTAGAGGCATGCTACTAGGCCATGTACATGTGAGACGCAATAGTATTAGGGCATGTTTGGTTCAAGTTGTGAACAGTACCTGCATGGCATACACTTCTCAACCCAACCTGGTTGAGCAAAAGCAGGCCCTAATGTGCCATCTACAAGTTGTTTGGTTGCGTGCATCTAGGGTCCTTGATGTCTACTACACAACCTTCTTCTTGTAGACGTTGTTGGGCCTGCAAGTGCACAGGTTTGTAGGACAGTAGCAAATTTCCCTCAAGTGGATGACTGTCGGTGTCAAAATCGGCGGATCTCGGGTAGGGGGTCCCGAACTGTGCGTCTAGGCGGATGGTAACAGGAGACGAGGGACACGATGTTTTACCCAGGTTCGGGCCCTCTTGATGGAGGTAAAACCCTACGTCCTTCTTGATTGATATTGATATTGTGGATGTTTACAAGAGTGGATCTACCACTAGATCAAGGAGGCTAAACCCTAGAAGCTAGCCTATGGTATGATTGTTGTATATTGTATGAGATTGTCTATCGACTAGCCTGGCCCCGATTTATATAATGCACCAGAAGCCTAGGATAACAAGAGTCCTAGCCGAATACGCCGGTGGGGGAGGAGTCCTTGTCTTGATCGCCAAGTCTTGTGGAATCTTCCTTGTATGCGGCAACTGTCCGGACTGGCCCATGAGTATGCGGCCCTGGGGGTCCTCGGCCCAATCTAACCGATTGGGGGACGACGTGGTGAGTACCCCCTAGTCCAGACACCGTCGAGCCCTCGAACCGGTCTTCGTTAGGGACGCCTCGATTCTTCCGAACTGTTCTTCATCTTCGGTCGTCGGTCTTGAAAACTGGTTCAACAAATCTTCTTATCTTCGATCTTGAGGATCACCGAAATGCATTCGGTGAGTTTATACGTCGGGTATCCGAAGAGCCCCTTTAAGTTTCCGGCCTTTATCAATGCCTTGTTATTTTTATGCCACACCTCGGGTTTGAAGTTGTTCCCGGGCAGCAGCGTCCTCTTGCGTCCGAGCTCCAACGCCGGACTGCATCCGAGGTATCTTTTGCAGCCGAGCACCAACGCCGGACTGCTTCCCAGCTCTAATGCCGGACTATATATCCGAGCTCCAACGCCGGACTGTTTCCGAGCTCCTACGCCAGACTATGTATCCGAGCTCCAACGCCGGACTATGTATCCGAGCTCCAACGCCGGACTATATCCGAGGTGTCGTAAATCACCTTGGTTCAAAGAAGTTTGAAGGAGTTTAGCCGAGCTTAATGCCGGAAATGCCCTCTATGGAGCGAGCCACTAGCGCCCGAGCTTTATGCCGGACTGCTTCTGTGGTGGTGCAATTTATTCTCTGCCGAGATACATAGCCAGTAGCCCTCAAGGTGGGTATCGGTCTAAAACCCGAGATGCCCATGAAGGATGACATAAGACCGCTGATCCCCGTAGCTGCTGAGACTCAGGTTGATTTGCAAAATCGGTCTGAGGATCAAGTCCTAGCTCGGCAGAATACTTCGGGACGCAAAAAGCGGTGTGCTCAGACCTCGAGACTCAGGTTGGGTGCGGCCGACCAACCTGGGGATCAAAATCTCCTCGGAAACTGTATTGCACTTAAGATTTTCTGCATAGAACAAGCAATGCAGTAGCCCCCGAGACACTGGTCGGGTGGCAACACCGGATCAGGGGATCAATGTGCCCCTTTAATATTTGTGAATAATAAGCCCGAAGCCCAGTAGCCCCCGAGCCTTAATGCGGGCACGGGAGGCCGAATTAAGGATCGATATCCATAGTAAATCACAAATTATGTGTAATGACTCTATGTATCCAAGTACTTTACGTCATTAATGCTCGGATCCGCATTGTACAAAACTTTGTTGAGCGACCATCGGCTTCACCCTCCTCGGCCAGTAGCCGAGGAGTGTTTGTCCTACTTTATAAAGCCTTTATGAGGGCAAAGATTTACGACAAACAAGGCAATCTGGCCATACGGTTTTATAAACAAAGGTACGCAGAGAGATATGTTATATTACTGTTTAACAGAAGAAATGTCTTCCAAAGAAAATAGTCCCGCTATCGGTTCCTTTCTTTGGGTTGTCATGCTAAGCATGATCATGAAACATCAGCTCCAATGTAAGAGCAAAAGATCGAGGATTTAGTTTGGGAGGCCAGTTAATAGCCCCCGGTAGTGTTCGGCGACAGTCGAGGTCAAGCCGGAAACACTTCGGCCAATTTTATGAATGGCCCGTCATTTAATATAGTCATCGGATCGCTGACCAGTTTACACCTATTGTGACAGTCGGTTTTGGCTTTTTCCACGAGGTGCTTGACCATGCGAGCTGGAAGCACAATCGCGATGGTTCTCCTTTGCACACCTAGCCGAACAAAGCGGAACGTAGGAGGCAAGCGCGGGAGCCGGGAAACCCAACTATTGACCGAAGACACAATTCGAAACTGATGCATATATAGCAATATCCGAGAATGTTTTTGCCGAATCTCTAAAGGTGTCCGGCGTTGCACTGCGAGACCTATGCTGAAAACACACAAATAGTTTAAAAGTGCCAAAAGCTTGGAAAACCAAAAAACGTTAGTAAAAACATGACGTCCGAACAAGATCAAGTGTTCGATGCCAATCCGAAAATTGGACTTGAGAAAAAAAAGGGCTTCTGTCGTGCTTTAACATGACACATCCTATCTCAAGACTTCAAGCGGGTCAGCCTACGGATTAGGCAAGTTTAGGAAACTAAACTCTAGCGGTTTTGAGAGAGAAATTAGGCTCCTCAGCTAGTGACCTTACACTCGTGTCGAAAAAAAGGAGTGATAAATAATAAAAACTTTGCAACGACTAAGAAGAAAAACACTTAGTATGAAACGGCTCAAATAAACATAAGAGCCCCCAAGTGACTTGGGTAAAAGTTGACTATATAATGTAAGGTGACATGTAGAATGACTTCTAGCCGGATTGTAGATCGTTTGTCGTAGCGGACCTTTTCGCTTCAACCTCTGGACCCAATAGTCCGAGTGTGTCCGAATACCTCGCGGTTATAAAAACGGGGCATGCGTGGAGACCAAAGCGAGGGTCATTAGTGCTTTATCGCACAAGTGCCCAACTAGTTATGTTATATTACATGGTTAGTAAGAAACATCTTCCAGGAGAATAGTTCCGTTAGGGTTCCTTTCCTGGGAGGCATGCCCTAAAGTGCATGTCCGGACTTGAAAAGAGCAGAAAAACATCTGGGGCAGGTAAATAAATAAGTAAGAAATCATCTTTTAGTTCACCGACCGAGTATTCCCTTAAGAACGCTAGCTTTCGGCTTCACCCAGTCGAGGAACACATCCGCTGACCCGCAGTAACAATCGCAGAGGTGCTCCTTTACCACCTAGCCGAACAATCGGGAACGAGGGGTAAGCACAGGAGCCAGGCAACCCAGCTTGGCCAAAACTTAAGTCATATCGATGCATTTAATGGTGAATAAAAGGTACATGCGGAAGTGTGATACATGTGTTGGGCATAAAGCCCGTATTAATAAGCTTCTGTTAAAGAAGCCCCCAGGTATAATGAGCGCGGGTAGCGCGTCAAGTTTGTGCGAACAAAGTTTCGACAAGGAAAATTTTTACAAGCAACTTTTTTCCAAAAAAGTATAATGCTTGGTCGAACCGAACACAAGTTAGAAATTTAAAACTTTGAGCATGAAGGCAACTTAGCTGGTTAATGTGTTCGGTATTGACGACGCGGTCCGAGCTTGATGCGGGACAAGGTTCCATCCCCCAAGCCGATCCCGAGGTGGCGGAGGAAAGAGCTCGGCGCTCCGAAGTGGTGACATAGCACGGGCAATGCAGGACGGCAGAGTGATGCCGAAGTCTCGTGCATGGGGTAATGAAGTGTTGACGAAGCCCCCCGTCCAGCCCAGGCAACGTCAAAGGATATAGTCCGGCTGGATCATTTTCCTGTGCACAAAAAATAGTGCAGACCGGAGATAATAGTAATAATGAAAAAAAATCGTTGCATAATAAATAATTTATGCAAAGTGAGTAATGAAAGAAATATGGCATGGCGCCGAAGTCAATGTCGATGCAGGGCGTCGGCGTGATGCGGTAAAGGCGTGGCCAAGCCTGAATTCACAGGTCGGTCCGAGCTCCGGATGCGGCGTTCGCCGGACTATGTACGGAAACTGACCGAACCACCATGCGACTGTCATTAATGCGGCCACCATTTGATAGACCTGTGTATATATGATGGACAAACCAGAGTAATAATTCCTTGGGAAAAACGAACCCAAACAAGTAAAAAATACTAGGATTAATAGCACCTGGTTTATTTGTTGTAGTAATCCGAAGGAAGGTGATTCCCAAAATTGGGACTTGATCCGCGCACCCATTGTCTGGTCGGCTAGTGACGCCGAAGTGTCCGGAGTAGGTTGATGAAGAGATGGCGAAGCCCCCGGTCCAGCCGAGATGTCGAAGTAGGTCGGCGTGATGGACACCAGCTTGAAGAAGCAATAGTGCGGCCCTGCCGATGCAGGTCGTGACGTGGTCGATGCCGGCTTGATGAAGCGACCGTGCGGCGATGCCGGTATGCCCGCTCCGTGTAATCCATGGGGCGGCGATGTTGGTGATGATTTATCCTTCGCGATGCCGGACTCTTGTTCAGCTTGCCGAGATGATGATCCGAAGAAGTTGAGCTCGGCTCAACAAAGTGACGACGTGTCTAGCGCAGGTCGGCAGCCGTGGAGCAATATTGCCGGACTGGTTTGACACCAGCATGATGTTGAAGATCATGTTTAAAAGATCTTAAAGTTAGTGGGATGTGTTCGGAAACAAAACACAATACCCCATACAAAACTTCCTTCAAAAAGGATGTCTGAAATACCGTTCATAAAAAGGACGAACTCGAGTCGGATTCATTTTCGCGCAGAAAACAGATCCGAAAAGTGATGCACTAATTGGAAGGTTCCCGGAGTTTGGACGGTCGGATTGAGCTGAAATTTTGAGGGATGGTAGATATAGGAATTCTGCAGCCGATCAACGGTTGGATCTTCCAAAGGAAGTCCGAGCTAGAAGTTGGACACCCCGCCCTAAACTCGTCCGGATTCTCGTCCAGATTCAATGCGGCTCCGGTATATTAGAGATTGCCAGAGATTCCTCCATCGGAACTCGACGAAATTTTCCAGGGTTGTTGTAGACCCAATTCCGCACTATTTCACCGAAGGAATCGTCGAACCGATGCTCGAGGAGGCGGTGACGGCGGATACAATTTCTCTGTCCAGGAAAACAGCACGGTCGCCCGAGGGAATTGTTGACGTTGAGCCCCCGGGCTCACTGGATGATTTCTCCATGATCTCGATAGAGATCGGAGCTGATGTTGATGAAGGCCCTCATCCGAACATGACGATCGGAGATAGGGCGCAGTCCTTGGTCGAACCAAGGTGACCAGTCGAGCTGGTGACGAATATTCCAAAGTCGCAGTTGACCTGCAGGCGAGCCATCGACCTTTTGCCGAACACACAGCGGGGCTCTCAATGAAAGCACCAATGTCGGTGTCAAAACCGGCGGATCTCGGGTAGGGGGTCCCGAACTGTGCGTCTAGGCGGATGGTAACAGGAGACAAGGGACACGATGTTTTACCCAGGTTCGGGCCCTCTTGATGGAGGTAAAACCCTACGTCCTGCTTGATTGATATTGATATTGTGGATGTTTACAAGAGTGGATCTACCACGAGATCAAGGAGGCTAAACCCTAGAAGCTAGCCTATGGTATGATTGTTGTATATTGTATGGGATTGTCTATCGACTAGCCTGGCCCCGGTTTATATAATGCACCAGAAGCCTAGGATAACAAGAGTCCTAGCCGAATACGCCGGTGGGGCAGGAGTCCTTGTCTTGATCGCCAAGTCTTGTGGAATCTTCCTTGTATGCGGCAACTGTCCGTACTGGCCCATGAGTATGCGGCCCTGGGGGTCCTCGGCCCAATCTAACCGATTGGGGGACGACGTGGTGAGTACCCCCTAGTCCAGGACACCGTCAATGACCTAAGGTTTATCAATCTGTGGGAGGCGTACGATGAATATGGTCTCTCTCAAGCAACCCTGCAACCAAATAACAAAGAGTCTCTTGTGTCCCCAACACACCCAATACAATGGTAGATTGTATAGGTGCACTAGTTCGGCAAAGAGATGGTGATACAAGTGCAATATGGATGGTAGATATAGGTTTATGTAATCTGAAAATATAAAAACAGCAAGGTAACTAAAGATAAAAGTGAGCGTAAATGGTATTGCAATGATAGGAAACAAGGCCTAGGGTTCATACTTTCACTAGTGCAAGTTCTCTCAACAATAATAACATAACTGGATCATATAACTATCCCTCAACATGCAACAAAGAGTCACTCCAAAGTCACTAATAGTGGAGAACAAATGAAGATATTATGGTAGGGTACGAAACCACCTCAAAGTTATTCTTTCCAATCAATCTGTTGGGCTATTCCTATAAGTGTCACAAACAGCCCTAGAGTTCGTACTAGAATAACACCTTAAGATACAAATCAACCAATACCCTAATGTCACCTAGATACTCTAATGTCACCTCAAGTATCCGTGGGCATGATTATACGATATGCATCACACAATCTCAGATTCATCTATTCAACCAACACATAGAACCTCAAAGAGTGCCCCAAAGTTTCTACCGGAGAATCACGACGAAAACGTGTGCCAACCCCTATGCATAGGTTCCCAATGTCACGAAAACCGCAAGTTGATCACCAAAATATACATCAAGTGGACCAATGAATAACCCATTGTCACCACGGTTATCCCACGCAAGACATACATCAAGTGTTCTCAAATCTTTAAAGACTCAATCCGATAAGATTACTTCAAGGGGAAAACTCAATCCATTACAAGAGAGTAGAGGGGGAGAAGAAACATAAGATCCAACTATAATAGCAAAGCTCGCGATACATCAAGATCGTATCACCTCAAGAACACGAGAGAGAGAGATCAAACACATAGCTACTGGTACATACCCTCAGCCCCGAGGGTGAACTACTCCCTCCTCGTCATGGAGAGCGCCGGGATGATGAAGATGGCCACCGGTGAGGGTTCCCCCCTCCGGCAGGGTGCCGGAACAGGGTCCCGATTGTTTTTTGGTGGCTCTGGAGGTTTTGCGGCGGCGGAACTCCCGATCTATCTTCTGTTCTGGAAGTTTTACGATACGTAGGTATATATGGGTGCAGGGGGTACGTCGGTGGAGCTACGGGGGCACCACGAGACAGGGGGCGCGCCCTAGGGGGGTGGGCGCGCCCCCCACCCTCGTGAGCACCTCCCATATCTCCTGACGTAGAGTCCAAGTCTATCCGGTGGCTTTCCTTCCAAAAATAACTTCTCCAGTTGATTTCGTTCCGTTTTGACTCCGTTCGATATTCCTTTTCTTCGAAATACTGAAATAGGCAAAAAAAAACAGCAAATCTGGGCTGGGCCTCCGATTAATAGGTTAGTCCCAAAAGTAATATAAAAGTGGAAAATAAAGCCCAATATTGCCCAAAACAGTAGATAATATAGCATGGAGCAATCAAAAATTATAGATACGTTGGAGACGTATCAAGCATCCCCAAGCTTAATTCCTGCTCGTCCGCGAGTAGGTAAATGATAAAAAAGATAATTTTTGATGTGGAATGCTAGCTGGCATAATTTCAATGTAATTCTTATTAATTGTGGTATGAATATTCAGATTCGAAAGATTCAAGACAAAAGTTTAATATTGACATAAAAATAATAATACTTCAAGCATACTAACAAAGCAATTATGTCTTCTCAAAATAACATGGCCAAAGAAAGTTATCCCTACAAAATCATATAGTATGGCTATGCTCTATCTTCACCACACAAAGTATTTAAATCATGCACAACCCCGATGACAAGCCAAACAATTGTTTCATACTTTTGACATTCTCAAACTTTTTCAATCTTCACGCAATACATGAGCGTGAGCCATGGATATAGCACTATATGTGGAATAGAATGGTGGTTGTGGAGAAGACAAAAAGGAGAAGATAGTCTCACATGAACTAGGCGTATCAACAGGCTATGGAGATGCCCATCAATAGATATCAATGTGAGTGAGTAGGGATTGCCATGCAACGGATGCACTAGAGCTATAAGTATATGAAAGCTCAACAAAAGAAACTAAGTAGGTGTGCATCCAACTCACTTGCTCACGAAGACCTAGGGTATTTTGAGGAAGCCCATCATTGGAATATACAAGCCAAGTTCTATAATGAAAAATTCCCACTAGTATATGAAAGTGCCAACATAGGAGACTCTCTATCATGAAGATCATGGTGCTACTTTCAAGCACAAGTGTGGTAAAAGGATAGTAGCATTGTCCCTTCTCTCTTTTTCTCTCATTTTTTTTATTTTTTATTATTATTATTTTTTGTTTGGGCCTTTTCTCTTTTTTATGGCCTCTTTTTTTCTCTCTTTTTTTTATTTTTCGTCCGGAGTCTCATCCCGACTTGTGGGGGAATCATAGTCTCCATCATCCTTTCCTCACTGGGACAATGCTCTAAAAATGATGATCATCACACTTTTATTTTTCTTACAACTCAACAATTACAACTCGATACTTAGAACAAAATATGACTCTATGTGTATGCCTCCGGCGGTGTACCGAGATATGCAATGATTCATGAGTGACATGTATGAAAGAATTATGAATGGTGGCTTTGCCACAAATACGATGTCAACTACATGATCATGCTAAGCAATATGACAATGATGGAGCGTGTCATAATAAACGGAACGGTGGAAATTTGCATGGCAATATATCTCGGAATGGCTATGGAAATGCCATGATAGGTAGGTATGGTGGCTGTTTTGAGGAAGATATAAGGAGGTTTATGTGTAAAAGAGTGTATCATATCACGGGGTTTGGATGCACCGGCGAAGTTTGCACCAACTCTCAATGTGAGAAAGGGCAATGCACGGTACCGAAGAGGCTAGCAATGATGGAAGGGTGAGAGTGCATATAATCCATGGACTCAACATTAGTCATAAAGAACTCATATACTTATTGCAAAAATCTACAAGTTATCAAAGCAAAGTATTACGCGCATGCTCCTATGGGGATAGATTGGTAGGAAAAGACCATCGCTCGTCCCCGACCGCCACTCATAAGGAAGACAATCAATAAATAAATCATGCTCCGACTTCATCACATAACGGTTCACCATACGTGCATGCTACGGGAATCACAAACTTTAAAACAAGTATTTCTCAAATTCACAACTACTCAACTAGCATGACTCTAGTATCACCATCTTCATATCTCAAAACAATTATCAAGTATCAGACTTCTCATAGTATTCAACACACTCATAAGAACTTTTACTAATCTTGAATACCTAGCATATTAGGATTAAGCACATTACCATGCTATTTAAGACTCTCAAAATAATATAAGTGAAGCACGAGAGTTCATCTAATTCTTCAAAATAAAACCACCACCGTGCTCTAAAAGATATAAGTGAAGTACTAGAGCAATAACAAAAACTACTCCGAAAGATATAAGTGAAGATCAATGAATAGTCGAATAATTATGCAACTATATGAAGACTCTCCCATTTAAGAATTTCAGATCTTGATACTTTATTCAAACAGCAAGCAAGACAAAATAAAATGACATGACGCTCCAAGCAAAACACATATCATGTGGTGAATAAAAATATAGCTCCAAGTAAAGTTACCGATGAATGAAGACGAAAGAGGGGATGCCATCTTGTGCATCCCCAAGCTTAGGCTCTTGGTTGTCCTTGAATATTACCTTGGGGTGCCTTGGGCATCCCCAATCTTAGGCTCTTTCAACTCCTTATTCCATAGTCCATCGAATCTTTACCCAAAACTTGAAAACTTCACAACACAAAACTTAACAGAAAACTCGTGAGCTCCGTTAGCGAAAGAAAACAAAACACCACTTCAAGGTACTGTAATGAACTCATTCTTTATTTATATTGGTGTTAAACCTACTGTATTCCAACTTCTCTATGGTTTATAAACTATTTTACTAGCCACAGAGTTATCAAAATAAGCAAACAACACATAGAAAACAGAATCTGTCAAAAACAGAACAGTCTGTAGTAATCTGTAACTAACGCAAACTTACGGAACTACAAAAATTCTAAAATAAATTGGTGGACCTGAGGAATTTTTCTAGTAATCATCTTCAAAAATAATCAACTAAATAGCACTCTCCAGTAAAAAATTCTAGCTAATCTCGTGAGCGCTAAAGTTTCTGTTTTTTACAGCATGATCATAAAGACTTCACCCAAGTCTTCCCAAAGGTTCTACTTGGCACAAACACTAATTAAAACATGAAAACACATCTAACCAGAAGCTAGATGGATTATTTATTCCTAAACAGAACCAAAAATCAAGAAACTAAAATAAAATTGGGTTGCCTCCCAACAAGCGCTAACCTTTAACGCCCCTAGCTAGGCATGATGATTTCAATGATGCTGACATAAGAGATAAGAATTGAAACATAAAGAGAGCATCATGAAGAATATTACTAGCACATTTAAGTCTAACCCACTTCCTATGCATTGGGATTTTGTGTGCAAACAACTTATGGGAACAATAATCAACTAGCATAGGAAGGCAAAACAAGCATAACTTCAAGATTTTCAACACATAGAGAGGAAACTTGACATTATTGCAATTCCTACAAGCATATATTCCTCCCTCATAATAATTTTCAGTAGCATCATGAATGAATTCAACAATATAACCAGCACCTAAAGAATTCTTTTCATGATCTACTAGCATAGAAAATTTACTACTCTCCACATAAGCAAATTTCTTCTCATGAATAGTAGTGGGAGCAAACTCAACAAAATAATTATCATGTGAGGCATAATCCAATTGAAAAATAAAATCATAATGAAAAGTTTCATGGTTATCATTATTCCTAATAGCATACAAGTCATCACAATAATCATCATAGATAGCAACTTTGTTCTGATAATCAATTGGAACCTCTTCCAAAATAGTGGAATCATCACTAAATAAAGTTGACACTCTTCCAAATCCACTTTCATGTTCATTACAATAAGATTCAACATCCTCCAAAATAGTGGGATCACTACTTCCTAAAGTTGACACTCTTCCAAACCAACTTTCATCATTATAATCATCATAAATAGGAGGCATGCTATCATCAAAATAAATTTGCTCATCAAAGCTTGGGGGACAAAATATATCATATTCATCAAACATAGCTTCCCCAAGCTTGTGGCTTTGCATATCATTAGCATCATGGATATTCAAGGAATTCATACTAACAACATTGCAATCATGCTCATCATTCAAATATTTAGTGCCAAATATTTTAATGCATTCTTCTTCTAACACTTTGGCACAATTTTCCTTTCCATCATACTCACGAAAGATATTAAAAAGATGAAGCGTATGAGACAAACTTAACTCCATTTTTTTTGTAGTTTTCTTTTATAAACTAAACTAGTGATAAAACAAGAAACAAAAAGATTCGATTGCAAGATCTAAAGGTATACCTTCACTTACCTAGCCTCCCCGGCAACGGCGGCAGAAAAGAGCTTGATGTCTACTACACAACCTTCTTCTTGTAGACGTTGTTGGGCCTGCAAGTGCACAGGTTTGTACGACAGTAGCAAATTTCCCTCAAGTGGATGACCTAAGGTTTATCAATCCGTGGGAGGCGTAGGATGAATATGGTCTCTCTCAAGCAACCCTGCAACCAAATAATAGAGAGTCTCTAGTGTCCCCAACACACCCAATACAATGGTAGATTGTATAGGTGCACTAGTTCGGCGAAGAGATGGTGATACAAGTGCAATATGGATGGTAGATATAGGTTTTTGTAATCTGAAAATATAAAAACAGCAAGGTAACTAAAGATAAAAGTGAGCGTAAAAAGTATTGCAATGATAGGAAACAAGGCCTAGGGTTCATACTTTCACTAGTGCAAGTTCTCTCAACAATAATAACATAACTGGATCATATAACTATCCCTCAACATGCAACAAAGAATCACTCCAAAGTCACTAATAGTGGAGAAAAAACGAAGAGATTATGGTAGAGTACGAAACCACCTCAAAGTTATTCTTTCCAATCAATTCGTTGGGCTATTCCTATAAGTGTCACAAACAGCCCTAGAGTTCGTACTAGAATAACACCTTAAGATACAAATCAACCAAAACCCTAATGTCACCTAGATACTCCAATGTCACCTCAAGTATCCGTGGGCATGATTATACGATATGCATCACACAATCTCAGATTCATCTATTCAACAAACACATAGAACCTCAAAGAGTGCCACAAAGTTTCTACCAGGGAATCACGACGAAAACATGTGCCAACCCCTATGCATAGGTTCCTAATGTCAATAAACCCGCAAGTTGATCACCAAAACATACATCAAGTGGATCAATAGAATAACCCATTGTCACCACGGTTATCCCACGCAAGACATACATCAAGTGTTCTCAAATCTTTAAAGACTCAATCTGATAAGATTACTTCAAGGGGAAAACTCAATCCATTACAAGAGAGTAGAGGGGGAGAAGAAACATAAGATCCAACTATAATAGCAAAGCTCGCGATACATCAAGATCGTAACACCTGAAGAACACGAGAGAGAGAGAGAGAGAGAGAGAGAGAGAGAGAGAGAGAGAGAGAGAGAGAGAGAGAGAGAGAGAGAGAGAGAGATCAAACACATAGCTACTGGTACATACCCTCAGCCCCGAGGGTGAACTACTCCCTCCTCGTCATGGAGAGCGTCGGGATGATGAAGATGGCCACCGTGGGGGTTCCCCCCTCCGGCAGGGTGCCGGAACACGGTCCCGATTGGTTGGCTCTGGAGGTTTTGCGGCGGCGGAACTCCCGATCTATCTTCTGTTCTGGAAGTTTTACGATACGTAGGTATATATGGGTGCAGGGGGTACGTCGGTGGAGCTACGGGGGCCCCACGAGGCAGGGGCGCGCCCTAGGGGGGTGGGCACGCCCCCACCCTCGTGAGCACCTCCCGTATCTCCTGACGTAGAGTCCAAGTCTATCCGGTGGCTTTCCTTCCAAAAATAACTTCTCCAGTTGATTTCGTTCCGTTTTGACTCCGTTTGATATTCCTTTTCTTCGAAATACTGAAATAGGCAAAAAACAGCAAATCTGGGCTGGGCCTCCGGTTAATAGGTTAGTCCCAAAAGTAATATAAAAGTGGAAAATAAAGCCAAATATTTCCCAAAACAGTAGATAATATAGCATGGAGCAATCAAAAATTATAGATACGTTGGAGACGTATCAATCCCTGCATTAGGTAATAGGCAAGTGCACTTTTGTTTGGTTGCCTGCATGGCATTGACGAGCATGGAGCCGTGGGCGAGCGACCCCGTCGGTGAACTAGTTGCGGTGCTCGCGCAAAGACAGTCGACATAGGTGGAGAATGCAGTGCTCGCGCCATGGTATCGTCAGTTCAGTGGACGAGAGAGGGGGCAAAGATGATTGACGCCGGAAACGACTCCAGTGTAGTAGGGCGAGAGAGAGAGGAGGCCAAGATGATCGAACCTGCCGGCGGCGTGGCGAACTGCAGTGTGCACAGTGGCAAAGGACACAAGAAAGCATTGTGCGCGCCATTGCAGTGTCAGTGTAGTAGGAGGACGACAGAGAGTAGGCCGAGATGAGCGTCAACGCCGGAAACGACTCTAGTGTAGTAGGACATGGGCAAGGAGATCAAGGGGAAGGGCTTTGGCATCGAGAGGGACGAATAGGAGGGCTCTGAGCAGAGGACAGAGGAGCTCGGCATGGTGGCGTCAGTGCAGTAGACTGCTGTTCAAAAAGACATGAAGCTACGATCGTCGAAACCAAAAACTTACAACACGAATGTTGTCAGGAACTGCGAGATTAGGCTGCTGGTCAAAGGATTTCAAATGATCGATCGTGCACGACGAATCTGACAAAATTCGTCCAGAATAGCTCCAAACGGGAACACGAAATTAAGAACTTACGACCGACGAAACTACGAACCGATCGCCTGAATGGAACCCTAGCATTGAGGTGCATCTTTCTCGTGTAGAGCTTATCTCGAATCGAAGCACCGTTGTGTAGACCAGAGGAATAAGGAAGAGAGGAGATTAGATAAATGCTTACTGGAGGTTGAAGAAGACCTCACGTAATCACCTCGCATCCCTCTCGTATCCACTCGTGCAAGGGCCCGCTGGCTTGCGCTCCCCTCGGTCTGACTCGCAAGAAACTGCCGATCTAAGCGTTTCCAGCGAGTCAGGCCCAGAGGTGCTTTAAGTTCCGTGCTATGCAGACCCAACAGTGTGTACATGCAACCAAACAGGCCAAATTTTTCCAGCGCGAGCCTGGTCGAGGTGTATGCAGGCAACCAAACACGCCCTTATTACTTTTGTTTCGTACCCGGTCAATATAAGGGAGATGCAAAAGATGTTTCTGCATTTTTTAGATGATGTCATGTAAGATGTGAGGTATTATCTCACAATGAGATAATACCTCACATCTTACATGACATCATCTTAGTTGATTTTTTAGCACTTGTTTGTTGCTTTTTATTTGTTTGTTGTTTTTTAAAAAAAATTGTCCAACCCAGCATAATTTTTGTTTTTTGAGAACCACCCTGCCGTTGCTCCCTTGCTAATGCTGCCAGCTACTCGTCATACTAGTACAAACGACAACTCGCACCCCTTTGTGTTGCCGCTACTAGTTATACTACTACACTACACTACACAGCAACTCGCATCCCTTTCTGTTATTGTTGCTAGTCGTACTACAACGCCAGACTACACGACAGCTCGCGTCCTTCTCTTCTTACAATGGAGATAATCTCGCTAGTATATTAGTCTTCTTTCCAATAAGCATGTGGGAGATGAACACATTTTGAATTATTTTTGAAAAAATTGATAAACACGAACAATTTTAGAACAATGAACAATTTTACGAATTTTGGAACATTTATTGAATCTTGTGAATTTATGAAAAAAGAAAAAATAATCAGAGAAAAAAAATCAACTTTCGAAAATAGAAAAATTAAAAGGAGAGAAAAACCAATAAAGAAAAAATGATAAAAAACAGAAAACATGAACAAAACAAAAAAACATATCCTAGCTACTTGGTCCGGCTCATCTGCGGTTATTTTGCTGTCGAGGGTGGACTTGCAACTGGCAAAACAAATGTCGGACCCCCAGTGGCAAGTCGAGGGTGGACTCGCGATTGGGACTAAAAAAGGTGAGGCCCTAGTTGCGAGTTGTGTTTAGAATTGCAACTGAGACAAAAAAAGGTTGGGTCCCAGTTGCAATTCGAAGGTGGACTTGCAACTAGGACAAGAAAAGTTTGAGCCCCAGTTGTGAGTCGACGATGGACTTGCAACTAGGACATAAAAAGGTCGGGCCCCATTTGCGAATCGAGAGTGGACTTACAATTGGGAGTAAAAAAACTGGGGTCGTAGCTGCGAGTCGAGGGTGGACTTGAACTCGGACAAAAAAGATTGGACCCTAGTTGCGAGTTGAGGGTGGACTTGCAACTCGGACAAAAAAAACTTTGGCCCCAGTTGCAAGTCGAGGGTGGAATTGCAACTCGGACAAAACATGTTGGGCCCGAGTTGCGAGTCGAGGGTGGACTTGCAACTTGGACAAAATAAAAGTCTCGCCCTATTTATGAGTCGAGAGTGGACCTGGAATTAGGACAAAAAAGGTTAGGCCCGAATCAAGGGTCGACTTCCAACTGGGACAAAAAAGGTAGGACCTCGGTTGCGAGTTGTGGGTGGACTTGCAATTAGGATGAAAAAATGTTGGCCCCCAGTTGCGAGTCGACAATGAAATTGCAACCGGAAAAAAATGCCGGGCCCCAATTGTGACTCGAGGGTAGACTTGCAACTTGGACAAAAAAAGGTCGGACCCCAGTTGCAAGTTGAGAGTGGACTTGCAACTGGGACAAAAAAAGGGCAGGTTCTAGTTACAAGTCGAGGGGGTTGCTGGGACAAAAAAAGGTCGGGCTCTAGTTGCGAGTCGACGATGGTCTTGCAACTAGGAAAAAAAGTCGAGCCCCAGTTGCGAGTCAATGGTAGACTTGCAACTCGGATAAAAAAATGTTAGGCCCCAGTTGCTAGTCAAGGACGTACTTGTAATTGGGACAAAAAATGGTCGGACCCTATTTGCGAATCGAGGGTGGACTTGCAACTGGGACAAAAAGACCGGGTTTCAATTGCGAGTCTAGGGTGAACTTGCAACTTGGACAAAACATGGTCAAGCCCCAGTTGCGAGTCGAGGGGACAATAGCGAAGCCAAACATGCCTAGCCCAACAACAGGATACACAAAAAACAAATAGCGACAAGCAAGGCAGAAACTAGAGCGCTTGCAATTGGGAAACTATGAGCCTAGTTGCGAGTCGAGGGTGGACTTGCACCTGGGACAACTACGAAATTATGAGCCCAGTTGCGAGTCATGGTTTGACTTGCATCTTGGATGAAACAAACTATATACCAGTTGCATGTCAAGGGTGGATCTATAACTGGGATGAAAAAAAAAACACAGGCAAAATAACATGGGGCAAAGGTCGGTCAATGAGAAGATGGGGATAAGCTTCATCGTCGAACCCCCAAATGATGACATGTATGGGCGCATGTGGAAAGAAATGCGAGAACATGATGACATAAAACAAGCGGGACAAAGACGACACGCGACAAAAAATGATGAGCTGACATGGACACACATGTTTTGGTTTGTACGAACATTAAGGCAAACAAATCAGAAAGTTATAGACTTAGATGAGCTAAAAATTCATCTAAATTGAATTTAGCAAATCTGAAACAAAAAATCTAGCTACACGGTCAAATCAAAAAATAAAACAAAAGAGGAAATAAAAAGACATGTGGCCCTCCAAAGAAAAAACTAAGCTCACAGAGAAAAAAAACAATACACAAAACATAATAATGGCTCACTAAAAAAATTATATCGGCCTCACTGCTTCACGAGGGACAAACAGAAATCACGACGCAACGACAACGAGCACGACTCAGAAACACGTGTATCTAACAATATATGAGTGAGATGAAACATTGTTAACTCTCATTTAGATGACTAGCAAACCAATCCGAAACAACACCCAGACTGCGCGGCAAAAACGGCCCAACAAAAAATGCATGCACGAACATGTTGACAAGTAGACACCAATCACACAACTCGACACATAGCACCCATGACAAAAAAAACCGTGATCAGGATTTGCATGACATTCAAAGCAAACATATGACAGAGTGAAAACAAGTTTATGAATTTTAAACAAATAAAGAAAGAAAGAAAGGAAAAAGGAAAACATGAAAAAAGGAGAAAATAAAAATAAAAAAAATAAAAAAACCATGAATTTAAAATCAGTTCCTAATTTAAAACAAATAATGAAATAGAAAAATGAAAATAAGGCGGAAACAAAAAAAAACAAATACTGAGAGTCAAATGAAAGTGTACAAAAATGAGAAGAACTAGAATTGAGTCGTTCCATAGACTTGTGAAAAGAAAATAGAAAAACACAGCCGGCGGCGAAAAAAACTAAGGCCCACTAGATGTGAGGCTCTGGAGAGGAATGTGAGTGGACTATAGAAAAAAAGCGGCCCGCCAGCCCAATATCACGAAAGAAACACGATAACGGCCCGACCTCACACTAGCAACAACCTGGACAGGAGCTACGCGCGAGACAAGGCTCAACTAGCGAGCGTACCAGCCAGACCATCACGTTCTGCACACATATTAAAGACAGGTGATCCAACGACTTTGGACTAAGATGCGAGGTAGCTATTTCACATTGAAATAGCAGATCTGTTTGTTTAAAGATGATCTAGGCTACCTATTGTCAGGACCGGCTTTCCAATAAAACCTTTATTGAGAAACCAACCCTTTCATCGGACCAGTATAGAAGGATCCCCTTACTGGTAGACAAATCCTTGATACAGAAATTCAGAAGTACTAAATATTGTACAAGGTTGAGCTGATGCATGCTCAACAATTTATTACAAGTACGCCAATATTATACATAAAGGTGGGTATGACACAAGGGGTATGGTGGCATAACCATTGACTCATAATAAAAGTAGTGGTGGATATGTCACAGTGAAGTGGGTGACATGACTCCAAAATATTACAACTCATCAAGCGCCGGAGTGAGGCTCAATGAATTTATTTGGGTAGCGGAAGCGTATATAATGCAAGTGGCCAATTCCAGGATCACACGGGACTGACTGGGATTCCTTTAGGCGTCGTACTCGCTATCGAACTCTTCATCCATAAGATCGCCTTCGTCAGCATCTGGCCAAATCAACAAGCCAGGTGAGTACTTTGAATGTACTCGCAAGACAGTATGGACATAAGATATAACAAATGAAACATTATGCGCATGAGCAGATTTGTAATGCGCACTAAGATAATAAAATTTGCACTGCATGATAAATAAAAGGAAGTCAGACGGTAGTCCTCCCGAAATCCTAATAACAATAGCTGAAGACCGATCGGGTGACTGAAGCGACGCCTCGAAAGGTAAGAATAAACTAACATGCCGCAGTCGGGCGTCAGGGCGACACCACATAAAGGGCTTATATTGAAAAGTAAATGACAGTACGCGCCACAGTCGGACGTCTAAGCGACATCTCGAAAAGAGCTTATAATGAAAGTAAATAACACGGATGCCACAGTCGGACGTCTGAGCGACATCACATAAAGGGCTTATATCAAAAGTAAACAACAAGAATGCCACAGTCGGACGTCTGAGCGACATCACATAAAGGGCTTATATCAAAAGTAAACAACAAGAATGCCACAGTCGGACGTCTGAGCGACATCACATATAGGGCTTATATCCGAAAGTGAATAAAAAGAATGCCACAGTCGGACGTCTGAGCGACATCACATAAAGGGCTTATATTTCATCATTCGAATTCAAGTAACTCATCAAGGTAAATCACCCAAGGAATTACTCAGTACATAATAATAAACTGGTTAGTCCATCCACAGAAATAAAATTCAGTCGAGTTTACCACTCTCAGTTTCCTGTTTATACTCCGGAGACTGCCACTGAGGTTGACACTGAGATTTGACACTGAGACTGACACTAACACTGAGATGTTGTTCAAGTCCTTGATCGCGGTGTTGGAGAACGTAGTAATTTCAAAAAAAATCCTACGCACATGCAAGATCATGGTGATGCATAGCAACAAGAGGGAGAGTGTTGTCCAGAAAGCGAAGCGTTAGCACAACGCGTTGATGTAGTCGACGCCTTCACGGCCCGACCGATCAAGCATCAAACCACGGCACCTCCGAGTTCTTGCACACGCTCAGCTCGATGACGTTCCCGGACTCGATCCAGCAAAGTGTCGGGAAGAGTTCCACAAGACAACGGCGTGGTAACAATCTTGATGTTCTATCGTCGCGAGGCTTCGCCTAAGCACCGCTACAATATTATCGAGGAGAACTATGGTAGAGGGGGGCACCGCACACGGCTAAGAGATCTCAAGGATCAATTGTTGTGTCTCCAAGGGGTGCCCCCCTCCCCGTATATAAAGGAGTGGAGGAAGGGGAGGGCCGGCCCTCTCTATGGCGCGCCCTAGGGGAGTCCTACTCCCACCGGGATTAGGATTCCTCCTTTCCTAGTAGAACTAGGAGCCCTTCCAAGTAGAAGGAGTAGGAGGGAAGGAAAGGGAAGGGAGAAGGAGAAGGAAGGAAGGGGGCGCCCCCCTTCCCTAGTCCAATTCGGACTAGTCAATGGGGAGGGGTGCGGCCACCCCTTGGGGCCTTTCTCTCCTTTCCCGTATGGCCCATTAAGGCCCAATACGAATTCCCGTAACTCTCTGGTACTTCGAAAAATACCTGAATCACTCGGAACCTTTCCGATCTCCGAATATAGTCGTCCAATATATAGATCTTTACGTCTCGACCATTTCGAGACTCCTCGTCATGTCCTCGATCTCATACGGGACTCCGAACTCCTTCGGTACATAAAAACTCATAAACTCATAATATAACTGTCATCGAAACCTTAAGCGTGTGGACCCTACGGGTTCGAGAACTATATAGACATGACCGAGACACGTTTCCAGTCAATAACCAATAGCGGAACCTGGATGCTCATATTGGCTCCTACATATTCTACGAAGATCTTTATTGGTCAAACCGCATAACAACATATGTTGTTCCCTTTGTCATCGGTATGTTACTTGCCCGAGATTCGATCGTCGGTATCTCAATACCTAGTTCAATCTCGTTACCGGCAAGTCTCTTTACTCGTTATGTAGTAATGCATCATCCCGCAACTAACTCATTAGTCACATTGCTTGCAAGGCTTATAGTGATGTGCATTACCGAGAGGGCCCAGATATACCTCTCCGACAATCGGAGTGACAAATCCTAATCTCGAAATACGCCAACCCAACATGTACCTTTGGAAACACCTGTAGAGCACCTTTATAATCACCCAGTTACGTTGTGACGTTTGGTAGCACACAAAGTGTTCCTCTGGTAAACGGGAGTTGCATAATCTCATAGTCATAGGAACATGTATAAGTCATGAAGAAAGCAATAGCAACATACTAAACGATCGTGTGCTAAGCTAACGGAATGGGTCATGTCAATCACATCATTCTCCTAATGATGTGATCCCGTTAATCAAATGACAACCCATGTCTATGGCTAGGAAACATAACCATCTTTGATCAACGAGCTAGTCTAGTAGAGGCATACTAGTGACACTCTGTTTGTCTATATATTCACACATGTATTATGTTTCCGGTTAATACAATTCTAGCATGAATAATAAACATTTATCATGAAATAAGGAAATAAATAATAACTTTATTATTGCCTCTAGGGCATATTTCCTTCAGTCTCCCACTTGCACTAGAGTCAATAATCTAGTTCACATCCCATGTGATTTAACACCAATAATTCACATCACCATGTGATTAGCACCCATAGTTCACATCGTCATGTGATCAACACCCAAAGGGTTTACTAGAGTCAATAATCTAGTTCACATCGCTATGTGATTAACACCCAAAGAGTACTAAGGTGTGATCATGTTTTGCTTGTGAGATAATTTTAGTCAACGGGTCTGTTACACTCAGATCCGTAAGTATTTTGCAAATTTTTATGTCTATAATGCTCTGCACGGAGTTACTCTAGCTAATTGCTCCCATTTTCAATATGTATCTAGACCGAGACTTAGAGTCATCTAGATTAGTGTCAAAACTTGCATCGACGTAACCCTTTACGACGAACCTTTTTGTCACCTCCATAATCGAGAAACATATCCTTATTCCCCTAAGGATAATTTTGACCGTTGTCCAGTGATCTACTCCTAGATCACTATTGTACTCCCTTGCTAAAATCAGTGTAGGGTATACAATAGATCTGGTACACAGCATGGCATACTTTATAGAACCTATGGCTGAGGCATAGGGAATGAATTTCATTCTCTTTCTATCTTCTGTCGTGGTCGGGATTTGAGTCTTACTCAAATTCACACCTTATAACACAGGAAAGAACTCTTTCTTTGACTGTTCCGTTTTGAACTACTTCAAAACCTTGTCAAGGTATGTACTCATTGAAAAAACTTATCAAGCGTCTTGATCTATCTCTATAGATCTTGATGCTCAATATGTAAGCAGCTTCACTGAGGTCTTTCTTTAAAAACTCCTTTCAAACACTCCTTTATGCTTTGCAGAATAATTCTACATTATTTCCGATCAACAATATGTCATTCACATATACTTATCAAAAATGTTGTAGTGCTCCCACTCACTTTCTTGTAAATACAGGCTTCACCGTAAGTCTGTATAAAACTATATCCTTTGATCAACTTATCAAAGCGTATATTCCAACTCCGAGATGCTTGCACCAGTCCATAGATGAATCGCTGGAGCTTGCACATTTTGTTAACACCTTTAGGATCGATAAAACTTTCTGGTTGCATCATATACAACTCTTCTTTAATAAATCCATTAAGGAATGCAGTTTTGTTTATCCATTTGCCAGATTTCATAAAATGCGGCAATTGCTAACATGATTCGGACAAACTTAAGCATAGATACGAGTGAGAAACTCTCATCATAGTCAACACCTTGAACTTGTCGAAAACCTTTTGCGACAATTCTAGCTTTGTAGATAGTAACACTACTATCAGCGTCCGTCTTCCTCTTAAAAATCCATTTAATCTCAATGGCTCGCCGATCATTTGGGCAAGTCAATCAAAGTCCATACTTTGTTCTCATACATGGATCCCATCTCAGATTTCATGGCCTCAAACCATTTCGCGGAATCTGGGCTCATCATCGCTTCCTCATAGTTCGTAGGTTCGTCATGGTCAAGTAACATGACCTCCAGAATAGGATTACCGTACCACTCTGGTGCAGACCGTACTCTGGAAGACCTACGAGGTTCTGTAGTAACTTGATCTTATCAAGCTCTACTTTCCTCCCACTCACTTCTTTCGAGAGAAACTCCTTCTCTAGAAAAGATCCGTTCTTAGCAACGAATATCTTGCCTTCGGATCTGTGATAGAAGGTGTACCCAACAGTAACTTTTGGGTATCCTATGAAGACGCATTTCTCCGATTTGAGTTCAAGCTTATCATGTTGAAACTTTTTCACATAAGCATCGCAACCCCAAACTTTAAGAAACGACAACTTTGGTTTCTTGCCAAACCACAGTTCATAAGGTGTCATCTCAACGGATTTACATGGTGCCCTTTTTAATGTGAATGCAGCTGTCTCTAATGCATAACCCCAAAACGATAGTGGTAGATTGGTAAGAGACATCATAGATTGCACCATATCTAATAAAGTACGGTTATGACGTTCGGACACACCATTACGCTGTGGTGTTCCATGTGGCGTGAGCTGTGAAACTATTCCACTTTATTTAAAATGAAGGCCAAACTCGTAGCTCAAATATTCATTTCTACGATCAGATCATAGAAACTTTATTTTCTTGTTACGATGATTTTTCCACTTCACTCTGAAATTCTTTGAACCTTTCAACTATTTCAGACTTATGTTTCATCAAGTAGATATACCCATATCTGCTCAAATCATCTTGTGAAGGTCAGAAAATAACGATACTTTCCACGAGCATCAACACTCATTGGATCGCATACATCGGTATGTATTATTTCCAATAAGTCAGTAGCTCGTTCCATTGTTCCGGAGAACGGAGTTTTAGTCATCTTGCCCAAAAGGCACGGTTCGCAAGCATCAAATGATTCATAACCAAGTGATTCCGAAAATCCATCTTTCATGGAGTTTCTTCATGCGCTTTACACCGATATGACCCAAACGGCAGTGCCACAAATAAGTTGCACTATCATTATTAACTTTGTATCTTTTGGCATCAATATTATGAATATGTGTATCACTACGATCGAGATCCAACAAACTATTTTCATTGGGTATATGACCATTGAAGGTTTTATTCATGTAAACAGAACAACAATTATTCTCTGACTTTAAATGAATAACGTATTGCAATAAACATGATCAAATCATATTCATGCTCAACGCAAACGCCAAATAACATTTATTTAGGTTTAACACTAATCCCGAAAGTATAGGGAGTGTGCAATGATGATCATATCAATCTTGGAACCACTTCCAACACTCATCGTCATTTCCCCTTCAACTAGTCTCTGTTTATATAACTCCTGTTTCGAGTTACTAATCTTAGCAACTGAACAAGTATCAAATACTCAGGGGCTACTATAAACACTAGTAAGGCACACATCAATAATCTGTATATCAAATATACCCTTGTTCACTTTGCCATCCTTCTTATCCACCAAATATTTAGGGCATTTCCGCTTCCAGTGACTATTTCCTTTGCAGTGTAAGCACTCCGTTTCAGGCTTTGGTCCAGCTTGGAGCTTCTTCGCGGGAGTGACAACTTGCTTGTCATTCTACTTGAAGTTTCCCTTCCCTTTGCCCTTTTTTTTTGAAACTAGTGGTCTTTTCAATCATCAACACTTGATGCTCTTTCTTGATTTCTACCTTCGTTGATTTCAACATCACGAAGAGCTCGGGAATCGTTTTCGTCATCCCTTGCATACTATAGTTCATCACGAAGTTCTAGTAACTTAGTGATGGTGACTAGAGAATTCTGTCAATCACTATCTTATCTGGAAGATTAACTCCCACTTGATTCAAGCGATTGAAGTACCCAGACAATCTGAGCACATGCTCACTAGTTGAGCGATTCTCCTACATCTTTTAGCTATAGAACTTGTTGGAGACTTCATATCTCTCAACTCGGGTATTTGCTGGAAATATTAACTTCAACTCTTGGAACATCTCATATGGTCCATGACGTTCAAAACGTCTTTGAAGTCCCGATTCTAATCCATAAAGCATGGTGCACAAAACTATCAAGTAGTCATCATATTGAGCTAGCCAAACGTTCATAACGTCTGCATCTGCTCCTGCAATAGGTCTGTCACCTAGCGGTGCATCAAGGACATAATTCTTCTGTGCAGCAATGAGGATAAACCTCAGATCACGGACCAAGTCCGCACCATTGCTACTAACATCTTTCAACTTAGTTTTCTCTAGGAACACATATAAAAACATAGGGAAGCAACAACGCGAGCTATTGATCTACAACATAATTTGCAAAATACTACCAAGACTAAGTTCATGATAAATTAAAGTTCAATTAATCATATTACTTAAGAACTCCCACTTAGAAAGACATCTCTCTAATCCTCTAAGTGATCACGTGATCCAAATCAACTAAACCATAACCGATCATCACGTGAAATGGAGTAGTTTTCAATGGTGAACATCACTATGTTGATCATATCTACTATATGATTCACGCTCGACCTTTCGGTCTCAGTGTTCCGAGGCCATATCTGCATATGCTACTCTCGTCAAGTTTAACCTGAGTATTCTGCGTGTGCAAAACTGGCTTGCACCCGTTGTAGATGGACGTAGAGCTTATCACACCCGATCATCACGTGGTGTCTGGGCACGACGAACTTTGGCAACGGTGCATACTCAGGGAGAACACTTTTATCTTGAAATTTAGTGAGAGATCATCTTATAATGCTACCGTCAATCAAAGCAAGATAAGATGCATAAAGGATAAACATCACATGCAATCAATATAAGTGATATGATATGGCCATCATCATCTTGTGCTTGTGATCACCATCTCCGAAGCACCTCCATGATCACCATCGTCACCGGCGCGACACCTTGATCTCCATCGTAGCATCGTTGTCGTCTCGCCAATCTTATGCTTCTACGACTATCGCTACCGCTTAGTGATAAAGTAAAGCATTACAGGGTGATTGCATTGCATACAATAAAGCGACAACCATATGGCTCTCGCCATTGCCGATAACTCGGTTACAAAACATGATCATCTCATACAATAAAATTTAGCATCATGCCTTGACCATATCACATCACAACATGCCCTGCAAAAACAAGTTAGACGTCCTCTACTTTGTTGTTGCAAGTTTTACGTGGCTGCTACCGGCTTAGCAAGAACCGTTCTTACCTACGCATCAAAACCACAACGATAGTTCGTCAAGTTAGTGTTGTTTTAACCTTCGCAAGGACCGGGCGTAGCCACACTCGGTTCAACTAAAGTTGGAGAAACTGACACCCGCTAGCCACCTTTGTGCAAAGCACGTCGGGAGAACCAGTCTCGCGTAAGCGTACGCGTAATGTCGGTCCGGGCCGCTTCATCCAACAATACCGCCGAACCAAAGTATGACATGCTAGTAAGCAGTATGACTTGTATCGCCCACAACTCAGTTGTGTTCTACTCGTGCATATAACATCAACGCATAAAACCTAGGCTCGGATGCCACTGTTGGAGAACATAGTAATTTCAAAAAAATTCCTACACACACGCAAGATCATGGTGATGCATAGCAACGAGAGGGGAGAGTATTGTCCACGTACCCTCGTAGACCGAAAGAGGAAGCGTTAGCAAAACGCGGTTGATGTAGTCGTACGTCTTCAGGCCCGACCGATCAAGCAACGAAACTAGGGCACCTCCGAGTTCTTGCACACGTTCAGCTCGATGACGTTCCCCGGACTCCGATCCAACAAAGTGTCGGGGAAGAGTTCCGTCAGCACAACGGCGTGGTGACGATCTTGATGTTCTACCGTCGCAGGGCTTCGCCTAAGCACCGCTACAATATTATCGAGGAGAACTATGGTAGAGGGGGGCACCGCACACGGCTAAGAGATCTCAAGGATCAATTGTTGTGTCTCCAAGGGGTGCCCCCCTCCCCGTATATAAAGGAGTGGAGGAAGGGGAGGGCCGGCCCTCTCTATGGCGCGCCCTAGGGGAGTCCTACTCCCACCGGGAGTAGGATTCCTCCTTTCCTAGTAGAACTAGGAGCCCTTCCAAGTAGAAGGAGTAGGAGGGAAGGAAAGGGAAGGGAGAAGGAGAAGGAAGGAAGGGGGCGCCCCCCTTCCCTAGTCCAATTCGGACTAGTCAATGGGGATGGGTGCGGCCACCCTTTGGGGCCTTTCTCTCCTTTCCCGTATGGCCCATTAAGGCCCAATACGAATTCCCGTAACTCTTCGGTACTCCGAAAAATACCCGAATCACTCGGAACCTTTCAGATGTCCGAATATAGTCGTCCAATATATCGATCTTTACGTCTCGACCATTTAGAGACTCCTCGTCATGTCCCCGATCTCATCCGGGACTCCGAACTCCTTCGGTACATAAAAACTCATAAACTCATAATATAACTGTCATCGAAACCTTAAGCGTGCGGACCCTACGGGTTCGAGAACTATGTAGACATGACCGAGACATGTTTCCGGTCAATAACCAATAGCGGAACCTGGATGCTCATATTGGCTCCTATATATTCTATGAAGATCTTTATCGGTCAAACCGCATAACAACATACGTTGTTCCCTTTTGTCATCGGTATGTTACTTGCCCGAGATTCGATCGTCAGTATCTCAATACCTAGTTCAATCTCGTTACCGGCAAGTCTCTTTACTCGTTATGTAGTAATGGATCATCCCGCAACTAACTCATTAGTCACATTGCTTGCAAGGCTTATAGTGATGTGCATTACCGAGAGGGCCCAGATATACCTCTCCGACAATCGGAGTGACAAATCCTAATCTCGAAATACGCCAACCCAACATGTACCATTGGAAACACCTGTAGAGCACCTTTATAATCACCCAGTTACGTTGTGACGTTTGGTAGCACACAAAGTGTTCCTCCGGTAAACGGGAGTTGCATAATCTCATAGTCATAGGAACATGTATAAGTCATGAAGAAAGCAATAGCAACATACTAAACGATCGTGTGCTAAGCTAACAGAATGGGTCATGTCAATCACATCATTCTCCTAATGATGTGATCCCGTTAATCAAATGACAACCCATGTCTATGGCTAGGAAACATAACCATCTTTGATCAACGAGCTAGTCTAGTAGAGGCATACTAGTGACACTCTGTTTGTCTATATATTCACACATGTATTATGTTTCCGGTTAATACAATTCTAGCATGAATAATAAACATTTATCATGAAATAAGGAAATAAATAATAACTTTATGATTGCCTCTAGGGCATATTTCCTTCACGCGGACATGGATACTCGAATGGTCTTAACTCTGCAGAGTTTGTACTCTTTACCCACAGCCAACGGATTTTAGTAGTCACAAAGGACTAGTTCCATTTACAGTATTTTAGAAGAAACACATCTAACCAGTACACACCCATTCCACATTCCGCTACCAGGAATCACCCTAGGCAACGTTCAAGAAAAACTCTAAGACGGGGAGGCCACAACCTCGAGTAGCATGGGATCAAATTTATATCGCGCGCTCTAAGGGGTGCCCCCCTCTCGGTCCCAACCGGAAACACCCATGCCCCCTAACCGGATGACGGGCTTTAATCCAGGGCCATGGAACCCTCATCGCGGCCCCTCTATTTGGTGTGTACAAGGAAAGAGGTTTGCAACTGACAAGACCGCATTCTTTGCAGAAGACATGTGGCAGTATGAAAAAGGGGACGAACGGGAACGTGACTTGATCCACGTCAATACTGGAGTTAAACGGTTGACATAAAACTGGCATGCTTCAATAATACCAGCTTGCAACCTATCATGCCACCACATGATCAGGTTATATCACCATCATAAGAACACATCAATTTCGAAGCTCACTCGCAGCTTACTTTGCATGAAATATAACCTTCGCAAATGCTCATATAAACATGCCATGCGAAACCACTCAAGCAAACATGAAAAACACTTATCATATCAAAGGTTCAAACATGCTTGCCTGGATCGGAGCAGTCGGAGTCTAGCTCGGCGAAGTTGGCGGCTCCGTCACCTCCTTCGGTATCTACGGTATAAAAGAAATCGGATACTAACGTGAATACCGTGCGTGCATAAAAATTGTTCCAAATATTTTTCAAATAAATATGAAAAAAAACTAGATAGAAAAATAAAGATGACAGAAAAAGAATCAACTCAAAATCATCTTTTGTTTAAAAGTTATTAAGGTTTTAGTCCAGGGACTAAACTGTAATGAAAAAGAAACTTTCCAGGTGCTAGTTTAGAAAAATAGAAAACGCTTCGGTTAGAAATACGCCAACCCAAAAGGGAACACGTACTTTGCCCGAAGGCGTTTTTTAGAAAATGTTTCGAATAAAAAGAGAGAGGCTGACGAGGGGGGACCCACATGTCAGGTTTGAATTTCAAAACAGAGTCCACCGGCGCCCGAGGCTCGCGGTGGTCGCCGGCGTTGATCCACGGCGAGGTAGGGGGTGTGGATGGTACCTACGGAGTCACGGAGCTCTCCCGCGTCTGTGGGTGGTGGAGTTGGTCGTCGGCGAGCACCACGTCGACGGCGGCCTCCACTCCGGCGGACGGTGGTTCGGGCGGTGATGGATCTCGCCGAGGAGGCCTGCAAACGTCAAATTGGGGCTCGGGTTAGAAGAGTGGGTGTACTAGGAGGCTGCCGACAAGGTTTGGGAGGCGGGGATGCTCTCACCAGAGAGGATTTTGCCGGAGTCCGAAGCGGATCGGGGCGGCCGGAGTCGAGGAAGAAGGCCTCCTCGAGGTCCTCCTAGTGGCTGGGCGCAGTTCTGGTGAGGTGGAGGGATAGTGCTGGGTCGAGAACGAGCTCGAGGCCCCTTTTATAGCCGGTCCGAGGCTGTTGCCGAGAACGGGGTATCTCCGGCGAGCAACTACGGTGAGGCAGTGGTCGGGCTGGAGGTTTAGGTGACTGGGCAGCTACGGATTGGTCTACTGGTTCCATCCAGAGGCTAATCTTGGTACGACTTGGGCGATACTCCAGGCCTTCAACGGAACGACCTCACGGGCTCGTCGGTGGCAGAGAGCGCGCTCTGCACCTCTCTGGCCACGGTGACTGTGCTGCAGCACGCACGGGGAAGAGGACGGCCACGCGGAGGCTTTTGGTGGAGTGGGCGGTGCTGGACGGCGCTGAATGGCAGGACTGGCCCCTGCTGACCGCCACGGGCGGTTCTGCCACCGTGGAAGACGCCGGCGTTGGCGAGACACGTCGCCACCGACGCTTGCGCCCGTCCAAACGACCGTGCGGCGCGATGGACGAGAAGGAGGAACAGGGAGCACGGCGCCACTGCAGTTACTGGCGAGATCGACGTGAGGCTCTGAAGAAAACGACATCGACGATCAATGGCGATCACTGAAACTCTGAATTTGACAGGAACAGTGCACGCCAGCTGTTCGACGAAATGTTTTGGGCACGAGGAAAATTTTTCTGGAGTTGGGACTTGGTGAGGTGATCTCTTGATGCATCTAGAGGCTGCCTGATTTATCTCAGATTTTTAGGAAAAGAAAACAAATGAATTTCACCAAAAATGGCAAATCTGGTCCAAACTTGCAGCAAGCAAATTTTGAAAATTTTGAACTATGGACTAGCAGATCTTGATGGATCTAGGTTGAGAGTACTAAGGACTAGCCATAGGAGTTTATTTGGGACCAAAACTCAAAAGAAATCTGGCAGTTCCTTTGTAAGCCACCAAGGTCCAAAATAAATGACAAAGAATGATTTGAGGATAAAATAAATAGAATAAAAATCTAAAAGAGATTGAAACTTTCTGGAATTGGAGGTTTGGCTTGACCCAAAGTAGGGGGGTGGTTTTTGGAAGAAATTTTTCAACATAGGTCATGGCAATAGAGAGATTTTTGAATGGGAAAGAATAAATCTATAATCCATAGGAATTCTTTTTAATAGAAAGAATTGTAAAAACTTTCCAAGATTATTTGTGTTGAGCCAACACAAGATGAAAATACCCTTAAGACCCAAAAATCAATATTGAGGAGGACTCATAAAATATTTGTCATAAACAAAAAAATTGAGAAGGAGAGTCCCTCTTTTAGAAAAATTCAAGTAACCTCCCTTAAATCAAATAAAGAATTTAATAAAAGTCAAACCAAAATTTTTGGAGTGTTACACCTATCCTCATTTTGATGAGAATGAAATCTGTAATTGAACTGGGTGGGCCTAAATAATAGATAGTTTGAATTTCCTTTTCTCTGCATTTTTGTAGCTCTATATATTATCTCTGAGGTAGGTGATTGACACATCTCTGTAAGCTACTTTAGGAACGACAAGATGTATCTGACAATTTTCATGCTAGACTTTATTTTTTTACGACAGTAATCCAATATTTTCTCTCTTGGGTTTCTTACATAATGACGTAACGGTGCATTAATTATAATTTTTCACATTTTATTTTATTCATGTAGAACTCCATTTATTATTACGATTTGATATGGGTGGTGTTTTTCTCTGCCAATTCACAGGTTTATGTTAAAAAAAATATTGACTTCAGTTTGAGTTGAATATCCAATCTCAATATGAGAAACTATCATGAGGTTGACCTTAGATCATCGGAAAAACTAACGCCCACACGTGTGGGCGTTTGCAGATCGCCCACACGCCTCCACTGCCACTCATTTTGTCACGTATGAATAGGTGACATCAGCAGAAATCTTTTTGGTTTTCGGCTTAAAAATGTTTTATCTCCTAAATAAAAAAGCGAACTAAAAATCCGTTTTCACCATTAAATCCGTCTCGACCAGATCTTCAAAACTAGACCCAATGTTGATATGTTTCGACGATTTTTCTTTTTGCCCAGAAGTTGCCATGATGTTTACACTATAGTTGCCATAGTGCTTAAGCTAAAGTTGCCATGTGGCAATTTTAGTTTGTAGAGCATGGCAACTTTAGTTTTTCGATGATGGCAATTCCAGTACTTTGACCATGAAAATATTTTTTATTGAACCATGGCAATTTTAAGTGCATGTATCATGGCAATTTTAGTTTATGGTGCATGGCAAGTCTAGTTTCTTAATTCTCCATTTTATAATATGTTTAAATTTACTTTTTAATGTAAAAGAAAATAGTTGAAACATATCATGGTACCTTCAGTGTAAATATCATGGCAATTCATGTGCAATAGACATGGCAACTTTTAAACAAAAATAAATTCGCCGAAATATATCGATATGAGATCTAGTTTTGAAGATCTCGTCGCGAGGGATTTAATGGTGAAAACGGATCTTCAATCGGAATTTTCATTTAAGAGATAAAACATTTTAAAAACTAAAAATTCAAAAAGATTCTCGCATGCATGCATGTGATGACGTGGCAATCTATTTGCATTAAAGACGTATGATGCGTCTCCTTTCCTGCCACACGTGTGGCAGTTATCGATGTCCTAGATCATTGCATGTGACTGAGCCTTCAGTAATTACGTTTGTGTTGGACCCAATTAAGTAAACTAAGTAAACACATCTATTTGCTTGCCACTATAAACAAAAAAATGAACAAAAATACATTTTTATTGTTCTTTTATTTTTTATTGAGGTTCATGTCCAATACATTATTTCATGTTGTGAATTTTCCTGTTTTATGCATACTATTTTTATATTTACAGTCCTTTGAAGAGTATAATTTTTTTTCTAGTGGAATGAATAAGAAATTGGTTGTTTTATACTCCCTCCGTTCCTAAATAATTGTCTTTCTAGAGATTTCAACAAATGACTACATACGGAACAAAATGAGTGAATCTACAATTTAAAATATGTCTACATACATCCGTATGTTGTAATCCATTTGAGATGGCTAGAAAGACAAATATTTGGGAACGGAGGGAGTACTTTTTTGAGCGAAGGTTACTTTTTTTTTTGAGACTAGAGCGAAGGTTACTTTATACTTGTATTACACGCAGGGGCCTGTGAGAGCAAAATGGCCCGGCTCCACTGGGCCAAAATTATGTATGATGGGCCGCTTACCAATTGACCGCTCAAAAAACCAGTACCGGCAAGGACAGGAGAAAAAGACTACACCGCTCCACCGCTCCCACCCCCTCGCCGCCGCCGCCGCCGCCGCGGCCGGCGGCGCGAAGTCAGCTTGCTCCTCCCAGCGGTTCGAATCGCCGTCTTCGCTGGCCACAGTTAGGACGAACCAGCTCCCCCTTGTCGTCGGCGGCTGCCCCAGCTCCTCCCTCGGCCGATTAATCCCCTCTGGTCGCACCTCCGCCGGTCAGTGCTCTTCCTTTCGCCCTTGCTTGCGTGACTCGGAATTCCTGCAGAAACAAGTCCGAATCTTTGTCGAGTGCCTTCTTGAGCTCGGATTTGCTTCTCCTACTGGAATTTGAAGCGGTTGGTGGTCTATCTGTATATAAGTATAGCCAGGAGCCAGCCTTTCCTCTGCAGAAATTTTGCGTCCAACTTACTGAATTTTTTTGTCCGTTTGGCCGAAGCTCAAGATATCTGCAGAGAGACTCTGCGAAATTTGTCAGTTTGGTCGAAGCTGAAGATATCCAATGGAGTCATGTAGAGTTGCCAGGATAATGAGCTTAGGGAAGCTCGCTATACACCGGACGTATTTGTGCACCCTAATCTTCAGAACTTTGCCAAAGATGCTAGGCTTCACTCCCAGTTCGCTGAAGAGATTCTGCAAAGCTGAACATGTTGAGCTACAACTGACCAAGAAGACTACACTGGGCACATTGCCGGAGCTGCCTCCGGACATTTTGATGGGTATCTTTGCCACCCTTGAGATCCCTGACCTCGTGCGTGCCGGCTCTGTCTGCCCATCCTGGCGCTCCGCATACACAAGCCTACGGAACCTTGGGCAGTACAAACGCCAGCAGACGCCATGTCTCCTCTACACTTCCAAATCCACTGGTGAGAGTGTCGCATGCCTCTACAGCCTCGCAGAGAAGCGATCGTACAAGTTAACCCTCCCGGAGCCGCCTATCCACACTAGGTGTTTGATCGGGTCCTCACATGGCTGGCTGATAACTGCTGATGAGAGATCTGAGATGCACCTCCTCAATCCGGTCACATGTGAACAGATTGCTCTCCCTTCAGTGATCACCATTGAGCAGGTGAGGCCCATCTTTGATGAGCATGGTGCTGTCCACAAGTATGAACTCTCATGGCACACAGGAATGCACGATGGTTATAATTCGCCGTCAATCTTTGCTCTTGACAACCTGCGGCACGAACTCCACTATAAGGCGTATGTGTTCTCCGATGCATCCACGGAAAGCTTCATTGTGGTGCTCATCCACAATCCAATGCGCCAGCTCTCTTATGCAAGGGTAGGGGATGACAAGTGGACCTGGCTGCCGCCTCATGATGTCTATGACGACTGCACTTACAAGAATGGCTTATTGTATGCAGCGACTGCAACTGGAGAAATTCATGCTTTTGATCTTAGTGGGCCTGTTGCCAGTATGAAGATAATTATGGGGGCATCTGAGAATGTTTCAGCTGGCAGTGCGTACATCGTTCAAGCTCCCTGGGGTGATCTGCTGCTTATTTGGAGAATCTTTGGGGATTATGATTTAGAACCTGAACTTGGGGCATCTGTGTTTTGGCAAACAGGCAGAATTAATATGTATGAGGTTGACATGGTGGCAAGTAAACTTAAGGAAATCAATTCGTTGCGTGCCCATGTGTTATTTCTTGGGCATAATCAATCTCTTTGTCTCAATGCTGAAGAATATCCAGCTCTCAAGGCAAATCATGTCTACTTTACTGATGATAGTTTTTTCTGGACAACAGGATTGAAGAATAATCACCGTGACATGGGAGTTCTCAATTTGGATGATAATAGCAGGGAGGAAATTATATCTCCTCATCTTTGCTCCAACTTGCCGGCTCCTATGTGGATTACAGCTGATCTTAGAAAGATGAACTTGGCATCAGTAGGGGCAGCTTGAATAAGAGCTGATGGGTTCAATGAGCTAATAATGGGTGGTATTTGCAAGGGTATTGCAGATACCATGGGACCACTAGGACTGTGCGCGGGCATTATTTGCAATGAGCTAATAATGCCCTTAGTTTGTACACGGGACTAGCTTCGATCCAGTTTACTTTGAATAAAGAGATTGTGTTTTCCTTTGTTTACTCATGTTGTTTACTCAATGTACCAAATAACTCCAATTTTAATGTGTCAACAGAAACTTGAGGAATACCAAATTGCTCTCTCCATTTAATTGTTTTTGGGTATGTTCAGAACATATGGTGTATGCTCAAAACATTGCTGGGGCGGAATCAACAACAAAATCTTGCTGAAGTGGAAGCTGTAACAAACAAGATTTTCATGCATACAAACAAGGGCAAAGGTCGATGTACAAGGAAGAAGAATTCCCAACAGGTTGTCAAGAAGTTGATAATGAAATTTGTTGCAGACTTCTCTACCACCTAGAAACAAACTAATTGACCAATGTAGTTGAACAACAAATGTTCCCATTTCATACATTTAGAGGCAGTTTGTGACTGGCCACTCTACACTTTTGATGTGCAAGAGAGAATTCTTGGTCCGGTAGAATGCCGAACAACACGATGCCTAGTTGCCGCCCCTTTTACTGCTTGCCATGACACAATATCGGTTCCTGTAAAACTGGATTAACTTAGTTTGGTTTTATGTCAGGAACAAGAAATATGGTTATTCACAGGAGCAACAGCACATCTATTAACTTGAGAATCAAAAACCTACATGGTAGATCAAGCATATTGTTGCCACCAGTCAGGACCTAGCCGGTGGCAAAAGTGCGCGTGCCAGCGGACATCATCGCTGGAGCGAAGTTTGGCGACACAGCCAAGCTCGCCGCACCAAGTGCCCCCTACTTGATGCAAATAGGAGCAATGCCTGATCATCTATGGTCAGGCCATTTCAAAATTAGCTGATCGGCACTCAAAGGGAGGAGAATTAGAAATATGTTCAACTGAAAGTAATACGACGACGCCTTACGTCATTGGTAGGCACAATGAAGCTTGGTGACCTCTGCATCTCAAACATGCACATATGGCACACCGTTGAATTTGTTGGGCAATTGACTCTGGATAATCTGCGGTAGTTGGCATATTGGTCCACGATCCAGTCGGGCACTACCTCATCATCTACGATCTGAGAGGAAGAATGGAATTGGGCATTCGTACTCCACTGTAGACCTAGCCTCTGAACTGAAGCAAAGATGTGGGTGGCGGCAGGGATCCGAGCGCTTACCACTGGCTCGCGTTGGCGTTGGGGCTGCCGTGGAGGTGGAGGTGGAGGTGGAGCCGAGGAAGAGGACGAAGCCGGTGAAGCTGTTTTCACTTTCAGTGAGATTTTGGTGAAATTCACTGAATTTCAGTAATTTCAACAGACATTGAAATATTATGTTTCAGCAAAAATATTTCAGCAGTTTCAGTATAGCACAACAATTCCAATATTTTTCAAAATATTTTTATTTTTTTTAATTTTTAATTGAATTCAAGTGAATATTTCGGTCATTTGGCTGAAATGAAAACTGAAATCACTGAAATTCATTGAATTTCAATGATTTCGGTTGGTGCTGAAATTTTTCTGAAACTGAAATTGAAAACCTGGGCTGGAACCGAGGAAGAGGACGACGCTGGAGAGGGAGGACAGCGGCGGCCTGGACGATCACCACGGCGATCGTAAAAGATTGCGTGCCCACATGTTGGAGGCTTCGGCGGCGTCGCCGGCTTGCCGACGCGGGCTCCGTGCACCGGCGCCTGCCGAATGCGGGCAAGGAGGCGGCGCCTGAGGGCGAGTGAGCGCCGAGGGATCAGGGCGTGGCCGCAGAGCGCCACCCCGCGCCAGAGTAGGCGGCGGGCTCAGATGGCACGGCCGCCGAGCGCCACCCAGCGCCGAAGCACAAAGTGAAGTGCCTCGCGCAGGGGGCGCCTCGGTGGTGCCCCCCGGTCACGACCGGCACCGCTGCGGGCTGCGCCTCGACGCGGCGGCGGGGCTCTCTTGCCATTTCGCTCGGTTCTTGGCTGGGGCCAAGAAAGGGCTTCGCCGGTCGCTCTACGGCCAAGTTTCTTCGCGCGCTTCACGTCCTGTTCTTGGCCGGCGGCGGGAGTGGTACGCCGGTGCGGCGGTCAAGTCAGCGGGGTATTTTTTTTTTCCTTTTCTTTTCTTGATCTGGCCGGGATAATTTTTCGGAGATGAGAGAGGGAAGATGGGGCGGCACGGGGGCACGGGGCATATGTTTTTTTTTAAATCTCACAAAGTTTTATTACTGAATCAGAATGTTCATAGGTACAAAAAGAAGATCGCCGGGCTGGCCTAGCCAGGTGTGACAGCCAAACCCTAAAAGATAAAGCATGCTTTGCGAGATTATGGGCCTCCGTGTTGGAGGTCTTATACTCATGATTAAAGGAACATGAAATAAAGGTAGTTGCTCTAGCCTTGATCTCTTGGACAATGGCACCAAAGTCTACTGAGCTTCCTTGCATGATCGCATCTACCACCACCTTACAATCCGAGGCCACCAGTATTTGGTTGATGTAGAGATCTTCTGAAAGTGCCAGTGCCTCCCGTACAGCTAGTGCTTCTAGCACCTGGGGGTTGCGGAGTCCCCTGAGAACGAGGGCCGAAGCTCCCATGAACAAACCCCTCGCATCCCTGCAAACCACACCAACTGCGCCAAATATGCCCGAGCGGGACACGGCAGCATCCGCATTGAGGTTGAAGTGGTCTGTGGGTGGAGGAATCCACCTACGTGGTCGTGGTACTGCTATCCCCTGTGTGTTCTCCTTCTTCTTCAAGAACTCTATGTCTGACAAGTAAGATTTGATGAAGTTGTCAGTGGCAAACGAAGTCTGAAAGATCTCTTCATGTATAGCTTTCCGCCGTGCACTCCAGATAGCCCACAAAGTAACGATCATCAATGTAAATTGCTCCGTTGGAAGAGACTCATCCACAGCAAAGAGCCATAGCCTTGCGTCTGGTTCCAATGTTGCCAACATGTGCTCGACCAGCTTGGCCTCTGACAGTGCCCACACGCACCGAGACACATTACAATCCAGCAAGGAATGTCGCCAGCTGTCCTGCCCTCCACAGAGTAGGCAAGCACTCATAGTGGCCATGTGACGATGGCTTAGAACATCGCCTGGGGGGAGTGTTGCGCCAATCGCCAAGTGAAAAAACGCAGCTTCGGTGGCACTTTCGTCTTCCATAGCGAGTTCCATCCCCTCATCTCATACTCAGAGTTAGAAGGATCCTCCCTGTCCTCCAGCCATGCCTCGCGCCCAATCTTGATTTTGACAATCATCTTATAAGTTGACCGTACAGAGAAACGTCCCCTTGGATCATCATTCCATGCCCAAAAATCTTCCACATGCCGCGTACATAATGGGATTTGCAAAATAGCCTCCGCATCAATAGGTATGAAAACCTGTCTGACCAGGTCCTCTCGCCACTCAGCCATGGTATGGTCGATCAACTCTGAAACCAGTTGCGGTGGATCATCAACTAAAGAGGCAATCGGCTTCATCATTCCGTTCCGTGGGATCCAACTGTGTTGCCATATGTTCGTGGTCGTTCCGTCCCCAATTCGTCGGATCGCTCCTTGGGTGATAATATCTCTCCCATCTAGTATAGATCGCCACACCTGAGAAGGATGTGGGCCTAGTTGAGCTTCTAGAACTGAGCATTGTGGGAAATATGCTGCTTTAAGAATTTGTGCACTAAGAGAGGAGGTTGCGTTCTGGCCCACGAGTTTTTTCCAGGTGGCCCATTTGGCCCATGTTCCACCCCCGGACCAGCATGAAAGTGAACGTTGATGCTGCAGTAGCAAGACATGGAGGGCTTGGGGTGGCCGCAGCCATTTGTCGAGATAGCAGAGGGATCTACCAGGGGGCGTCTGCGGTAGTCTTCAGAAATATCGATGATCCAGAAGTACTGGAGACCTTGGCGATCCAGGAAGCTCTTTCTCTCTCTGATGATCTTTATGTCCAGAAAATTGTTGTTGCTTCAGACTGCAAACAGGTGGTGGAGGCTATCAAGACGGGAACGTCGGCATCTTACGGAGCAATTGTACATGAAATAGTGGAACGATCTAAGTCTTTTTCCTCTTGTAGGATTAGCCATGAATTTAGAACCTATAATGTAGAGGCTCACAAACTCGCAAAGCACGCTTTAATGCTGGGTATTGGCCGCATGCTTCGTTAGATCTACCCGGAGATTTTGTTTTCGTCCCTGTAAACCTTGTGACGGGTGAATAAAAGCTTTGTGAGTTTGTCTAAAAAAGCAAACCTTAGCACAAAATAAACCCTTTGAAAACTATTTCTTAATCTGACCTCTTTGGTAATGCCACAAGCCATGGCGTTTCTTCTTTATTTAGAAACGCCGTACGTGTCAGCATTGCTCCCTTTCATAAATAAGTGGCAATCTGAACAAGCTAGTTGAAACGCCAGTAGCATTGGCGTTTGACATTTGGGCAGCAACGCCAAGGGGCTTGGCGTTTCCACCAATGACACTTGTTGTGGCGTTTCTGCCCTGCCATGTAGCGTCTCGACCGGGCCAGCAACGCGAGCTGGGTTGGCGTTTTCGTATAGTGTGGCAACCCCACGGCCTGTGGTGTTTCTGAAAAGGGTCAGATTGTGAAATAGTTTTCGAGGAAGTTCATTTTGTGCTAAAATTTCCTTGGAAGGTCAGAACAGTGAAAAAGGCCCTCTCTCTCTTCTCTCTCTACGAAAGAAACACATTCCCCCGAACACACACACACACATAACTCTTCCACTGAAATAACATGGTTGTGACATTGTGGTCCATCTGATATGCAAGGTGGAAAGTTATCCACGAGTCAATTTTTCAAAGTCCGCATCGAACTAATCCATCCATCAACTCCTATCTCAATGACTTGATGTTACCGTCGAAGCCGGAAGATCATCGAAACATCTCTGTTGTACTACAAACGGTTGACACCATCCGGTGTTTGGTTACCACCTATGATGAACACTATGAAAAAAAAAAGTTGATGGAGCTGTTGCACGATATGGTTAGAGAGGAGGGGCAGCTGCAACCTTCAAACATCAGTAATTCAGCATGGTGCATACTTTGGATCCTCCGCTGTAGTGTTTCGAGGAACTACCGATCTCAGAATCCTAGAAGCTTATGCTTGTCGGGAATCCACGGCTCTTGCTGGGGATCTCGGTTTGCAGAAAATATGTGTTGCATCTGATTGCGAAGGGGTTGTGAATGGTATTCAGTAGCCAGCAGGGCACCGGAGGTCCACATGGAGCGATTATAGAAGAAATAGTAGATCGAATGGATGGCTTTCAATCATGCAAGTTCATTCATGAACGTACGAACTTCAATTTTGAAGCTCATAATCTCGTCAAGTTTTTTTTGTACTAGGGGAGATAGTAAAAGCGATAAAATAAGGACGCTAATATCTGGCGATCGGTCGACAGGGAGGGAGGCTCCAACGACCGATTCATTCTCAAGCTGGTCGATCGACCAGCAAACATTTTCATTCGTTGGGAATTCAGGATCGAGCAAACTAACATCCCCTTTAGCTCCCACATTCGGCCTCTAGGCCTCTAGAAATAGTGGATCGGCTAACAAATATTCTCAAATGTGAAGGAGGCATCTACTACTTCCAACATTTTACATCAATTTTGTCAGCATTCGGGTCAGATTCCCAATTGGAATAAATCGGCTATTCTTGTTTAGTAAAAATGTGTGTTTGGAGGCCAAACAAGATCTCAAGCAAATTTTTCAGGTGCCAGATTTAGACGCTAACACCATTCATCTTGGTCATCCACTCATCCTACCTGCGAAGGATAGATCTACAGCATACAACTTTGTTTATGATAAATTCTAATCCAAACTTTCAGCTTACAAGGCGAACAGACTCTCTCATGCTGCAAGACTCATTCTTATAAAATCTGTTTTTCCCTCTATACCTATGTATTTATGTCTAATATTTTTTTCTCTAAGAAGTTCTTAGGAAAGCTCACAGCGATTATAAGAAACTTCTGGTGGATAGGTGTAAGGATGAAGCTACTACACAAAGCTTGTGCCTTAGGGCATGGGCAGACATTTGCATTGAGAAGAAAATTGGTGGTTAGGCATCAGGAACTTGCAGGCAATTAATCAAGGACTTATTCCTTCTGCGACATGGAGGTTGGCAAAAGAACCAAATAGTCAGATGGCTTTGATCCTCAAGGCTAAGTATCACCATGACATGTCCATTTGGAGAACCAAAGCAAACAATCCAAAATCAGCTTTCTGGGCTGCAATTCTAAAGGTAAAACCTCTCTTAATTTTAGCCAGTACTTGTCAGATTATAGATGGTAATAGTTATGTGTGGAGTTCTCCTTGGTTTTCAAGATGGGAAGAAATTTATGGTCATCTTATTATACAAGAGCACACTTTTGTCTATCCTGCTATTGTTAAAGATCTGTGGTTGCCAAATCAAAAAGCTTGGAATGTTGATCTAATTAACACTTTGTTTACTCATGAGATAGCTAATAATATTCTTCAGACTCCTGTAGTTGCTACTGCTGGGCAAGATGCTTTGATTTGGAAACTAACACCTGCAGGAAACTTCCCCACCAAAAGTGCATATAAGCATTGCTTCAACAAACTTAACCTGCCAGCTAGACAACGACTGAAAGAGGCTCATCCACAAATCATTACTCTTCTAGACCAAGTTTGGCCAGACAAACTGATGGCACCAAGAGTATAGACATTTGCTTGGAGGCTTCTTAGGAAAGCGCTTCCTATAGGTAAGAGAGCAAGTAAATTCTCTAAATACATAAATGAAAACTTCTCCATGTGTGGCAATTCAGAGGATGAAATGCACATGCATGCTTTTCCTTTCCCCTTTCTCTAAAGCAGCCTGGTTTTGCTCAAGTAATCATTCTATTTCTGGCATGATCCAAACCTTGCTTAACTCAGGTCATCTACGGATTAATCTTTCTAACTTATATACTTTTCTATCGTGCCTTTGGAAATCTCGAAATGAGGCTCTCTTTGCTAGGAAGTTTTGTAGGCCCTCTTAGGTATATGCAGCGACGAACGCAATTATACAAGCAACTAAATTGGTAGAGACCCTTGCTCAAGATCATGGTGAGCATTGCTTATAGGGCCAACTGATGCGGTCGGAGATACAAAATCTGGATTCTTTTACAGGCAACACAATCTTCTGTGATGCTGCATGGGAATTAACCAACCCACACTTCTAAGCAGGCAAGAATTGGAGTCTTCATCCAGGTCCAAAATAATGATCACATCCAGCAACTTCACATTGCGGCAACGTCCCCTCTAGCTTCTTCTCCTCTTCAAGCTGAGACTTATGGTCTCATGCTTGCAACCAGGATAGCAGACATACTCAATATTCAAGATCCACACTTCTACACGGATTGCTCAGTACAAGCTTTGGCCGCAAAAGCAGCGGGCATTCTCTCTGCTCCGGGGCATTGGGAGAACATGCCACTTCTTGCTCAGATACAAAATAGCCCTTCTTTCCAACAACGAAAATTTGATCATATTAGCAGGGGGGAAAACATCAAGGCTCATCATCTTGCATGCCTAGCTTTGAAAGTACAGAACAGATATGTACTGTTTCGTTGCTTATGTATTGATGCAATGCTTTGTTCAATCAGGGAAACTCTCTATGTATCCAGCATGCTTCCTTTCACACTTGTTTCTGTAAAATGCTCTTAAGATAATAAAATCTTTATTAAAAAAATACGTGTAAAAAGATTTGTAAAAATACACTTTCTTACTATAAGTGCATCTAGTGCCCCTTAGTGATTTTGGTGTATTGAAGACTTATAGGTTAAGGGAATGATGCGTTTATGAGTGTACACAGGCCTATAAGTCTATGAGGAGTTTGATATTTACAGAGAAAGTCGACCCCTCAAAATGAATGTCTTCAACTGAAGACTTTGTATTTCTGAAGACTTTCTGAAGACTTTGAAAGTGAAGAAATTGGTGTGACCGTGAAGACTATATTCATGCGAGGAATATGAAGCGTGAAGACTTTGTTTTCATAGTTTCGTTTTTCTCTTTATTGAGTCATAGGAAACACCGTACTGTTAAAGGGGGTCGAGGAAAGTTTCCAAGTGATGCTCATCTCAAAATCCTACACCTACCAATCCCTTCGAGTGAAGCCATTGGAAATCTCATGCAGTTCAGTCAATTTCTTTAGTGACAGAGACGAAGTTCTTCTGGTCTCTGAGGAATTTCTTCTGACTGAGGAGTTAGGAGTTCGCCAGTGTGGATTGCCTACAAGTGAGGATCATGATAGCCCTAAGGAATTTGATAGTCAAATTTCCGACCATTGCTTTGCTATGCGCCAGCTGTCCCAAAATATCTGCCCACCTAATGGTCATATCATTGAAGGGCATTTATGTCTTATCATGTCGGGCTGCTCCCTAGGCAATAAATAGCCGCCCCCTACAACGACTAGCTGGTTGGCTGCTCCGAGATAAACTGACACTTGTCATTGAGAACATCCCATCCTCCGAGGACTTTGAGCGAAAATCATCAAGTGAGGAAAACCCAAACCCAAACACCTACAAACCCAAGTGATTGAGCATCACTGAAGAAATTGTTCCTGTGTGGATCCGACGCTTGTTACCTTTGAAGACTGTTCATCTTCTAGACGGTTAGGCGTCATGGCCTAGAGCATCCAAGAGGAAATTGTGGATCGCCGAGTGACCGAGTTTGTGAAGGTTTGGAAGTCACCTGAAGACTTACCACGAGTGATTGGGCGAGGTCTGTGTGACCTTAGCTCAAGGAGAATACGGTGAGGACTGTGTGTCCGGGACTATGTGTCCTTAGGTTTAAATACCTAGCCGCTCCAACCAGACGTACAACTGTCACAACAGTTGGAACTGGTCTACCAAATCATTGTCTTCACCGAGCTATCTAGTTCTATTTCCTTAACCCTTCCATTTCCTCATTACTGTGTTGTGTGCTTGTTCATATCTGTTTGAAGACTTTGACTAAAGACTTTGTTAATTTCCTCAGTTCAATTTCTTCATTCTGTTGGTCTTCATCATGTTTTATCATGTGCTTATGCTTTCTGTACTTTGTGTCCGTTTTCATTTCATCATGATGTCCATGTTTATGTTATGTCATGTATGCGTCCGAGTACTTATTCCGCTGCAAGTAGTTCTTCGCTTAGGAATTTCTTCACCCTGAAATTCCTAAGTGAAGAATTCATAAAAATCGCCTATTCACCCCCCTCTAGTCGACTTAACGCACTTTCAATTGGTATCGGAGCAAGGTACTCCCTTGTTCTATGTGATTTTGGTTTAACCTCCTGGAGTTTTAGTTATGTCGGTCGACCGCATGTATGATCAAGGTCTCTGCTTGGTGTCCTACCTTCGATGGGACGGACTACCCCTACTGGAAGAATAAGATGTGCATGCATCTTGAGGCAATTAATAATGATCTCTGGTATGTTGTGGAGAATGGTGTCCCCTCTGTCACCCCTACCATCAACACTACTGACATGAAGAGATTCAAGCAACTCGACTCTCAAGCAAAGAACATCACATGTGGCCATCTGAGCAAAGGGCAGTATGGTAGAGTGAGTGCTTTGGAGACAACTAAGATTATCTGGGATAGGCTGTCCAAGGTCAATGAAGGAGTCTCAACACAGCGTGACTCCCGAGTTGACGTTCTTCGCAATCTCTTCAACCGCTTCAAAAGACTCGACAATGAAAATGTTCAACAAACCTTCGATCGCCTCATTGACATCTCAAATGAGCTTCAAGCACTTGGTGCCACTGACATCACCGACCATGAGGTGGTGAAGAAATTGCTGAGATCGCTTCATTCCTCATTTGATACTCTGGCATTGATGATACAAGAACGTGGAGACTATAAGTCACTTGATCCCGCTGATATCCTCGAGAGGCTAAACACACTACAAAAAAACACTTCCGTGATGATACATGTTTGTCGCAGTAGGTCACGTTTTCTGTCATGCATGTACATCCATGACATATTTATGACAGAATCAAGATAGTCGTACCTATGCTATCATAGAAGTGTTCCATGACATTACCAAAATTATCATCACGGAAGTGTCCACTTCGATGACGATAAATCGCGCGTCATGGAAGTTCTTTCGTCAAGGGTGACCGACACGTGGCATCCACCATAACGGAACGCCGTTAAGCTATTGGTCCGGTTTTGGATCTGATAACCCGCTAACAACCCGGACCAATGAGGATTTTCCACGTGTAAAATTCTCATTGGTCAGAGGAAACACGTGTTGGCTCACCGTTGGGATAGATGTCATCCATTCATTGGACAGGAGGCGCCTATGATACGTCGCCACGTGGCACGGCCCAACAGAAGCCCATTCCGGTGAAAAGGCCAGCCCGTTAGACTTGGTCAAAAGGTAACGGGTCGGCCCGCGGAAAGCTTGTTAACGGCCTATTCGTATATAGCCCATTTACGACCCGTTACGGCCTATCCGAATTAAGCCCAGTAGCTTCATTTGGGCCTTCCAATATGATTCCAGCCCGTTGTAACTTCCGGCCCATGTATGGCCCATGATGTCTTTCAGCCCATACGAGACCATTTGTAACTCTTGGCCCATTAATGACCCATGGTGAATATGGCCCGCAATGAACAGTTGTCGGGGGAAATCGACACCTATGGAATCACTGGGATCCCTTCTACGGTTGGTGGACGCGGGGTTGTGCAAAGAGCGGGTCTGACAGGAAGCACACGGATCGTTTACCCAGGTTCGGGTCGCGGAGATGCGTAATACCCTAGTCCTGCTTTGGTGGATGTATTTGAGTGCTCTTGTGTTCTTGAGCTAGCTACGGGGCGCAACTTGCCCAAAAGATCCGAATCCTTCTCCTGGTCGCCTCGGGCCTCCTTTTATAGGCAAAAAGGGGTTTCCACAGTGGCACACAGGAGGTGGAAAGGTGTACAGTGGATGAGCCTATCCTCTGGCACCGTCGGACAAACGCATTTAATGCGCTGCCGACGTGTCCCTCTCGCTTTATCAGGGACGGCAAGGCAGCACATCCCAGTTGTCGCCGCCTCGCCTGGCTGTCCGAGCTGACGAGGCGTTGTAGCGACACGTTGGCTAGCTGCTGGGCTGGCGCGGTGGTGGAACCTTCACGAAGACCTGCATGCCACCACACACGTGCTTGCTGAGTCAGTCGTGGATGCCACTCGTCGCCATGCAGGTGCCTGCTCAGCTGGTTGAGCTGGCAGCTGCATGGGGATGGCGGTGGAGCCTTGGCAGACGTGGGCCTGACCGCGGCCCCGTAAGTATCTTTGGCAAGGGCCTTGCCGGGGCCCCGGCAAGGCCCTTGCCAAAGATACTTACGGGGCCGCGGTCAGGCCCGCCCCGGCAAGGGTCTTGCCGCGACACCGTGGTCGTCCTCGGAAAGGGTCTCGCCGGGGGTCTCGTGGATTTCCTCGGCTAGGATCCCGCCGAGGGTCGTCGTATTATGATCCTCACCTGAACTTGTGTGCTTATGATCTTGACGAAGATCTGCATGCCACCACAGAGGTGCCTCCCGGGCCTTGGTTCCAATGTAGTTGGTTGGTGGTGTTGGAACCCGCGGGCTCAAGGGTGGCCTGCTCTGCTGGCATCGGGCAAGTTTCCCCGGCAAGGCTCTTGCCGGGGCCGCGGAGGCTGCCCCAGCAAGGGTCTTGCCGGGGGAGTCCACCTCGCCCTCTTGCTCTTTTGTGTTCTCTGGTTTTGGCGTTGCCTCTGGTCGCCTTGTGCCTTCGGCTTCCCTCCTCTTCCCTGCTCAGTGTGGCCGTGGGCGCGGCTCCGACTGTTCGTGCACAAATAAAGGGGTAAAAAAAGGAGTTCCCCTACTTTTGTACACCGACAGGAGCCCCCGGGCCTGGGCCACACATAAGCGCGACACATTGTTGGGCCAGGCCCAGAACAGTGCACGGGCAGGCGGGGCGGATTTTTACCGTGACAACCTCTCGTCTGTTGCGCTTCCCCACGACCTGCGTTGAACGCGCGACATGGAGGGTCATGTGTAACGTGGGGTTCATGCATGGGGCGGTCCCCGCACGCATGCGTCACATCGCAGTTAATGGGAAAAGAGGCGGCTCGCGCCTTCCCCGTAAAAAGGAATAACCGCGGGCGCGCTGCTCATTTACCCTCCGTGCTTTCTCCTATCTCGGAACCGCCGTCCCATTCTCCCTCCCTCTCAAGATTTTGCCTTTGCTCGCCGCCGCCGAGCCTTCGTCCTCCTTCCCCCTTCGCCTCTCGCAGCCGTCATGGCACCCAAAACCAGTAAAGACAAGGGAGTGGCCATGGACGCCGGGGCGGAGGAGCCGTCGGAGAGCGAGTTGGCGATATGGCGGACGCAGTCCACCTACTTTCCCACGATGGTCGATGCAGTCCATCTCCGGGACTACTTCAAGAACCTGTGGGGGTGCAAGACGGGGGGAGACAACGGGGCACCCTGCCACGCGCGTTATCCCTGCTGCTTTCGCCAAGGCTGGCCCGAATCGGTACCCATTCTTCGTCGACTACTTTTCCTGCGGCCTCTGCCCTCCTTCTCTGATTTCTTCAACGATGTTATGCATACCTACGGCTTCCACCTTCTGGATTTCACTCCAAATGCCGTGGCGTGCATGGCTCCTTTTGCGCATCTCTGCGAGGGCTTCGCCGGGGTGCACCCCAACACGGCGCTCTTCCGCCACTACTTCTTCCCTCGCATCCAAAAGGGGGGCGCCATTTCCGGTTGTGTCGCCTGGATCCCAAGGTCCAAGGGGACATACCCGGAGGGCGCTCATAAGGAGAGGTGGGAGGAGTGGCGAGGCTAGTGGTGCTGGATTGAGGAGGAGGACCCGCAGGAATTCTGCCAGGTTCGCCAGGCATCGCTGGTTCGCAGAAACTACTGGAGCAATGTTGACGCCAACGACACGAAGCTCACGGTCGCCACCACCAGGATTCTTCGCCTCACCGAGGCCGGGATCACCCTTGATATGAACGGGGTGGATTTCATCCACCGCCGAATCGCTCTGCTGCACAACAAGGGGAGGTCGTCCTGGCTCTTCACGAACGCGGCCGACATCATGAGGCTTCGCCCTGGCTTGGACCACAACCTCACGGTGATGGGGCACGCCCACTTCTGCCAGCGGCTCTTCCAGCTCGACGTGAACCGCGATGGCAAGGTCGTACGGTCGGGCAAGGCCACCAAAACCGGCAAGGTTGCCAACGGGCCCTTGTTTGGGTTGCCGGCGGGGGTGGTCCCGCTGAGCAACAACCCGCACCGGAATGACATTATCGCCATGATGCCGGAGTTCAACACGCACGGCCTCGTCCCAAATTGGGCCGAGCCGCCGGCGGACCAAGTGCAGGAATTTTTTGATACCTTGGAGGAGAAGTACGTCCGGGACTCCACCCAGGCGGAGCTGGACCCGCCAGGATGGCGGAGGCGGAGCTCTCCAAGGAGGCCGGCAGCACCGGCGGCATGGAGGATAAGTCCGCGACGGCTGCAGAGGAAAAGGAGCTCGCCCAGTGGGCGGAGTCCGCTGGGGAGGCCAGCAGCACCGGCACCGGGGCCCCTCTCATCGAGGATGTGGCCGACGAGTCATCGTCGGAGGAGGTCGAGGCTGTCGACCCTCCAGCCATGGGGAGAGGGCGAGTCCTGCGGCGGGCTGGTCCGGCCCGGCAGGGCTGCGCAACTGCAGCAGACCCAGGAGGGGTCTGTGCGCCAGACAAGGACCGCGGCAGCGAGGAAGTTGGTAAAGGCCGCGGTGGCGAAGAAGAAAGCAACTGCCTCTTCTTCGTCCAAGCGCATCAGACTCCACCTTCTTCCCCTCCTTCGGCAAACGTCAACACGGAGGTCGTCTTCTACTTCGGGTCCCTCAGCCCAAGGAGGTAGAGGAAGGCAGCAGAGGAGGAGGTGGAGGATGAGTAAGCGTCTTGTTCCTTTTTTGTCATCTCCGTCTCCTCAGACTGTGCGACTTATCTTAACTTATTTTCATATTTGCAGGGATGCGGAAACGCTGGCCCAGAGGGTGAAGAGGGCCAGGTCCTCGGCAGGCGGCCAGCCCCCGACAGGCGCTTCCGGTACACCGCTGGTGGTGTTGAGCAGCCCGGACAGCAGCCCCCGGCACAACCCCCAGCGTAAGCTCGTCACTCGCCCCTTGTCAACATGTGTTGCGGGTACGATCCCTCGGTGCTGACCTTGCCGTGATTGCAGGAGGAGGACGACAGCAGGACGAGCCACTGAGGGCTACCCCCAACATGCCGCCCCCATCGACCACGCCGCCCCGAGGGGCGTCCCCGGCAAGGTCGCCAAGCACCGAGCCCATGCACACGGAGGAGGAGGCAAACTTGGGTGCTGGTGGCTCCGCCTCGGCGTCAGATGTTGGCGGGGAGGGGGTCTCTTCTTCCCAGCCTGGCACGGGTAAGTCACTTGCCTTCCATCCGTGTTCTTTTTTCTTTTTGAATCTTGGTCTTGGCTCCGCCTCATCCCCTTCTCTATATCCAGATCCTCCCTCGGCGGACCGGGAGGATGTAGACACCGTCATTGAGGATGTCGCCAAGGCCGACGCGGTAGAGGCCGAGAAGATCGCCGCCAAGGAGGCTGTCAAGGGCGCTGTTGAGGACGCCGCCAAGGGGTCTGCCAGGGAGCCCGGCAAGGCTGCTGCCGAGGAGGCCGGTAAGGGGCCTGCCGGGGAGGCTGGCAAGGCCGCTGCCGAGGAGGAGGTGGTTGACGACCAACCTTCCTCCTCCGCTGCCTCTGGCTCGGGCAGGTACCTGAGGGTGAGCGACGGCCTGTTCGTCCACCTCCCAGGGACGGCGAGCACCGGGGCGCCCGTCGAGGGGGAGGTGTTTGATGACGAAGTGCTCGCCGCCGCCGAGCTTGAGGTTGTTGATGAGCCGAGCACCGGTGGTGGAGGTTCCCAGGAAGTGCGGCTCCTCCAGGCCATGAGCGCCAACTTCCATAAGCTCCAGGCGCTCCACCGGGCCCGCCTGGACAAGGCCAAGTCCAGGATGGCAGTGGTGGACAAGGCGAAGGTGGACCTTGAGAAGCGTGTTGTCGAGGCGCAAGCTTGGTTCTGCCAGGCCCACAAAGACCTTAAGGCCGCTCTGGCCGAGCGCCAGCTGGAGCTTGTCATGAAGCAGGCCGACATCGAGAAGGCCTAAGAACTGGCGGAGCAGCAGACCGCCCAGGCCGAGGCCGCTCGGCACCAGCAGCAGGCCACGCTAAACTCCCAGGAGGAGGACCTTGCCGCGCGCGAGGAGAAGCTCGCTGCGACACTCTGCGGCAAAGAAGAGGAGGTCGAGAAGCTTGTCCTGCAGCGGACCCAGGAGCTGGAGCAGAAGCACGAGGAGGCACTCAATGCCCAGACTCAGGTCCACGCTGGCAAGGTGATGGAGTTGGAGGTGGAGCGGGACGAGTTGAAGAAGCAGGCCCTGGAGCTGACGGGGGAGAGGGACGCGGCCAATGGCGCCTTGGCTGACGCGCAGGCCGCAGTCCTTAGCAAGGCTGGGCTACTCTCCACGGCCGATGAATCCATCAAGAACCTAAAACTGAAGCTGGAGAGCCTTGAGGGGATGCTCTCAGAGGCCAAGGCCCAGGAGGAGACCCTGGCCAAGGATCTGGAGGCCGAGAAGTAGCTGCGAAAGAACGAAGCCGCCAACCACAAGGATTTTATGGAGGGCAAGAACCGCTGGATCGGCCGCCTCGAAGACGTCGCCGGCAGGATCACCCCAAAGCTGGCTGCCATGGGGATGCCAAATGTGAGGTACACCCCGGAGCGCAACGTGAGTCCCAACGCCAAGCTGACCATATTCTTCGAGGATGTCTTCGGGGCCCTGGAGCAGTTTCGCTCCAACATGACGGCCTCTTTGGCCGATGAGGCCCGAAAGCTTTGCCGGGGCGCCATGACCAAGGTCCTCACCAGGGTGGCGTACTGGAACCCCGACCTTGACTTCGACGCCGCACTGGAGAGCTTGCCGGAGGATGCGGACCTCACGGCGCTCGAGGAGCGTATCAAGCCCGTCATCAGCCGCGTCGACGGAATCCATAGGGTGGAGGGCCAGCGCCGGGATTAGGCACCCTGTTTCTCATCACCGCTGCAGGTTCAGAACCAAGACAATTTTTATCTTTAGTTAGAATCGCAGCAACAATTGATGTAATATAACTCTGCAGTACTTTTGGAAATGATGCATGTTATTTCCCTGTTTGATCCCTCTTTGTATGTCCACCCTACGTGGATCGGGTAGGCTTGCCGGTGCGTAACCCAGGCCATGGCTCCTTGAGGACGGATCCCCAATAGCCTGCCGGGTATGCTTGCTGCCGGGCGAACCACCTTACCGCTCTCAACGCGGCCGCTCGAACTGTCGAGCTTGACTCGAGTAAGAATCGAGAGCATTGCCAATTGCGGAAGGCTACCCTACCACTCTCGACGCGGCCGCTTGAGCAGTTGAGCGGACTCGAAACAGGGCAAGGGCGTTGCCAATAACGGAGGGGCCCCTTTGCGTGCAGGTTTTCTATACATAGGGCAGGACCTTTGAGGACAATAACCTTATATATGAAAAGAAATTGCTTAAAGTTTCGCACGACTTAGCTTTTATGTAATTGTGCGGGCGTCCACCGCATCTGCAGATGGTGTCGTCAAGCTTGGTCGTCTTCTTCCTTGGAACGACGGCGACGATGAAGCCGCTGCTCCGATCAGACCAGATTTCCAAACTACGCCCCCTACGTGGCGCGCCAAAGATGTCGAGGGAAATCGACACATAGGAATCACTGGGATTCCTTCCACGGTTGGCGGGCGCGGGGTTGTGCAAAGAGCGGGTCTGACAGGAAGCACACGGATCGTTTACACAGGTTCAGGCCGCGGAGATGCGTAATACCCTAGTCTTGCTTTGGTGGATGTATTTGAGTGCTCTTGTGTTCTTGAGCTAGCTACGGGGTGCAACTTGCCCAAAAGATCCGAATCCTTCTCCTGGTCGCCTCGGGCCTCCTTTTATAGGCAAAAGGGGTTGCCACAGTGGCACACAGGAGGTGGAAAGGTGTACAGTGGATGAGCCTATACTCTGGCACCATCGGACAAACGCATTTAATGCGCTGCGGACGTGTCCCTCTTGCTTTATCGGGGACAGCAAGGAAGCACGTCCCAGCTGTCGCCGCCTTGCCTGGCTGTGATGCGCGTCCGAGCTGACGAGGCGTTGTAGTGCCACGTTGGCTGGCTGCTGGGCTGGCGCGGTGGTGGAGCCTTCACGAAGACCTGCATGCCACCATGCAGGTGCTTGCTGAGTCGGTCGTGGAGGCCGCTCGTCGCCACGCAGGTGCCTGCTCAGTTGGTTGAGCTGGCAGCTGCATGGGAACGGCGGTGGGGCCTTGGCAGACGCGGGCCTGGCTGCAGCCCTGTAGTATCTTTGGCAGGGGCCTTGCCGAGGCCCCTACAAGGGTCTTGCTGCGGCACCTGGTCGTCCTCGGCAAGGGTCTCGCTGGGGATCTCGTGGATTTCCTCGACTAGGATGCCGCCGAGGGTCGTCGTCTTCTGATCCTCATCTGATCTTGTGTGTTTATGATCTTGATGAAGATCTGCATGCCACCACAGAGGCGCCTCCCGAGCCTTGGTTCCAATGTAGTTGGTTGGTGGTGTTGGAACCTGCGGCTCAAGGGTGGCCTGCTCTGCTGGCATCGGGCAAGTTGCCCCGGCAAGGCTCTTGCCGTGGCCGCGGAGGCAGCCCCGACAAGGGTCTTGCTGGGGGAGTCCACCTCGCCCTCTTGCTCTTTTGTGTTCTCTGGTCTTGGCGTTGCCTCTGGTCGCCTTGTGCCTTCGGCTTCCTGATGTCTACTACGCAACCCTCTTCTTGTAGACGTTGTTGGGCCTCCAAGTGCAGAGGTTTGTAGGACAGTAGCAAATTTGCCTCAAGTGGATGACCTAAGGTTTATCAATCCATGGGAGGCGTAGGATGAAGATGGCCTCTCTCAAGCAACCCTGCAACCAAATAACAAAGAGTCTCTTGTGTCCCCAACACACCCAATACAATGGTAAATTGTATAGGTGCACTAGTTCGGCGAAGAGATGGTGATACAACTGCAATATGGATGGTAGATATATGTTTTTGTAATCTGAAAATATAAAAACAGCAAGGTAGCACGCGATAAAAGTGAGCGTAAACGGTATTGCAATGTGTTGAAACAAGGCCTGGGGTTCATACTTTCACTAGTGCAAATTCTCTCAACAATAATAACAAAATTGGATCATATAACTATCCCTCAACATGCAACAAAGAGTCACTCCAAAGTGACTAATAGCGGAGAACAAACGAAGAGATTATGGTAGGGTACGAAACCACCTCAAAGTTATCCTTTCTGATCGATCTATTCAAGAGTTTGTAGTAAAATAACACGAAGCTATTCTTTCCGTTCGATCTATCCTAGAGTTCGGACTAGAATAACACCTTAAGACACAAATCAACCAAAACCCTGATGTCACCTAGATACTCCAATGTCACCTCAAGTATCCGTGGGTATGGTTATACGATATGCATCACACAATCTCAGATTCATCTATTCAACCAACATAAAGTACTTCAAAGAGTGCCCCAAAGTTTCTACCGGAGAGTCAAGACGAAAACGTGTGCCAACCCCTATGCATAAGTTCACGGAACTCGCAAGTTGATTTCGAAAACAGACATCAAGTGGATCACATGATATCCCATTGTCACCATAGATAAGCACATGCAATACATCCATCAAGTGTCCTCAAATCCTTAAAGACTCAATCTGATAAGATAACCTCAAAGGGAAAACTCAATCCATTACAAGAGAGTAGAGGGGGAGAAACATCATAAGATCCAACTATAATAGCAAAGCTCGCGATACATCAAGATTGTGCCGAATCAAGAACACGAGAGAGAGAGAGAGAGAGAGAGAGAGAGAGAGATCAAACACATAGCTACTGGTACATACCCTCAGCCCGAGGGTGAACTACTCCCTCCTCGTCATGGAGAGCGCCGGGATGATGAAGATGGCCACCGGTGATGGATCCCCCCTCCGGCAGGGTGCCGGAACAGGGTCACGATTGGCTTTTGGTGGCTACAGAGGCTTGCGGTGGCGGAACTCCCAATCTATTCTGCTCTCCGATGTTTTTAGGGTATATGGATATATATATAGGCGAAAGAAGTCGGTCAGGGGAGCCACGAGGGGCCCACGAGTGTGGGGGGTGCGCCCAGGGGGGACAGGCGCGCCTCCCTGCCTCGTGGCCACCTCGAAGCTTCCCTGACGTCTACTCCAAGTCTCCTGGATTGCTTATGTTCCAAAAATAAATCTCCCGAAGGTTTCGTTCCGTTTGGACTCCGTTTGATATTCCTTTTCTTTGAAATACTGAAATAGGCAAGAAAACAACAATTTGGGTTGGGCCTCCGGTTAATAGGTTAGTCCCAAAAATAATATAAAAGTGTATAAATAAGCCAACATCCAAAACAGAATATATAATAGCATGGGACAATCAAAAATTATAGATACGTTGGAGACGTATCAAGCATCCCCAAGCTTAATTCCTGCTCGTCCTCGAGTAGGTAAATAATAAAAACAGAATTTTTGATGTGGAATGCTACCTAACATATTTATCAATGTAATCTTCTCCATTGTGGCAAGAATATTCAGATCCATAAGATTCAAGACAAAAGTTTAATATTGACATGAAAACAATAATACTTCAAGTATACTAATAGAGAAATCATGTCTTCTCAAAATAACATGGACAAAGAAAGCTATCCCTACGAAATCATATAGTCTGGCTATGCTCTATCTTCATCACACAAAATATTTAAATCATGCACAACCCCGATGACAAGCCAAGAAATTGTTTCATACTTTTGATGTTCTCAAACTTTTTCAATCTTCACGCAATACATGAGCGTGATCCATGGACATAGCACTATATGTGGAATAGAATGGTGGTTGTGGAGAAAAAAAAGGAGAAGATAGTCTCACATCAACTAGGCGTATCAACGGGCTATGGAGATGCCCATCAATAGATATCAATGTGAGTGAGTAGGGATTACCATGCAACGGATGCACTAGAGCTATAAGTGTAAGAAAGCTCAACAAAAGAAACTAAGTGGGTGTGCATCCAACTCGCTTGCTCACGAAGACCTAGGGCATTTTGAGGAAGCCCATCATTGGAATCTGCAAGCCAAGTTCTATAATGAAAGATTCCCACTAGTATATGAAAGTGAAAACATAAGAGACTCTCTATCATGAAGATCATGGTGCTACTTTGAAGCACAAGTGTGGTAAAAGGATAGTAACATTGCCCCTTCTCTCTTTTTCTCTCATATTTTATTTTTTTTATTTGGGCCTTTTCTCTTTTTTATGGCCTCTTTTTTCTCTTTTTTTATTTGGGCTTCTTTGGCCTCTTTTATTTATTTATTTCGTCCGGAGTCTCATCCAGACTTGTGGGGGAATCATAGTCTCCATCATCCTTTCCTCACTGGGACAATGCTCTAATAATGATGATCATCACACTTTTATCTACTTACAACTCATGAATTACAACTCGATACTTGGAACAAAATACGACTCTATATGAATGCCTCCGACGGTGTACCGGGATGTGCAATGAATCAAGAGTGACATGTATGAAAGAATTATAAAGGTGGCTTTGCCACAAATACGATGTCAACTACATGATCATGCAAAGCAATATGACAATGATGAAGCGTGTCATAATAAATGGAACGGTGGTAAGTTGCATGGAAATATATCTCGAAATGGCTATGGAAATGCCATAATAGGTAGGTATGGTGGCTGTTTTGAGGAAGGTATATGGTGGGTATGATACTGGCCAAAGGTGCACGGTATAGAGAGGCTAGCAATGGTGGAAGGATGAGAGTGCGTATAATCCATGGACTCAACATTAGTCATAAAGAACTCACATACTTATTGCAAAAATCTATTAGTTATCGAAACAAAGTACTACGCGCATGCTCCTAGGGGATAGATTGGTAGGAAAAGACCATCGCTCGTCCTCGACCGCCACTCATAAGGAAGACAATCAATAAATAGATCATGCTCCAACTTCATCACAAAACGGTTCACCATACGTGCATGCTACGGGAATCACAAACTTTAACACAAGTATTTCTCAAATTCACAACTACTCCACTAGCATGACTCTAATATCACCATCTTCATATCTCAAAACAATCATAAGGAATCAAACTTCTCATAGTATTCAATGCACTTTATATGAAAGTTTTTATTATATCCCTCTTGGATGCCTATCATATTAGGACTAAATTCATAACCAAAGCAAATTACCATGCTGTTCTAAATACTCCCAAAAAATATAAGTGAAGCATGAGAGTTCATATATTTCTTCAAAATAAATCCACCGCCGTGCTCTAAAAGATATAAGTGAAGCACTAGAGCAAATGACAAACTATTCCGAAAGATATAAGTGAAGATCAATGAGTAGTTGAACAATTATGAAACTATGTGAAGACTATCTAACATTTAAGAATTTCAGATCTTGGTATTTTATTCAAAGAGAAAGCAAAACAAAAGAAAATAAAATGACTCTCCAAGCAAAACACATATCATGTGGTGAATAAAAATATAGCACCAAGTAAAGTTACCGATGAACGAAGACGAAAGAGGGGATGCCATCCGGAGCATCCCCAAGCTTAGGCTCTTGATTGTCCTTGAATATTACCTTGGGGGTGCCTTGTGCATCCCCAAGGTTAGGCTCTTGCCACTCCTTATTCCATAGTCCATCGAATCTTTACCCAAAACTTGAAAACTTCACAACACAAAACTTAACAGAAAACTCGTAAGCTCCGTTAGTATAAGAAAATAAATCACCACTTAGGTACTGTTGTAAACATATTATAAATTCATATTGGTGTAATATCTACTGTATTCTAACTTCTCTATGGTTCATACCCTCCGGTACTACTCATAGATTCATCAAAATAAGCAAACAACACATAGAAAAACAGAATCTGTCAAAAACAGAACGGTCTGTAGTAATCTGTATCATTCGAATACTTCTGTAACTCCAAAAATTCTGAAATAAATTGGTGGACATGAGGAATTTGTCTATTAATAGTCTGGAAATAATCAACTAAATATCACTCTCCAGTAAAAAGTTGTAGCTAATCTCGTGAGCGCTAAAGTTTCTGTTTTTTACAGCAAGATCATAAAGACTTCACCCAAGTCTTCCCAAAGGTTCTACTTGGCACAAACACTAATTAAAACATAAAACCACATCTAACCAGAAGCTAGATAGATTATTTATTCCTAATCATAACCAAAAAGCAAGAAACTAAAATAAAATTGGGTTGCCTCCCAACAAGCGCTATTACTTAACGCCCCTAGCTAGGCATGATGATTTCAATGATGCTCACATAAAAGATAAGAATTTAAACATAAAGAGAGTATAATGAAGAATATGCCTAGCACATTTAAGTCTAACCCACTTCCTATGCGTATGGTTTTTGTGAGCAAACAACTTATGGGAACAATAATCAACTAGCATAGGAAGGCAAAACAAGCATAACTTCAAAACTTTAAGCACATAGAGAGGAAACTTGATATTATTGCAATTCCTACAAGCATATATTCCTCCCTCATAATAGTTTTCAGTAGCATCATGAATGAATTCAACAATATAACCATCACATAAAGCATTATTTTCATGATCTACAAGCATAGAAAATTTACTACTCTCCACATAAGCAAAATTCTTCTCATTCGGAATAGTGGCAGTATCATAAGAGACTTGAATACTATAAATGGTTTACACATTGAAAGAGAAAAGTTCAGAAAATGGTAATCATAATCATGACAAGTTTTATAAATATAATCATCACTTATTTTTATAGCATAAGTATAATCACAATAATCATCATAGATAGCAACTTTGTTCTCATCATAATCGATTCAAACCTCTTCCAAGATAGTGGAATCATTACTAAATAAAGTCATGACCTCTCCAAATCCACTTTCATAATAGTCACAATAAGATTCAACATCCTCCAAAATAGTGGGATCATTACTTCCTAAAGTTGACACTCTTCCAAACCCACTTTCATCAATATAGTCATCATAAGTAAGAGGCATGCTATCATCATAACAAACTTGCATATCAAAACTTGGGAGGCTAGAAATATCATCTTCATTAAACATAGCCTCCCCAAGCTTGGGACAAACATTAATTGCAGCAAATATATTCTCAGACATGTCATTCTCATCAAACATAGCATATCCAAGCTTGGGCATTTTCATATCATAAGCATAATCACTCTCATCATTAATAGTATGGATAGCACCAATAGTATAGCAATTATCATCATCACAATGAGTAATAGGAGAAACATCATTTGGGAGGGATACCTTTCTACCTTTGCTTCTCCGTCTTTTATTTTTCTTCTTCACATCATGTGTGGGTTTAACCCTCTTTTTTGAGCTCCTTATTGATGAGATTGGTTGAATAGAAGGCTCCTCCTTGTTACCTGATTCATCATAAGAAATAATAGGAGGATATTGGGAAGTATCTTCCCTTTCATTAGTATTCTCTTCATCTTCTATGTGTTTTCTTTTCTTTATGTAATTGGCAATATAAGTATTTTCAATGCAATTCACCGCACAATACATAAAAAGTTCTTCTTGATCAAAATCAAGAACTTTATCAAGGACAATTTCTGGAAGATCCTTAGTTACACGTTTCATTTCTTCATAACCCAAGAGCAAACTAAGCTCATTATGATGTGCAAGGGAAATCAAGTCATCACAACTTTTGGACATGATACGATCATGAAACAATTTGCATTGCTTATTGAAATGATCACGTTCATTGCAAAGTTCACAAGTAGGGCTAAGACTGTTTAAATTTTCAGCACAAACATCTAGCCTTTCTTGCAACCATTTAGTTTCCAAATACTTATGCCTCTTGCAAAATCTATTTTTCGTAGTTCGAGTGTACTTGCAAGCTCTATGCACTCCACAAAAGCAAACATGCTTATAAGAGACATTTTCATCATGACTAGTGCAATCATCATTAGTACTATGGATATTCAAAGAGTTCATACTAACAACATTGCAATCATGCTCATCATTCAAAGATTTAGTGCCAAACATTTTAATGCATTCTTCTTCTAACACTTCGGCACAATTTTCCTTTCCATCATACTCACGAAAGATGTTAAAAAGATGAAGCGTATGAGCCAAACTCAATTCCATTTTTTGTAGTTTCTTTTATAGACTAAACTAGTGATAAAACAAGAAACTAAAAGATTCGATTGCAAGATCTAAAGATATACCTTCAAGCACTCACCTCCCCGGCAACGGTGCCAGAAAAGAGCTTGATGTCTACTATGCAACCTTCTTCTTGTAGACGTTGTTGGGCCTCCAAGTGCAGAGGTTTGTAGGACAGTAGCAGACCTAAGGTTTATCAATCCGTGGGAGGCGTAGGATGAAGATGGCCTCTCTCAAGCAACCCTGCAACCAAATAACAAAGAGTCTCTTGTGTCCCCAACACACCCAATACAATGGTAAATGTATAGGTGCACTAGTTCAGTGAAGAGATGGTGATACAACTGCAATATGGATGGTAGATATAGGTTTTTGTAATCTAAAAATATAAAAACAGCAAGGTAGCAAGCGATAAAAGTGAGCGTAAACGGTATTGCAATGTGTTGAAACAAGGCCTGGGGTTCATACTTTCACACGTTCAAATTCTCTCAACAATAATAACAAAATTGGATCATATAACTATCCCTCAACATGCAACAAAGAGTCACTCCAAAGTGACTAATAGCGGAGAACAAATGAAGAGATTATGGTAGGGTACGAAACCACCTCAAAGTTATCCTTTCTGATCGATCTATTCAAGAGTCCGTAGGAAAATAACACGAAGCTATTCTTTCCGTTCGATCTATCTAGAGTTTGGACTAGAATAACACCTTAAGACACAAATCAACTAAAACCCTGATGTCACCAAGATACTCCAATGTCACCTCAAGTATCCGTGGGTATGGTTATATGATATGCATCACACAATCTCAGATTCATCTATTCAACCAACATAAAGTACTTCAAAGAGTGCCCCAAAGTTTCTACCGGAGAGTCAAGACGAAAACGTGTGCCAACACCTATGCATAAGTTCACGGAACTGGCAAGTTGATCACCAAAACATACATCAAGTGGATCACGTGATATCCCATTGTCACCACAGATAAGCACATGCAAGACATACATCAAGTGTTCTCAAATCCTTAAAGACTCAATCCGATAAGATAACTTCAAAGGGAAAACTCAATCCATTACAACAGAGTAGAGGGGGAGAAACATCATAAGATCCAACTATAATAGCAAAGCTCACGATACATCAAGATCGTGCCGAATCAAGAACACGAGAGAGAGAGAGAGAGAAAGAGAGAGAGAGAGAGAGAGAGAGAGAGATCAAACACATAACTACTGGTACATACCCTCAGCCCCGATCGTGAACTACTCACTCCTCGTTATGGAGAGCGCCGGGATGATGAAGATGGTCACCTGTGATGGATCCCCCCTCCGGCAGGGTGTCGGAACAGGGTCCCGATTGGTTTTTGGTGGCTATAGAGGCTTGCGGCGGCGGAACTCCCGATCTATTCTGCTCTCCGATGTTTTTAGGGTATATGGATATATACAGGCGAAAGAAGTCGGTCAGGGGAGCCACGAGGTGCCCACGAGGGTGGGGGCGTGCCCAGGGGGCAGGCGTGCCTCCCTGCCTTGTGGCCACCTCGAAGCTTCCCTGACGTCTACTCCATGTCTCCTAGATTGCTTCTATTCCAAAAATAACTCTCCCGAAGGTTTCATTCCGTTTGGACTCCATTTGATATTCCTTTTCTTCGAAACACTGAAATAGGCAAGAAAATAGCAATTTGGGCTGGGCCTCCGGTTAATAGGTTAGTTCCAAAAATAATATAAATGTGCATAAATAAGCCCATTAAACATCCAAAACAGAATATATAATAGCATGGAACAATAAAAAATTATAGATACGTTGGAGACGTATCACTTCCCTCCTCTGCCCTGCTCAGTGTGGCCGTGGGCGCGGCTCCGACTGTCCGTGCACAAGTAAAGGGGTAAAGAAAGGAGTGCCCCTACTTTTGTACACCGACAACAGTGTACCCCGTTATACCCATTAACGGCCCATTATTCCATTGGGCCGTTTCCAACCTGTGTTATCTTAATTCAGCCTTCTCAGGGCCCATTTATTCTTGGGCTCATTTCCAACATTCGGTTACTTACGGCCCGTCATTGGCCTTTTCTGCCTGTGGGCCAAATTCAGCCCATGGTTACAATCAGCCCGTTACTCCGTTGGGCCATTTTCATAACGTCATCAAATACGGCCAATTAACAACGACCTGTTAGATTCTCAAAAAGAAACGACGGCCTGTTATTGTCGGCCCATGAACGGACGATTCCAAATCTAGCCCATTTACGGCCCATAATGCGGTATGTTATTGGCCCATGTTTGGCCTATCGATCATACGACACGTAGAAGGTCCATTGATGCTACGGCCCGTAGAAGGCCCATTGATGCTACGGCCCGTAGAAGGCCCATTCTTTCTACGGCCCTAAGAAGGCCCATTGTTTCTACGGCCCGTAGGAGGCCCATGGTAACTACAGTAAATATGTAGCCCATGGTTATTGTGGCCTAGTTTTAAAAAATAGGTTATTGCGGCCACTAGCAAACCGCGGAAAAAGAACAGCACTGACTACAAGCAAACAAATAAACAAGAAAATAAGGAAATAAATAAGAAAGCAACTTACGCTAGGCTATCATGGCTATTACACATATTACATCCACTGGGCATCAAAGTTCGCCACCAGTGCAAATATAGGGAACAAAGCAGCATATCATATACACTGGATGTCAAAGTTGGCGACAAGCGCAAATAAACGCCGCAGTAAAACAAGTCCAGAACTGAAATTACTTTAGAAGATCTCAAAAAACAATATCCTGGGTACCCATAATGCTGGCAAGATGCTTAGCAAGCTTATTGTTTGGCGCTTAAATCCTCCAGCGCTTGCTGTTGGACTAGAAAGTATGCATCTGAATTCTATAGGGACTTCCTCAGTCCTTCAGCTTCCTTTCGCAGCACATCTGATCGATATCTTTCAACTTGAAGTTGAGACTCAAGAAGACGAACTGATTCAGGCATCGAGTTTGAAGAGCTTGTGCCAGCAGTAGTGGCCAGTAACTCAAACACTACATCTAGACATGACTTTTGGGTTCTCTCACTGTCGTCAAGGTAGTTTTTATCAGCTTTCTTGGAGACCAACTGGGATGTCTCACTATCTTTAACCTTATCTACATTACTTCCTTTACCATTTCATAACGGGGTACTGTTCTCCAATATTTTGTCCGCATTCTAAAAGAGAAACAAGCAGACACATCACAGGTTTACCATGTTGCATATGAAACTCATTTTGGTAAATCAGTTCACTAGTAAAGTGCACAGGATAACAGCATGAAACAAACATATATCTATGTACCATGGTCACTTTATGGTCTATACCATTCTACTTTTCGTTGCCAAATCAAGATAGAGACACAGTTCAAATAATATTTGTTCAAGACAAAGCAGAATAGACAGAATATAAGTGTGGGAAACTATAGAGCAACAAAAACACTTGTAATGTGCATGACATGAGAACATAACTCTTTATTCAATTGAAACTGAAATCAACATAGAGCAAGTTACAACAGCAAACCAGCTAAAGAAACGGGTTTAAAACATACCTGTTGCACCATTGGAGTTTCAATTCCATCCTTCAACTTTGAAAATAGTTGGTCTAAGTAAATACAGTTATGCAAGAGCAAAGGAGTATGAACCATACACTACAAAAAAATACACTTCCTTGATGATACGTGTTTGTCACAGTAGGTCGCGTTTTTTGTCATGCATGTACATCCATGACAAATTTATGACAGAATCATGATAGTCATACATGTGCTGTCGTATAAGTGTTCCATGACATTACCAAAATTATCATCACGGAAGTGTCCACTTCCATGGCGATAAATCGTGCGTCACAGAAGTGCTTTCGTCAAGGATGACCGACACGTGGCATCCACCGTAACGGAACGCCGTTAAGCTATCGGGTCGGGTTTTGGATCCGATAACCCGTTAATAGCCCCGACCAATGGGGATTTTCCACGTGTAAAATCATCATTGGCTGGAGGAGACACGTGTCAGGTCCGCGCTGGCACAGGTGTCACTCATCCAATGGGCGAGACGCGCCTATGATATGTTGACACGTGGACCGGCCCATCAAGTTTAAATGGGCCGGCCCAACTAAAGGCCCACAAGATTTTGCGGACCATAATGGGCCGGCCTAGCTAAAGGCCCACGAGATTTTGCGGGCCATAATGGGCTGGCCCAGCTAACGGCCCACAAGATTTCGCGGGCCATAATGGGCCGGCCCAGGTAAAGGCCCACATGATTTTTGTTTGCCATAATGGGCCGGCCCAAGTAAAGGCCCACAAGATTCTTGCGGACAATAATGGTCCGGCCCGGTTAAAGGCCCACGAGATTTCGCCGACATTAACGGGCCGGCCCAGCTATAGGCCCACAAGAATTTGAGGGCCCTAGTAGGCCGGCCCATTAACTGGCTGCCATGTTTTGGGCCAAATGCCGGCCCATATTTGATCCGGTCCATTAATGGCCTGCCACATTCCGGGCCTAATAGTGGCCCATATGAGATCCGGCCCGTTAAAAGCCTACCACATTCTGGGCCAAATTATGGCCCATATCAGGTACGGCCCTTTGAGAGGGTATGGGCTCAATTATGGCCCATATCAGATTCGGCCCGTCAACTGGACACTATGCTTTTGGGCCCACTTGCTAGAGGCCCACTTAGTAATTCGGCCTAACATTAGTTTTGGCCTCTTAAGGACCCGTTTAACATTTTGGCCCTATATTAATTTCGGCCTGTTAAATGCCCGTAATATAGTTGGGCCTATCTACGGCCCGGTTTGCATCCGGCCTGCTCGCAGCTGATATCTGATTGGGCCAAACAAGGAGCGAGACAATTTTGGCCTGTTAAAAGCTCGTGATTTGATTCGCACAATCATGGGCCGGAGTTCATTTCGGGCTGATGCCGGTCCGTTAGCTGTTCGGCACGTTTCAGGCCCAACCTACATTGTGATTGCATGACGGCCCGATTATGTACCATAATTTTACGGTTTGGCCGGTTTACTGCGAAGACAGTAAAATAACTGCAGCATCGTGAATAAGAAAAAATCTATACTATACAATAAAGAAATTACAGCATATTACATCCACTGGGCATCAAAGTTCGCCACTACGATAATAAAGCACAAGCAGACAGCAGATTACATACACTGGGCATCAAAGATCGCCACCAGTGCAAATAAACACGCCGACAAAATAATATACAAAACTGACAGCACTTCAATAGAGTTCAAGAAAGGTTAGCCCTGCTGGGGAGCTGCAGCGCAAGCAGCTGAGCAAGATGATGAGACTGCGCTTGTTCAACACTTCAATTTTCCTCAGTCCGAAAGATAAACAAGCAGACAGATGACAGGTTTTGCACATAAAAGTATTAGTGCTGACAATTCATCACATTTCTTACTGCGAATAAAGTGCCACAGTTTAAAATTGCATTAACACAATATGGTATTGTTCAGGTCAAGGCATGGCAGGAAATGACATTGTGAAGGAGTTGGCAGCTTCACGACACCACTGAAGAACTCATAAGTATGAATGGTTAGTGTGCTGTCAATTTATCCCATTTCTGATTGGCAAATAAAGAGACGGTTTAAATAATACTCCCTCCGTCCAGAATTACTTGTCATCAAAATGGATGTGTCTAGAACTAAAATACATCTAGATACATCCATTTCAATGACAAGTATTTTCGGACGGAGGGAGTAGTAGAATGATATGACATTGTTCATAGTTAAGACATTGCAGAATATGACATTGTGATGTAGTGGGTAGGTTCACCACACCACCGGATTACGGATGAAGAATGAAGCATACATGCAGTGCAAAAGAAGATCACTTGCTCAGATACTTTAATTTACATGGTATGAATAAGGAACTTGGTTGTACAACTGAAAACTTAAATTGAGAAAGGACAAACTTTTGTTTATGGACTATTCTCCGTTCTAAAATAAATGACCCAACTTTATACTAACTTCAAGACAAAATTGGGTCATCTATTTTGGAACGGAGGAGTACATAATAAACTTTAAACATGCAATTTTATGCAAACACCAAAAATAAACAGCTGTTGCAGTCATGCCTAACCAAATATATACAACAAAGTTTGAAGGCTTGAGATGGACAAACTTACATTATTGGTGAAGACAGGCTCTATAAAGGCCTTGTCCATGCTGATGGGGGGGGGGGGCAATTCAAGAAGTTTACCACAGAATCTTCTTCATAAGCATTGCCTTTATTCTACAGTTTGTTAAGAGTAAATATAGATGTGATAATATACGAAAAAATGGAGAATATTTAAGATAAGATGAAGAGTGATGCTACATAACCAAGTAGCTATAAATGTAAGTGCAGCGATACAGGCAAAAGGTACAGCCAAGAGCAATGCACAACTAAAGTACTTCTTCAGTAGCAACCTTATGGTAAGAGTAAATATAGATCTGATGTGTAGAAAATGGAGGGCAAAGGAAAATAAGCTGCAGAGTGATGGTACATGAACAACTACTGTCAAGATAAGTACATCGATAAAGGACAGCATGTACTTACAAGAACAATGCAGAGCTAAAAAAACATTGGCATTGGATACTGAAGAATTTGGAGCGAACAATTGATAAGCAAGCTATCATGCATACTGCTATCACATAATGAACCAGGTATGTATGCAAGTACAGTGATACAGGACAACAGGTACTAACAAGAGCAAAGCAGCGGGCAGCATATTTGCAATATCCTGTCGTTCTTTTCAAACCGGAATTCTTCTTCGAGCAGATTTCCTGCAAACAAGATCCGTAAGGCACATGCGGAAAAGTAGAAGTTCAAATTGTCATTTGATTTCATAGACAGTACCTCATCCTGGGAACGAGACCAGTGCATAACAATGTTTTTCCATTCAATGTCTTCTAAATTTAGCACAGGAGACTTCACCAGAAATTCGTTTATAGATTGGCCACCAAAGTGTGATTTCGTCAGGTAACACCGATACTGCTGCAATGCTTCCTTGAAAAGCACAAGCAAGCTTTCCTCGTCATGACTATCCTGATTGACCCTCGCCTAGTTACAACAATGTAATGTAAATCATTGATGTGTTCAATTAGCAGAAAACAGGAAAATAATAACCATGAATAATAGCACTTACACGTTAGTTGGACAGGAAGATGTGAAAATGGTGTTTGTCTTCACAATAATCTTCCCATGATGGGAATATATGCACGTAGTCCCTAACAACATTGAAAGCATTGTCTTTTAAACTGGGAATAAATGGAATGGGGTTCCAATCTGCAGGAATTGGCCGTCTCTGCAGTTGGGATAGGTCTTCGGCCGGTGGACTTGCTGTACTTTTTGCTGGAGTGGGATTTTTCTGTGGTACAGCTGATGCTATGGCAAATGAAATCGGTATACCTTTTGCTGGAGTGCAGGTCCTGTGTGGTGGGGCTAGTGGTGTGGCCAGTGAAGTATGTGTACGGTCTTCTGGAGTCGGTCCTACGTTTTGTGTCACAGCTCTATCGAACATGGTAAAGAAGAGCAAGCAGATTTTGGATAATAAAATGTTGGTTGCGCAGTGCCCACACATGATGAACCAGAGCGCATTAAGAACGCAACTCCCAGCTGTCTCTCGGCCATTTCAGGCGGTTGGATGAAGATCCTACATCTCCTAACCCTTCTTCTTCCTCGTCTGTGATTCTTCCCATACAGAACACCGCACGGGCCGCCGGCCGGACCACCGGCCCCCACCACTTGTGTTCCTCCGCCACCCTCACCCCCCACCCGCATCGAGTTTTCTTCGTTTGGCGAGGCCCCACAACCACCCGAGCCCCTTGGATCGCACCGGCGAACTCCGGCGAGCTCTGAAAAATCGACTGACCCAATTTTGAAATTTAGTCTACTGTGATTTAACTAGTGTGGAATATAAAAGGGGAAAACCATAAGCATTGGGAGTATAGTGTTGAGTGTGCCATGGCGGATCTGAAGGTGCAAACCGGACAAAGGGAACTTCGCAACCAAGACAAGAAATCAGAGTAAAGTAGTGGCGATCTATTTTCTTGATGCGATAAATAAGTTGAGCAGATACAAAAGAGTACCGCCTCTGGTGCGGCGCCGTGTACGCGTCTGGTGAGAATTTGACGGTGCTGCGGTAGCGATGGCTGTCGGCGGCGTGGAAGCAGATCTAGGAGGGTAGACGGTGGCGGCGGGGCTCGGTGGACGAGACGGTCGTAGGAGCGGCGCCGGCAAGGTGGACGACGGCGGGGATGAAGCGAGAGGACGGGATGCAAGGATCCCGGTCCGAAGGCGTGGATGAGAGAGGTCGATCTCTTTTAATGGACGGCGACGTCGGGGTATCATCTCCGGCATGGTGGAGGAGGACGGCGGTGGATGGGGTGGCAGACGGCGGCGGACGAAGGATGGTGGGGGTGGAGAGGGTGTTTTGGCGCCCACGGAGTACGAATGGGGAAAAGGGAGGTAGAGAGGAAGGGGGAACCATGTAGTCAGGGCGCGCTTGTCTCAAATGCGAGGAAATTTACAAACTTAGCCCCCGTTTCAAATTTCTACTACATCATAGCAACATTAGTCGGTTGGGGATAGGACGGTAATCTCGCATACACGGATATTTGCCGATTTAGAGTTTGTTTTTGGCGCCCACCGTGTATGAATATGAATCGGGAGGAGTCGATTTCGCCGAGGGCACACTGTGTTTTGGCGCCCACCGTATGAATCCGGTGAGAGGCGGTTACGCCACGCTTGGGTGAAATTACAAACCTACCCCTATTGAAACCTATAGAAATCCAGCAGATAGGCTTTGCACGGCAGGATAGGCAGTAGTGATTTCCATCTCGCAGATTTTGGTTTGGGTGTTATCGCGACTTTCCCCTTCGTTCAAATTTTGCACGATTGCACGCCTGTGCCAACTCAATTTGAATCCGCTTGTATTCTACTATTTTTTCGGGCGGGATCCATTTTCAATTGGAATTACATTCTGTATACATCTTTTTTTTACATATATACTTTCAAAAGCACAACAAAGAATTCTGCTCCTTTATATGTATAATATGATTTACAAATACAACGGTCTCGAAATCTTAAGGTTGAATTCAAAAAAAATTAACCAAATTATGTTATACTAAAATGTATGGATCAGTAATATCTACATATTAAATAACATAGATGTGCGTGAATTCATATGAGTATGCATGTTTGATAGATCAATTTTGGTTCGAGTATGGATTACATGTATCATCATCTCGAATTCAAATATTTGAATCCCTTTTTTGTTCACTCATTTCACGCCCATCTCTCTCGCATGCATGCTCCTTCAGGTAGCCATCACTCTCTTTTCTCTAGCTCACCCGCACGCTCACTTCATGTTTCTCCTATCCTCGCAAACATGGTCTCTCGACGTCTCCCTTGAGAAGTGTCACACTCTCCCTATCATTATACATTACACGATTTTCATTATCTCTCGCGTCTCTACTGTTCTCTGGTATCACTCGGTACCTAAGCTTTCTTTTTCACCGCCACACACACAGTCTCCACTCGTCTTTCACTTTGTCTTTCTCTCTATGGGATTCACTCACACACCCTATATGTCTCTACATATGACTCATACCACTAAAATTACTCTCTCTCTCTCTCTCAGAGACACAAAATTTGTTGTGGTCTCCTTTTCGTCTCCATCCCAGACTGACACCGATCAGACAACCCCGACTACCGTATCCTCTCTCTCTCTCTCACAGACACACACACACACAACTCTCTGTGGTTATTTCTCTGTGCACCGTGACCAAGGAAGAGGAGAAAACGAGAAACGTTAATGTTTATTTGCTAATTAATAGTATTGCATGCAATGAACTAACCACTGCATGTCGTGTTTGATATCTCAAGTCATTAAAAGCATGCACACTCTTTATATCTAATTGGTTGATATGTCAAGAAACAAGAAACGAGGTAGAGGTTAATGCACCACGCCTAAGTGTTTTCGGATTATTTGGTTTTCGTAAGATGACTTACACACCTAGATGCACCGCGCCTACGTGTTTTGAGTAACATTTTATTAGTTAAATCTTTGGTCAAAATTTAGCACAAATTACAATGGTGAGGAATAAACCAGGACGGAGTAGTAGTTTAGAAGCCCAAATAAATGAGTGAGGCGCATTATTGTTACTCTCCACTGTGACTAGTCTTGTGGGAAAAGCTGGGGAAGCCGCCAAAAGAACTGGCCCTAGGAGTAGTAGTGAAAGTGCTAGTTATCGACTAGAGGGGGGTGAATAGGCGATTTTTATGAAAGTCTTCAAAACCTGGAAGTTTCGAAGACAAACAATAGAAATGACCTAATTGATACGCAGCGGAAGATAAACTACAACAAGCAAACCATAGTCAAGTATGCAGTAATGTGAAAGTACAAAGACTAATAGCAACTTAGTAGTAAGGATCAGGATGGAAGATAGTATGAAGCCAACCAACGATAGTAGTCAAGCAATGAAGTCAAACAGTACGATAAATAGGCAATGACTTCACGAAGACAAACTCTAAGTAAAGGGAGGAGAGGATAGAACCAGTCACTTGTTGAAGACACATGATTTGTTGGACCAGTTCCATTGTGTGACAACTATGACGTGCAGTTAGGGAGGCTGAGACTCAACTCGAAGACCGCGTCTTCACCTTATTCCCTTGAGCTAAGGACACACAGTCCTCGCCCAATCACTCTGGTAAGTCTTCAAGGTAGACTTCCGAACCTTCACAGACTTCGCTCACCGGCGATCCACAATGACTCTTGGATGCTCGAACGCGACGCCTAACCGGTGGAGGATTCACAGTCCTCAAGTGTAATAAGTCTTCGTGTCACGCAGAGCGAGAAAGACTTTAGTGACGCCTAACACTCTTTGGCTCTGGGTGTTTGGGCTTTGTCCTCGCAAGGATTTCTCTCTCTCAAAGGCTTCGAGGTGGGTTGCTCTCAAACGACAAAAGTCGTGCACTAACTCTGAGCAGCCACCAATTTATTGTGTAGGGGGTGGGCTATTTATAGCCACTAGGCAACCTGACCTGATATGTCCGAAATGACCCTGGATCACTAAGGAACTGACACGTGTTCCAACGGTCAGATTTCAAACACACACGGCAACTTTACTTGGGCTACAAGCAAAGCAGACTCATCCAGCTCTGGATAAGATTTGCTCTCATTGTCTTCGCTCGAAGACATAGGATTTGGGTTGAGCATCACTTCGGTCATTCTGACTTTGTTCACTTGGACCCCACTTAACAGACGGTGGTTCCTATGACTCAACAAAGAAGAAAAAGGAAACAACTAAACGAGACAATCTTCAAGGCCCATAGTCTTCACTCAATGTCTTCTCATGTCATAGTCTTCAATATGAATATCTTCACATACCACCATTGTCGCCAATGTCTTCATACATTTTAGGGTCATCTCCGTAGGTAAACCGAATCAATGAGGGACACTACCTGTGTTATCCTGCAATTCTCACAAACGCATTAGTCCCTCAACCAAATTTGTCGTCAATACTCCAAAACCAACTAGGGGTGGCACTAGATGCACTTACAAGTAGCTAGGGATCGAGCGTCGGAGATGAACCGGAGAAAGTAAATGCAGAGAGATGAAATGCAAAAAAGACAGAGGGATGTGATGGTTGCTTGTCCGTTTATTTTACCAGGCCATTTATTACTGGGAGTGGTTGGGTTTTGTGATATGACGGCTTTACTGCCGCGCCACGAGCGGGTGAGAGTTGAGACTCCGTGCAGTGCCTCCTCTACACTTGTACTACATCGGTCGTGGTTTATTAGTCCCCACTGAATTTGATCAAGATTTAATCGACAAAATGTTAGTGCATGTCAACAAAAACTATATCGTTGGATTCAGATTTGAACATAGTTTTGAATGATATAATTTTAGGTGACATGCATCAGTATTTATCGTACTATATATAATTTTAGTTCAATTTTGGTCGTATTTAATCTATAGTAGTAAGGTGCCCGTGCGTTGCACCGAAGAGTGAAATGCATTGATCGAGGAGTTGTTTATTTTGACAAAGGATGTGGGGGTCATCTCATGTGTAACGGGTATCCATAGGTTTCTTCGGATATTATCTCATCTCTAGAGCTCACAAACATCCGGGTGAAATAGATAAAAGGTATTTTTGCAAACAAAAGCGCTCAACTGCTCAACCTGCATCCAAAACTTGTGAAGAAATAACACTTATTGTGCTTTGCAAGAAATGATCTTTAAGAATTAGTTTTTGAGTATCGATTGTTATACATGTTGGCTACAGATGACATGGCACTTTCTTATAGTCAACAGTTGGCTATACTATTAAGTAATATTAACCATGCCCTTATACACCTAGATGGAGGTATTAAATCAGGATGACTTGCAAGGGGGCAGAGGAGATGTAAGAAATGGTTCATCATAAGTCTTTCACCAGTACTGTAGTAAAAATTCATACATGGAAGATTCTAGACTAAACAATAAACGGATACACTTTTATTCATGCGCGATACTCCAATAGAGCAAGATCCTGCATGGAAGTCTCCACATGCTTAGACAGCGGATTACATTGAGCTAAGACTAATGATCAACATTTAACTTGATAATGCGATTTTTTAGAAGAACAGGAGGTTCCTCCCGGTTCCATTATCAAATGAAACCCAAAGTGTCTTACATCAACTCACCGAGAGGAGCAGTTCAAAGGAAGGACTGCGCGAAAGCCACTCAACTTTAACGAAAAGCTTACGTAATCAAAAGCGGCAAAGACACGGGCCATAAGCGCCCACACACACTACATGTTTTCTAAGTGCACTTGATAATGCGTATGTCCAGGTAAACCTCCTTGGAGTCCCCGTGCACCGAGTCGGCGGGTAAAGGATAGAACGGATGCCATGGGTTTTCCAAGTCCACATTGGCGGGCTAGTCCCAGCTCCTCAGAGTCCAAGTCTGTCCGATGAGGCCGGTTTCGCCGCCCACGCGACCTGGAGGGGTAGTAACATTGACCACGCACCCGTACATCTGCCTCGTGTCAGTGTCAGCGTAAGCGGCGACGCCCCTGACGCACGCTACAAAGACGGGGCGGCGGCCTGCGCGGGCCTCGCCGGTGCCCACGATCAAGAGGAAGACGCTGTCGTCCTCCTTCGAGACTAGCAGGCGGCGGTGATCCTCCAGCGACTCCGGCATGGTGAACCAGTAGCACGTGTCGTACTTGATGTTCTCCGCCAAGGGCCAGCAGTGACCGCTGCACGCATCCATGAGGTGATGCACCATGTCCGCCCGGGAGCCACAAAACGGCATCGGGCACTCATAGCAGTGGACGAAGGGCTCCTTGGAGGCATCGACCATGTCGTCCATGAAACGGGAGTGGCTGTAGGGGACGTTGCGCCAGTTGAATATGTGAGCAAATTACTATGAGATTTAATCTGAATAAGCACAAAATAAATCATGACGGCTGTAACAGAGATGAAACTAATAATGTGGACTAGCATAGTAGTAGGATACAGAGTAGAAACATGAATTCTACCACGATTTCGAACAGGAAGGATAGAAACACATACGGTGCACCGGGAGCAGCACCGTTGGCGTTGAGGTTGTCGCCCATGTCGTTGAGGAAGAGGTTGCCAAGGTTGGGGAAGAAGTCGTCGTCGGTGAAGTTGTGGCTGCCAGCAGTCACGAGAGTGCGCTCCCCAGATTTCAACAGCGCTCGCCGAATGGAGCGCAGGAGGGAGTGGCTGTAGGGGACGTTGCGGTCGGCGAATGGAGCGCAGGAATAGCACACGAAGCAGTAGATGGTGTCCTTACTAGTACTCCCTAGTCTCTATCTATCTATATCTATATATATCTAATCTTATAGAAAACCGAGTTGGTGATGATGGTTTGCCTGCCATCTTGTAATATAGACCATCCGATCTATATCTGACGGATATAAAGCCAACTATGACAATTTTACAAAAGATACCCGCACCTTTCTCCACATTTATAGATAAGGCCTTACCTCGTGCTCCTCCCTATGTCTCTATCTCTACAAGTACTTTTTTTATAACAAATCGAATAGTGTTGCGCCATCCGCTGCATGCCCGGCTGAACACGCCTCCTCGCCTCCATCATCACCAACTGAGTCTTTTGTAGGAGTAGGAGTAGAGAAAAAACCGAGTTGCAATGCACGGGCATCTTGCTATTTTTTTGCATATAAGTCCAAACACCACATAGACACGGTCTTTGAGCACGGTTCGTAGTCGTTCCACGATCGGGCATCGAAGTTTGTAACTATTTTAGATTAGAATATACTACTCCTCCGGTGCTAGTAGTAGAGCAGAGTCCTACTCTTCTACTCTACTCTAGCAAGCTAGGGCATAGTACTGTAGTAGGTACTGTAGGGAGTACCAGTAATCCCCTGAGCCACCAGCCACCACCGACCAAACCGCCGCCCTCCGCCGCCCGTGGTCGGCGGTGCGCCGCCCCGCCCGCCCCGAAACCACTCCCCACCGCCGGTCCGTCGCCGCCCCGGCCATCCCTCTAGGCCCCCCATGCCGAGCTTTTTCTCCGGTGTTACCCACGCCACCGCCCCACCACCGCCCCCACCCTGAACCCTAAGATAGATACTGGGGTACCTCTCCGGCGAGCCCCCCTCCCCGCTGCGGCTGGTTCTTCCTTAACTCCGGTGAGCCCCACAACCCCCTGAAAATCGACTAACCTGAAAGTCGATTCAGTCGACTGAAGCGTAGCTAAATCGGAGCTGCATCGCAAGCAAGAGCAAGAGCGAGAGCAGCAGTGCGAGCAAGAGTAAGAGCAATAGCAAGAGCAGACCAAGCAGGGGACCAAGAGCAAGAGCAGAGCAGCAGCGCGAGCGAGAGCTAAAGCAGCAACAACTCCTACTGATGTGGACGTCATCGTGGAGGAAGTGGCCAGCGACTCCGCCGTGGATGGAGCCGCGCTATGTCGGCTCGGAACCGAGCGCCGGCAGCACCGTGAGATCGAATCAACAAGAAAATGCGGCGATTAGTGTACAACCTCTTTGGTGGCGCCGATTAGGCCTCAGCTTCATCCGAGGAAACGGTGATGATGATGCTCTTCCGGTGGTGCAGGTGAAGACGGTGGTGTGGGAATGGAGGTGGCGCGAAAGACGAGGGGAATGTCGGGGCAGCTCCTTGGAGGTGGAGGACGGGGTGGATGAACCAACGCTCGACGACGGATCCTCATCTGGTACGGTGGATGAGGGACGTCGAGGTGTTGATGTGGATGACGTCATCGGGGAAGAGGCTCTGGCTGGGTGGTGGACGGAGGAGGGTGTGGGGCTTCGCGGGTTTTCGTGGCCTTGGTGTACGAATGGGTGGGCGGATGGGATTGGAGTGGGGAACCATGGCTTAGGGATTCGCTTGTCCAAAATGTGGGGTAAGTAAAAAAATTACCCCGACCGATTTGAGCTAGGCGGTTCTTTCGGTTCAGGGGTATCACGGGCATTTCACGTGTCGGGATTTCACAGGAGGCGGGAGTTTTCGCACGTGTTGTAATTTTGGAATAGCAAGGCGCGGGTTGAGATGGAGGGAGTTGTCGGAGCACAACGAGACAAAGATATATCTTAAATATTTCGGGTAACAAGCGCTGGTTGAAATTTCCGGACAAGCCCAACGTGTACTGTACCAAATCAATTCGCACTTCCGTCGACTCAAAAACAAAAAGAAATCAATTCGCAGCACACAAGAGAGTCTAGTCCCGTGTACTGTACCAAATCAATTCGCACTACAAATGTCATTCAAAACTTTGAATTCATGTTATGTTCAATTAAAATATTTCGCCACGTGTATAATGCATGCAACCTGCTACTCAAATGAACGCTTTAGGCATTCCAAACGATATACTACCGCTCAATATGAACTAAATTTGAATTCGCTTTCTATTTGAATAAGATCTACAATGATGATTGTTGTGAAGTCAAACCATTTGAATTCGTTTTCTATTTTAATAAGATCTACAATCATCATTATTGTCAAGTTAAACCATCGTTTGTGTATTATCTTCACATCACACCACATGATTACTCTCGAGTTAGATATGAACTATGTGTACTATATAAACTCAAACTCGATTTTTGAATCCACTTTATGTTGATTTCAAATCACAGTACATTTCAAGCTCTAGCTAGATCTTCATAATCTAAACCATGTCTCATATGTATAATGTGTTTATCACATAATGTATGGTGCCCCGCCCCCTACGCCTACAAGTATTTAGATGTGATTTGCAAACACCACACATTACCACAAATTCTAATAAAATGTGAGATTGTTCAATATATAGTATTGTTTAGATTGTTCGATATTTAGTTGTAAGCTGCAAATGCCACACATTATCACAAATTAAAATAAATGTGAGATTGTTCGATATATAGTATGGTTTAGATTGTTCGACATTTAGCTGTGAGTTGCAAACGCTATGCATTATCACATTATGGTATAACATGTGCAAAACCACAGCACGCGTATCACCGCTATATTCATGCATGCATATGTTTATAACACTATGATCTCCTATTCAAATATATGAATCCACTTTCATATCAAATTATGATCTTTGTTAGTCTCTTACACTCACACAATCCTCTAACCTTTGTAGCTAGCACTAACGTTCTCTCGTGCATGCACACGCCTCCTCGCCCTCCCCTCCCTCAAAGATTCTATCCATCGCAAGACATTCATTTTTTTTAGGTCGTTCTCCCACAATCTCCACAACTCCTTGCCGACACACACCGATCGATAAACCTCTCCAGCATCTGCCTACAACATACGTACACACACACACCTTCCATCTCCTCCTTTCTGTGTCCATGCCTCGTGTCTCTCATATGGTCCCACACACATGTAAACTCTCACCCCTCTTTTCATCGATCTCACAACCGCACACTCCTCCCCCTATCTAGCTAGTAGCTCGTCCTCTCGCACCACCTCCTAGCTCCATTCTCTCCGTCTATCCGTCTCACAGGGCCTTATTTGCCTCTAAGAAATGGATGTACACCGACCGATCTCCCGCTATACATATAGCTAGCTAGGTCCTTAATTATAACTCATTTTTCCCCATGCATCGATCGATCTACCTCATTAGTTATGTCTCTCCCTTCCTCCGACAAACAACAGTTGATCTATCGATCTAGTTAGGTTTGCTTAGCAAACACATGGTTCCCCTTCATCATCCATGCATGCGTCCCGACAGATCAATCACGCACAGGCACACACAGAAACACATCCCCACTCTTATTGATAATATTGCAGTACTACCCTCAGTTTGTCTAGTAGGCCTCTCCCACCATCTTCGAGAAGCAACTCCATCACCCATCCAGCACTCTACCCCTCTCCCTCCCTCTCTCTCTCTCTCTCTCTCACTCACTCTCTATCCCAACTTATTTCCCGTCCTTCAGTTATGTATGGATGTCAACCCATCTCCCTGAAGACATAGTTGGGTCTTTCCTTCTCAACACATATACGAGTCGTTCTACCTCTGTAGTTAGGCCTCTGCCTCCCCCCTCCCCCCACCCCACCCACACACACACCGATACATCGAGCGCTCTAGCCATGTCTCCCTGCCACACACAGACTTGCCATGTGCCCTCTGATGTTCGGGTAGGTCAGTCGCCCTATATCTTTGACTTGCACACACACAATTTCGATGGCTCTCTTCATCCATCTCACACCCACCCACTTGATTCTCTCTTCGACTCTATCAATATCTATGACCCCTCCCTCTCTTTTCGTGGATCGCCCCCTCTGGCCCTCTCTATATGATATGGATATGCCTCTATTTCACACACATTGCATGCAAAATTTTGTCTGAGATGTCATCGACACATATTCCCACAAATACATTCACGAAATCACCCCCCCCCCAAAAAAACAAAAAACACTCACGAACACACACGCCATCTGTCTAGGTTTGTATCTCTCTTACACACACCCACGTAGGTGGGGGACGTGCATGAAGAGAAGAGGTGCACGCACGGCGCACGTACTCCCATGTCTTTCCCAACCACACCCGCGCAGGTAAACGGTGGAGCTCATTTCTGTACGGAAAGGCAGCCCATGTGGTAATTTGACATGTGTACTAGTTGTCCACTTGATGGAGGATCGTCTACAATGGGTAAACAAACAAATTGCGACTTTTTACGCGTTATGTTAAAAAAGAGGCAAACCAATGTGGGTCCTACCTTGATGGAGGATCGTCTACACTGGAGTACTTTTGATGTGTCTTGTCAAGTTGCAGAACGAGGAGAAGCTTTCTTAGTACGCCGGCTCCCCCGCCCACGGACACGGGCTCGCAGGATGACGTGAAGCTTGCTTACTAATACTTACTAGTACGCCTTACGCCCGCTCCCTCGCCCACGCGCGCGGTGGCTCGCGGGATGAGGAGAAATTTTTACTACTCCCTCCGTTTACTCCTCGTCCCTATCTTGGTTAGAGAGATTATCATATTGTTTGGAATATATGACCTTTAGTAGATTTCAATATAAACTACTAGTACATACTCCAAACACTGATGTATATAGATGTATTTTAGAGTGTAGACTCACTCATTTTGCTCCGTATGTAGTCCATATTGAAACAGACGTAATAGTACGCACTCTCCCTCGCCCCTCGACCCTCGCCCATGTGGTGGACGTGCAGCAATTCATTTGGTTTCATATACCCAGAACGATATATACTGCAGTACCATTATTGCTCGACTTCCCAAAGAGGCAAAGAGCCAATCGCAAGGTTAATATTTTGGAGATGCCAAGTGCAAGGTTTATAGGAGAACGAGTAGTAGCTGTTCCGTAATTTATAAATAAAGTTTTTTTTTCTTCAGTGGCATGTACGCAATATAAATAGGTTCATATGGAGAGAAAAGGAAACCGCTCCACTATATACATAGGCAGGACGAGCCTACACGGTTGCTTGCTGGGGTTGCTCTCTTCAGTCTTCACACTCTCTCGCACAAAACCACTGTGGCCACATCTCTAACATCCCAGCAGATCACGTCCGCCGGGAGAAGGGGTGGATGCTTAGTGTAGATGCGGTCGCCGTCGCCGACGGCGAAAACCCACTGTTGGCACGTACCGATTAGGGGTCCCCATCGTTCTCTCTCACAAAGTCGGTGAGGTTGCCTTCGTCCATTGCTCACTGCCGCGGCGTGGGCAGTTGCCTCCTCCCGCCACCCTCCTCTAGGTTGAGGTACGTCCCGACAACCCTCAGGTACAACTCCCTTTACAGCCGGCTTGCACCACTGCTCCAGCTGCCCACATCACTCCATGTGGATATTTCTACTTCTTTGCCCCGCACATACCTCTACTGGCTTCTACGTACTGTATTTGTGATGAGTTTATGTCTCATCAACTAGTCCTAGTAATCTTATTCTAATCACGCTTCTTCAATTTCTTTGCCACAGGGATGCTCATCTCGATTTTGGTGAAACTGCACAAAATGATCCAATGGTCAAAGGGTTGCAAACTTCATTTCTTCGGAAGCTCCAACGTTGCCAGCAAATTAAACCATGGTTAGGGTTTACGGTTCAAGGGCTAGGGACTGCATGGATCTTTTTTTCTTTAGCTGTCTCCGTTCCAGAATAAGTGTCAACTTTAGTGGTAGTACAACTTTGTACTAAAGTTTGCATAAAGTTGAGACACTTATTTTGGGACGGAGGGAGTACATATTGGCTATGATCTGTTAATCATTGAGATGCAATAGCATGCATGTTAGTCTCCTTTGTATTTGATGAAATGTTGCAAGGGCAACCTTGGACGCAAGATACATGAAACAGAAGCTGGAAGCCTCATAGCATTGTATAAATTTATCTCGCTGATAAATTATAGTACGTACTATACTAGTACTATGTAAAGAGTTAGGTGTCGCACGGTGTCCAGAAAATATGGTGATAGTGTGAGGTGGGCCATGTAATCACTGAGCCTGCATGTTTTCACTGCTCCTCCGCTGAGAATGGAGAAAATTGTAATCTAGTAGTACCTCCTTTCGCCGAAAGCATGGGACATCCAGCAGTCCTACCACCTCAGTAATAATGACCAATGATCCATCAAATCACATAGACCCAGCAGTAAGTTGGACGGACGAAGCAACCATCACTCTTGAATCCGCTTCTCCCTTCAAGGCAGGTGCCAGTGAGAGGTCGCGTCCGCTCTACCCGTGCATGAATGCGGCACCGATTCTTTGGAGCGGCGCTGACTATTTTGAGCGGGAAGCGCGCGCGGGCGATGGAGGGGCTTTGGGTGGGCCAGGCTGGTCAGAAGCGGGCGTGGTAGCTGTCCCACCTGTCCCAACCGGACGCCCGGAAACGAGAGGACGCACCGACTCTCGCGGCTAAATCAAACACTACACACCATCTCTCTATAGGAGTAGGTCGATGTGTCGCTCTCACATGCTGTTAAACACACACACACACACACACACACACACACACACACACACACACACACACACACACACACACACACGCCGAGGTAAAATGAGTCTATATCACAATTAATTAAGACTTGCATGTTACCATCCATATGTTACTACCTACTATGAAAGTAGTAACATAGACTAGTAACATATGCATGTTACTAGTCCAAGTTACTGACCACTATGACCAACCTATAAATGTAACCAAACGCTCCTTGTTACTAGTCCAAGTTACTCTGCCTTGTTATCTCCCCCGGAAACCCAATGCATGGAGCGCAACTACGCGTTGCTGCATTGTTGCGTTTAGAGACAGAAATCAGGGCTTTGATTGGAGGAAGGACCGGTCAAGTTTCTCCTTCTCCTCCAATCTGCTTGCACCTTGGTCCCGCTGCATCTTCTAACGTGTCTTATTACACCTAGACGGAGGGAGTAGTATGAGATACGGTGGCACACTGACTTAGGTTGAATACAAGTGCCCAAAATTGTGTGCATGTTATAATACGGATTCACTTAAAATAGTACGTGAGCGAACAGAGGGATCAATTGGACAGTGTTCACGAGTAGTAGTGATATGTGTGAGGTAAGATACACCGCTGGCGCTTTTAATTTCTCTTATTAATTTGTTTGTTTCACCTTCTGACTGGTGGGACCCAACGTACTACATGGAGAAAAGTAAGGTGACTAAGGCTGCATTATTTCTGTACTACCAACACTGCTTTAAATCCCAAAAGACCTTACCACCAAAGCCACATGACACGATTATAATTTAAATCCCAATGACTCCCATGCAAAAAAAACACGGCATACTTGTCACACGAATGCAGGAATGTATTAAATGTTATTTTCCTCTCGTTAAACATAACGTGGGCTGGTGTAGCTGGTTAGCCTGTTCGCTCATCAAACTTCAGGTCTTGGGTTCTATAACTACACTTGAGCATAATTTTATTTTTGTTCGACTTCTTTCTTCCACCCAATGACAGGTAGGCCCCGCATGACAGAGAGAGAAAGTGATCTGGGGCGGAGCCAGGAGGGTTCTTTGACTGGTCAAAATGGATGGATACGGAGCTATACGATCTCGTAGTGACCGTATAATCACCTCATCACGTATACGTTGCAGCCTCGGCGCTTGTTTTCTAGGGTTTGCACTCTTCACACTCTCTCTCCAGTATATATATACACGCTGGAGCCTCAGCGCTTGTAGTTGCTCTCTTCACACTCTCTCACCCTCTCCAGATCTAAACAAGACTTCGTTGGCCTCTCTCTCTCTCTCCTCACTGCTGGTCAAAGAGCCGGCAGGATCCGTCCGCCGGGAAGGAAAGGATGCTTAACGCTGTCCCCGTCGGCGAGGAAGGGAATCCACTACCGGTGCAGTTGTTCTCGTTCACCCAGCGGCGGCGCAGGAGGGCCTCCGACCCCTTCTTCCTCGCCGCCGTACATAGTGTGGGCCGAACGGCCTCCATTCACCCATCGAACCCCACCTCAAGAACCTTAAGGTATAATTTACTTATTCGACATGCATTGCTCTAGCTGCATGTGGGCTTTTTCCGCTTCTACACTCGAATCTAGGTGTTGGATCAAACAGGAAAGTAGGTGGGAAAGTTGTATAGCATGAATCTAGGACGTGGTTCAAAGAGGAAAGGAAGGGGGGAAGTACTAGTACAGACTGGCTATCCAGCACCTACGTTGGTCGGAAAGGGGAAACAATGATAAACATAGTACGCATATCTGTAATGAACTGATCTTTTGTTTTGGGGGACAAGGCTGTAGAGTTTGAGCAGGACTAGATTTGCTGCGCTCACATAGGGAAAGGTGTCTAAAGATAACAAAACTAGGACCAACACAAATATGCTCCTCGGTTGTTTTTGTTCTTTGTTGCAACAGACTGTGCATCACCCCTTCATACATCGGTAGATGCACATGGTGCTGGTAAGTCCACTATCCCGTGCAACTCTTCAACTATTGTTAATCTAAGGCCCTGTTTGGTTAAAAACTCCCTAGTCCCTACCTGCTTGGTTCCAGGGACTAAACATGGACTGGAGTTTATTAAATGACATGCTAAAAGACCATGTTACCCCTAGTAATGAACTAATAGAGACAAGCTGTGATGCGGGGCAGGGGCAACTATTGGAAAAGGTCCCAAAAAGACTCTCCCTCGGGGTCTTCTTTCTTTAGTCCCTAAAAGTCCCTCCTGTTTGGTTTAGATGGGACTGACACGGACTTTTTTTAGTCCCTACACCAAAAAGTCCCTGTAAACAAACACCCTCTAATAATGTCGCTGGAAAATTGATGCAATGCCACAGTTAAAAGCAAATTACATGTTTAACGAATTTTATTGTTAATATAATATCTCTATTAATATTAATCAATGCCACCATTTGAGAAATGCTACTGTCTTGCTTTCTTTCCCATTTAGATAAGTTAGATGCTTCTTTTTGTTGGCTTCTGTGTCATCCACCATTATTGACCACTAGTTGTTTCCTTTGCACCTCTATGTAAACAGGGTTATCTAATTCACCTCGTTGCTATTGTGACCTTTTGTTGCACTGCACAAAACACTTCTGTTTTAAGAGTGTTTTGTGCAGTTCAACCAAAAAGTCACACCGACAATGTTGCTTGATTGCTTGATCTTAGTGGAACTGCACAAGAGTAGATCTTACTTTCTATCCTTGTTGGCCAATTTGGTTAAGATCTTCTTCTTCTGAGTTGTTTGAATTCCGCGTCATGAGAGGTCAGTACTAGCCTTCTTTCACATGATTGTGCAGTGTGCTTTCATATGTTGTGCTACTTGTACGCTAATGTTGCTTGATTTTAGGGAACTGCACAAATGGAGACAAGACTTCCAATCTGTATGTGCACCGTAATATCCCATTGAGGTAAGATAAGGATATTTCACAACTGTTGGCCTGTATTTTGCCACTTTCATCTGAAAATTAATGTCGTTGTTTAGTGCTATACTTGTGCTCCCTAATTGACATGCCAAATCTTACATTGAACGCGAAGCTTGTCTATTATTGAATCAAGTGATGAAGGGGAAGAACAAGCGGAAGAAAAACAAAAATCAACTCCCGGTGCTGTAATGAAGCATTGGAACTGTGATGACACAAGCAATGATATAGTTTTGCATCTTAATTTATTGCTATGGCTGGAATGAGCAATTGTTTTGCCACTGATTTGATGGCACTCTTAATGTAATATGTAATTATCTCTACTTGTGCAAACAGGGATCTTCTTTGAAGATACCATATATTTTAGTGGAACTGCACAAGAAGATGTTGGAAAAATTAAACTAATCAAGGAGTATATAGTAAGCATGGCAACCACAGTAGATAACAACAGATGGTTCCGGAGTATATAGTATGCTCTACACAATAAGCCTCCTGACAGAGGTTGGTACTCGCCCAAAGTTTCATCCATATGATTGAGCTTTGTCATCTCTATTGGTGTTGTGCTATTGTTTAGATACTGTCATGAGAAAGTGGTATTGTCCTTGAGAAGTGCTTCATCTGTGTTGTTTTAAATATTTCCTTTCCTTTTTTCGAGCAAACACGGATGCTAGCATTTAGTTGTCCTATTGTCTTTGCACAACAGGATCATCCTCCTCCGAAGAAGAATATGGAGTACGTGAAGTGCCTAGTTCCGATTATGCCAAGATAAAGAAGCCAAGCCTCTCTTCTTAAGAAGGGAGTAGTTGAAGGATGGTTACATTATTGCCCACAAGAACAAACTAACTTTAGCTTAGAAGGACTCACAGATCTGCATCTTTGTTGTTGTGATGGCCAGTACAATGTTGTTTTACAATTCCTTCCAGTGAGTTCCATTTTTTAAATGTGTGCTTTGCATGGATCATGTAGGTTGACTGCTTAAACTGTCAATTCATAGTGCAGTTTGCTTTATAACAATCACTTTTTTTGTATTTATGCAAACAGGGGTGCTCACCTTGATTTCAATGGGAACTGCACAAAATGTTCACGAATACATCAAATATTCTCGAATCATTCATTTCCACCACAAGAAAGAAGGTGCCGATATGTTCAAGGCGTTGCAACATATAAAGGCGAAATCATACAAGCCACGCACGAATTTGGTTGATTTTGGTGGAACTGCACAAAAAGAACAGCTGGTTTATTTAGCACGAGGTGCCATGTCAATGTCCGAACTGATGGCAAACCCTGCCCATTCCACAATCATAGGCATTTGATATTTTGGAATGGGAAAACCTTGTCAAAGTTTGCTCATTGATGTACGCAAAACAACACGCATTTGACATTTTGGAATGAGACAACCTTGTCAAATTTAGCTCATTGATGTTAGCAAGAAGACATGCGTTTGATATTTTCGAATGGGACACCCTTTCCTGTTAGCAACATCTATCGATTTTTCTTTATTCTTTAGGTGTGAAGTAAATATTGGCTCTGACATGTGAATCGCTGAGATGCATAATCATCGATTGTTTTGAATGTTCTCTGTGAATTGATGCCTGTGTGTTGATTGCAATGTGCAAGAACGCTAAATTTTCTACTCCCTCTGTTCCTTTTTACTTCGCATATTAGATTTCTTTCAAGTCAGTTGATTTTACATTGTGAATGTTGATACTTTTTTCTGTAAGATTGGTCAAAGTAGAGATACTTTGAGTTCAGACAAAACTTATATGCTGACTAAAAAGGACCGGAGGGAGTACATGTGAAACTGCTGCAAACAAGGTGATCACCCTGGGAATAATGCTAGTACGTATTGTTTTGCATGTTCATCCAATGCCAGTGATACAAGAATTCAAACAAATCGAACTAAATTCATTCATACACTGCTGGATTTTATTACATTTCATACATTCTTCAACTAAAAAGGGGTGCGCTAGAGGTATAATTAATTAACCATTGCACCCGTGTCCGACTGAGCCGAACAGAAGCTTCTTCTCCAGCAGACTGCGCTTCAGTGACATAACGGCAGGTTCAGTTGCATCACTTACATGTGGGCCAGATGCCTCTTGGGCCCACATGCCAGTGACCCAACTGCACTTGCAGTTAAGTAACTGAAGCAGCGTCCTTATCCAACATAGCTCTCTGACTCCACGTCGCCGCCAAGAAGCTAATCGGCCATCAATGGTCAACCCGCCTAGCTTGGCTTCAACCGGAGGGTAGCAGCGGTGACCTTGCTTGGACCCGAGCGGCGGCGACCTACCGTGTTCTACTCTTCCTCGTTTTCTGTGTGGCGCGGCCTCGTTGGCAGCGGGGCGGGGCCTCGACGGAGCAGGCGGTGTCCTATGTCTCGTTGTCGGCGGGGCGGCGCCTCGGCGAAGTGGGGGAATTCCTCCCCCTCGTTGCCGGCAAGGGTGGGGCCTCGGTTGAGCCGGCGATGTCCTCTGCCTCGTTGTTAGCGGGGCGAGGCCTCGGCGGAGCTGGCGATGTCCTCTGCCTCATTGTTGGTGCCACGAGGCCTCGGCGGAGCAGGGCCTCGTTGATGCCAGCGGAGCGGGGACTCGTCAGAGCCAGCATTGTCCTCTACCTCATCCTCGGTCTCGCCAAACAGCGCCTCGCCCGCTTCATCACCCTCTTTGTAGGCGGCCACAGCCTCCGCCACCCGCATGCGGTACCGCCAGCGCTCGAGGCGGCCCTCGCAGGCGGAGCGGTATGAGTCGAGCAGTGCCTCCTACTCCGCCCGCTCTGCGGCGATCTGCTCCTCCGCCTGCAGGTGCTCCTGGAGGAGATGGTGGTTGTAGGCGGCGTCAGCCTACGCCTCCCGGAACTGCTCCTGATGCTTCTGCCTCACCGTCACGGGCCTCACCGATGGTCATGGTGCAATGCACCGGCGAGGATGGCGCGCAGGAGGGGGTTGGCGTTGGATCGTCGACTACCATGTTCTCCATTGGGACGTCGTCGTCCTCTGTCTGCCTACCGGCCAGCCAGTCAGCATCAATGGCTGTCATCCCCTTGTGGTCCGTCGTCCGCCCGTCCCGAAGAGCGCTGGAGCGCGAGGAAGCCATGGTGGGAGTAGACAGTAGTGGTGTGGACAGGAGAAAGGGAACAGAGGTGGATGACTGCGGCTATGGCCGGCGCAGCAGTTTATATAGCAATGGTGGGTGGCGGAGGGGCAGACGTGTGGCGCCGGAGTAGCCACCTCGGGAACCGCGTATCATTAATGTGGGCGGCAGATGGATGGACGGACGGCACTTGTGTCGTTTGAAGGCGGAGCAATCGCTTTGACTTGGAAGCGGGCGGCGGTGCTGACCGCTTCAGCGGAAGAAGCTGCTGGCGAGGAAGGCGGTGCAGGTGTGCGGAGCGACGACAATCAGATGATGGACGTAGCTTCCGACCAGGAGCCGGCGCCACTGTCCAAGCCGGTTCATGTCGTGTTCACCATAGAGCAGGTGCGGCCCACTTCGACGCCCTAATGACGGAAGAGCTACCTGCGCAGGAGGACTTGTGCTGCAACCTCCGTCTCCTCAACGAGCACCGGTGAACAAGCGAACGACAATGCTATCGCGGACATGTGGCCCTATGGTCCTGGCTTCCCGAATGAGCAGCGGGCGCTGTATCAGTCCATCCGTAGGGCCCGCGAGGCCCTCTCCGTCGTCCTTCGAGTTGTTGCGCTCGCAATGGCGCCGCCGTCTCGCGTTGTCAACATGGTCAACGGCATGAGGAATGAGGAGATGACTTTACTTGGAGAGGATGACGGTGGGGACCCACCAGGGCCATAGCCGCACGTTCGCAAGTGCCTCCTTGTTATATACAACTGTAATATTTTTTTATTCCTCCTGGTTTCCTGACATCACGGTCCCACACTATTGTCAACCTATGTAGTCAATAAACGAGAGAATTGCACAAGGAGAGGCCGACAGCTGGGACCAAGCAGCTCGAGCAGTATTTGTCTTTTTGAGGTGTGAGCACTGCAGAGTTTTTCTTGAGCGATGTTTTCCTTGTTGTTCAAAGGAGAGCAGGCTATTAACTGGGAGGGTTGTGGCCCGTTTAGCCCAAGCCAGATATTCAGCCCAGATATTAATTTTTTTCAAGCTAAAAATGGCTAGCCCAGCTATACTTTTTTTTTGAGGAATACCCAGGCAAGGTCAACTTGTTATTCTCCGCCCCGCTGGGCTGCAAATCTTTCCTAGGAAGGATGCATTAGGCTTAACAAGAAAATGAGCTTTAAGAAATAATAAATGGGATGTAATTATAAAAACTGGGCAGTAAATATAAAAAATGCACCAAACACGTAATTACTTTATAAAATAATATTTCTGGATTTTGAAATTTTAATTTCATTAATTGTTGCGCGCGCAATGTTTCATTGGATTTTTACGTAATACAAATTTATATTGGAATTGTATTTGAACTGACTAGAAATTTTGGGATAAAAATATTTCGGATCCCATCAAAATGTGGGAAATTTTATTGAATTCTGTTTTGAACGGTTAGTTGAAATTATTAATCGTTGTCCTAGCTAGAAAATGGGTTGTACTTTTAACAAACTGTAAATGGGCTGTAGTAAATTCCACTAGAATTCAAAAATGGGATGTACATTCTTAGAAATCGCGAATGGGCTATAAGTTCTCTACCACACACTTGTGGGCCTACTAAGTTGACACGTATGCAAGGCTTTGTCAACTTATAGTCAACACACGGTTCTAGCAGCAGTGTCTATTGGATGTCCATCCAACGGATGTCGTGCTTCTTCTTCAATCTCGGATATTCTATCTTCAGCCGCCCAAAAAATGATTCCTCCCTCGACATCCGGGCGCACTGCTTGGAGGCTGACTCAGGCCTACTAAGTTGACGCGTACCAAGGGCTTTGTCAACTTAGTCAATATAAACGATTCTAGCTGCAGTGACCGTACGATGTCCATCCAACAGCCGTTGTGATTCTTCAACCTCTGGTCTTCTTGCTCCAGCTGCCCAAAGCAGCGCCGGTCGTGCCGCCTGCTCCTGCCTCCCATGGCCGGCTGTGCTGCCGCGGAGGCCTCACCTCCCCCTACCACTCCCACCGCTGGCCAGGCCCTGTGGCGACGGCATCCTCACACCACAGTCGAACCAGTGAACCCTCGTACTCCTCTCTGCGTGGGCATCCACTGCCGCGTCTTCCCCAGCTCCGCGTCGTCCCCTTCCTAGGCCTCGCCGTCGTCCACCGCCTTGGTGCTCTCGGCGCGGCGTGGTCAATGTGGTCAACATCCGACTTCCATCGAAAGAGTACTGTACGTGGAGAGGCTGACAGCTGGGTCCACGGCGGCAGCAACGAAGTGCCTCCTTATTACGCGGAAAATAATTATTCCTCCACCTGACAGCAGGGACCCACCGGACGGGCCACTGTATTTCATGAAAAAAAGTTTCCCCCCTGACTGCTGGGACCCACCAGCTACATCTTCGCACGCAAGAAAGTGCCTGACAGTCGGGACCCACCTGGTCGAAGCGTACGTAGCGATGTCATTCTGGTCGCGAACGTGTACATACATACTGGTCGATGTAGAGGTGCGCACGTGTGGTAGTAGAGGCGCGCACGTAGCATGTACACATACGTACAGCAGCCAGTGTGCAAGAAAGTAAATACGGCCACGTACGTACATACGGGCGGGGTCTCGAACGCCTACTCGCGCATACGTACGGCCAGGGCTCGTGTACATGGTTGTGGCTGGGTCGGAATGGAGAAACTGCGTCGTCGTCGTGTTCATGGGGAGGCAACGGAATGCGTCGTGTTCATTGGGAGGCAACTGAACGCGTGCTGTTCATTGGGAGCCAACTGGCTTGGAGGGAACAGGCGATGGAAACGAGGCCTGGCGCACCGCAGAACGGAGGAAATAGCCTTGTGTTCGACAGTCCACGGTGGAAACGGGATCTTGTTCATCGGGAGGGGTCTGGCGTACCGCAAAATGGAGGAAACGGACCTCCTACGATTCAAACGGGGTCCTGTTGATCGGGAGGGCTGTGGCTTACCGCAAAACGGAGGAAACGGACTTGTGTTGGAGCGCTACGGTCGAAACGGGGGTCCTGTTCATCGGGAGGGGTGTGGCGTACCGCAAAACGGGACTCCATGGGATACTGTTCATCTCCACCGTCGACCTCCTCCAGCCTCCACGGGCTCCTGTTCATCCACCGTCGACCTCCTCCAGCCTCCACCTGCGATCGCTCATTCACGGGCTCCTGCTCATCCAGCCTCCACCGCGCTCCACCGCCGCTCTTGCTCAACCAGCCCTCTCCACGGGGTCCTGTTCAACCACCCTCCACGGGCTCTGCTCATCTAGCCCTCCACCGCCATCGCTCAACCAGCCCTCCACCGCCATCGCTCAACTAGCCCTCAACGGGTCCTGTTCATCCAGCCCTCCACGGGGTCCTGTTCATCCACCGGCTCGATCGATCGGGGTACTGTTCATCCACCGGCTCGATGGAGGTACTGTTCATCCAGCGGCAACGGCCTCTACTACCACGGGTTCCTGTTCATCCAACCCCCCACTGGGAACTGTTCATCCAAACCCCCTCAACAACGCTCACTGTTCATCAAGGGAAGGAGGCAGCAGTGTTCTATCGGCTTCGATTAGCGCAGAGCGGCGAATCACTCGGGTTCGATTAACAGCAAGGGATCGATCGATCGCCGGGTTCGAGAACGCGTAGCTCTGCGGTAATCGCCGGGTTGATTAGAGCCCAACACCTCGCCGGGTTCGATTAGAGCTCAACGCCGCACACACGCGCAGACGACGACGAGAGAAACGTGCATCGCCGCCCCGACCACCCACCGTAGAATCGGAACTCCCGATATTTTCCTCGCCCTCGCTTCTACCACGGTTTTTCCGTCATCGACGCCCAAAGAATGTCATGCAGCTGCGTCTCCGCCCACCGTGACGAAAAGCCCATTTTTCGTCATGATTTTTTGTCATAGAAGTAGGAGCCCACCGCATCTATGATGATACCGGGTTTTGTCACAATTATTGTCATAGAAGTGTCATAAGTATGACAAAAAAAAAATTTGTTCGGCCCAAAATGTCAGGGTTGTGTCTTTTTTGTAGTGGATCATGAGTTCCAGCTTGCTGAGAAGAGAGATCTCTATTGGCCGAGCTATGGAAGATCACGTGCTCTGAAGGCCAAGGCAGTGTCTGAATCTGAAGGTGAAGATTCTGGTAGCAGTCTTGGTGATCCTGAAGAACTGAGTCAGGAGCTAGCAATGCTCGTGAAGAAATTCCAGAAGTTCTCAAGGCGTGGTCGCTTTAAAAAAATCCTCAAGAAGTGATGATTCCTCAGCCCATGATTACAAGAAGAGACTGTGCCACAAATGCAAGAAACCTGGTCACTACATTCAAGACTGTCCTTAGTGGGAAAAGGAATCAGAGAAGAAGAAATACAAGGATTACAGTTCTGATGATTCAAAGAAGAAGAAGAAATCTTCAAAATCTTCATCATCAAAATCCTCGAAGTCTTCATCTCACAAGAAGAGCAGCTCCAAGAAGGCTCGGGCATTCAATGGCAAGGAAATGGACTCTGAGGTTGAGTTTGAGGAACATGAGGAAGAGGAGGCATCTGAGGAGTCAGAATCTGGTGTGGCGAGCCTAGCCCTCACTACTGCGTTCGTCAGCAAGTCCATCTTCAACACTGATGAAAATGGCTTCCACAACAAGGCTGATGACGACGACGATGACTACACTCCCACCTATTGCTTCATGGCAAAGGGTGCCAAGGTTGTCAAATATCCCTCCTCTGAATAAAGTGAGGATGAATCTGATGAAAACCTCAAGCCTAGCTACTCTAAACTTGCTAAGATTGTTGTGAAACAACAAAAGGCTTTTGAAAAGGTTCAAAATATGCTAGATAAAAGTGATGATATGTTGGGTGAAGAAATGGATCGCACTAAAACTTTGACTGAAAATCTTCAGAGACTTCAGTCTAAGTTTGACAACCTTCAAAGTCATCATAACACTCTTATCTGATCATGAGAAGCTTTCTTATGAATTTCTTCAAAGAAAGCAAGATCTTGAGAAGCTAAGGGTGAGTTATGAAGATCTTCAGAAGGAGCATGATTCATTACTTTCTCAACAAATCAGCGTTGCTCAGGAAGAATTCATTCCTCCATGTTTGAAGTGCATTGAACGTGAATCTGCTAATTCTTCACTTGAAAGTTCAAATGCTTCTATTGTTGCAAATTCTTCACCTATCTCTGCTATCACTAATTCCTCATTTGAGGATATTGCTACTATCACTGACAATGCAGGGCTGAAGGAATTGTATATGATAGGCATGCACAAAGGCATCAGGCTTTTTGTAATGTGTTTAAAAAGCAGATCCTCAACAGGAACCCTAGGAAAGAGGGTATTGCCTTTGAGAGGAAATTCAATGCTGATGGAACATACTGGAAGCCTGATCAGTATCCCAAAACCTCATGGGTTGCTGCAAAGGGACCTCCAGTAGATCCATCTACTCTATCTGGCTTTACATGTGAATCTCCTCATTCTTCTGATGAGTCATTTGACTCCAACGATAAGTTGTTCAAAAATCAGAATGGCGAAGTATTTGGGAGATATGTTGGCACTAACCGCAGTAACGGTTCTCCTATGAAGAAAATCTGGGTTCCCAAAAGGTTCCTTGAAAGTCTTCAGGTGAATGTCATCATGACACCACCTGTGAAGAATAGGAACCCTAGATCAAATTCTTCATATGGATCCAAGTCCTCACGTGGATCAAATTCCTCGAAAGGATCAAAAATCCTCATATGAACATCATCGTGCTATCACTCTATTTCGCAGGGAAGATCTAAGGGCTATGAATATGAGCATTATTCTTCTAACCATTATGTTCATAAGTCCTCGAAGAATTTCTCTGCTTATTCATATGCTTACCCTAACTCCTCTTATGTGAAACGAAGTGGACTGGCTTCTATGCCACCTTTCTCTTATGGAGCTAGCAGAATGATGAACTCTTTGTCACCCCTTCAGATGTGGGTGGTGAAGAAAAAGAACTAATATCTTATGCAGGGTCAGGTCTCCAGACATACTTAAACGTCTGAAGAATTTGCTGGAGACCTGAAGATGCTTGAAAGGACGCAAGCTAATCATGAAGAAATGAACTTTCATATCTCACGTCCTCATACTGCTTTATCTGTTCTATTGCTTGATGAAATTGATCTGATGAAATTGATGTCATATTCTTCACTGATGAAGTATATGAGTTCATAAGTTGCACTAATTCATCTGCATGATGATCAACCCAAAGTCACTAAGTGGGTCCTCGATAGTGGATGTACAAACCACATGACTGGTGATAAGAATCTATTGATGTATGCTCCCTTATCTCCATCGCATCTGAAGCATATCACCTACACTGAAAAAGGAAAAAGCAAGGTATTGGGTCTAGGTAAGGTTGCGATCTCAAAGGATCGACACATGGACAAAGTCATGCTTGTCGAGTCCTTAGGATTCAACCTCATGTCGGTCTCAATGCTTTGTGATCTTGATATAGTTGTTATCTTTGGCAAGTATCGTTGTGTTGTTGATCATGGAAGTTGACCATTCCAAAGTCTTCGAAGGCTTTAGGAGAGGAGACCTGTATATTGTTGATTTCTCTACAGGACCACAGCCTGCTATATGCCTACTTGCAAAAACTTCAGAAGGCTGGCTATGGAATCGACGACTCGGTCATGCTGGCATGAGGAACTTGCACACGCTCGTGAAGAAGAAGCATGTCACTGGCATTGAGAATGTCAAATTCCTCAAGGATCACTTGTGCGGAGCCTCTGAAGCTGGAAAGATGACCAAGGCCAAGCATCCAGCGAAGACTATCATGACTACCACTCGTCCATTTGAATCGCTTCACATGGATCTCTTTGGTCCTAACCATTATTCTGCATTCACCAATGAAGCATCTCTATATGTCTTTGTTATTGTTGATGATTACTCTCAATACACATGGGTACATATCGTCACTTACAAACATGAAGTGCAGGAAGTCTTCAAACGATTTTCCTCGAGGGCTTCAACCAACTTTGGTGTGAAGATCAAGCACATCAGGAGTGACAATGGAACTGAGTTCAAAAATACTGGTCTTGATGACTATCTTGATGAACTTGGTATTAATCATGAGTTATTTGCTCCTTATACTCCTCAGCAGAATGGCATCGTGCAGCGCAAGAACAGGACTCTTGTTGAGATGGCTCGCACTATGCTTGAGAATACAAGACACCTCGTCATTTCTGGACTGGGGCAATTGATACTGCATGCCACATCATCAACAGGGTATATCTTCACAAATTCTTCAAGAAGACTGCATATGAAGTCCTCACTCACAAGAAACCCAATGTGAGTTATTTCAAAGTCTTCGGTGCTAAATGTTGGATTAGAGATCCTCATCACAATTCTAAATTTGCACCAAAAGCACATGAAGGTTTTATGCTTCGTTACGGAAATGACTCGAACACCTACAGAGTCTTCAACACCGTTCACCACAAGGTCATTGAAACTGTAGATGTGTGGTTCGATGAAACTAATGGCTCACAAAGAGAGCACCTACCTCCTGTGCTAGATGAACAGTCTCCTGAGGAAACCATCAAGTTCAAGGCTACTGAGGATGTCATTCCTACCGAAGAATATGCTGAAGAAGTTATTCCAGACCGAGAAGGACATCATGCTGGTGCACCTGAGGAAAATGGGTCTGAAGAAAATGTTGATCCAGTTCCTCGTCGCCAACCCGCTCATCCTCGAGTTGCAAATGAAGTGCAGATTGAGAAAATCATCAGCGACATCAGCGCACCAGGTCCTCTCACATGTTCAAAAGCTTCGCATTTGTCTAACTTTTGTGGGCACTTTGCTTTCATCTCTATCACAGAGCCCACTAAGGTAGATGAAGCATTTCTGGAGCCTGAGTGGATTCAAGCTATGCAAGAAGAATTACATCAGTTCGAGCTCAACAACGTCTGGGAACTTGTCAAGCGACCAGACCCTCGCAAGCACAATATCATCTGCACAAAATGGATCTATCACAACAAGCAAGATGAAAATGGCCTTGTGAAGGCACGGCTTGTAGCTCAAGACTACACACAGGTTGAAGGAATTGATTTCGATGAAACTTTTGCACCTGTTGCTAGACTTGAGGCTATTTGCATATTACTTGCTTATGCTAACCATCATAATATCATCTTATATCAAACGGATGTGAAAAGTGCATTCCTCAGTGGTAATCTTGAGGAAGAAGTATATGTTGCTCAACCCCCAGGTTTTGAGGATCCAAAGCATCCCGACAAAGTCTTCAGACTCAATAAGGCCCTCTATGGCCTCAAGCAGGCCCCTCGGGCGTGGTATGCTGCTTTGAAGAAATTCCTCATGAAGAAAGGCTTCAAACCCGGTTCACTTGACCAAACTCTTTTCACCAAAACCTATGATGATGAATTATTCGTGTGCCAAATATATGTTGATCATATTATCTTTGGCTGTACTGACCAACGTTACAGTGATGTATTTGCCTATATGATGAGTGAAGAATATCAAATGTCTATGATGGGAGAACTGAAATTCTTCTTAGGTCTTTAGATACGTCAACAACGCAATGGCATATTCATATCTCAGGAGAAATACCTTAAAGATGTACTGAGGAAATTCGGCATGCAAGATTGCAAAGGCATCAAAATCCCTATGCCCACAAATGGCCATCTATGCACTAATAAAAATGGTATTGACTTTGATCAAAAGGTATACCGCTCCATGATTGGTTCTTAATTGCATTTATGTGCATCTAGGCCGAATATTATGCTTAGTGTTTGCATGTGTGCCCGCTTTCAAGCTACACCGAAGGAATCGCACCATAAGGCTGTGAAGCATATTCTTCGATATCTAGCTCACACTCCAACACTTGGATTATGGTATCCCAAGGGCTCGGCTTTTGATCTCATTGGATATTCAGACTCTGACTATGCTGGTGATCATGTGGACCGCAAGTCAACATCAGGCACATGTCATTTCCTCGGACGATCCTTGGTATGTTGGTCCTTGAAGAGACAGAACTGCGTATCACTCTCTACTGCTGAAGCTGAGTACATTGTTGTTGGTTCATGCTGTGCTCAATTGCTATGGATCAAGCAAACCCTCAAGGACTACGGCATCAATGTGAAGAATGTGCCACTCTATTTTGACAATGAGAGTGCCATCAAGATTGCTCATAACCCAGTTCAGCACTCGAAGACAAAGCACATTCGGATTCATCATCATTTTCTTCGTGATCATGTGTTGAAGGGCGATATCTCTATCGAGCACGTGAAGACTGAAGAACAGCTAGCCGATATCTTCACAAAGCCCTTGGATGAGAAGAGATTTAGCAAGTTGCGATGTGAGCTAAATATCTTAGAATCTTCGAATGTCCTTTGAAAAGGACACACATCCTAACACTTATGCTAAATTGATGACTTAGATGGGCAACACGCGAAGCAACGTTTCTCTTCAATCAATGAAGACTAACACCTTAAGTGTGAAGAAATTAATGAAGAATTTGATTCTCAGAGCCCTACGACAATTGTACGGGGTGTCTGAAATCAGCATTCTTATACGGTGGGTTACGCCACCAAAAAAGTTGAAAATCTTCAATTTGAGTTTTTCTTCAGTTTGAAATTCCTCAGTTGTTCAATTTCTTCAACTTTGCATTATCTTCACTGTTCCAGTCGTTTTTCTTCATTGGCTATATATACATATATATGAGTTTATGTCCTCTACAGCATTCACTTATTGCTAATTTCTCAAGTTGTTTTTTCTGCTAAGTGAATGTGATCGGACCCTTCCCCTCTATGCTAAACTCAACCCAGTCTGTTCACAAATTCTTCATGTGCGTTCTATTTGAAACCCGTTCAAAATCTTCACTATGTCCTTGTTAGCTGAAGAATTTGCGAACGCAACCTTAAAATATTCTAATCTGAATTTTTGGCTTTTGCCGCTCAAATCATTCCGCATTCCACGATATGTTTATCTACTCACCCACGATCTCACACGATCTCCACCTCGCAGTACGTGGGTGACACATGTCGCACAAATGAGAAGGGTCAGGGGCATGTTCGTTCATTTTCCTCGGGCAAACGATTTTTTCACCTCGGCTATAAATACCCTTCACCCTCCTCAGACTGTTTTACTCCGCTCGACCTCACTCCCTCGCTCGAGCTCTCAAAACCTAGCGCCGCCGCTACTTCCATCGTCGCCGGTGAGTAAGAGCTTCGCTGCCTCGACCTCGTCGCCGTCGTACTCGCCCCGGCCGCGGATTTCTTCACTCCGCCGCCACCGTAGTTGTCTTCCTCAGCCAAGTTAGGGCGTGGAAGATCTGAACTGACGAGCTTCAAATCTACTATTCACAGTTCGTCGTGTTCTTCGTCAAGGGTAAATTAAAAGTCATTTTTACTGCCCTTGTTGATTCCTTTGATTTCTACAAATCTTCAAAAGGTGTTTATTCTTCAATCTTCACACCCTAAACACCTCACACAAACATCTGTTCTTGATCTGTTTCCCTAAGCAACGTTTTTCTACAAGATTCCTCAATTGTGTGGATTTTCAATCTATACAACTCTGGAACCTAAGACAAAGAACGCTTAGTGAAATTCCTCAAGACACATCTGGTCAAATTCCTCAAACTTGTTCTTTTTGCAAAAACTTCTGAGAACGCATATGACCTCTCCAAATTCTTCGCACCTATACTCTGTTCATAGGTACACATGTCCGCTGTTGAATCACTAGGTTCTCATCAACTTAACTCATTTGCAGCGTTCCTCGAAGAAAAGTTGCATACCTCTTCAGAGAATTCTGTTGTTCAGATTCCTCAGTTGAAGAAAATGGCTGACGGCGAGAAACCTTAGAAGGGAGGGAAGAAACCTGAAGTCAACACTGCGTTTGAGATTCCTGATGACATCTATGCAGGGTAGTGCACTCCACCTCATGAAACGAAGAATGAGCGCAAAGTGCGCATTTAGAAGATAGAGAGGAGATGGGCCAAAGAATGGAGGGAATATCGTTATGTCACTCCAAAGTACATGAAGAAATTCGCTATACACCCTCAATGCCCAAGACCTCCACTGGCACCTGGCCAAGAAGCTGATCCCTCAAGCATCAGACGTGGTGAAGAATTTCCCACTGAATGGGCCAAGCGTCAAGCTAAACCGGCCAAAATGGCAAAAGCGGCAGTGAAGAAATTCAATGAAGATTCTGCTGCTGCCACTACTGAGGCCTTTGCTAGCAAGCCTAAGAAGGCTATGCCCAAGAAGCCCTCTCACAAGCTCAATGCTTCTGCCTCAATGCCCTCACGGCCAAGCACCTCAGCAATGCCCTCACGGCCCAGTTCTGCAAAGCCCTCACAGAAAATTCCTCATGCTGCTCCTGCTCCTCCAAAGTCCTCAGCTCCTCCGGCAAAGTCATCAGCACCTGTGCATCTCGCCTCGTGTAAAAGGACCACAGGCAAATCAATTGCCTCAGGAGCTTTTGCATGTTCTTCAGCTCCTCTGAATTCCTCAACAGACCCTACCTTGTTGAAGACCAAGGCCACTGCTGGACGAGGCTCTAGACCAAGTCCTCACAAGAAGCAGGTTGCCTTTCAAGTACCGTCCGATGAAGACGAAGTTGATGATGAGGAACTTGCCGAAATCATCAGAGATAGACAGCAAAGGGTTGCTAGAGCCAAAGGAAGTGAAGTTCCTCTCCTACTAGATCCAAAGTTGATCCTTGAGTACACCGATCTCTCGCACAAGGACCCCAACACACCTGTGCCTGACTTCAAGCTTACCCTTGGCCAAAGTCACATGTTGACCGCCTTCATTGGTGAGGAAAAATGGAAGTTTGAGAAGGCCAGGCAGCTGAAGAAAGCTCAATATAGAAAGGAGCGCTTTTTGAAGAAAAATGTTGTCAACATGACAACTGATGAACTCATTGCTATACAAACATAGATCAAAGGACTCGGTGATGAGTTCAACGTCTACCGCACTGATTGGCTAGGAGCCAAGGTCAGATTCATCAAGTTGGCTGAAGGATTCACCACCAATGTTGCAGCCCCAACGCAACATGAATCTCCTCAGGCTGAAGCATCTGCTCAGCCGACTGAAGAACATGCTAGCACTGCTGATGAAAATCAGGCTGCTGATGAACCTGCTAGTACCAAGGCTGATGACTCTATTCCAGCCGCTGATGAAATTGCCAGGGCAACCACTAGTGTTGCGCCTGAAGAACAATCCAGACCAGCTGAGCCATCAACCGTTGAGCCTGAAGAAACTGAACTAACCAGGCCAACTGCATCAGTTGTACCTGAGAAAAATGAACCAATTTCCTCTGCTCCTCCTGCACCAACACCAAGTCCAGTTCTTCCTTCTGCATCAGAAGCGAAGAAAACCAAAGCTGCGGAGTGAGCAGCAATAAAGAAGAGGAAAGCATCTGCTTCATCACTGTCTTCAGCATCGAAGAAGATGAAGATATTGACAAGCTCTTTTGAGTATCCCATTCATGTTGTTCCTGTCTCTAGTATGCCATCAAAGGAACTCGTTCCTTTTGGTGAAGATTATGAGATCCTAAGTGGATCGGATGAAGTCGTTCCTTCCGCTGCTTCTTCAGAGCAGTTGGACGAGGCATCTGAAGAGGCTAAAGAGGCAGGAATTGAAGAATTAAGTGAAGAAGATGATATCCCTTCAACCCATGTCATCTCATCGCCTATGCCTCAGTTCACAGCTGAAGAGGCAGGCGTTGAAGAATTAAGTGAAGAAGATGAAGACGTGGACATTGGGAGCACCACGCCTATGATGAATGATGAATTTTGGGGAAGTCAGCACCCCAACTCTCCTTTGTTCACGCCACTGCAACAAATTCCTCAGTCCCCAGTGCACACTAAAGTTCAAATGGGCTCTGAAGAACCTCACACCACTCCTTCCATTCCTGAAGAAATTCCAGACACTAGTGCTGATGAAAATGTTGATGAAGAAAAGAAGACCCAGGATGCAACTGAAGCAGAAACTGAAATTCCTCAGCCTATGGTGCCTGAGAATGTGATTCCTGAGCCTCTGATGACTTTGACTGATACTCCTCAGCCCAAGCAGAAGAATCCCTTCTCTAAGAAGCAAAACTTCAAGGCTGATGACTTCTTCCACGAGCATGTGTTCTTCACAGATTTCAATCCCTATGACTCTGCTCGCCTACGAAGGAAGCGTTTCTGGACTGCAAGCCAAGAAAACTTCTATTCTTCACTGCTTTTTGATAAGGACAAAGTCTTCGACCATGAGCATATTCCTCATGTGGACATGGAATCGCTGTCGTGCTTCACACCAGTTCTCAGCGTTCTTCACGACGCTGGATTGCTCAACTTATGCACTGATATCTGTGATTGGAATGAAGAGCTAATTCTTCAGTTCTATGTGACGCTGCACATCACAGGAAATGCTGAAGATGTGAACTCTTGGGTGTTGTACTGGATGACAGAAAACACTCACTTTAAAGCATCGTCCTCTGAGTTGTATCATACCCTGCCTGACAGTCCTCCCCTTGAAGGTGCTCGTTGTATATATCATGAACCTGAACTCACTGATCACTATATGCAAGTGTTGATGAAGCCACTGAAGCCTGGTCAAGCCCCAAGGCTCAAATTCCTCGTGAAGGAATTGCTATATGTGCCACGGACTGTCTATCGCATTCTGACCAAGACTTTGAGTCCAATCAAGGTCCACGATTCGAATGAAGAAGAGGTCATTGGCATCATGAAGAATCTGTTGTTTAACATCATTCATGGCATTCCTGTCAACTACCATGATTTCTTCATGAGGACTCTGTCCAATGTTGCATTGTCCCCTTTTGAATTGAAGCCTTACGCTCCCTGGATTATGAGATTCCTCAGATTAAGGTCTTCAATCAATTACAAGGCTGACACACTCAACCATGGCAACTACTTGCCCCCCATTGAAGTCCTCAAGCGGACATTTTCCTCAACTGATGAAAAGGGCAAGGCTACTGTTGTTATTGATGAAGGCATTCGTCCATTGGATGGTTAGTTCCGCAAAGCTGCATCTTACTCCACCAATGATGACTCTGTCACTCATGACTCTGCCACCAATGCCTCAAAGCAAAATCCGCAAGGCACAGCTCCAAGGGTGATGACAGATCATGAGCTTCTCCTCGGTCGTCACCAGAAGTTCAATCGCAACCACAAATGGGTTAAGCGTCAATTTGGTTCAATTCTTCACAACATGACTGGTACGCACAATTCAGTGAAGAAGAACCACTACTACCTCCATGAATTATTCAATCGTACCTGGGATGTTCTGTCTCATCTTTATAGTGAAGAAGATATGAAGCAGATGGGCTTCAAGCAAGACTTTGACTGGTCTCAGCCACCAGCGAAGAAATTCAAGAAAGTCAAAGTTCCTTCCTTGTTAGCCAGCTCATATTCTTCATCACGCGAGACTGATGAGCATGAAGATTTGGACGACACTGCAGCAGACCCTACTTCAACAACCGACCCCAACAACGCTGGCGCTCCTCCATCGACTTCATGATGATATTCTTCAGGGGCGTTAGTCCTTACTTTTCGTCCCTTTTGGTCATTCGATGACAAAGGGGGAGAAATTTGAGTTAGTCTTCAAGCGGGTCTTTATATATGGGCTTTTTTTTGCTAAGTTACAACTCTCGTTCTATTGAAGACTTTGGTTGGATCGAGTTGTAAACTTAAACCCGGTGGTGGTCTGATACTTTTGCTTTATTCTTCTGCATGCTATTTCCTCATATATGTTAATGCACGCATGCTGAATTACATCAGTCACCATATTTCATCATGCTTTTCAAATTCTTCATATCAAATGTTAAATGCGTGTATGAATTACAAGATATAGGGGGAGATCTACATGATTGTACTCTTCAAAATGTGCATTGCTTCAAAAGCAAAGTCCTCACTATGCACATCTTCAGGGGCAGTTCTTCTATAACTTGCAATCAAATTCCTCAATATCAGCATTTACACTTCATATGTTTCTCCCTGTTGAAAACTTAACATATATTGTCATCAATCACCAAAAAGGGGGAGATTGTAAGTGCATCTAGTGCCTCTTAGTGATTTTGGTGTATTGAAGACTTATAGGTTAAGGGACTGATGCGTTTGTGAGTGTACATAGGCCTATAAGTCTGTGAGGAGTTTGATATTTACAGAGAAAGTCGACCCCTAAAAATGATTGTCTTCAACTGAAGACTTTGGATTTCTGAAGACTTTCTGAAGACTTTGAAAGTGAAGAAATTGGTGTGACCGTGAAGACTCTATATTCATGCGAGGAATATGAAGCGTGAAGACTTTGTTTTCGTAGTTTCGTTTTTCTCTATATTGAGTCATAGGAAACACCGTACTGTTAAAGGGGGTCGAGGAAAAACTAAAGAAAAGTTTCCAAGTGATGCTCATCTCAAAATCCTACACCTACCAATCCCTTCGAGTGAAGCCATTGGAAATCTCATATAGTTCAGTCAATTTCTTCAGTGACATAGACGAATTTCTTCTGGTCTCTGAGGAATTTGTTTTGACTGAGGAGTTAGGAATTCGCCAGTGCGGATTGCCTACAAGTGAGGATCATGATAGCCCTGAGGAATTTGATTGTCAAATTTCCGACTGTTGATGTGCTATGCGCCAGCTGTCCCAAAATATCTACCCACCTAACGGTCATATCATTGAAGGACATTTATGTTTATCATGTCGGGCTGCTCCCTAGGCTATAAACAGCCACCACCTACAACCACTAGCTGGTTGGCTGCTCCGAGAGAAACTGACACTTGTCATTGAGAGCATCTCATCCTCCGAGGACTTTGAGCGAAAATCATCAAGTGAGGAAAACCCAAACCCAAACACCTGCAAACCCAAGTGATTGAGCATCACTGAAGAAATTGTTCCTGTGTGGATCCGAAGCTTGTTACCTTTGAAAACTGTGCATCTTCCAAACGGTTAGGCGTCATGGTATAGAGCATCCAAGAGGAAATTGTGGATCGCCGAGTGACCGAGTTTATGAAGGTTTGGAAGTCACCTGAAGACTTACCACAAGTGATTGAGCGAGGTCTGTGTGACATTAGCTCAAGGAGAATACGGTGAGGACTGTGTGTCCGGGACTGTGTGTCCTCAGGTTTAAATACCTAGCCGCTCCAACCAGACGTACAACTGTCACAGCAGTTGGAACCGGTCTACCAAATCATTGTCTTCACCGAGCTAACTGGTTCTATTTCCTCAACCCTTTCATTTCCTTATTACTGTGTTGTGTGCTTGTTCATATCTATTTGAAGATTTTGACTGAAGACTTTCTCAATTTCCTCAGTTTAATTTCTTCAGTCTGTTTGTCTCCATCCTGTTTTATCATGTGCTTACGCTTTCTGTACTTTATGTTTGTTTTCATTTCATCATGATGCCCATGTTCATGTTATGTCATGTATGCATCTGAGTACTTATTTCGCTGCAAGTAGTTTTTCGCTGAGGAATTTACTCAGTGAATAATTCATAAAAATCGCATATTCACCACCCTCTAGTCGACTTAACGCATTTTCACTTACAAAAAACGAAGGAACTTAAAAAAAACCATGATCTGGAAAAAAAATGAAAATCCCCATGTTGTAAAATTAGAGAACATTTTTTCCATAGACCAAAAACAAAAAAATGTCATATGTTAAAATGCCATGATAAAAAATGCAATCTGTTAATAAATAAAAATGTCATCTCTTAATAATAAAATGCCATCTCTTAATAATAAAATGCACTCTCTTAATAATAATAATGCCATCTCTTAATAATAAAAATGCACTCTCTTCATAATAAAAAATGCACTTCTTAATAATAAAATGCTATCTTAATAATAAAATGCACTCTCTTAATCAAAAAAATGACCTCTCTTAATAATAATAATAAATGTCATGTGTTAATAAAAAACCACCTCATAAATAAAATGCAGTGTGACATAGTTTGAAAATTTATAAAACTGCCATGTTGTTTTTCCTAGAGAAAATGCGAGTAAAAATAAAAGAAAAAATATGGGGGGACTGGGAGTCACAGGTGACCCACATGGAGATTTGAGCTGCTGCCAGTATGTTCAGCATCGGATTTTCCCGCCCGTGGAAATCAGCGTCGTCCGCGTGGGAATCATCGTCGTCTGCCACAGCAAAGTTGACGCGCGGCATGTAGCAGCAATAGCGTTGCCGCCTCGTGGAGTAGCGGCATGGCCCGCGGTCTCAGCCCGCGTGCAGCATGCGTTGTCGGCCTGGGCGCGGCAGCAGCAGTGGCGGCAGCCTCATCTAGTGGCGGCATGGCCCACATGCTCTGGCATGTTCCGTCCCGGCTACGAAAACACGTTCTGGGCTGCTGGCCGCCTCGCTGCGTGGCAGCAGGGCCGGCCGCCTCCTATCATGGTGGGAGGCGCCACGTGTCGCCTGCCACCACCGGTGAGGGGGCCTTTTTTGTCAAATGAATCCATATGTAGTACTTTTTGTCAATTCATCTGGTCACGTGATCCTTTTGGACAAAAAATCACTTTCTTCTGCTTAATTAATGAATGAGGCAAAAAAATTGCATCCGCTTCAAAAAAAAATATTTCTATGGGCATACCCAGATCCATCCGGCCATCACATCACCATGAAAAAGAGAAAAATTGACGTACGTGAAGCAAAGTTTGCAATTGCACGATTCAACAGAATGGACGATTACTGACGACCGGCAAGTTAATCCTCAACAGTAGTTATTAATTAATATATAAATAGCCTGGATTAGTTTTCAGGATATAAAATGGGGATGTAGCTCAAATGGTAGAGCGCTTATATATGCTAATAAGAGGCAGGGGGATCGATACCTCCCATCTCCAATTCACCATTTTTACTTTTATTCAAATAATAATTACCAGGAAAAAAAGCAAGGGCTGGAAGCAAGAAATTCCTCGGCCCACCATGAACATAAACAGTTGGCCCATAGAATTTCATAAGTTTCATCATCGATTTTTGTATTACAATAATTTAACTGCGAGCTCCTATTTGACACATTCTGCGCCAAAATTTTGATGTTTCGCACATGAGCCCTGGGATGTAACTGTTCATTTAGCGCTCAGTGCTGTAGCTGATTGTATCAAGTGCTCATATTTCTCTAAAAATATAGCAAGTGATTCCTCCATAAAAACATAAATACTTAACTATTAAAAAATAAAAAAATTGGATGATTTTCTTTGGCACAAACAGAACACTTTATTAATTAAATGTGCACATTAATAAATTTATAGAACATTTAGAAAGCATTGAAGATATTTCCAAATTTGTTAACATTTTAAAGTTTTGGGGGATTAAATTTACAAAAGGTGCACATTTTGTGAAAGGAAACCAATAAAAATTGCTAGAGAAAAAAAAATAATATTGAAATGTCTAGGTAAGAACCTTCCTAAAACCAGGAAAACCAGACTAAACCTTCCCAAAACAAGAAAATTGTAGCCCAATGTATTTCGACTATGATCAATAAATAAAGTGTGTTTAGAATAAAAAAGCAAATATGAAATACCAATTAGGCTCTCCCCTAAACATATTAATTCTCTATGAAACATTGATAATTTCATTTTATATAGAAGGACTTGCTGGCTTAAAACAGTGTAATTTTTCTATTATAGTAAAGGTTGCACCTGCGTGATTGAATGGAATGGACGACTACTGTGCGGCAGGTGCAGTTTAATCCTCAATAATAGTTATTCAATGTATAAATAGCCTAGATTAGCTCAGAGAATAAAACTCGTGGATGTAGCTCAAATGGTAGAGCGCTTATGTATGCTAATAAGATGCAGGGGGATCGATACCTCCCATCTCCAATTCAACCTGTTTTTCTTTTTATGCAAATAATTACAGAGAAAAAAGCAAGGGCTTGAATCTGGAAATTACTCGGCCCACAGTATACATATAGACCTAACATTTGGCCCATACAGGAGGTTGAATTCGTGCCTATCAAATTTTGGGAGTTTCATCATTGATTTATTGTTTTACATTCATAAGTTTCATCATCGATAATTTAATTGGGAGCTCCTTTTTGACGCATCCTGCAGGAGCTCTAAATAGCGAGCCCTAAGGTAGCTGATTTTATCCAGTGATTCCTCGGGTTTTCATTTTTTTTTACAAGATTTCAGTGGATTTTTATGTTTAGTTTTCCAGAAATAGATGAATATATATTTATTTTTTTAAAACGAACATTTTCTAAAAAAATGTGGTTTTATTTAGATGAACTGAACAGTTTATAAAACCTTTTATGAAGTTTTATTTTTTTTTGGAAAAACTTTCAATCTATTCATCTTCAATCATGATAGTACAGTGAATAATAGAAATAATAAAAATTACATCCATATCCATAGACCACCTAGGACGACTACAAGCACTGAAGCTAGCCAAAGGCGCACCGCCGTCATCGCCCCTCCCTTGCCGGAGCTGCACAAAACTTGTTGTAGTAGGCAGTCGGGAAGTTGTTGTGCTAAGACCCTATAGGATCAGCGCACCAGAACAGCAACCGCCGTCGTTGAAGAGTAGTGTATATCGGAGGGATCCAACCTGAAGACACACGAATGTAGATGAACCACGACAAGATCCGAGCAAATCCACCAAGGACGGATACACCGGAGACACACCTCCACACGCTCACCGACAATGCTAGATGCACCATCGAGACGGGGACTAGGCGGGGAGAATCTTATTCTATCTTCAGGGAGCCGCCACTGTATCGTCTTCCCGAACAGGACACAAAACCTAACCAAACTCGTAGGAACATCTAAACCTTTGTGAAGTTTTACATAATCATTAACATTTTTAAGAAACCACTATGATTTTTAAACCTGTGAACATTTTGTAAGTTTTAGGAACTAATTTTAAAAATTGTGGACACTTTTTAAACCCGATACAATTCGGTAGAGAAAAAAAGAAGAATGAAAAAACAGGGTGAGATAATTGTAAACCATTTCATAAAATGGGTAGTGTTAAGATGGTAAGGTAATTGTAAACATGTTCCCATCACTCGATCATGGTGGCAAAGGATCAGTCGGCTTCACCTACGAATTTGCTTTATTTCATGTATACAAGCCCCAAGCCTCATGTCCACGCCCGGTATAGCGACGTGGGTGAAGGATATTTTTTGGGCGCTTGCTAGCGTACAAAAATCAAAAAGGCTTTTCATCGGTCTGAAAAACCAGGAACAATTTACGTAACAACCATCGCCGCAAACCGAAGGCAATTTTTATGGTAAATTCAAACCAAAGTTATGAGTATGACCCATTACGACTAACATTACACATTTATGTTTTTGTTTCTCGAGCCTTGGATTAAATCAAAATATGAAATATGACGTTGAGTCTAGTCCCACACCGATCGTAGGGCAGGGCACGAATTGTGAGGATGGGGTGGCCTTTCCTAAGGCCCTGTACAATGGAGGTGCCTCCACAGGTGCTTTAGGAAAAAAACCAGGTTTTTTTGCTCATGGGCGCTTGACCAGGTGCTTCAGAGAGGCAACGGAAGCCAAAGTTTGCTTCCGCTTGGCACCGATGCTCCAGTCTTTTGATGGTATAAAAAACATATTCCCTCTTCTTAATCACATGTACTGATCCAGCCTAAGCACTTGTACGAGGCACTGCCCATTGTAGGTATCATTTTTTTCTAGGAAGCAAGCAAACTCTCTCTCTTTAAGCATCTGTACATAGCATTCCTCATTGTACAAGGCCTAACAAACCAGGCCTAGTTTGGCAACAACATTTTTTCAAAACCATGGTATTCCAAAACCTAAGTATTTCAATGCATGGGCAATAAATACTTCAGTTTCTAAAAGTCATAGTTTTTCTCAATTTTGATAAAACTGCCAAGGTGTTTGGCAAGTGGCAGTTTTTCTCAGTTTTCTTTGGTATGCATGGACTGTTACATTGTTGCATGCATATTCAGCTACACTCAGGGATCAGCTTGTACTAATAGCCACCGTATGCATTCAGCCTTGCACGAGCATGTTCTCCTAGATGCTACAATATGTATTAGAGTTATCTCTTGTAATCAATCAAAGACCGAGGTAGTTAACACATGCACTGAAGGTCAACGTTTGCAGCTCGTGTATGTGTACGTCCGCCTCTAGCCGGACGTATCGATGGGCTAGCCTCGATTTATGCATCACAGGCGTTGACGGCCAGAAGTTGGACACAAGAGAGACCAATCAGCCAACGCTTTCTCGGTTTTAAAAAAAGAGGTCAGGGCCTTTTTTTAATATACAACAAAAACACCACAATTTTTTAGCTACCACGGTTTGTTAAACTGCAGTATTCTTTTTAATCCAAACGACTCAAAGTATTGAATATCAAAGTTTTTTTTTCAGAAACCACAGTATTCCTCAAAAACCACAAAAATACTTTGGCTTCCAAACGCATCCCAGTCTTCCGGGCGCCACATCCTTTGTATGGGCCGACCCATTTTGATTTTTTTTCCACTGGTTTGGAAAGGTTCCAAAACCTTCCATGAACAGGGTTTTTTTTCTTAGTTTTTCTTTCTTATTTTTTCCATTTTGTTTTTTCTTTTATGTTTCCCCCTTTTTTTCATTTTCCGTTTTCCCTTTTCTTTTTTTCATGTTTGTTTTTATTTTATGAAAGCCTAGGTCTGATCGAGTCGGGTATACCTGGTAATGACGATGTTTTACATCATTACCTTGTTGAAGGTATTGTTCGGAATGCTCAGACTGATTCTTCAGGATTAAAGTCAAGATTCTAACCCTGGGTGGCTGGATCCGATGACGGCGACACTTGAGTGTCGCTCCCTTCCTGAAGGTGTTACTGTTGAAAAATCTCGTCGTCCACGTGGTGTCATGAGATGGTCGGTGCAGATATGGTCATTGATTGCTTCTTGTAAATTGGTAGGAGCTAGGGCCCTACCGGATCTAGGGCGTAGGTTGTAGGGGAAGGAGGGGAAGGACGAGGGCTGGTGCGCGGCGGCCGGCGGCGTGGCGCCGTCCTTGCGACGGGAGCAGTGGCAGCGATGGCAGGAGGCGGCTAGGGTTTAGGTCTCTCGGCTTCCTAAGGGAAACCGAGCAAATATTGATTGCTTCTTGCTTGATTAGATTGATACATATCCTCTCCTTATATAGAGAGGTTTACTTGACTCCTAAGCAAACGACCCTAATAACGATAAGATAATTGGGCTAAGCCCCTAATAACGATAAGATAACTTGGGCCACAGCCCACTGGGCTAAGCCCTAATATGCCGGTCATAACACTCAAATTCTCAAAAATACATTTGGTAACCATTCACATCTTTGGTACTATTAGGGGGAAGAAGCATGCCCTGCAAATTGTCGTCGTGAGACTACGAACTGGAGGACCCAAATTATCTCCTTGACTGCCCTTGAAGATTTAGAAATCGTTGGCTCTGAAGCAGAGGATCATGAGCTTGATTTCTTGAAACTGATATTCCGTTCTGCACCAATGCTTAAAAGAGTGACTGTGAAGCTGTCAGATGAGATCTCGTCGAGTGATGATACAATCACGAAAGTATGCGACATCTTCAGGGAGTACCCTTCTGTGAAATGTAATGTTTATCTTAGCTCTGGTAAGTGAGATGCAACAAGAATATAAAGTCAATCTGTCATTGATTTTCATGCTGTGCAAAATCTCTATAGTTGTTGCAATGTGCCGTTTATATGCCAATTATAAAGTTTGGCTGTACATGTATATATCCAGTTATCACCTTAATATGTTACTAGTTATTACTAATACACAATTGCATGCTTTCAATGCATGTTAGGGGAAAAAAACATATGATATATTACTGCTGAATTTGTGTGCACATTCCCTTGTATTTTTTATAAAACTGAAGCTGATGGCGGATGGGGTTAAAATATTTGAAACTTTCTATGTAGTACCTTGGTTGCGATTTTGCTTTATGCAATCTTCTATATTGGCAATGCCCTTTCTTTTTTGCATCTATACTTAGTAACCAAAGAAAACTTTCTTAGCTGAGTCTACGTTAACTTTGTTGGTCTTTAGGTTTGGCCACCCAAAATTGTTTTGTTCCAGTTACGTTCTGTTGAGCTAGTACTTTGCTTATTTTGTGTCTCTGATGTGAGCATATATTGCGAATTATTTGCTAGTAACAACAATCTTTTACATATAACTGAATGGCTATGTTTGCAAGTTGTGATACTAACCGGAGCTGGTTTGAATTTGCCTCCAAAATCGCCTGCAGACATGATTTCAATCCTTACATGGACAAGATCATCCTTCCCCATGCCGGATATCTCTATATATTAGTTGGTTTCAGGATTTTGCTTGGTTTCTTGGACCCATAAAATGAGGTGTTGTTTCGACGGTGCATTGCTGTTATAGGCTCAGAGTGTTGCAATCTTAGTTAGATTCGGTTGCCCAAATTATTCTGCTGAACCGATACATGCCATGTTGTCCAAGTGATTCTGTTAACCCTATGATTTCCGTTGCATTTCACTGTTTCATTTGATTTCGATGCCCTGGTTCTTTGCAAAAAGTATACCGAACAGCAGAGAATGTCGATGCTTAGTGATCAGCCCAACACCCTACCTTACAAAATTGTGGTCAGTTTCCTCTCGTCTGTCTCTGAACTACTGGGTCACTTTGTAAAGTCTGCATTGACTCGCCAGATTTTTGCCTCAGCTTTCACTTCGTGAAGTCAAGGACTGTCTTCAACAAATCAAAGCCTTCATCTTCTCTGTTTGATGTCGCTATATGTGTATATATATAGTCGAACATCTTGATTCATGTGGTATAAGCAAGATACGAGTGAAGGTTTAGCTGTGTAGGAGATGGCAAATCTTTACAGAGACATTCTTGAACGGGTATATCTTCCTCTCTGTTTAGGCTGATAGTCTATTGGCCATTGCGTACAGAGTAAGGCCCACACTTGTCAGTTAGTAGATCGATCATTGCCGAATATGCGAAGGTCTTACAGTATATATGCAAGGGCCATCACATCACCATGCTGATAGCTCGATAGAATCCTGCAAGAGAAAATTGACGTACGTGAAGCAAAGTTTGCAATTGCAAGATTCAACAGAATAGACGATTACTGACGATCGGCAGGATAATCCTCAACAACAGTTATTAATTAATATATAAATAGCCTTGATTTGGTTAGAGGACAAAAATTGGGGATGTAGCTCAAATGGTAGAGCACTTATATATGCTGATAAGAGGCAGGTGGATCGATACCTCCCATCTGCAGTTCACCATTTTTACTTTTATTCAAATAATAATTACCAGGGAAAAAAGCAAGGGCTGGAAGCAAGAAATTGCTCGGCCCAGCATGAACATATAGGCCTAACAGTTGGCCCATAGAGGAAGCATTCACGCCTATAGAATTTCATAAGTTTCATCATCGATTTTTGTATTACAATAATTCAACTGCAAGCTCCTATTTGACACATTCTGCGCCAAAATTTCGATGTTTCGCACATCAGCCCGGGGCTGGAACTGTCCATTTAGCGCTCAGTGTTGTAGCTGATTGTATCAAGTGCTCAACTTTCTCTAAAAATATAGCAAGTGATCCCTCCATTTAGTATTATAAAAACATAAATATTTAACTATTAAAAAAATAAAAAATTTGGATTATTTTCTTTGGAAAAACTGAACACTTTGTTAAATAAATGTGCACATTAATAAATTTCTAGAACATTTAAAAAAACATTGAAGATCTTTTCAAATTTGTGAACGTTTTAAAGTTTTTGGGACTAATTTTACAAATGGTGCACATTTTGTGAAAGAAAACCAATAAAAATTGGTAGAGAAAAAAATTTAAAATGAAAAATCTGGGTAAGAAAATTGTATCCCAATGTGTTTCGACTATGATCAAAAATAAAGTGTGTTTAGACTAAAAAAACAAGTAGGAAATACCAATTTAATCTCTCCCCTAAAAATATTAATTCTCTATGAAACATTGATAATTTCATTTTATATAGAAGGACCTGCTGGCTTAAAACAGTGTAAATTTTCTATTATAATAAAGGTTGCACCTGCGTGATTGAATGGAATGGACAAGTACTGTGCGGCAGGTGCAGGTTAATCCTCATTAATAGTTATTCCATGTATAAATAGCCTAGATTAGCTTAGAGGATCAAACATGGGGATGTAGCTCAAATGGTAGAGCGCTTATGTATGCTAATAAGAGGCAGGGTGATCGATACCTCCCATCTCCAGAAACAGCCTTTTTTTCCTTTTATGCAAATAATAATTACCAGGGAAAACAAGCAAGGGGTTGAATCTTGAAATTTCTCAGCCCATAATATACATATATGCCTAACACTTGGCCCATAGAGGAAGTTGAATTCGTGCCTATCAAATTTTATGAGTTTCATCATTGATTTTTTTTTTTTTACATTCCTAAGTTTCCTCATTTATAATTTAATTGGAGCTCCTTTTTGACGCATTCTACAGGAGCTCTAAATAGAGAGCTCTAAGGTAGCTGATTGTATCTAGTGATTCCTCGGGTTTTCATATTTTCTCATATTTGTTTTTTTGTTTTACTAGATTTTTGTCAATTTTTATATTTAGTTTTTCAGAAATAGATGGATATTTTTTTCCTAAAAAAACATTTTTAAGAAATTTGGTTTTATTTTGACAAAGCGGACAATTTATAAAGCCTTTGTGAATTTTTTCATAATCATTAATTTTTTTGTAATTTGTGAACATTGTTTAAGAAACCACTATGATTTTTTAAACCTGTGAACATTTTCTATTTTTTGGGAACCTATTTTAAAAACCGTTGGCATTTTTTAAACATGATACAAATCGGTAGCGAAAACAAAAGAAGAACGAAAAAACGGGGTGAGAACCCTCCTAAAACCAGGAAAACCAGACTAAACCTTCCCAAAACTACGACCTGTCTACTATGGGCGATATGTCAACAATGTGCACAACGAGAATCAAATAGAAAATACCAATTTAATTCACTCCCTAAAAATATATTTAATTCTCTCTAAAAACTTTGATAATTCACTTTTATATAGAAGAAATTGTATGTTAAAATAGTGCAAATTTTTGTATCATTAGATATGTTTTGAAATGTGTTTTCATAGTGTATAATAATTATTATACTTTGAAGCAACTTTTCATCAAAAACAATTATGTTCTGAATGTTGCTCCAAAGACGCGTCAATGTCATAAACCAGCGTACCTGTTACATGCACATCCGTTGCTAAGGGATATATATAGAAGTATCATGTACAAGAGCTTAAATGGTAATTTTGTTTTCTGAACATGTATCTCATGAGCACGCCACACAAAATCATATCATATTTCATTCAAAGGCAACGTCGAGCGCAACTACGTAGTGTTCTCCTTATCCCGCTTCCTCCCTGTGCTCCAAAAATTGAGCACCACTCTCTTTCTTCCTTCATGCCACACATCTCCATATCTTGTTAACCCCATGCAACCTGACATGGTGCCACCTTTTCCCTCCCTTCATCTATCTCCACCCTCGCCAAATCTACCTCCATATTTCACATTGAGAAAATTTCACTACAGGTCACCAAACTTGCACTGGCGTTAGCTTTAGTCCCTGTGGTTACAAATACCCGCAATACGGTCACCAAACTTGCTCTAGGGTGTCATCTACGGTCCATTATACGATTTTCTATACGTACGCGCTGAGCTGGCTCGAGTCAACGGCTGCCAACGGTGCGCTCACTGCCACATGCGCTTGCTCGCTCGAATAGGCAGGCAACCCGATTTTTTTTTTTTGCAAAACTGGCAGAACAAAAGATCTCCTCCCCCACCTGGTCGCACACCTGGTCGGATCGAGCCACCCGCGCGGACTGAGCCCACCCGCTGCCCTCTCCCAACCCTAGCCCACCCGCCTCCCTCCGCCACCGCGCTCGCCGCCGCCGCCGCAGCCATTGCCGCCGCCCTCTCTCCACCGCCGCAAACATTGCCGCCGCCCTCTCTCCTCATGTCATCTTCGAGCTCTGTTCGATCTGGGCTACGTGGCCGCTCCGTTGTGGTTCCTTTGATCCCGTGCCCGGATTGTGGTGAGCAGGTCAAGTTCTACCGCTCTGGCACGGACGAGCACGAGGGGTGGGTCGGTCTTCTACAGGTGCAGCAAACACCGGGTCAAGTTCCTCTACCTGTGTGGTAGATCTTTTCTTCACTGGTTCTGCATCAGATTGATGTGTAAGACTGCATTAGGGTTTTGTCAGATTGAACTTGGTTAACTGGCATTAGGTTTGTACTGCAATTAGTTGGTGGTAGTTAACTAAAATTTATAGTTAACTGAACTTTATAGTTAATTGAACTTTATAGTTAACTGAACTTTTTCAGTTAACTGAAAATGCTTTGTTTCTCTGTTTTGTAGGTCACCTGTGATTTCTGGCGTTCGGAGCTAGAATATGTGCAACATCTTGTTGAACATAGGGTTCTTGTTGGTGATGCTGTTGTGGATGCAATAGGAGCAGCTGAGGATAAAAGGGAGGAGCTTGAGAGGAAGAGGACTGAAGCAATGAACACAAGAAGCATAACTGGAAGAGGCATGGCTGGGAGAGGTGCTGGCAGAGTTGATTTTGGTCATTTGGCACCCCTAGTGAGAAGAACTTTGCTACCAAGCAGCAAGTTGCTATGCTGCTTGGATTAGGTAGAGAAATCCTACTACTGCTGAAGCTGGTGATGGCTGCTGTTATGGTGCTTTGTGTGTTGTATTTCATAGTAGTCATGAAGAAGTGAGATGTACTGAAATCAGTAAGCACATCACACTAAGTAGATTATGTAGATTAAGTACTTGTTTTGGGTTTGGATGCATGCTCTGATGGTTGTAATGGTTGCATGCTGTGATGGTTGTAATGGATAACTAATCAAATAATATGAAGACTGGAGTTATGTACCAATGTTGTTATGTTACTTCTTTATTTAGACAGCAACACGGCATGTCTCAATTCAATTCTAATCATTTGACAACATATTACAGTTGAAAACCAAATCCATTGCACTTAAAATTGAGTTGACAGGCAAGACAAAATCAGTTGACAACCAAATCCATTTCACAACATAGTTGGTCAAATTAAGTTTACACAGGGACAAGAACAAGATAAGTTCAGTCAAAATCATTCAGCATACCCTTAAGTTTCTTTATCTTCTCCTTGGTCTCCTCTTTGTGTTTGAATAAGTCACCTATCATGTACTCAAGCTTTCTCTTCTCTTGCTTCAATTGATCCCTCTCCTGCATGACTTGGTCCCTCTCTTTCTGTGCCTTAGCCCTGAATACCTGATAAATGTTTGTTACAGATTTGTCAGTGCTCTTCTTCTTCTCAAGCTCTTCCTTCAGATCAGCCAGAGCAATTTGTGTGTTGCCTAATTGACTCATTGCCTGCTCCTTTTCAGCCACCATCTTGGCAAAATCAAGCTTGAAATGTCTCAGCTCATTATCCATTTTTGTCTTCTCTTCCATGATCTTCAAGTTATGTTCAGCACTCAACACATTTTCTTGTAGCCTTTGTTTTGTCTCCTCTTCATACATGCTCCATATGGTAGCTAGGCTCATCTTCAATGCTTCAGGCCACTCAGGGTCTATCCATTCCACATAGGTGCATTTAGGTACTTCCTATCATCCAAAGAAAAATTCAGTTAAGTGACATTATCCAGTTATCTGCAAATCTTCAGATAAAAGCCACTGTCACTGTAAAATGATGATAAAATGGCACTATTATCTGGATTTGTACAAACCTTGTGTGCACAAGCCAGGAATCTTCTTCCACTGTCAACAGATTGAAAAGCCACATGCTTCTCACACAAAGATCCATGCTCACATGTAAAGCTAGGCAGATCTTTGGCCAGACCAGTCCATTCTTTGCACAAAATTGTTGCTGGAGGCTAAAAAAAGAAAAATTGCATTTGTTAAGTATAACCCCTAGAAGCTGTTTAACACTAGCTGATGTTTAACCCTAGCTGCATGGAGGAGAGGACATGACTAACCTCGCTGGTCACTGAGTCATCTTCAGAAGAGGTTGGGAGATCATCCCAGGACACCATGGTTGCTGCTGTAGACCAGGGGAGCAGGAGTAGAGGAGGAGTGGAGGAAGAAGAAGGGGACCTGGTGGTGGATCTGGTGGAAGAGGAGGAAGAAGAAGGGGACCTGGTGGTGGATCTGGTGGAAGAGGAGGAAGAAGAAGGGGACCTGGTGGTGGATCTGGTGGTTGCTCTGGTGGTGGTGGACCTGGTGGTGGATCTGTTGGTGGACCAAAGGTGCATGCATAATGCAAGTTATAGGGTGTGCAAGTACAAATTTAAACCAGTTGTAGTGTGTGTAGTGTTGCCATTTCAGATAGGTGGCAAAGTTCAGTTAAGCTAACTAAAATTAGTAATAACTGAATTTTTAAAGTTAACTAAATTTGCTGACAAAATTTATACTTTTGAAAAGATTACTGAATTAAAGTTCAGTTAAGACAAAGATAACTGAATTTTTATAGTTAACAAAATTTGCAGAGTTGTCTGAATTTAGTTAACTGACAAAGTTCAGTTAAGACAAAGTTCAGTTCAGACAAAATTCAGTTAACTTATAGCAAACAAGACACTTTTGGCAGCTTCTTCTTTTGGATTGTTGCCTTATATAGCAACAAGACACTTTTGGTCTCATTTTACCTTATATAGCAACAAGTTCAGACAAAATTCAGTTAACTTATAGCATCAACAACATAAACTACTCTATTTTGTAGCACTTCAGCATCAACTAGACAGCAGCATCAATAAGACAGCATCAACAGAGAACATAAAACAGTGGATCAACAGCATCAACAGAGAACATAAAACAGTATGAGATTAATATGCATCATAGTTCAACTGCATCAACAGGTTTAACTGCACCATCACCAACATCTCAAACAACATCAACAACATAGTTCAACTGCCACTTAGTTCAACATTGCCAACAGAAATTAGAAATAACTTATGTGCTTAATATACAAGCACACCTAACAAACTACAGTATTTTATAACTTATATGCTAAAAATTTGTATATTTCAGCAGAGAGGGGCCTTTTGGTGGCCGAGCTACCTGGAGGCCGGTATCTGCGCCGTGTTTTATTGCGCTACGATGTGTGCTGCTTTATTCCCGAATTCCTATACAATCGCGATTAAGTTGAAATACATCGGTGCCACAACCTCATGTGCTGCATTTGTACACGAACCTGATTGTAACACCCAGATGATTAAGCAACAGTAATCACCTCGGTTACTGTGACTAAACTCACGTTGATTCGAACCCGGTCTAAAACAAATTCAAAACAAAAGCAAACGATAAAAAGTTTCAAAAACTAAAACTAAAATGTTCGGGGGTTGTCTAAAATAGCAAACCTAATTATGGTGGGGTGCACAAAATTTTGTAAAATGTTTTGGCATTTTAATTAAACTAAAACAGAAAGTAAGAAAAGGGAAAAGATAAAAAAACAGAAAGGAAAAGAGAGGTGGGGGAAGGAACCCCATCGCCCATCTGGCCAGCCCTTCCCCACTGCCAGCCACCCCCAACCCCCCCACTGCCCTCACCGCCCACCCCTCCCTGGCCGGCCCACCTGCCGGCCACTTAACCCCTCCGGCTGGGAAACCCTAGCCGACCACCCTCGCCCCACTCGTCCCTCCCCGATCCCTTTCCTCGCCTCGCCCGATCTGGATCGGGCCGAGCCCCTGTCAGCGCCCCTCATCGCTGGCGGCCCGCCCCAACCAAGCGCCCTCCTCCCCAGGCCCTCGCCGCCGTCAGGACCCCCTCGTCATCCGTCGCCCCCGCTGGGCACACCGCCACCCTGGGTCAACCCAACCTCCCCGCCTCACCGGACGCCCTCCCCGACGCCGGCGACCGCTTCCGGCTCCTCCTCGCCGGACGCCATCACGCTTCACCGCGCCGCCGCTAGACCCCACGACGCCCTGTGAGCTTCGCCCCCCCCGTCGTTCCCCTCTCCCCCTCCCGAACGACGCCGTCGCCCGGAGCCCCGTCGCCGGCTCCGGCCGTTCCCCGCCTCCTCTCCTTCCCGCCCGAAGGCGCTCTTCCCCGGGTGGCCGTGCTCACCGCCCAGCGCCACGCCGTGCTTCCCCCTCTCTTTCCCGACGACGGCGCCCTTCCCGCCGGACCTCCGTCGTTCCCCCCCCGGCGACGCCGCATGACGCCACGCCACGGTCACCGCTTCCCCTCCGGCCTCTTCTTCCCTCATGGGCTCGGCCCTCCAACCGCCCATGATGGCGCGCCCTCTGTGGCGCCGTCCGGATCCATTCTTTGGCACGGCAGGCGCCAGTGCATAACCGCCGCCCACAGGGCATGCGCTTCGCCCGGCAGCGCCGCTGCCCGTCGGGTTGCGCCCTTGCTTTGCCCGTGCCCTCGCATGCAGGCGTGCTCTAACCGCACCGAGGGCACCAAGAAGGTCCGACCATAAGCCCCCAGACCCAGCGACATGGGGCCCGGCCCACAACGGCAATTAAAAAAAAAAGAGGAGAAGGAAAAATAAATAATTAAAATAATAATTAAAATATTAATTAATTAATTAATTAATTAATTAGAGAATTAATTAACTTAATTAACTCGATTAAACTAATTAATTACGATTAATTAACCTAATCACTAATTAAACCTAATTAACCACTGTTAATTAAATCTAATTAGGTTAATTAGATAACAGAGAATGACATGCGGGACCCACTGTCGGGTTGACTCAGTCAACCCTGTTGATCTCTTGACGTCGGCATGACATCATCTTGACGTCATAAATACATTTTCAATTAATTAAATAATTAATTAAATTCCGAAATTAATAAAATCTTTTAAAATCATATCTTTTAATCCGTAACTTCGGATTAAAATATTTTCAACATGAAAGTTGCTCGAGCGACGAGGCGAATCCGGATACGCAGTCCGTTCGTCCACCACACACCCTAACCTATCGAACCTGCAACTTTTCCTCCGGCTCCGCTCGAAAACCCAAAACACCGGATTACTTTCCGGATGTTTCCTTAACCAGTACCCCTCATACCACGTTAGGGCACGCCTAGCATCGCTTCTTGGCATGTCATGCATCGATATGCATCTGTTTACTTTGTATTCATTGTTTCTTCCCCTCTTCTCTCGGTAGACTCTGAGACCGGCCAGCTGCTGGCTGGCAGTTCGACTACGGTGTTGCGACCCTCTCTCTTGCCGAGCAACCAGCAAGCCCCCTTGATCACCAGATATCGCCTACTCTTATCTACACTGCTTGCATTAGAGTAGCATAGCATATTCTTGTTTTGAGATACTCCTATACTTCGCATAGCTTTGTCCTTGTAACCCATTGTTACCTTACGCAATCCTATATGCTTAGTATAGGATGCTAGTACTTTCATCTGTGGCCCTACTTTCTTGTCCGTGCGCCGTGCTATACTATCGGGCCGTGATCACTCGGGAGTTGATCACGGGTATATACTATATACTTATACATGATACATGTGAGACTAAAGTCGGGTCGGTGATGGAGCACCATGAGTGGATCTTTGTGGCGGAGGCGGCAGGCAGGTTGAGACCGCCTAGGAGAGAGGTGGGCTGGCCTGTTCGGCGTTCGCGGTTACTTAACACGCTTAACGAGGTCTTGGTATTTGATCTGAGTTGGCTCTGAGCTTATACGCACTAACCATCTACGGGAGTAGTTATGGGTATCCGGCGTCGTGGTATCACCGAAGCACTTCAGACGTCGGACGAGGCGCGCGCCGGATTGGACTGGAGCGCTGTTAGGCTAGGTCTGCTTCGGCCGCCCTACTAACGTCTTGGTGTGCTTTCAGGCGATGGGCCGGACCCTGCGCTTTGGTTTAGACCGCGTGTTGGCCTCTCTGTTGTGCCTAGGTGGGGCTGCGGCGTGTTGATCTTCCGCGGCGGGCATGACCCAGAAAGTGTGTCGGCCAAATGGGATCAAGCGTCTTTGGGTAAGATGGTGCACCCTGCAGGAAGTTAATCTATTGAATAGCCGTGATCTTGATAACAGGGCGACTTGGAGTTGTACCTTGAGCTTATGACAACTAGAACCGGATACTTGATAAAACACACCCTTCCAAGTGCCGATACAACGGTGGTCGCTCTCGCTCGAGGATATGAGCAGGGATCGCGGGTAGGATTATTGCTATATGATGTTACTTGGAGGACTTCCGCTTGTCCTCTTCTACTGTTGCAAGACGGTGTCGAAGCGTAGTCTTCGTTAAGACTAGCTATCCCCTCTTATTACGGCTTTCTGCGATTCGGTCCACCGATATGGCCCTTTACACATATATCCATGCATATGTAGTGTAGCTCCTTGCTTGCGAGTACTTTGGATGAGTACTCACGGTTGCCTTGTTCCCCTTTTCCCCTACCTCTACTCGATTGCTGCAACTGCACGATGGAGCCCAGGGAGCGACGCCACCGCCTATGACGACTACTACTGCGGAGGTGCCTACTACTACGTGCAGCCGCCGACGGCGACCGGGAGTAGCCTAGGAGGATCCCAGCGGGAGGCCTGCTCCTCTTCGATCTGTATCCCGGTTTGTGCTAGCCTTCTTAAGGCAAAACTTGTTTAACTTATGTCCGTACTCAGATATTGTTGCTTCCACTGACTTCGTCTATGATCGAGCACTTGTATTCGAGCCCTCGAGGCCCCTGGCTTGTATTATGATGCTTGTATGACTTATTTTATTTGTAGAGTTGTGTTGTGATATCTTCCGTGAGTCCTTGATCTTGATCGTATACATTTGCGTGCATGATTAGTGTACGATTGAATCGGGCGTCACAAGTTGGTATCGAGCCCATCGCTGTAGGAATCCCCTTCCACACTCCTTGGCGAAGTCGAGTCTAGACATTGCAAAAACTTTTACTAAATTGGCTGTGTGCCTTACGGGCCCACGTCGCCATCGGGTGGTACTAGGATCTTTTACTCCTCGACCTTTACTCTGGGACTCGGAACTCTCTTCTACTCGGGTCAAACGATTTTACTAACTATCACTAGGATCCCGTGACCGCATTCACCCCAAAGTTGGATATAGCCTTAGTTGTTCTTGGAATTGTATTTGAGCAATTTCCACACTGTCATTTGACTCCTTTGGAACGTCTTTGTTTTCAGATGGAACCCACGAGGCAGGTCGTGCGCCACACGACGGCCATTGGTGCCTCGGGATCACCTGCGGTGCTAGCCGAGATGATGACCTATTTGGGTTATCGCGGCACCTGAGTACACCGTCTATGAGGAGTACCGGGACTATAACCGGGAGCGATGCCGCGCCATCGTCCACCTCTACTCTCGGAGTACGAGTCCACTCTTGTCTGCACACCGCACATGGTGTTGGAGTGACTATCGATATGGCAGTCCACGATGCTGCTTATGCTGCTCGACACGTCTTCATGCTGAGTATCGAGAGTTGGACACCTCCCCTTCGTGCACATTGCTATCGCGTCGATGTTGGTGAGGAGGTTACTACACCGTTGTCTACTCCATTGTCACCGAGAGCCCTTCCACCACGAACTTTGTTACGCATCCGATGGGCTGGATCGAGCTAACCGAGCTCTTCGCCACGAGTTGTACATCACCCGTCAAGCACCTCTACCGTGCTCGACGCTGATGCACCCTTTGTCCGATCCGGAGAGCTGCGGCGTTCTGCGATCTACCCAGCCAGACCGTGATGCCCCGGGGTGTCGGTTGGCGGACGTGGGAGGCTACTCTCCGCGACTTGGCCCTTTACGCCACCGGACGCCGGATTCAGCACGAGTATCCGCGGCCCCTGTGTCACCGGCGTGGAGGACTATCCGCTGCCGCACTATCAGACTTCGAGCTACAGACTACCTCCATGAGCACCGCGTGGGACTGATGTAGACTTGCTTGTTAGTGTTTGATGTATTCGCCATGAGCTGCGTGCGCCTATGATGTAGTAGTCTATGTAATTGGACTCTATGTATCGAACTCTATGCATGATTCCTTTTGTAAGATATGCCAACTACTATGTAGTTCCCATCATGCTGTTTTCGTTATGCATGTTTCATCATGAATGATTCTTATCCTATGCATGAATTTCTCAAATGTTGAACTACCCCGGTTATATAATAGCAGGATGGTTAGACCAGCTGGTCGTGGTCGTGGTGGCAACTTCCCACCACCGCCTGAGTACATGGCTGGTATGATCCAACAGCTTGAGATGAATCGCCAGTTCATGGAAAACATGATGGCTCAGTTTCCTCGCCCCAATATGAACCAGCACCCAAACGGAACAACTCTGCAGGATTTCATACGCTGAACCCGGCGTGTACCGCAGCTCAACTCAGCCATTTGGATCTTGACGATCGCTCCGTGACATCACCTATGAGATGGAGTCTGCTGATGTAGCCCCGCCAGCTATGTCACCTTTGCATCCTTCTTCTGAAGGGACCCGCAGCTCAATGGTGGGACAGCCACAGGCGTACTCGCCAGTTGGAACACTCATCACTGGCCGGACTTCCAAGCTGCCTTCCGTGCCCGCTTCATCCTCAAGGGTCATGGACCGGAAGAAGCGTGAGTTCATAACCTCACCCAAGGCAACAAGACTGTTGAAGCTTATCGGAGAGTTCCTAGACTTGTCTCGCTATTTGAAGAGGACATTGCAAGCGATGCCGCAGACGGGAGAAGTTCCGTGACGGTCTTCAAGTCGACATCAAGCTCGCACTCCTAGTGCACGACTTTGCTGATTTCGCCACCTTGGTGAACAAAGCTATCAATGTCGAAACTGGTGCTGCAGGAATACAGAGCTCTAACAGCGCAACCGTGACACGGGCTCATCTTGGGCCCGTCCTCGCAGGCGCAAGATATGGATTCCCAACGGTATGTACCAGCCGAATGCACTGCTCCAAGGCAGAACTATGCTACACCTCGTGCGCCTACCACTAAGCAGCCAAAGCTTCCAGCTCCACCACCCCAAGCTCTGTTCCCACTCCCAATAATGGCTTGTGCTTGGTGCGGACAACCAGGGCACCGTGCTAGAGAATGCAACAGAACCAGAATCAATTGGCCCTTCCGGCGGTGGCGGTGGAAACACCCAGCCCCAACAACAATCTTGCCAAGCCTTATGGTCGAGTTCAGGCCAACCATGTTGATCTGAATGAAGCTCAAGACCAACCTGCTCATTGTGATGGGTACACTTCTCGTAAATTCAGTACCGCATGTGTTTTATTTGATCTGAGGGCATATCATTCATTCATGTCGAAGATTTTGCATTCATGCATGGCATTAAAAGTGAAGACATGAATGCTTCACTATTAGTACACACCTGCGGGCCAATGTCGAACCTCCATGATTTGCAGCAGCGTCCCGTTGAAATCGAAGGACTGGAATTCCTTGTCTCTCCCATCATGTCTGAAGTCTTGTAGCATTGACCTCATCACAGGAATGAATTGGTTGAAAGCGCATACTGGCGTCAATCGTTTGCGCCACTAAGACCGTCCATCCGCTTCACCCTTCGATGAAATAGTAGCTACAATGCTCGTCGGTTCAAAATGCCGAGGCAAGGCTCTATGCATTGAATGCATTGAGCGCCGCACCACTCGAGGGTATTGAAAACATTCACGTCGTTCGCGACTTCCAAGGCGTCTTTCTGAAGAACTTCAGGATTCCCCGCTAGAGCTGTCGAATTCGTCATCGACTTGAAACCAGGCACCACTCCTATAGCCAAGCGACCCTACAAGATGCCGCCGCATGAACTCCTTGAGCTAAAGGAGGAAATCGACAAATCTCTTCAAAGTGGCTTCATTCGCCCAAGTTGCTCTCCTTGGGAGCACCTTCTCTCTTTGTTAAGAAGAAGGATGGGACAAACCGATTGGTCCAAGACTACCGTCCTATAAATCAAGCTACCATTCGAATAAGTATCCTCTTCCTCGGATCAATGATCTTTATGATCAATTGGCTGGTTCGTCGTGTTCTCAAACTCGACTTGAGGTTGGGTTACCACCAGATCCGTGTTCGCGAGGAGGATATCCCCAAGACCGCATTTGTGACTCGTTATGGTTCATACGAGTACACCGTCATGTCTTCGCTTAACCAATGCTCCAGCCACCTTCTCTGCTTTGATGAACTATATATTCATGGATTACCTCGACAAGTTCGTCGTGGTTTATCTGGATGATATCTGATCTTTTCCAAGAATGAAGAAGAACATGTTGAACATCTTCGTCTTGTCTTTGGAAAAGCTACGAGAGCATCGACTATATGCCAAGTTCTCCAAGTGTGAATTCGGCTTCCGAAGTAACCTATCTTGGGCATGTCATCTCTAAGGATGGTATTGCCGTCAACCTGAAAGAGTTCAGGCTATTCTCGATTGGACTCCTCCGAAGAGCGTTAAGCAAGTCGAAGTTTTCTCGGTCTCGCCAGCTATGCCGTCCATTCGTCGAGAACTTCTCCAAGATTGCCCAGCCTCGACTAACACTGTTGCATAAGGGCGTCAAATTCCAATGGACAGATAAGTGTCAGGAAAGTTTCCAGGCACTCAAAGACAAGTTGACTTCTGCGCCAGTGCTAGCTCCTCCTGATACTAAGAAGGACTTCGTCATTTACTGCGACGCTTCTCGTCAAGGTTTAGGCGGTGTCCTAATGCAAGAGCGCAAAGTAGTTGCTTATGCCTCTCGACAATTGCGCCCTCACGAAGAGAACTACCCAGTTCATGACCTCGAACTTGCTGCCGTCATTCATGCACTGAAGCAGTGGCGACATTACCTTCTCGGTAATCGTTGCGAGATCTTCACCGACCACCAAAGTCTGAAGTATCTATTTACTCAGCCAGACCTGAACCTCCGTCAGCAGAGATGGATGGAGACTGTTGCAGACTTTGATTTGGGTATTTCCTATACGCCAGGCAAGGCTAATGTAATGGCTGATGCCTTGAGCCGCAAGTCTTCTGCAACCACCTTGAGTTCACCAAGTTCAGCCCCACTTGTTGAAGAATTGAAAGCTGAACCTCCATATTGTTCCTCCGGTGCACTTCTCCCCTCCTCCGGAGTTCCGCAAGATGAATCTCCGTGTTGTTCCCCGAGGTTCCTCTATACCCGGGCTGTTGAACCCGATCTCATGGGCACCATAAAGACAATGCAGGATTTGACTGAAGTCTACAAGATTAAGCAAGACATCAAGAAAGGAAATCCCTCATCCTTCACTATTGCTGATGATGGCGCCTTGTATTTCAAAGGCCGCCTAGTGGTGCCGTGTAAGAAGGAAAACCTGAATATGACTCAGAAGGTTATGAAAGAAGCTCATGATACGCCTCTATGTATCCATCCTGGTAGTACAAAGATGTATCAAGACATTCGTCAGAGATTCTGGTGGTCTAATATGAAGCAGGACATTGCTCGCTATGTTTCTGAGTGTGACGTTTGCCGTCGTATCAAAGCAGAACATCAAAGGCCTGCTGGAACTCTGCAACCTATCTCTATTCCGGAATGGAAATGGGACCATGTTGAGATGGACTTCGTCACTGGATTTCCCAAATCGAAGAAAGGTAATGATGTTATTCTTGTCGTCATTGACCGGCTTTCTAAAGTTGCACATTTTCTGGCGGTCAAAGAAACGATCACTTTGCTAGCCAGCTTGCAACGCTCTATATGTCCGAATTGTTTCACTTCACGGTATTCCCTTTGGTTATCGATTCGGACCGTGGCAGCCTATTCACTTCAAGATTACGGGCAAGTTTTCAAGAAGCTATGGGTACTCATTTATCTTTCGAAGATGCGTTTCATCCGCGGTCACAAGGGCAAGTTGAGCGTGTCAACCAAATTCTCGAAGACATGCTTGAGCTTGTGTCGCTTCCTTCGGCAAGAAATGGGAGGAATCTCTCCCGTATGCTGAGTTCTCTTATAATAATAGCTATCAAGCTAGTCGTAGATGGCCCCCTTCAAGTGTTATATGGACGAAAGTGCGAACCCTCTCGAACTGGTCGAATCGGGAACGTCCACTCTTCGGTCCGGATATTATCCAACATGCCGAAGAACAAGTCCGTATTATTCGCGAGAATCTCAGGACTGCTCAGTCGCGTCAAAAGAGTAATTGTGACCGTCATCACAAGGGCATGGTCTATCAACCTGGCGAAAAGGCCTATCTTCGCGTTACACCAATGAAGGTGCGCACCGCTTGGGATCAAGGGCAAGTTAGCTCCTCGCTATATTGGCCCATTCACTATTACGGAAAGCGTGGAAAAGTGGCTTATCAGCTGGAGCTTCGCCGAACCTTTCTCGGAGTTCACGATGTGTTCCACGTGTCCCAACTCCGACGCTGCTTCAAGGACCCAATCCGAGCGATGGACCATGAAGTGCTCGAATTGCAACAGACCTCTCCTATAAAGAGCATCCGGTCCGCATTCTCGACCAAGCTGAACGCCGCACACGGAAAGGCGATCAAGTTCCTCAAAGTCCGGTGGTGAATCACTCAAGACGAAGCCACACGGGAACGCAAGGATCGTCTTGAGATGAATACCCGCACTCTTTCCTTCTACCTCCTAAATCTCGGGACGAGATTTCTTGTAGTGGAGGAGATTTGTAACACCGGATGATTAAGCAACAGTAATCACCTCGATTCTTTGTGACTAAACTCACGTTGATTGAACCCGGTCTAAAACAAATTCAAAACAAAAGCAAGCGATAAAAGTTTCAAAAACTAAAACTAAAATTTCGGGGTTGTCTAAAATAGCAAACCTAATTATGGTGGGGTGCACAAAATTTTGTAAAATGTTTTGGCATTTTAATTAAACTAAAAGCAGAAAGTAAGAAAAGGAAAAGATAAAAAACAGAAAGGAAAAGAGGTGGGGAAGGAACCCCCATCGCCCATCTGAGCCAGCCCTTCCCACTGGCCAGCCAGCCCCCCAACCCCCCCACTGGCCCCTCACCCGCCTTTGTGCCCCCTCCTGGGCGGCCCAATGCCGGCCACTTAACCCCTCCCATGGTGGGAAACCCTAGCCGACCACCCCTCGCCCCACTCGTCCTCCCCGATCCCTTTCCCCTCGCCTCGCCCGATCTGGATCGGGCCGAGCCCTCCCCCTGTCCCGTCGCGCCATCGCTGGCATGGCCCCGCCCGCCCAACCATGGCGCCCTCCTCCCCACGCCCTCGCCGTCAGGACCCCCTCCGTCATCCATCGCCCCCCTGGGCACCCCGCCACCTGGGTCAACCCTGCCTCCCGCCTCACCGGACGCCCTCCCCGACGCCGGCGACCGCTTCCCCGGCTCCCTCCTCGCCGGACGCCATCACGCTTCACCGCGCCCGCCGCCTAGACCCCACGACGCCCCTGTGAGCCGCCCCCCCCCCGTCGTTCCCTCTCCCCGAACGACGCTGCGTCGCCGGAGCCCGTCGCCGGCTCGGCCGTTCCTCTCTCCTCTTCTTCTCGCCTCGAAGCGCGCTTCCCCTCGCGGCCGTGCTCACCACCACAGCCACGCGTGCCTTCCCCCCTTTTTTCCCCGACGACGGCGCCCTTCCCGCCGGACCTCCCTCGTTCCCCTCTGGCGACGCCCGCCGACGCCACGCCCGCGGTCACCGCTTCCCCTCCGGCCTCTTCTTCCCTCATGGGCTCGGCCTCCAACCGCTGCATGATGGCGCGCCCTCCTGTGGCGCCGCCGATCATTCTTTGGCACGGCGCTGCAGGTACAACCGCCGCACAGGGCATGCGCCGCTGGCGGGCGGTGCCACTTGCCCGTCGGGTTGCGCCCTTGCTGCCCGTGCCCTCGCAGGCGTTCTCAACCGCACGAGAGGGCCGCAAGGTCCGACCCATAAGCCCCCAGACCCATCGACATGGGGCCCGGCCCACAGAACGCTAATTAAAAAAAAAAGAGGAGAAGGAAAAATAAATAATTAAAATAATAATTAAAATATTAATTAATTAATTAATTAATTAGAGAATTAATTAACTTAATTAACTCTGATTAAACTAATTAATTCTGATTAATTAACCTAATCACTAATTAAACCTAATTAACCACTGTTAATTAAATCTGATTAGGTTAATTAGATAACAGAGAATGACATGCGGGACCCACCTGTCAAGGTTGACTCAGTCAACCCTGTTGACTGCTGACGTCAGCATGACATCATGCTGACGTCATAAATACATTTTCGAATTAATTAAATAATTAATTAAATTCCAGAAATTAATAAAATCTTTTAAAAATCATATCTTTTAATCCGTAACTCGGATTAAAATATTTTCAACATGAAAGTTGCTCAGAACGACGAGACGAATCCGGATACGCAGTCCGTTCGTCCACCACACACCCTAACCTATCGAACCTACAACTTTTTCCTCCGGCTCTCTGCCTGAAAACCCAAAACACCGGATTACTTTCCGGATATTTCTATAACCAAGTACCCCTCATACCACGTTAGGGCACGCCTAGCATCGCTTCTTGGCATGTCATGCATCGATATGCATCTGTTTACTTTGTATTCATTGTTTCTTCCCCTCTTCTCTCCGGTAGACTACGAGACCGAGCTGCTGCTTGCCGTTCGACTACGGTGTTGTGACCCTCTCTCTTGCCGAGCAACCAGGCAAGCCCCCCCTTGATCACCGGATATCGCCTACTCTTATCTACACTTTGCTTGCATTAGAGTAGCATAGCATATTCTTGTTTTCAGATACTCCTATCTTCTTTGCATAGCTTTGTCCTTGTAACTTCATTGTTACCTTACCGCAATCCTATATGCTTAGTATAGGATGCTAGTACTTTCATCTGTGGCCCTACTTTCTTGTCCGTCTGCGTGCTATACTATCGGGCCGTGATCACTCGGGAGTTGATCACGGTATATACTATATACTTATACATGATACATGTGAGACTAAAGTCGGGTCGGTGATGGAGCACCCATGAGTGGATCTTTGTGGCGGAGCGACAGGCAGGTTGAGACCGCCTAGGAGAGAGGTGGGCTGGCCTGTTCGGCGTTCATGTTACTTAACACGCTTAACGAGGTCTTGGTATTTGATCTGAGTTGGCTACGAGCTTATACGCACTAACCATCTACGGGAGTAGTTATGGGTATCCGGCGTCGTGGTATCACGAAGCACTTCAGACGTCGGACGACGGGCGCGCGCGGATTGGACTGGAACGCTGTTAGGCTAGGTGCGCTTCCGGCCGCCCTGCATAACGTCTTGGTGTGCTCGAGGCGATGGGCCGGACCCTGCGCGCTTAGGTTTAGACCGGCGTGTTGGTCTCTCTGTTGTGCCTAGGTGGGGCTGCGACGTGTTGATCTTCCGCGGCCGGGCATGACCCAGGAAAGTGTGTCCGGCCAAATGGGATCAAGCGTCTTTGGGTAAGATGGTGCACCCTGCAGGAAGTTAATCTATTGAATAGCCGTGATCTTGATAACAGGGCGACTTGGAGTTGTACCTTGAGCTTATGACAACTAGAACCGGATACTTGATAAAACACACCCTTCCAAGTGCCAGATACAACCGGTGGTCGCTCTCGCTCAGGGATATGAGCAGGGGATCGCCGGGTAGGATTATTGCTATATGATGTTACTTGGAGGACTTCCGTTTGTCCTCTTCTACCTGTTGCAAGACAGGTGTCCAGAAGCGTAGTCTTCGTTAAGACTAGCTATCCCCCTCTTATTCTGGCTTTCTGCAGTTCAGTCCACTGATATGGCCCTTTACACATATATCCATGCATATGTAGTGTAGCTCCTTGCTTGCGAGTACTTTGGATGAGTACTCACGGTTGCCTTGTTCCCCTTTTCCCCTACCTCTACTCGATTGCTGCAACAGGACGATGGAGCCAGAGGCAGACGCCACCGCCTATGACGACTACTACTCTGGAGGTGCCTACTACTACGTGCAGCCCGCTGACGACGACCAGGAGTAGCCTAGGAGGATCCCAGGCAGGAGGCCTGCTCCTCTTTCGATCTGTATCCCAGTTTGTGCTAGCCTTCTTAAGGCAAAACTTGTTTAACTTATGTCTGTACTCAGATATTGTTGCTTCCGCTGACTCGTCTATGATCGAGCACTTGTATTCGAGCCCTCGAGGCCCCTGGCTTGTATTATGATGCTTGTATGACTTATTTTATTTGTAGAGTTGTGTTGTGATATCTTCCCGTGAGTCCTTGATCTTGATCGTACACATTTGCGTGCATGATTAGTGTACGATTGAATCGGGGGTGTCACACTGATGTTCGTTGGTTTGTGCACGTACATTATGTACCCACTGGGCCGTTTTGAATGTCGCACGGGTAGGTGGGCTGTTGGTTGATTAATGATCTTTTGATGGGCCCATGTGAAGCTGCAGATAGCTTCCCATTTACTTCGATAGTGAGCAACTTTTCTGCCTCGCCAGACCATTCATCCCCTTCTGGCGGCAGCTGGGTGTCGATGGATCGCTAAGGACGGGCTGGAGTCCTTCTTCGAGGAAACCGAATCAGGGTAAGCTCCAATTGGCATTTCACTGCTATTTGTTCTAGAGTTGGGAACAAGTTGTGCCTGTAGGCTGTAGAGCATGTTTCCTGTGGTAAGTGGTAACTAGCGTTGTTTGGTTCCACTGCCCAAACGTGTTGGATCTGAACGAGATGATTTCCTGTGACTCGTTATAGATTGATTCCCGGGAGGGATGCAAGTGATGTTCTAGGGGGAGATATTGCTGCTGTGTAGTCGGTCGTTGCTTCAATCCATGAAGCTCGCATGGACTGCGAGGATTTGATTTCCTTGGAACCCACAACTAGCGTCATGGATGCAGAGCACTCCCGCGCGCGGCGGCGCCTTGAGGATGCAGCGCTGGATGGAGATGAGATTGACTCATACAACGGTGCAAGCGAGGTTGTTGCCGATTCAAATGATATGGCTACTGAAGATATCAGCGATCGATGCAACCATCACAGGGGACGGAGATGGAGAGGGCTTCTTCGTCTCAAACTCAAAAGGCTCCTGCAGGACAACTTTTCATAGAAATATTTTTTTCTGGCTCTTAGATGATAGCTTGTTTTGGAAATATTTAGTCAGCAATCCATAGTGGTATTTGAGTATTGTTTGAATATCTATTTGTTTAGAGTGTGCAGTCAGAAATAGTCTGTTTTCTGATTGGAACTGATTGAATGCATGTGCAACATGTTGATAGACTGCAGAATTAGGATCGGTAAGGCAGCAGATGAGAGGGAAATTTACCCAAAAAAAAGATAAGAGGGAAAGTAATCCAAACAGGGTTCCTGTGCTCGAGGCTTCAATACATGCTTATGCTGACAAAAAAACTGGTGATGTTGTTAATCCAGCACTGCCGAAGAGTTTTGATTCGGTCGAGGAAGCTTACGAGTTCTACAATTTGTACTCGTGAGAGATTGAGTTTGGTGTGCGGTATGCTAAAAGCAGGTTGAACATCCATCAGAAAAACAGGCAAGAAATTGCGTGTGCGTGTGCGGTGAGTATTAATGCATATTAGATAGAAGACACTGTTTTTTTTTGTAAATGCGGAATTTCGCAAAAAGAAGTATTTATGGATATTTTTGTTTCACATCTTGTGCAGGTTAAACCATTGCAATCGAATTGCTGATCGACATGGTGTGGCTGCACTGCAATCAAATAGCTGATCTAAAAGTTGTAACAAGGCGCAATGACAGCAGCCATCTAAAAGGACTAAGTTCTGTTCCATATGCAGGGGTCAAGGTCGCAAGAGCACCACTTGTCCGCAACAAGGCGATCTTCCAAAGGCACTGAGGAAGTCGCCTCGATGCTCCAGATGCAGCCTACGAGGTCACAGAAAGAACACTTGCACCAACCAACCCAAGCCAGACTTTCAAGATTGATTTTCAGTACAGCTTGTGCTTGAAGTTCAGTTAAAAAGAATCAGCTGTTTGACAACTCGAAAACAGCATTCGTAGTTGTGAGCCTGTTTCTGTGTCTGTGCCGCTGTTGTGCATGACTTGGTTAGAAAACATGTAATACACTGACTTTGTGATGTTGCTGTGTTCAAAAGTGTGGTTTAACTGTATCAGCGCTGGAAATTCTGATGTTATTGTTTCTTAATTTTATCCTCATGAGCCTAATCTGATGTTTGACGTATGCAAATTCAGCGATAAGAACCTTTTTATTATTGGTGTGCACAATCGCATAGGCAAAAACATTTCACATCTCGACGCGAGCTTCTCCACAATCTGGACACATGATGAGCGGCAAGTGATGATACCTTGCCCTGGATCACACCGACAAAGAGGAAGAAGCCATAGCTAGAACTGTGTTTGAGATGAGGATGGCTGGTATGCAATGCATCTCCGCTATAAATAGACAGACCGCCATTGTCAATGGCATGAAATCCCAACGATCCGCTCAAACGGCTCTCTGCTTCGCACAGGAACATTACGACCGAGTCAATCCCATGTACTTCACCTGGGACACTTCACTATGAACATGTGTGGCCGTTTGATGCCAACTGTGCATGCGAGTCCTCTACATGAGTTGTCACTATTTAATTAATAGCAATACGGGAGGTTGTAGAAGCTTGTCGCTGAAATACAGCAGATACATGCATGCAGGCGCTGACCAACAAAACACGCGACGGCACAGATACCGGCCTCCACGTAGCTCGGCCACCAAAACGCATTTTCGATTTTAGCATACCTAACTAACTACAAATGCATCTTCTTCAAGTTGGCAACTGCATCTTCTTCATCTTCTTCAGTTCTTCATCTTCGGAAGCGCTCCGAGCGGCGAACCTCCATGTCAGCTGCCACCTTCCTCTTCTTATTCCTCTCTCGCTGAGCTGCGACGTCCACCTGTGCTTGCAGGTCCAAGACCACCTCCACCTCATGCTTCACGATGTCAGGAACATCGGGAAGCAACTCGACATGAATGGGGCGGTGCTTGTCACCCTCCCTGGCGACGGGTGATACGTCTCCAACGTATCTATAATTTTTTATTGTTCCATGCTATATTATATTCTATTTTTGACATTATTGGGCTTTATTATTTACTTTTATATTATTTTTGGGATTAACCTATTAACCAGAGGCCCAGCCCAGAATTGCTGTTTTTTTGCCTATTTCAGAGTTTCGCAGAAAAAGAATATCAAACGGAGTCCAAACGGAATGAAACCTTCGGGAACGTGATTTTCGGAACGAACGTGATCCAGAAGACTTGGACCCTGCGTTAAGAAATCAAACAGGAAGCCACGAGGTAGGGGACGCGCCTAACCCCCTTGGTAGCGCCCTTCACCCTTGTGGGCCCCACGTTGCTCCACCGACGTACTCCTTCCTCCTATATATTCCTACGTACCCCCAAACTACCAGATACGGAGCCAAAAACCTAATTCCACCGCCGCAACCTTCTGTACCCGTGAGATCCCATCTTGGGGCCTGTTCCGGAGCTCCGCCGGAGGGGGCGTCGATCACGGAGGGCTTCTACATCAACTATTGATCCTTGTTGTACACACCTTTTGAGTATTTGCTTTTTAGTTTACCACAATCATCCTTGTTGTACACACCTTTTGAGAGAGACACACATGATTCGGAAATTATTAGAATACTCTATGTGCTTCACTTATATCTTTTGAGTTATATAGTTTTTGCTCTAGTACTTCACTTATATCTTTTAGAGCACGGTGGTGGATTTGTTTTATAGAAACTATTGATCTCTCATGATTCACTTAGATTATTTTGAGAGTCTTAAATAGCATGGTAATTTGCTTAAATAATCCTAATATGCTAGGTCTTCAAGATTAGTAAAAAAAATCTTATGAGTGTTTTGAATACTAAGAGAAGTTTCATGCTTGATGATTGTTTTGAGACATGGAGGTAGTGATATCAAAGTTGTGCTAGTTGAGTAGTTGTGAATTTGAGAAATACTTGTTGAAGTTTGCAAGTCCCGTAGCATGCACGTATGGTAAATGCTATGTAACAAATTTGAAACATGAGGTGTTCTTTGATTGTCCTCCTTATGAGTGGCGGTCAGGGACGAGCGATGGTCTTTTCCTACCAATCTATCCTCCTAGGAGCATGCGCGTAGTTCTTGGTTTTTGATGACTTGTAGATTTTTGCAATAAGTATGTGAGTTCTTTATGACTAATGTTGAGTCCATGGATTATACGCACTCTCACCTTTCCATCATTGCTAGCCTCTTGATGCACGTGCATTGCCCTTTCTCACATTGAGAGTTGGTGAAAACTTCGTCAAGCATCCAAACCCCGTGATATGATACGCTCTTTCACACATAAACCTCCTTATATCTTCCTCAAAACAGCCACCATACCTACCTATTATGGCATTTCCATAGCCATTCTGAGATATATTGCCATGCAACTTTCCACTGTTCCGTTTATCATGACACGTTCATCATTATCATATTGCTTTGCATGATCATGTAGTTGACATAGTATTTGTGGCAAAGCCACCGTTCATAATTCTTTCATACATGTCACTCTTGGTCCATTGCATATCCCGGTACACCGCCAGAGGCATTCATATAGAGTCATACTTTGTTCTAGTATCGAGTTATAATCATTGAGTTGTAAATAAATAGAAGTGTGATGATCATCATTTTCTAGAGCATTGTCCCAAGTGAGGAATAAAAAAAAGAGAGAAAGGCCATAAAAAAAAGAGAAGGCCCAAAAAATGAGAGAAAAACAGAGAAGGGACAATGTTACTATCCTTTTACCACACTTGTGCTTCAAAGTAGCACCATAATCTTCATAATAGAGAGTCTCTTGTTTTGTCACTTTTATATACAAGTGGGAATTTTTCATTATAGAACTTGGCTTGTATATTCCAACAATGGGCCTCCTCAAGTGCCCTAGGTCTTCGTGAGCAAGCATGTTGGATGCACACCCACTTAGTTTCTTTTGTTGAGCTTTCATATATTTATAGCTCTAGTGCATCCGTTGCATGGCAATCCCTACTCCTTGAATTAACATCGATCGATGGGCATCTCCATAGCTCATTGATTAGCCTCGTTGATGTGAGACTTTCTCATTTTTTGTCTTCTCCACATAACCCCCATCATCATATTCTATTCCACCCATAGTGCTATATCCATGGCTCACGTTCATGTATTGCGTGAAGGTTGAATAAGTTTGAGATTACTAAAGTATGAAACAATTGCTTGGCTTGTCAATGGGGTTGTGCATGATGAGAGCATTCTTGTGTGACAAAAATGGAGCATGACTAAACTATATGATTTTGCAGGGATGAACTTTCTTTGGCCATGTTATTTTGAGAGGACATAATTGCTTAGTTAGTATGCTTGAAGTATTATTATTTTTATGTCAATATTGAACTTTTATCTTGAATCTTTTGGATCTGAATATTCATACCACAATTAAGAAGAATTACATTGAAATTATGCCAAGTAGCATTCCACATCAAAAATTCTGTTTTTATCATTTACCTACTCGAGGACGAGCAGGAATTGAGCTTGGGGATGCTTGACACGTCTCCAACGTATCTATAATTTTTTATTCTTCCATGCTATATTATATTCTGTTTTCGACATTATTGGGCTTTATTATTCACTTTTATATTATTGTTGGGACTAACCTATTAATCGGAGGCCCAGCCCAGAATTGTTGTTTTCTGCCTATTTCAGAGTTTCGTAGAAAAATAATATCAAACAGAGTCCAAACGGAATGAAACCTTCGAGAACGTGATTTTTGGAACGAACGTGATCCAGAGGACTTGGACCCTACGTCAAGAAATCAAACAGAAAGCCACGAGGTAGGTGGCGCGCCTACGCCCCCCCAGGCACGCCCTCCACCCTCGTGGGCCCCACGTGGCTCCACCGACGTACTCCTTCCTCCTATATATACCTACGTACCCCCAAACTACCAGATATAGAGCCAAAAACCTAATTCCACCGCCGCAACCTTCTGTACCCGTGAGATCCCATCTTGGGGCCTGTTCCGGAGCTTCGCCGGAGGGGGCATCGATCATGGAGGGCTTCTACATCAACACCATAGCATCTCCGATCATGTGTGAGTAGTTTACCTCAGACCTTCGGGTCCATAGTTATTAGCTAGATGGCTTCCTCTCTCTTTTTGGATCTCAATACAATGTTCTCCCCCTCTCTTGTGGAGATCTATTCGATGTAATCTTCTTTTCCGGTGTGTTTTGTTGAGACCGATGAATTGTGGGTTTATGATCAAGTTTATCTATGAACAATATTTGAATCTTCTGAATTCTTTTATGTATGATTGGTTATCTTTGCAAGTCTCTTCGAACTATCAGTTTGGTTTGGCCTACTAGATTGATCTTTCTTGCAATGGGAGAAGTGCTTAGCTTTGGGTTCAATCTTTCGGTGTCCTTTCCTAGTGACAAGTGACAGTAGGGGCAACAAGGCATGTATTGTATTGTTGCCATCGAGGATAACAAGATGGGGTTTTTATCATATTGCATGAATTTATCCCTCTACATCATGTCATCTTGCTTAAAGCGTTACTCTGTTCTTATGAACTTAATACTCTAGATGCATACTGGATAGCGGTCGATGTGTGGAGTAATAGTAGTAGATGCAGTCAGGAGTCGGTCTACTTGTCTCGGACGTGATGCCTATATACATGATCATTCCTAGATATTATCATAACTATGCTCAATTCTGTCAATTGCTCAACAGTAATTTGTTCACCCACCGTAAAATACTTATGCTCTTGAGAGAAGCCACTAGTGAAACCTATCGCCCCCGGGTCTATTTTCCATCATATTAATCTTCCAACACTTAGCTATTTCCGTTGCCTTTTATTTTACTTTGCATCTTTATCACAAAAGTACCAAAAATATTATCTTATCATATCTATCAGATCTCACTCTCGTAAGTGACCGTGTAGGGATTGACAATCCCTTATCGCGTTGGTTGCGAGGATTTATTTATTTTTGTAGGTGCGAGGGACTCGTGTGTAGCCTCCTACTGGATTGATACCTTGGTTCTCAAAAACTGAGGGAAATACTTACGCTACTTTGCTGCATCACCCTTTGCTCTTCAAGGGAAAACCAATGCAGTGCTCAAGAGATAGCAACGGGCGCCACCATATGGACCTCCGGCTCGGGGACGACGGGTGCCGCCACCTTGACCTCCGGCTTGTCGTCAGAGAGGACAATCACCTCCGGCTCCTCCCAGCCAGTCGACCAAGATGAATTGCCGGCGTAGCCAGAGTCGTCGTTGGAGCCAGAGTCGTACTCTGAGTCGGACGAGATGTACTCGGAGACGTCATCGCGCCCGAGGAGGTTGGGCTGGTAGTGGTCCCAGTAGGCCGTGTTGACAGGCGCGGGGACGGCCAGGTCGACGTTGTGGACGCGCTCCATTCGCGAGCCAACGCGCAATGGATCCGGCTGCTGCGGCGCGGTGGCGGACTGGTACATCCACCACCGGGCTCGCTGCCCCGGGTCATCGGAGCGCGTCTCCTGCATCGCGAAGCGGAGGACGAGTGCAGGAGGGATACCTTGGGGGTCGCCGCAGGCGCGGTCCAGCTCGTCATCAGTCATGACCTTGAGGAGGCCACGTGTGTGGCGACGTAGCATCCCAATGCCGGGGAACCACTTCCCGATCTCCGTCAGGTCCGCGCGCATCGCCTTGTCATCGCCTGCGAGGTCATCGATGACCCTCTTCCAAGCGGGGTTGTTCTCCATGTCGTCGGCGGCGAGGGTTTTCTTGGTGCGGGGTAACCGAGGCGACGTGGTTTGGTGCGGGGTGGACTGAAGGTGAGTGGAGAGTGGAGCGGTGGGTGGGTGGGCTTAAAAGCAGAGGAGGAAACCGAAAAGGCATGGGCCACTAGCAACTACTATAGTTAGTTTAGTACCTACCCTTGATCAAAGCACTACTACTTACCCGACTGGCATTGCCCCCAACGTTCAATACCACAGGTCCTGGGTTCGAGACCCGGGCAAAAAAAATTTGTTTGATTTTTATTTTTTTTGTTTAAACAAAATTTAGTACATAAAAATTGAGCAATAGCTCCCAAATTTAGTTTGCAGCAAATAGGGCAATACAAATTCAATCATAAAAATTCAGTGAGCCTCAAATTCAGGTCCTGGGTTCAGTTTGCAGCAAACTGAGCAATACAAGTTCAGTCATAAAAATTCAGTGAGCCTCAAATTCAGCAAAGATGGACACAGAAACAAAATTGCAATGTTGCATCAAATTCAGTTTGAATCAAATTACTTATGTCTCACTGAATGAGCTACATTTGAGCTCTATTAGTTTCTTCACTGAATGAACCATATTTGAGATCAATGAGCATCAAATTACTCAGATTTAAGTTTCTGCCAAAAAATCACTGAATTACAAGTGCAACGGCACTGATTCATCTGAACTCATCAAACATGTTGACTCTTTTCTTCTTGGGCACACGTCCACTTCTTGTTGGTGCACTTGGGCAAACTGATTCAGCTCTTCTTCTCTTGGCCTCTTCTTGTTGTTTCTTCTTTGCTTCTTGATCTTGTTTCTTCTTTGCTGCAATAGCTCTCTTTGCTTCCTGCTCTTCTCTTCTCTTCATTGTTGCCTCTGCCTTAGCTGCAATTGCTTCAATTGCCCTGGCCTCCTTCTCTTCTTGTAATGTTGCTTTTCTTGCTACTGAAGCTTCCATCTTTGCTGTTGTTTCCTCAGCCTTCTTCTTCTGGCTGCCTTCTCTGCTCTCCTGATAGCAATTTCCTGCCTCTTTGCTTTAGCCTCCTCTGCTCTCCTCTCTGCCATCTCATTCATTGCCTCTAGTGCTTCATCTCTCCTAGCTGCCATCTGCCTTTCTTTATCTCTTTTCATCTTCAACAACTTCATGGTCAGGTTGCCACCATTTGTAGCTGTTGTTGTATGTGTTGAAGGTTTGAGAAATGGATGCCTGTAATATGAATGATGAATCTGGCAGAGTGCCTTCAGTTTCTTCCCTAGGTACATGCCTAGACTATTGCATCTTAAGAAGCATTGTATATCCAAAGTCTTGCACCTGTGCACATCCAATCATCACATGCTATCATCACTGGTGTATCATATTAAATACAACCTAAAAGAAATGGACAAAAAAGATTAGAATTTACCTGAAAAACAACTGGTGTATCATATTCATCCTCTTGTTGCTGCACTGGGCAATCATTTTGTGTGGCATTGACATCCTCCTGTGTAAGTTGGCCATCATCTTGTGTGACATGAACCCCCTCCTGTGTGACTTTCTCATCATCTTGTGTGACATGAACCTCCTCCTGTGTGACTTGCCCACCATCTTGTTGTGCCATAACTGGTTCATCATCAGACACATCCTCAGGAATAGCCCTTAGCCCCCTTCTCATTGGTAGTTTTGGCAAAATGCCAGCTTTTCTAGTATTACATCCTTTGATGTTGTGGCCCTGTTCATGGCAGTATGAACATGTTATTGTGCCTCCATGTCTGGTCAGTACCTTTGTACCATCTTTCTTTTCAATCTCATAAGGCTGCTTTCTCCTACTCTTGTTTGAAGGCCTCCCAACTTTCTTTTCATAGACAGGTGGTTTGATTTCACAAGCATTCATCTTCTGCCACTCACTCCTATCTCTACAAGGCTTGATAATTGGCTTGTATGCTAACTTGAATGCTTCTATACTATAACAGGAGTGCACCAAACTCTCTGGGTCAATTCTCTCATGTCTACAGCATGCAATTGCATATGGTGGCATGGAACTCCACTAAGATCCCACCTTTTTCATGTACAACTCTCTTCCTTGAGGTCAGCAATGTATGTCTTGGTCCTGTTGTCAACCTGGAAGATGCCATCACCAGCCCCTAAAACCATGCATGTAGCTGCCAGCTCTATATTCCTTTGAATTCTTTTTCTTATTTTTGGTCATACAGAACCAGGCCAGTTCTCTGCCTCTTTTCTTTTGTTGTAGAATCTGACCATGAGCTGAGTTTTGATCTTCTCAATCATTGATCTGAGATGCTTCTCCTTGGCCTCAAGAATATATTTGTTGAAAACCTCACAGTTGTTGTTCAGAAGGATATCACACTTGACCAAGTCTCTTTGGAAGCCCCTAACCCAAGAGTTGGGTGCTACCTCTTGAGCACTGCGTTGGTTTTCCCTTGAAGAGGAAAGGGCGATGCAGAAAAGTAGCATAAGTATTTCCCTCAGTTTTTGAGAACCAAGATATCAATCCAGTAGGAGGCTACACACGAGTCCCTCGCACCTCCACAAACAAATAAATCCTCGCAACCAACGCGATAAGGAGTTGTCAATCCCTACACGGTCACTTACGAGAGTGAGATCTGATAGATATGATAAGATAATATTTTTGGTATTTTTGTGATAAAGATGCAAAGTAAAATAAAAGGCAACGGAAATAGCTAAGTGTTGGAAGATTAATATGATGGAAACTAGACCCGGGGGCCGTAGGTTTCACTAGTGGCTTCTCTCAAGAGCATAAGTATTTTACGGTGGGTGAACAAATTACTGTTGAGCAATTGACAGAATTGAGCATATCTAGGTATGATCATGTATATAGGCATCACGTCCGAGACAAATAGACCGACTCCTGCCTGCATCTACTACCATTACTCCACACATCGACCGCTATCCAGCATGCATCTAGAGTATTAAGTTCATAAGAACAGAGTAACGCTTTAAGCAAGATGACATGATGTAGAGGGATAAATTCATGCAATATGACAAAAAACCCCATCTGGTTATCCTCGATGGCAAAAATACAATACGTGCCTTGCTGCCCCTACTATCACTGGGAAAGGACACCGCAAGATTGAACCCAAAGCTAAGCACTTCTCCCATTGCAAGAAAGATCAATCTAGTAGGCCAAACCAAACTGATAATTCGAAGAGAATTGCAAAGATAACCAATCATACATAAAAGAATTCAGAAGATTCAAATATTGTTCATAGATAAACTTGATCATAAACCCACAATTCATCGGTCTCAACAAACACACCGCAAAAGAAGATTACATCGAATAGATCTCCACAAGATAGGGGGGAGAACATTCTATTGAGATCCAAAAAGAGAGAGGAAGCCATCTATCTAATAACTATGGACCCGAAGGTCAGAGGTAAACTACTCACACATCACCGGAGAGGCTATGGTGTTGATGTAGAAGCCGGCGGAGCCCCGGAACTGGCCCCAAGATGGGATCTCACGGGTACAGAAGGTTGCGGTGGTTGAATTAGCTTTTTTGCTTCGTATCTGGTAGTTTGGGGGTACGTAGGTATATATAGGAGGAAGGAGTACGTCGGTGGAGCAACGTGGGGCGCACGAGGGTGGAGGGCACGCCTGGGGGGTAGGCGCGCCCCCCTACCTCGTGGCTTCCTGTTTGATTTCTTGACGTAGGGTCCAAGTCCTCTGGATCACGTTCGTTCCAAAAATCACGTTCCCGAAGGTTTCATTCCGTTTGGACTCCGTTTGATATTCTTTTTCTGTGAAACTCTGAAATAGGCAAAAAACAGCAATTCTGAGCTAGGCCTCCGGTTAATAGGTTAGTCCCAAAAATAATATAAAAGTGAATAATAAAGCCCAATAATGTCCAAAACAGAATATAATATAGCATGGAACAATAAAAAATTATAGATACGTTGGAGACGTATCAAGCATCCGCAAGCTTAATTCATGCTCGTCCTCGAGTAGGTAAATGATGAAAACAGAATTTTTGATGTGGAATGCTACTTGGCATAATTTCAATGTAATTCTTATTAATTGTGGTATGAATATTCAGATCCGAAAGATTCAAGATAAAAGTTCAATATTGACATAAAAATAATAATACTTCAAGCATACTAACTAAGCAATTATGTCCTCTCAAAATAACATGGCCAAAGAAAGTTCATCCCTACAAAATCATATAGTTTAGTCACGCTCCATTTTCGTCACACAAGAATGCTCTCATCATGCACAACCCCGATGAAAAGCCAAGCAATTGTTTCATACTTTAGTAATCTCAAACTTTTATAACCTTCACGCAATACATGAGCATGAGCCATAGATATAGCACTATGGGTGGAATAGAATATGATGATGGGGGTTATGTGGAGAAGACAAAAAAGGAGAAAGTCTCACATCAACGAGGCTAATCAATGAGCTATGGAGATGCCCATCGATTGATGTTAATGCAAGGAGTAGGGATTGCCGTGCAACGGATGCACTAGATATATAAATATATGAAAGCTCAACAAAAGGAACTAAGTGAGTGTGCATCCAACTTGCTTGCTCACGAAGACCTAGGGCACTTGAGGAGGCCCATTTTTGGAATATACAAGCCAAGTTCTATAATGAAAAATTCCCACTAGTATATGAAAGTGACAAAACAAGAGACTCTCTATCATGAAGATTATGGTGCTACTTTGAAGCACAAGTGTGGTAAAAGGATAGTAACATTGTCCCTTCTCTCTTTCTCTCTCTCTTTTTTGTTGGGCCTTCTCTTTTTTTATGGCCTTTCTCTCTTTTTTTTTATTCCTCACTTGGGACAGTGCTCTAGGAAATGATGATCACCACACTTCTATTTATTTACAACTCAATGATTACAACTCGATACAAGAACAAAGTATGACTCTATATGAATGCCTCCGGCGGTGTACCGGGATATGCAATGAACCAAGAGTGACATGTATGAAAGAATTATGAACGGTGGCTTTGCCACAAATACTATGTCAACTAAATGATCATGCGAAGCAATATGACAATGATGAACGTGTCATGATAAACGGAACGGTGGAAAGTTGCATGGCATTATATCTCGGAATGGCTACGGAAATGCCATAATAGGTAGGTATGGTGGCTGTTTTGAGGAAGATATAAGGAGGTTTATGTGTGAAAGAGTGTATCATATCACGGGGTTTGGATGCACCGGCGAAGTTTGCACCAACTCTCAATGTGAGAAAGGGCAATGCATGGTACCGAAGAGGCTAGCAATGATGGAAAGGTGAGAGTGCGTATAATCCATCGACTCAACATTAGTCATAAAGAACGCACATACTTATTGCAAAAATCTACAAGTCATCAAAAACCAAGCACTACGTGCATGCTCCTTGGGGGATAGATTGGTAGGAAAAGACCATCGCTCGTCCCCGACCGCCACTCATAAGGAGGACAATCAAAGAACACCTCATGTTTCAAATTTGTTACATAACGTTTACCATACGTGCATGCTACAAGACTTGCAATCTTCAACACAAGTATTTCTCAAATTCACAACTACTCAACTAGCACAACTTTGATATCACTACCTCCATGTCTCAAAACAATCATCAAGCATCAAATTCTCTTAGTATTCAAAACACTCATAAGAATTTTTTTACTAATCTTGAATACCTAGCATATTAGGATTATTTAAGAAAATTACCATGCTATTTAAGACTCTCAAAATAATCTAAGTGAAGCATGATAGATCAATAGTTTCTATAAAACAAATCCACCACAGTGCTCTAAAAGATATAAGTGAAGTAATAGAGCAAAACCTATATAACTCAAAAGATATAAGTGAAGAACATAGAGTATTCTAATAATTTCTGAATCATGTGTGTCTCTCTCAAAAGGTGTGTACAGCAAGGATTATTGTGGTAAACTAAAAGCAAAGACTCAAATCATACAAGACGCTCCAAGAAAAACACATATCATGTGGTGAATAAAAATATAGCTCCAAGTAAAGTTACCGATGGAAGTAGACGAAAGAGGGGATGCCTTCCGGGGCATCCCCAAGCTTTGGCTTTTAGGTGTCCTTAGATTATCTTGGGGTGCCATGGGCATCCCCAAGCTTAGGCTCTTGCCACTCCTTGTTCCATAATCCATCAAATCTTTTACCCAAAACTTGAAAACTTCACAACACAAAACTCAGCAGAAAATCTCGTGAGCTCCGTTAGCGAAAGAAAACAAAAGACCACTTCAAGGTACTGTAATGAACTCATTCTATATTTATATTGGTGTTAAACCTACTGTATTCCAACTTCTCTATGGTTTATAAACTATTTTACTAGCCATAGATTCATCAAAATAAGCAAACAACGCACGAAAAACAGAATCTGTCAAAAACAGAACAGTCTGTAGTAATCTGTAACTAACACAAACTTCTGGAACTCCAAAAAATCAGAAAAAATAGGACGACCTAGACAATTTGTTTATTGATCAGAAGCAATTGTAATAAATATTTTATCACGTTATGGTGATTTTTAACAATTATTTTCGTGAACAGAAAGTTTCTGGAATTTTCTACAAGATCAGATAAGTATCATCCAAGAAGATCCTATAGGTTTAACTTGGCACAAACACTAACTAAAACATAAAAACACATCTAACCAGAGGCTAGAACAAATATTTATTCCTAAACAGAAGCAAAAAGCAAAAAAACTAAAAATAAAATTGGGTTGCCTCCCAACAAGCGCTATCGTTTAACGCCCCTAGCTAGGCATAAAAGCAAGGATAGATCTAGGTATTGCCATCTTTGGTTTTCAATTTTTTAGCGGAATCAAGTTTGAATCCGGGAGGTTCTTTACGTTTCCATTTATATTCGGAAATTTTTTGATCTAAAGAATCCAACCACTTATTGCAAAGAGTAATCAACATATTCATGCGGTGAATATTTCCGCTAACGTTCTTAAGAGGTTCAAGAGACTTTTGTAAAAAATTTGTTACTTCGCAAATTTTCTCAAAAACTTGTGTTTCTTCCTGGATATGATGAGGCCCCTTTTTTGAGGTAGTGTTCCCACTATACCTTCTATAACTTCATGCACAATATGGGGATCAATTTCAATAAAATCGCCTTTGGCAACGCAATCCAAGAGTTTTCTATGCGACATATTCAATCCAACATAAAAATTGCGGAAGCAAAATTCTAAGGTTCACTTCAAAGGTACAATTTCGGTAAGACTCCATCATTCTAGACCAGGCATCTTTTAAGTTTTCTCCTTGTCTTTGCTTGAAGTGAAAGACTTCAAACTCAGGGGACAAAAAAGTAGATAAGGGACTAGCCATGACGACAAGGCAAGCAAAAGAAAAAGAGGCAAACGGAAAAAAGAGGGTGAATAAAGCGGCAAGGGTGAAGTGGGGAGAGGAAAACGAGAGGCAAATAGCAAATAATGTAATGCGGGAGATAAGGGTTTGTGACGGGTACTTGGTACGTTGACTTTTGCGTAGACCTCCCGGGCAACGGCGCCAGAAATCCTTCTTGCTACCTCTTGAGCATTGCGTTGGTTTTCTCTTGAAGAGGAAAGGGTGATGCAGCAAAGTAGCGTAAGTATTTCCCTCAGTTTTTGAGAACCAAGGTATCAATCCAGTAAGAGGCAACACACGAGTCCCTCGCACCTACACAAACAAATAAATCCTCGCGACCAACGCGATAAGGGGTTGTCAATCCCTACACGGTCACTTACGAGAGTGAGACCTGATAGATATGATAAGATAATATTTTTGGTATTTTTGTGATAAAGATACAAAGTAAAATAAAAGGCAACGGAAATAGCTAAGTGTTGGAAGATTAATATGATGGAAAATAGACCCGGGGGCCATAGGTTTCACTAGTGGCTTCTCTCAAGAGCATAAGTATTTTACGGTGGGTGAAAAAATTATTGTTGAGCAATTGACAAAATTGAGCATAGTTATGAGAATATCTAGGTATGATCATGTATATAGGCATCACGTCCGAGACAAATAGACCGACTCCTGCCTGCATCTACTACTATTACTCCACATATCGACCGCTATCCAGCATGCATCTAGAGTATTAAGTTCATAAGAACAGAGTAACGCTTTAAGCAAGATGACATGATGTAGAGGGATAAATTCATGCAATATGATAGAAAACCCATCTTGTTATCCTCGATGGCAACAATACAATACGTGCCTTGCTGCCCCTACTGTCACTGGGAAAGGACGCCGCAAGATTGAACCCAAAGCTAAGCACTTCTCCCATTGCAATAAAGATCAATCTAGTAGGCCAAACCAAACTGATAATTCGAAGAGACTTGCAAAGATAACCAATCATACATAAAAGAATTGTAGGACCTTGAAGTATGTCTAGAGGGGGGGTGATTAGACTACTTGACCAATTAAAAACTTAACCTTTTCCCAATTTTAGACTTTGGCAGATTTTAGCTATCTTTGCACAAGTCAAGCAATCTTCACACAATTCAAGCAAGCATGCAAAGAGTATATGAGCAGCGGAATTTAAAGCATGCAACTTGCAAGAAAGTAAAGGGAAGGGTTTGGAGGATTCAAACGCAATTGGAGACACGGATGTTTTTGTCGTGGTTCCGATAGGTGGTGCTATCGTACATCCACGTTGATGGAGACTTCAACCCACGAAGGGTAACAGTTATGCTGAGTCCACGGAGGGCTCCACCCACGAAGGGTCCACGAAGAAGCAACCTTGTCTATCCCACCATGGCCGTCGCCCTCGAAGGACTTGCCTCACTAGCGGTAGATCTTCATGAAGTAGGCGATCTCCTTTCCCTTACAAACTCCTTGGTCCAACTCCACAATCTTGTCGGAGGCTCCCAAGTGACACCTAGCCAATCTAGGAGACACCACTCTCCAAGAAGTAACAAATGGTGTGTTGATGATGAACTCCTTGCTCTTGTGCTTCAAATGATAGTCTCCCCAACACTCAACTCTCTCTCATAGGATTTGGATCTGGTGGAAAGAAGATTTGAGTGGAAAGCAACTTGGGGAAGGCTAGAGATCAAGATTCATGTGGTTGGAATGGAATATCTTGGCATCAACACATGAGTAGGTGGTTCTCTCTCGGAACTGGTAAGTTGGAAGTGTAGGTTTGTTCTGATGGCTCTCTCCATGAATGAAGAGGAGGTGGAGGGGTATATATAGCCTCCACACAAAATCTAACCGTTACACACAATTTACCAAACTCGGTGGGACCGAATCAACAAACTCGGTCGGACCGATTCAGTAAACCTAGTGACCGTTAGTGATTTAGGTGGGACCGACATGCAACTCGGTAGGACCGATATGGTTAGGGTTAGGGCATAACGTAATCTCGGTGAGACCGATTACACAAACTCGGTGAGACCGATTTTGGTAATTAGCTAACCAGAGAGTTGGTCAGGTAAACTCGGTGGGACCGATTCGCTCTTTCGATGAGATCGAAATGTTACGAAAGGGAAACAGAGAGTTTACATTGCAATCTCGGTGGGACCGATCGCTCACTTCGGTTAGACCAAAACGTTACGAAGGGAAACAGAGAGATTACAATCCCATCTCGGTTAGACCGAGATCCCTATCGGTGAAACCGATTTGCCTAGGGTTTGTGGGAGTGGCTATGACATTCGAACTCGGTGGCGCCGGATAGAAAGAATCGGTAGGACCGATTTTGACTTTAGGTTTAGGTCATATGTGGATGTGAGAAGGTAGTTGAGGGTTTTGGAGCATATCACTAAGCACATGAAGCAAGAGGCTCATCAAGCAACACCTCATCCCTCCTTAATAGTATTGGCTTTTCCTATAGACTCAATGTGATCTTGGATCACTAAAATGTAAAATGTAGAGTCTTGAGCTTTTAAGCTTAGTCAATCCTTTGTCCTTAATATTTTGAGGGATCCACTTTCATCATCCATGCCTTGCCATTCATTGAGCTTTCCTGAAATATTTGTCTTGGAATAGCATTAGCTCAATGAGCTATATGTTGTTATGAATTACCAAAACCACCTAGGGATAGTTGCACTTTCAAGAATTCAGAAGATTCAAATATTGTTCATAGATAAACTTGATCATAAACCCACAATTCATGGGTCTCAACAAACACACCGCAAAAGAAGATTACATCAAATAGATCTCCACAAGAGAGGGGGAGAACATTGTATTGAGATCCAAAAAGAAAGAGGAAGCCATCTAGCTAATAACTATGGACCCGAAGGTTTGAGGTAAACTACTCACACATCATCGGAGAGGCTATGGTGTTGATGTAGAAGCCCTCCGTGATCGATGCCCCCTCCGGCGGAGCTCCGGAACAGGCCCCAAGATGGGATCTCATGGGTACAGAAGGTTGCGGCGGTGGAATTAGGTTTTTTGCTCCGTATCTGGTAGTTTGGGGTACGTAGGTATATATAGGAGGAAGGAGTACGTCGGTGGAGCAACGTGGGGCCCACGAGGGTGGAGGGAACGCCTGGGGGGGGGGGGTAGGCGCGCCCCCTACCTCGTGGCTTCCTGTTTGATTTCTTGACGTAGGGTCCAAGTCCTATGGATCACGTTCGTTTCGAAAATCACGTTCCCGAAGGTTTCATTCCGTTTGGACTCCGTTTGATATTCTTTTTCGCTAAACTCAAATAGGCAAAAACAGCAATTCAGGCTGGGCCTCCGGTTAATAGGTTAGTCCCAAAAATAATATAAAAGTGAATAATAAAGCTCAATAATGTCCAAAACAGAATATAATATAGCATGGAACAATAAAAAATTATAGATACGTTGTAGACCTATCATTGGGTGGTAGCTGCTCAAGCCATTTGTATGCTTCTATGCTGATGACCTTCATTTCGCCCATGCTTGCAGCCCACAGTTCTGGTGTTGTGCTCCTTGCACACTTCCATAACTGGTTCTTAAGAACATCTCCTTTGTGTCTTTGCTGAAAATTCTGCCATATATGCCTAACACAGTGTATGTGCTCTGCATCAGGAAAGTGCTGCCTCACTCCCTTGATCAGCCCCTTTTGCTTGTCTGACACTATAGTCCATGGCTCTGTGTTTAGAATTCCCAGGTCACTCTTCAGGTTTGACAGGAACCATTTCCATGTGTCAGTGTTCTCTACCTCAACAACAACAAAAGCTAGAGGGTAAATGCAGTCATTAGGATCCATGCCAACAGCACACAGCATAACACCTCCATACTTTGTCTTCAGGTGGCATCCATCCAAACAAATGACAGGCCTACAGGCTTGCATGAAATCCCTTTTGCAGGCATCCAGAGAGAAATAACAACTTCCAAATATGCCATCATTGACACCTACATAGAAAGAGCTGCCTGGGTTTGATCTTTTGAATTCTGCTGCATAATCCCACATATTGTTATACTGCTCTAACTCATCTCCTTCAATGACTTTCTTCACTAGTCTCCTGGCCCTTCTAAGTTTGCTCCTTGTGGTTGTCATGTTCTAGTCCTTCTGAACAACCCTTGAAAAATTCTTCATGTTCATGTTTTCATCTGCTCTGAATGAATCAAGATACTTCCCTGCCATGAAGGGGGCAGTGAATGACTTGACACTCCATTTCTTTATGCAGGTATGATTTGGGGTATACTTCTTGATCATGAAGCAGTTGATTCTCCCATCAAATGATGCATACAAAGACCATGGACACCCATCTTCACAAATGCCTTTAACCATTTTCGTATCATTTCTAGGGCACTTGATGTCAACCCTTTCATGACAGCTATACTCCTTGATAGCCCTCCTCAGTAACTCAACACTAGCAAATGTCTGACCCACTTTGAACTCTTGTTTAGCCAGGTCCTCTTCTCTGAAACTTTTGAAATTCAGCTTAACCTTATCTTCATCAGATGAAGGCAAGCACATGTCCACATCTTCAGTAGGATCATCAGCTTATTCTTGGACTGCTTTACCTTTGCCTTTGTCACAATCAACATTCTTGTCAAACAAGTCATCATCATCTTGCAGATCAATGTCTGAATCAACAAATTGTGGAATATAATCTTCATCTGAATCCTGCATTACTGAACAACCAACTGTGTCTGCTGCATCCATGTTCAAACACCTAGAGGATTTCCTGGCCCTAAACCCAAACTGAGATGAAAGGTAAGTTGTTCCTGGTTGGGGTGGACTTGGTATGAAATCAGCTTCTTCTGAATCTGCTCCACTTTCTGACTGTGTTTCATCTTGCTCATGCTCTTGATCATGCTGAGACAGCTCCTGTTCCACTTGAGGGAGCTCAGCCGGCTCCTGTTCCACTACAGTGAGCTCAGCCTGCTCCTCTTGCTGCTGTTGTGTCTGCTCTTCTTGCTCCTCATGCTCTTGATCAGCCTTCTCCTTCTTTGGCCTAATGCCACTGAACCTGACAACTGGAGGATCCTCATCATCAGAGTGAACTTGTACAACAGAAATATATGATCTCATGCTCTCATAATGATCAAGGAATATATGTTGGAAGTGATTGCCATTCAGAACACAATCCTTCATGTTTTCTGTCATAGTGTTGTCCCCTATCTTGATCTCTCTTAATCCATTCGTGTACACTGTCAACCCAGGAACACACCAATAAGCCCTGATCCTGCCCTCAAACTCATACCCAATTTCCTCAACCAGACTAGCAGCAACAGTAGGTGCCCAGTTATCTATGCCACAGTAGTCATACCAAATGGAGTGGCCTTTGTGGTAATCCTTATGCTTGCCTGCACAAAGGAAATAGCCACCATGTATGACCTCAACAGAGAACTGGTTGCTTAGGGGTCCTGCAAAACATTCATTGCAATGTTCAGACAAAGATAAACGAGACATTTATGAATGTTCAGTCAAGCTGAAAATATTCAGTTAATTCCAAAAGTTCAGTTACTGTATCAAACCACCAGTAGCTCAGTTAACTGATTAAGCAGGACCTAACCAAGGGTACTGAGCAAGCAGTAAAGCAATGTAATTGGACCAAAACAAGCAAGGTGGCAATGCACAGTGTCAATGTTCAGTTATTGTACTAAATCAAGTTCAGACATTTCAATATTCAGACAGGTAAATTCAGTTATCTTACAGAGCAAATTTCATACATGTTGCAGAAAGAAAGCATAGATTCATGGCCTCCACCGAACAAATATACGATCTTTCATGGGCAAAACGATCATCTCATGCGCAAAACGATCATCTTCGTATCATGATCAACAACCAGGCCATATAAAGCAAAGAAATAGGGGATAAGCGAGCATGGCCTTCCCCTTGCATGCTCCAAAATCAAACCCTAATTTTGCTCTGCAAACCCTAGATCATCTCCAAATACAAGATCTATAGCCCATCAGAAACCCTAGCTTTGATATGTGGCCCTGCTCAACGTCTGCTGCTAAAACCCTAAACCCTACACCATCCGTGGCAAAAGGGGAGAGAAATAGCCCAAACCCTTGCACCTGTGTGCAATTGACTTGAACGCAAGTTCTTCCCCGGAGCTTTCATGGACAGATCGAGTACAGAACCTGCCGGCGACGGGGACGTACCATAAAGGGGCGGCGAGGCATGCTCGTCACGACGCGTCGGTGTGAGAGGGACGTCACGCAGGCCCCTCCCAAATGGCGCGGACGGCGGCGGCGCAGCGTCCGACGACGAGCTCATGGTGGCGTCGCCACGCTCGCCCACGCCAGAGACGACGAACCACCTCGGCAGCGACAACGAACCAGGGAAGGAGAAGCAAGGGAGGGAGTGGCTCGGTCCGACCCGACCAGGTGGCTCGATCCGACCAGGTGGGGAGGAGATCTTTTAATAACTGCCAGTTTTGCAAAAAAAACCCTGGTTGCCTGCGTATTCAAGCGAGCAAGCGTATGTGGCAGTCAGCACACAATTGGCAGCCGTTGACTCGAGCCAGCTCAGCGCGTACGTATAGAAAATAGTATAATGGACCGTAAATGACCCCCTAGAGCAAGTTTGGTGACCGTATTACGGGTATTTGTAACCACAGGGACTAAAGCTAACGCCAGTGCAAGTAAATGGACCTGTAGTGAACTTTTTTCTTTCACATTGTTTCACTTTGATGTTATTGTCATCCACGCTATGTTACTCTGTCAGCACGTACACGCCTTTTGTAACTAACAAAAATCCCTGCCATAGCTCAGACGGTCTCTCGTGATATATGGCTACTCATTAAGCCCCATGCCGTAAAACTGGTAGTGTTAAGATGGTAAAGTAATTGTAAACCTGTTCCCATCACTCGATCATGGTGGCAAAGGTTCAATCGGCTTCACCTCTGAATTTGCTCTACTCCATGTGTACGAGCCCTAGGGCTCATGCCCAAGCCCTAGTGACGTGGGCGAAGGATATTTTTTGGGCGCTCGCTAGCCTACAAAAATCAAAAAGGTTTTTCATTGGTGTAAAAAGCCAGGAACAATTTATGTAACAACCATCGCCGCAACCGAAGACAATTTTTAGTGTAAATTCAAACAAAAGTTATGAGTATTACGACTAACATCACACATTTATGTTTTTGTTTCTCGACCTATGGATTAAGTCAAAATATGAAATATGATGTTGGGTCTAGTCCCACACAGATTGTGGGAGGGGGAAGAACACGAATTATCGGACGCCACGTCCTTTGTATGGGCTGACCCGTTCAGATTTTTTCCCACTGGTTTTTGGAAGGTTCTAGAACCTTCCATGAACATTTTTTTCTTAGTATTGTTCTAGTTCTTTCCCTCTTTTATCCGCTTCGTTTTCTCTTTTCTCCTTTCTATACTTTTTTTTGTTTTCTATTCTCCATTTATTTTTTCCATGTATGTTTTTATTTTCTATTCATTGTCATTTCTACTCCCTCTATTCCCTTATACAAGGCCAGAAACTCAAATTACATGTACCAAGGTAAAATTTAATGACTGCTTTGTAAGAAAACTTTTCTTTTCGTTAACCGGGATCATTAATACGCCCAGATGTATGTAAGGAAGTAGCACAGTGTTATTATGACTACATGCATGCAAGTATTACATAAGTCGCTAGTACGAGAAAACATCATTAATCTTTTCCTTGATTACTGTTAGTGGCCTCATATAGATGCAAAATGTATTTTTCGTAGTGGCTTGTGCAAGGGAATGGAGGGAGTATTGTTTTTACCTTTTTGTTAATTTCTCCTTTTTTCATTTTGTAAACACCTTTTCAAATTCATAAATAATTATTAAATTCACAAACATTTTCTGAAATCATGAAAAAAGCATGAGCATTTTACAAATTCACAAATATGTTTTCAATTTGTGGACATTTCTTCCAAATTCGCGAACATTTTTTGAAACTATCAACATTTTTTGAACCGCGTGAACATTCTGTTGAATCGGCAAACATTTTTTAAATCAAAATATTTTTAAAAATTTGTAACATTTTCGATATTCACGAACATTTTCTGAAATGCAGGAATATTTTTGAATTCACGGACATTTATCGATCAGCGGAGATTTCTATAATTGATGATAATTTTGAATTTAGAACAATTTTTTGGAATTCTGAAACATTTTACAAATATTCTGAACATTTTTTAATTCACAAACTTTTTTCAAAATCATGAATTTTTTTCCCAACATTTTTTAAAAATCATGATAATTTTTGAATCTACGAACGTTTAAGGATTGTATGTTACTTGACACCCCCCCCCCTCCCGCCCTCTCTCTTCATTTACTATTATGCCACATAAGCAAAGTACTTATGAACCGGGCAAAAAACCTAACAAGGCATGCAAATAATTAATTGTAGGAAATTAACTATAATTAATGGGGATGATCGAGGGAAAAAAAACCCTAGACGACGATCTAGGTCTGGCGGTGCAACACGGTGCATGTGTGCCACCATGCCAGGACCAACATGGTAGACGACCTTGACAGGATCGTGGAAATGATGTGGTGCGGAGAGGACATTTGTTTTTCGAGGGGCGGGGGGGGGATTTGAGATTCCGGAATGTGAGGAGGGGAAAATTATTCCTCTATTTTCCCGCCTACACATAGTCCTAAAAAGATAGGGAGCGACGAGTGAAATGGTTAGGAGGATAGTGGTATACATAGCCCACCAAGGTTCAAATCCTAGTGCTTGCATTTTTTTAAATTTATTACAGTATTTCCGACGATGTGTGTTTGGTAGGAGGAGACGTTCGCATCGACTACAAGAGGCCAGTTGTGACTTCAGCAATCTCAAGATGATATGCCGGCTCAGTATCTCGAAGGTGCTCGTATGGATAGGATGTGCATATATGTTCATATGAGTGAGTGTATGTACGTATATATGAGCGCCTGACCTAGAAGAAAAATGAGTGAGAGGACAAGATCTGAACCTGAAAACCACTGGCCGAGCTGCATCGAGAATAGCTATTTTTTTATTAATTTTCAAAAATATTGTGCTCATTTTATTTTTTTTCAAAAACAATACATAGTAAGCCATCTGGTGACCGACTGGATACAGTCGGCCAAGAGTAGGCCGATAAGTACCCTGTCGGCTGAAACTAACTGGCTTACAGTAGGCCGATTAGTTCTAATTAGCTTTCTACTAGCAAAAGGGCCCGTGCGTTGCAACGAGAGTAAAGAATACCGCACGCTCTCAATTTACAAAAAAGTCCATAATCTGAGTATTTGTAGCTACGGCCAAAACAAAGATGGTCTTTGCCCACAAAAGCGCATGCTCAAGATTTTACATGTCTTCTATTTAAACGCGGCTTGCATGTAGATTTAATACATACAAAGAAACGGCAAATGATCTTCAATTATGTCTCAAGTCCATATTTTGCTGAGATGTTTGTCCACAGTCCGGATCAGTATCGATATGAAAGAAAAACGGATAATGCACTATTGATTGAGATTGCATCCTACATAGTATTTTTTAAATGGTTAACAGGTAAAATAACATAATATTCAGATTCTATATATTTTTCTAATCAAATTCCATACATAACATGTTAAATTAGAGTTACGGTTTAGAAGATATGAATATTTAAAGAAAAACATTTGATATATACTACGGGTTTTTATGTCAGAAACATCAGATTTTTTTTATAAAATAGCATGACGGACTAATGTCAGAAACATTAGTTCTTTTTTAATAAAATAGCATGACGGACTAAGAATACCTATTTTTTTATTATGTACTACGGGTTTTTATGTCAGAAACATCAGATTTTTTTATAAAATAGCATGATGGACTAATGTCAAAAACATTAGTTTTTTTAAATAAAATAGCATGACGGACTAAGAATACCTATTTTTTTATTAGTAGTTATAGATTATAGATTATAGATAAGCTGATAGGTGCCTGCCGCATTTTCTCAGACCTAAGTTTTTGCTTCTGGGCATTAAGGTGGATAAGCATTGCAGTGTAGTCTCATACTCTCGCTGAGATATGTCCAAATCCGAATATCCTCTTAAGCTGTATGTTTCAGCAAGAAAAAACCGCGATTGGTGGCGATTATAATCAGATGAGGATGAGAATGCTGAGTAGGGCCATGCATTGTATGTCGTCAGCCATGAGCAACGGATGTGCGTGCGTGCGTGCATGTGAAGGGGCTCTCAGAGAAAACCATGTGTGCTCCCACTGTTTCCACATGGCTGATCTGACGAAACTGAGGATATACAGGATCGAGATCGATGCGTGCGGCCGCATGGACCCGACGTGTATTATTCCTTGGCGGCTCGAGACATGCTGCCAGTGAGTGGCATTGGCATGTCGTGCTGACCATTGACCGGTCAACTTTGTATGACGAGGAAGGGACGTGGGTGTGCACTTGTGTGGCACGCCGTCGTTTACATCGTGCAACTCACTGTTTAGGCCGGCACACGATGGTGTTTCGTATGCAGCTGCTGGCCGATGACGCTGGCACGGAGTTTTGACCACACCCGGTCATCGCTAGTTTGTGGTGCTGATCCCCTTCCATACCAAAACGTGCACGGCTACCGAGTGAGCGAGACATTGGACTCCTTTTCGCGTGGGAGTCGTGGACACCCAACTTGTCTGTCCTTTTGTTTCTGAAAATGCCAAACGGAGGCCGAGCTCCATAAAGGCCTTTATTTCAAAACTTTAAAATTCAAACTTTTTAATTTCAAAAAATTCTGAAAATAAATACACATATACCTAGATATATAATGTACATGTGTGCAAATTTTCAGGTCAAAATACATTAAAGTGTGAGCTACATAAAAAAAGACAAAATTGGGCCTTTTAGCATATATACAGTTCATCTATAAAGTCCATGATTTTGGTTTTTTTGTACAGCTCGCAATTCAAGGTATTTCATCCTGAATTTTTTCACACATACACTTAACATCTTTGCATACATGTGTATTTTTTTCAGAATTTTTTGAAACTGAAATTTATAAATTTTAAATTATTCAAAATAAAGGGCTTCATGAAGCTCGGTCTCCAAAATGCCCTACTCTTTTGTTTCTTTATTTAATCTAAAGTCGACCGTTGGATTAAGATCCAACAATCAGTCCTCCTGTAAACTTAGCGGTTGCCGCCACCACCTCCGTCTCCACCATAGATCGGTTCTCACTCCTTTGGCCAGCCTCGCCAGCGTCAGGAGGGGTGAGGAAACCGATCTATGAGTGGAGTTCTTAAAAATATACCAATATGAAAAATATGAAATGTATATCATTTGATCCATCTTGAAAAGTAGTTTCACGTTTTATCTATTGGGTATTACAGATGTTATTAATTTATTCTCTAATTTTGGTCGAACATTGAGATGGTTGACTTGAACACCTTATATTCTGTAACGGAGGGAGTAGTGTTTTCATTAGATTGGTTTAGGGTTTGATAGTCGTTATTCTTCTTCACTGGAGATGGCATCGTCTACAATAAATAATTTTCGGCACTTCGTTCGACGACGATGGGATCTCCTTCCCCGCCGTCAATGGTGGTGTTGGAAGATTTATTTTGTCTAGGTATGGTCTTTCAGATGATATTGCTTCGTGAGATCGATTTTGCATTTTTTTTTTCTCTTGGTCGCCAGGAGGAGGATTGCCCTCGCAATATCTGTCTTGACTGCTACGTCCTCGACGCCAATGCTGATTCATATGCTCGGCACCCAACAACACCAGACCTGGCTATTCGGGTTTTTGTCCCTGGTATATCGGTGTTGGTACTCTTGCCGATGTTGGTTGATTACTTTGATGGCAGCGTGCGTGCACCATAGCATTGGCATTGCGGGCTCAAATTAAAACTATGGGAGAAGCATCGTTGGTATTTATAGGTCCGTGGTTTGATACCTATGTTATTTTTCTAAGGCTCCCTTCAATAAGTACAAGATTTTGTCATGGAAGAAGAAAGAGTTTGGAGATCTCAAAGATTTGCTAGTTTCTTTTAGACTTTATTTTGTAGTCGGGACCTCATAATGCTTAAAAAATTATTTTACATATCAATTATTATTTTTCTGTGTAGAGAACATGGATGCTATTTTTTTAAGAACACACATGCATATGTATTAACATTCAACCTTATTTGTAAAAAAAATAGATTCTCTGAATTGATTCACTCTTTTTTTTGAATTTTGGTAAGCATGTGCATCCTGAAGCCAAAACTCCATATGCGATCAGAGCATGGCCTTGATTTTTCATACAGTCTCGTCGTGAGAGCTTTATGTAACACTATGTCCGACCTTTGCCTGGATCCTTTGCTATCGCCTACTGGTGGTTCTGTGTGTCCTCTATTTACACTCCATCATAACTTTGTCTGGCCTTAGTTGAGATATTTTCTTCTGAGGCCTGTCTGTCGGGCTGTCACCCGTCCGTTGTTTCCCATCAACTAACATCCCTTCCAGTGGTAAATTAGCATCCTCTCGGTGCATGCTCGCTGATTTGGCGGCTTCCCCTCCATCATCCTCACCTCACCAAGGGCAAGATAACACAAAGGTTGGGTGTGCGATGGCTAGGGGTTGGCAATAGTGCAGCTCCCTGGTGGTTGAACGCTGCGTTATCTTATGTCGGTCGTCTCGATGTTCCTGCTGCTCGTGTGCTACTGCGGCGACCTCTAAGTTTGCCACCTTATTGTCTTGGTAGTGTTTCCTTGTAGATGCCTCGGCGTAACTTGTGTTGCTCCTCCCAACCACCTATTTTTCTTTAGGTAGCTGGCCTTTGTGTTGTGTTGTAACCTGAAACTATGTATGGGGTGTTTTGTTTTTACCTGTTCTTTGTCCCTAAGGTTGTTTGGCATTTTGGTCTAGTTTCCTTATAAACTACTCCCTCCGTTCCTAAATATTTGTCTTTTTAGAAATTTTAAATGAACTATCACATACGGATGTATATAGACATATTTTAGAATGTAGATTCACTTATTTTGCTTCGTATGTAGTCACTTGTTGAAATCTCTAGAAAGACAAATATTTAGGAACGGAAGGAGTAGATCATGGTTTTTGATCTAGTCTTCCTCATAACCAGGATCATGAGTTTTGACCTGGTTTCCCTCATAAACCGACTCATTTTCTTTGAATACATATCATATTCAAGTGGGGGGAGGGGGTTAGTCTTTAGGTCATCTCCAACACTATCTCCTAAAGCGAACACACCAGCGGCGGAGCTACAGCAAGGCCGAGTGGGCCATGGCCCGCCCAGCCCATGAATTATTTCTATTCTATACCTACTTTTGGGCCATAAAAGCACAAACCCGGTACTTGCTTTCTTCAGCTGGCCCGCCCAATTATTTGAGCCAAGCTCCGCCACTGGGACACACTATCCGTCCGCGGACAGGATGCGAGAGCCTGTCATCCAACCATGTGCCTTCAATAAGCATCAAAATCCAGGCAGCAGAGGTGGGCCAGGCGAAACTAGAAGGCAAAGCACATGGGCTGTGAGGACATGTGGTCCAACTAACAGTGGGCCTAGCGGACCTCCGCATGATGTTTAGGGGTCCCCATTGGATGGCAAAAGTGTGTGGACACCATGGTCCGGACATATAATAGAGTTTTGGGGGTTCACTTTGGAGATGCCTTCGCCATCTTTCGTAAGGTTTCATCATGTTTCAAAACTCAAATTTTAAAAGTAATGAAAATATATTCAAGTGTGACCTTGTTTAAAAGTCGCTAGGAACATAAATATGCAAACGGAAGTTAACTCAGGCTTCCGGTTCAGAAGAAAAAATGATTTCAAACTTTGAAATCACATGAAAAGGCATGGATTTGTGGCTCGTTGCGGGACACTCTAAAACTCTGCCAAAAGCTGTGTGCCCCGAAAATGGCCATCGTGCATGGGAAATAAACTGCGGAGAAATGAGCATACATATCTTCAACCAGATGAATGACTACAACATGCATGAGATATCCCGTGCACGGTAGATATGCATTTTCTCACCGGGTGAAGTGTCGTGCTACTACTAAGTGCTAACCTAGTGGCAGCCTTTGCTTGACAGAGCAGCATCACTCTCGATCGTGATCTCGTCCGAGGAAACTTGGGGTACTGCAGCTGCAAAGACGGAGAGGGCACATGCACGGCCCTGGTTGGCGGGTTGGGGCGCGTGGCCACAACGTCCGTCTGCATCGACCGGACCGACGTGCGCTTGCTTTGCCACCCCTCGGACGCACGCACTCATGCAGAGGCCCGCGGGACACGGCCGGCGGGCGCTCGCTCGCACGCACCGCCCCACTGCCAACTGCCAACCGCCGTCTCCACCTCGGTACGAGCGAAAGGTGGAAGAGCTGTTCTATTTTCTCGGTCAAGTCCCATGCATCGGCAATGTGCATGCACATGCTTCTACGGGCCGTCCCTACGTGTCTAGGTACGCCTGTAGTTTTTTCTTTTCTTTTTTTGCGGGGGAGCCTGTAGTTTATTCATGGGTCGCTGCTGCGTTTGTAAAATGTAAACCCTTCTTTGTTAGGAAATGCCACTTCTGCTTCGGTACAACCCCCCAAACACATCAACGGTTGAGATTACCCCATACCCCTTCATAATAAAGGGCAAGATGGTCTTTTTTGGAAGTAGAGCTCGTATAAGAATTGCACCTCGCGACTGGGCCGGCCCATTAAGCCATGTCCCTCCTACAACGTTCAATGTTAGTGATGTAAAAATACTGAGAAAAAGATGAGCTCGTGAGGAATTGAACTCAAGACCCACCACTTAAAGGCAAGTGCTGCTAACCACCTCATCCCACCAGTATTTGTGGTATTTTCTAGCGCCAAGTATATAAGAAAACACAAGAGCGTTAATATATATATATATATATATATATATATATATATATATATATATATATATATATATATATATATATATATATATATATATATTAAATATTTCTGAAAAATTGAAACTTCTATTGCAAAAAATATGTGAACAATTTTGAAATGCCGAATAGTTTTGACTTTATGAACGAAATTTTAGCAAACATGTTTTGAATTTGAATAAAATTTGAAACATAAACAATTTCTGAACATCTTTCAAACATGTTGTGGTTTTATTTTTCGTTTTTTCCGTAACGTTTTCCTTCTTTTTAATTTTTCTCTTTTTTTATTTTCTTTTCAATATTAAAATCATCAACCTTTTTCTTAAATCCGTGAACTTTTCAAATTCATGAATATTTTCTTAAATTCACGAACTTTGTTTTCAAATCCGTGAACTTTTTTTCAATCCATGAACCCTTTTTAAATTTTATTAACATTTGCCAAAGCCTGTAATTTTTTTTCAAATTCGTGAATTTTTCTTTTCAAAATTGGTGAACTTTCTTAAATCCGGAAAAAAATGATTTGGCCCAACTGGAACCGGACGGGAGCGATGTCGTCGCCTAGTTGAACCAAGGCTGAGCATATTTTATTATTTTCTATTTTTCTCGTTTTCTTTTATTTTGTCATTAATTTATATTTATCTTTTTTGAAAGTTATTAATATTTTTGGAACCTGATAAAAAAATTGAAATATGTTTGGAATGCCATAAAATGTTGTTGTTTGAAATATTATTTACAGTTTTGAAAACAATTCGGGAATTTGAAAAAATGTTCTTCTTTTTGAAATTTTTTATTCACAAATTAAAAAAATGTTTGTGTTTCAAAATTTTGACAATTTTTTTAAAAAGTATGTGGTTTGCAATTTGTGTACAACATCAATTGTTGGGTTCACAATTTTGGAGAAAGTGCTCAAGCTTATAAAATTTTCACAATTTAAATTTCTAAAACTGTTGACAAATTTCAAGAAATTGTTTGGCTATAAGAAAAGTTTCATGTTGATTGATAATGACGAAAATTGCAAATAACATAGACATTCAATTTAGAAAAAACTACATGCTCACAGATGCACCCGTCTCAAACTACATGCTCACGGATGCACCCATCTCACCAAGTCTAGCACACTCCTAAAGTTAGTATTTTTTTGGACTATGGATAAATGACACCAACTTTTGTTGGGCATGCCCAAGGTAGTCCCCAATGCAAAATTTGAACAATTCAAACACCGAATGCACGTTGCGTCACATGCGGGCAGTATTTTAGGGGTTTTCACTGGGAAAACCATAGAAAATGCATATAATATCATAAATCAATTAAACTTATCATGCATGCCTTCCATGGAGATGCCAGTGTGTGGATTTTTTTGGATCCATTTGGTTAATGTGACAAAAAAATGGTTCGAGACTTACACTATAGACAGACCCGAATGGTCCCGGTTGAACATCGTGTAGGTCCTGTCGTGCATGAAATGACACCAACTTTTGCCAGCGTCTGAGTATGCCCATTGAGGGCCTCCATTCAAAATTTGATACAATTCGGACATCAAACGCATGTTGCGTCACGTCCGGTAGTATTTTAGGGTTTTTTTCACTCGGAAAACTCTAGAAAATGCATATAATGTCGAAATCAACGAATCCTGGCATGCATGCCTTCCATGGTGATGCTAGTGTGTGTAATATCTTTGGCTCTATTTGGTTAATGTGAAAAAACGGGTTCAAGACTTACTCTCTGGCAGACCGAACAATCCCGATCAAGCATGGTGTAGGTCCTGTCGTGCATGAAATGACAAAAAATTGCCAGCGTGTGGGCATGCCCATGGAAGGCCTCAATGCAAAATTGAACAATTCGGACACCAAACACAGGTTGCATCACATGCGGGCAATATTTTTGGGCTTTTTCACGGGGGAAACCATAGAAAATGCATACAATGTCAGAAAGCAATGAAACTTGGCATGCATGCCTTCCATGGTGATGCCAATGTGTGGAAATAAATTGATTCCAGTTTATGGACCAGAAAAAAACTGCTTCGAGACTTGCCGTACCAGCAAACCTGAATGAACCGGTTGAACATGGTGTAGGTTTTGTCGTGCATGAAATGGCACCAAATGTTGCCGGTGTATGGGCATGCCCAAGGTAGTCCCAGCATAAAATTTGAATGAATTGAACACCGAACACATGCTACATCACATGCGGGCAGTGTTTTAGTGTTTTTCAGGGGGGAAACCCTAGAGAATGCATATAATGTGAGAAAGCAAAAAACTTGGCATGCATGCCTTTCATGGTGATGCCAGTGTCTGGAATTTTTTTGTCTCCGTTTGGTTCTTTTGGCCTAGACTAGCCGCCACACTCCAGCTACGTCGGTCCGATCTCGTCATTGTTGCTCCAATCTAATCGACGCTACTCCTAGAAGACATCCATCTTTGGACGGTGCTCATGTTCTAGTAGGGGATTCGTCTCGTTGTGCTTCGTTGTTTATTTCTTGTTGTATGGTAGCAAAGTCCAATATATATTGGAAGAAAAAATTGTTTTCTTTGGAAGAAAATTATGATGTCATTTATAAGTAAAATGTTGATGGAAGCATACATCAATCAGAAAGTTGGCCATTGAAATAAATTTCAACATCATAGGAAGCACATGCTCATTTTGTTTGAAGCATATGTATTTGTTGGTTGCACATGTATTCTACACCATCTTACTAATTTTGCATCGAACATGACTCTATTTTGCGTCCTGCCCAAAAGAATGAAGCTTCGGTTACACAATAACCAAGAGGTGTAGGTTTTCACGAAACATTTATGCTTCCTACAGAGTTCAACAAAATTCCGGTTAGACACTAATCATTATTCAAAAAACAACACATTAGGCTTCCTATGCGCCCAAATAATGAATCTCTTACACACTAATCATGTATGCTTCCACCATTACTGCCTGCTGCTTCAAGGGATTACATGTTGTCTACAACCCTGTGTTTCAGTATAGGCTTCCTAGTTTCAATTGAGAATATATACACTTGTTTTTTTAGTTGAGAATATATACATCTGGAGCAATTTTTGGAGTACCTTTATTTTGGAAGCAGATTTTTCTGAATAATATGTTTCCATTCCATGTGCTTCTATTGGGAAAAGAAATGTTTCCATGGCGTTTGCGTTGCTAAGAAAAAACATCCAGAAGCAATTGATTTTCTTTTTGTATATTTAACGGAAGCAAATATGTAATTTGTGGGAACCATTATTTTTTGTGTTTGTTTGTTCGAAGCAATCACAACCTACCAAAACAATTAGTGTAAGATCCTAAAAAAACAATTAGTGTAATTTCTGGGAACCAGTTACTACTTTGTTGCTAGAAGCACATAATTAATTATCTCGATGGAGAGTTTAGAGGGAGGAGATGCTATATACGTGGGAGTGACTAGAAGCACTGATCTAGGAAGGAAAAATTCAGCGCATAACCATCGTGTCAGATCGGACGAACAGTTAAATGTTAATCCAGCGGCCAGCCAGACAAAGATACTAATAGTGCAGTAATGCAAAATATATCACCACTGGTAAGTTGATCTGGTGGTACTGCGGTGCATATTATCACTGGAGGTCTCTAGTTCGAGGCTTGCCTCTTGCATATTTTTTGAAAACTTACATCAGAGAAAAAAAGGTGTAAGTGGGCCGGCCCATGATGGGGCGAGTTGACGTATTTCGTAGACCATTCATCATACATACAAGAATGAGTACTACTGTCAAAAGTCCATATTGCCCTTTATACGTTTTGTGAGGGGGGTGTACCGAAGCGGGCAATAATCGATGCTTTGCTGGAGGGCCGGCTAGCTTGCTGCAGTGCTGCTCATACACAACACAGCATCCCTTGATTCCTGCAGTGTTAGCTACAGTAACGAACTAGGTTCATCAGTTAATTCTCTTTTGCAAACGAAAAAGCAACTCACTCGAGACTTGCTCACTAGACTAGGAGCTAGGTAGAATAGATACAAAGAGGAGGCTCGTGGCTCATCCTTGTAGTTGAAGCCACTTTGATTAGTTTATCATCCTACGATAATAAACCAAGAAAGAACCATACCTACTCTACACTGGCTCCAGCAGAGTGTACTTTTCTATACGCTCTCGTACGTCCGGGCCACATGCGAGACGCGAAACCGCTGCCGCCGTCACCAGCCCGCCCCGTCTCCTCCCCGCTCCATTCCACTCACTGCCGGATCAGCTCGACAACTCCTATAAATCGGCACCACCAACACCAAGGAATCTCCCACCTACGCCTCCAAGAGACCAACCACCCAACAAGATCCATACATTCTCCCGGAATCAACCGGAGCAGGAGCGGTCGATCGAGATGGGGGATCAGGGCAAAGCATCCTCATCGTCGTCGTCGTGCCGCGGCCAGCGGGGTCCGGCAGGGTTCGGGCTGGCGCTGGCCCGGCTGGTGCGGAGGATGCGGAGGCGGAGCAAGATGCTGCTGTGCACGGCGGCTCCCACGGGCGCGTCGTCCCGGTGCCGCCAGTACGACCCGCTGAGCTACGCGCGCAACTTCGACCGCGACGGCTTCGGTTCCGCGCTGGACGACGACGTCTCCGGCGCCGGCCACCTCTGCCACCACTACACCTTTGCCTCGCGCTTCGTGCTCGCCTCCTCCTCCTCCGTCCGGCAGCCGCAGTAGGATGGCGGCCGGCCGGCGAGCGAGCTGGTCGCAAGTAGCACTAGCGTAGCCAGAGCTGCTCTGTTTTTGTTTCAGCTAGCGGAGTAGCTAGATGGTCTGCGTGTTCATATGCGGGGTCGATTTCCAGGCCGGCCTCCTTGTCTCCCAAAATTTGTGACCACTGGAGAGCTGCAGGAAAATTAACCAAGTCGATGAAATCTTGGCCTTTTATTTCAAGATATAAAAGCTAACATTTCTTGAAATCTTGGCCTTTTATTTTCGTCTCTAAGAGCATCTCTAGCAGACCCCGTAAAAAACCCCGACCCGCAAAATAACCGCAAAAATACGGGTCGGCGCGAAAAATCCCACTGGTAGACCCCGCAAATGCGGCCGGCCCGTAAATTTTTTTGAGGGGCGCGGCAAAATCTCGGCTCCAACCCGCCAATCCGCAGGTTTCCGTCTCACCCCTACGGTGCCCCGTATCGCAGGAAAGCGGTTGGCGGGAGGGACATTTCAGCCCGTGCCCTTTCCCCACCTCCTTCCGCCGCCGCCCGCCATTGGTTCCGCTCATCCGCCGCCAGTGATTCCGGCCAAATCTGCCGGCAGAATTGCACCGCGGGGGCGTCCCCCACCCTCCACCACCGATACGCTGCACCGCCCCTCCCCCCCCCCTCCTCCCCCAGATCCGGCGAGACGAGCCGCCCCTGGTCGCCGTTGCCGCCGGGGATCGACCGCCCTTGAGCCACCCCTAGTGAGAGAGACAGACACCCGCCGGTCACCTTTAAGCAACTAGTGCTCGGAGCGGTGAAACCAGTCTCGCGTAAGCGTACGCGTAATGTCGGTCGGGCCGCTTCATCTCACAATACCGGCGAACCAAAGTATGACATCTTTGGTAAGCAAGATGACTTATATCGCCCACAACTCACTTGTGTTCTACTCGTGCATATGACATCAACGCATAAAACCAGGCTCGATACCTTTGTTGGGGAACGTAGTAATTTCAAAAATTCCCTACGCACACGCAAGACCATGGTGATGGCATAGCAACGAGAGGAGAGTGTCGCCCACGTACCCTCGTGAGACCGAAAGCGAAGCGTTTTAACAACGCGGTTGATGTAGTCGTGCGTCTTCACGATCCGACCGATCCAAGCACCGAACGTCACGGCACCTCCGAGTTACGCACACGTTCACTCGATGGCGATCCCGGACTCCGATCCGGCAAAGTGTCGGGATGAGTTCCGTCAAGACGACGGCGTGGTGACGATGATGATGCTCCACCGACGCAGGGCTTCGCCTAAGCTCGCGATGATATGACTTCTCCGGCGCAGGCTTCGCCTAAGCTCATGACGATATGACGAAGTGGAATATGGTGGAGGGGCACCGCACACGGCTAAGGAACGATCCGTAGATCAACTTGTGTGTGATGGGGTGCCCCCCCCAGATATAAAGGAGCCAAGGGGAGGGGCGGCCGGCCAAGAGGAGGCGCTGGCAGGAGTCCTACTCCTCCGGGAGTAGGATTCCCTCCAATCCTAGTTGGAATAGGATTCACGGAGGGGAAAGAGAGAGGGGCGGCCCACCTTTCCTAGTCCTAGTAGGACTAGGGAAGGGGAGGCGCGCCACCTAGGGCTGGCCCTTTCTCCTTTCCACCAAGGCCCACTATGGCCCATATAGTTCCCGGGGTTCCGGTAACCTCCGGTACTCAGTAAATTCGATTTCACTCGGAACATTTCCGATGTCCAAATGTAGGCTTCAATATATCAATCTTTATGTCTCGACCATTTCGAGACTCCTCGTCATGTCCGTGATCACATCCGGACTCGAACAACCTTGGTACATCAAAACTTATAAACTCATAATGAACTGTCATCGAAGCGTTAAGCGTGCGGACCCTACGGGTTCGAGAACTATGTAGACATGACCTAGAACCATTCTCGGTCAATAACCAATAGCGGAACCTGGATGCCCATATTGGTTCCTACATATTCTACAAAGATCTTTATCGGTCAAACCGCATAACGATATCGTTGTTCCTTTTGTCATCGGTATGTTACTTACCCGAGATTCGATCGTCGGTATCCAATACCTAGTTCAATCTCGTTACTGGTAAGTCTCTTTACTCGTTCCGTAATACATCATCTTACAACTAACTCATTAGTTGTAATGCTTGCAAGGCTTATGTGATGTGTATCACCGAGAAGGCCCAGAGATACCTCTCCGACAATCGGAGTGACAAAACCTAATCTCGAAATACGCCAACCCAACAAGTACCTTTGGAGACACCTGTAGTACTCCTTTATAATCACCCAGTTAAGTTGTGACGTTTGGTAGTACCCAAAGTGTTCCTCCGGTAAACGGGAGTTGCATAATCTCATAGTTACAGGAACATGTATAGGTCATGAAGAAAGCAATAGCAATATACTAAGCGATCAAGTGCTAAGCTAACGGAATGGGTCATGTCAATCACATCATTCTTCTAATGATGTGATCCCATTAATCAAATGACAACACATGTCTATGGTTAGGAAACATAACCATCTTCGATTAATGAGCTAGTCTAGTAGAGGCATACTAGTGACTATCTGTTTGTCTATGTATTCACACATGTATTATGTTTCCGGTTAATACAATTCTAGCATGAATAATAAACATTTATCATGATATAAGGAAATAAATAATAACTTTATTATTGCCTCTAGGGCATATTTCCTTGATCTCCCACTTGCACTAGAGTCAATAATCTAGATTACATAGTAATGATTCTAACACCCATGGAGTCTTGGTGCTGATCATGTTTTGCTCGTGGAAGAGGCTTAGTCAACGGTCGCAACATTCAGATCCGTATGTATTTTGCAAATCTCTATGTCTCCCACTTGGACTTGGTCCCGAATGGAATTGAAGCGTCTTTTGATATGCTTGGTCCTCTTGTGAAATCTGGATTCCTTTGCCAATGCAATTGCACCGAATTATCACAGAAGATCTTCATTGGTCCCGATGCACTAGGTATGACACCTAGATCGGAAATGAACTCTTTCATCCAGACTCCTTCATTTGCTGCGCCGAAGCAGCTATGTACTCCGCTTCACATGTAGATCCCGCCACGACGCTTTGTTTAGAACTGCACCAACCGACAGCTCCACCGTTTAATAAAAATACGTATCCGGTTTGCGATTTAGAATCGTCCGGATCGGTGTCAAAGCTTGCATCGGCGTAACCATTTACGACTAGCTCTTTGTCACCTCCATATCGAGAAACATATCCTTAGTCCTTTTCGGTATTTCAGGATGTTCTTGACCGCTGTCGATGATCCACTCTGGATTACTTTGGTACCTTCTGCCAAGCTTACAGCTAAGCATCGTCAGTCTGGTACATAGCATTGCATACATGATAGAGCCTATGGCTGAAGCATAGGAACATCTTTCATTTTCTCTTTATCTTCTGCTGTGGTCGGGCATTGAGTCGACTCAATCTTACACCTTGTGTCTGGTAAAAACCTTTCTTTGCTCTGATCCATTTTGAACTTCTTCAAAACTTTATCAAGGTATGTGCTTTGTGAAAGTCCAATTAAGCGTTTTGATCTATCTCTATAGATCATGATGCCCAATATGTAAGCAACTTCACCGAGGTCTTTCATTGAAAAACTTTTATTCAAGTATCCTTTTATGCTATCCAGAAATTCATATCATTTCCAATCAACAATATGTCGTCCACATACAATATCGAAATGCTCTGAGCTCCCACTCACTTTCTTGTAAATACTGAGCTTCTCCAAATGTCTCATAAAACCATATGCTTTGATCACACTATCAAAGCATTTATTCCAACTCGAGAGGCTTGCACTGGACCATAAATTGATCGTTGGAGCTTGCACACTTTGTTAGCACCCTTTGGATCAACAAAACCTTCTGGTTGCATCATATACAACTCTTCTTCTAGAAATCCATTCAAGAATGCAGTTTTACATCCATTTGCCAAATTTCATAATCATAAAATGCGGCAATTGCTAACATGATTCGGACAGACTTAAGCATAGCTACGGGTGAGAAAGTCTCATCGTAGTCAACCCCTTGAACTTGTCGAAAACCTTTTGCAACAAGTCAAGCTTTGTAGACAGTTACATTACCATCGGCGTCGGTCTTCTTCTTAAAGATCCATTTATTCTCAATGGCTTGCCGATCATCGGGCAAGTCAACCAAAGTCCATACTTTGTTTTCATACATGGATCCCATCTCAGATTTCATGGCTTCCAGCCATTTCATGAATCTGGGCTCACCATCGCTTCTTCATAGTTTGTAGGTTCGCCATGGTCAAGTAACATGACTTCGAATAGGATTACCGTACCACTCGGTGCGTATTTTACTCTGGTTGACCTCGAAGTTCAGTAGTAACTTGATCTGAAGCTTCATGATCATCATCATTAGTTTCCTCACTAATTGGTGTAGTTGTCACAGAACCGTTTCTTGTGATGAACTACCTTCCAATAAGGGAGCAGATCTGATTATCTCATCAAGTTCTACTTTCCTCCCACTCACTTCTTTCGAGAGAAACTCCTTCTCTAGAAAGGATCCGAATTTAGCAACGAAAACTTTGCCTTCAGATCTGTGATAGAAGGTGTACCCAACAGTCTCCTTTGGGTATCCTATGAAGACACATTTCTCGATTTGGGTTCGAGCTTATCGGTTGAAGTTTCTTCACATAAGCATCGCAGCCCCAAACTTTAAGAAACGACAACTTTGGTTTCTTGCCAAACCACAGTTCATACGGAGTCGTCTCAACGGACTTAGATGGTGCCCTATTTAACGTGAATCGGCCGTCTCTAAAGCATATCCCCAAAGCGATAGCGGTAAATCAAGATGAGACATCATAGATCGCACCATATCAAGTAAAATACGATTCGACGTTCGGACACACCATTTCTCTGTGGTGTTCGGGTGGCGTGAGTTGCGAAACTATTCCACATTGTTTCAAATGTAAACCAAACTCGTAACTCAAATATTCTCCTCCACGATCCGATCGTAGAAATTTTATTTTCTTGTTACGATGATTTTCCACTTCACTCTGAAATTCTTTGAACTTTTCAAATGTTTCAGATTTGTGTTTCATTAAGTAGATATACCCATATCTGCTCAAATCATCTGTGAAGGTGAGAAAATAACGATACCGCGCGTGCCTCAACATTCATTGGACCACAAACATCGGTATGTATGATTTCCAACAAATCGGTTGCTCGCTCCATAGTTCCGGAGAACGGCGTTTTAGTCATCTTGCCCATGAGGCACGGTTCATAAGTACCAAGTGATTCATAATCAAGTGATTCGAAGCCCATCAGTATGGAGTTTCTTCATGCGTTTTACACCGATATGACCCAAACGGCGGTGCCACAAATAAGTTGCATTATCATTATCAACTCTGCATCTTTTGGTTTCAACACTATGAATATGTGTACTACTATCGAGATTCAATAAAAATAGACCACTCTTCAAGGGTGCATGACCATAAAAGATATTATTCATATAAATAGAACAACCATTATTCTCTGTCTTAAATGAATAACCGTCTCGCATCAAACAAGATCCAGATATAATGTTCATGCTTAACGCGGCACCAAATAACAATTATTTAGGTCTAAAACTAATCCCGATGGTAGATGTAGAGGTAGCGTGCCGACCGCGATCACATCGACTTTGGAACCATTTCCCACGCGATCGTCACCTCGTCCTTAGCCAATCTTCGCAATCCGTAGTTCCTGCTTTGAGTTGCAAATATTAGCAATGTAACCGATATCAAATACCTGTGTACTCTGCGAGTATTAGTAAGGTACACATCAATAACATGTATATCACATATACCTTTGATCACCTTGCCATCCTTCTTATCCGCCAAATACTTGGGGCAGTTCCGCTTCGGTGTCCGGTTTGCTTGCGGTAAAACACTCGATTTCAGGCTTAGGTCCAGACTTGGGTTTCTTCTCTTGAGCAGCAACTTTCTTGCTGTTCTTTTGAAGTTCCTTCTTCTTTCCTTTGCCCTTTTCTTGAAACTAGTGGTCTTTTGACCATCAACACTTGATGCTCTTTCTTGATTTCTACCTCCATGGCTTTTAGCATTGCGAAGAGCTCGGGAATTGTTTTGGTCATCCCTTGCATATTATAGTTCATCACGAAGCTCTTGTAGCTTGGTGGCGTGATTGGAGAATTCTGTCAATGACACTATCATCCGGAAGAGTAACTCCCAGTTGAATCAAGTGATTATTATACCCGGACATTTTGAGTATATGTTCACCGTGTAACTATTCTCCTCCATCTTGCAGCTATAGAACTTATTGGAGACTTCATATCTCTCAATCCGGGCATTTGCTTGAAATATTAACTTCAACTCCTGGAACATCTCATATGCTCCATGACGTTCAAAACGTCATTGAAGACCAGTTCTAAGCCGTAAAGCATGGCACATTGAACTATCGAGTAGTCATCGACTTTGCTCGCCAGACGTTCACAACTTCTCGGCGTTGCTCTGCAAAGCAGTTCGGCACCCAGCGGTGCTTCGGGGCGTAATTCTTACGTGCAGCAATGAGGATAATCCTCAAGTTATGGACCCAGTCCGTGTAATTGCTACCATCATCTTTCAACTTTGCTTTCTCAAGGAACGCATTAAAATTCAACGGAACAACAGCACGAGCCATCTATCTACAGTAAACATAGACAAGCAAAAATACTATCAGGTACTAAGTTCATGATAAATTTAAGTTTTAATTAATCATATTTAAAAACCTCCCACTTAGACAGACATCTCTCTAGTCATCTAAGTTATTACGTGATCCAAATCAACTAAACCATGTCCGATCATCACGTGAGATGGAGTAGTTTCAATGGTGAACATCACTATGTTGATCATATCTACTATATGATTCACGCCGACCTTCGGTCTCCGTGTTCCGAGGCCATATCTGTTATATGCTAGGCTCGTCAAGTTTAACCTGAGTATTCGCGTGCGCAACTGTTTTGCACCCGTTGTATTTGAACGTAGAGCCTATCACACCCGATCATCACGTGGTGTCTCATCACGAAGAACTTTCACAACGGTGCATACTCAGGGAGAACACTTCTTGATAATTTTAGTGAGAGATCATCTTATAATGCTACCGACAATCAAAGCAAGATAAGATGCATAAAGGATAAACATCACATGCAATCAATATAAGTGATATGATATGGTCATCATCATCTTGTGCTTGTGATCTCCATCGCCAAGCACCGTCATGATCACCATCGTCACCGCGCGACACCTTGATCTCCATCGTAGCATCGTTGTCGTCTCGCCAACTATTGCTTCTACGACTATCGCTCTCGCTTAGTGATAAAGTAAAGCAATTACATGGTTTTGCATTTCATACAATAAGCGACAACCATATGGCTCTCGCCGATTGCCGATAACTCGGTTACAAAACATGATCATCTCATACAATAAAATATAGCATCACGTCTTGACCACATCACATCACAACATGCCTGCAAAAACAAGTTAGACGTCCTCTACTTTGTTGTTGCAAGTTTTACGTGGCTGCTACGGGCTGAGCAAGAACCGTTCTTACCTCACGCATCAAAACCACAACGATAGTTTGTCAAGTTGGTGCTATTTTAACCTTCGCAAGGACCGGGCGTAGCCACACTCAGTTCAACTAAAGTGAGAGAGCAGACACCGCGGTCACCTTTAAGCAACTAGTGCTCGGGCGGTGAAACCAGTCTCGCGTAAGCGTCGCGTAATGTCGGTCCGGGCCGCTTCATCTCACAATACCGCTGAACCAAAGTATGACATGCTGGTAAGCAGTATGACTTATATCGCCCACAACTCACTTGTGTTCTACTCGTGCATATGACATCAACGCATAAAACCAGGCTCGATACCTTTGTTGGGGAACGTAGTAATTTCAAAAATTCCCTACGCACACGCAAGACCATGGTGATGGCATAGCAACGAGAGGGAGAGTGTCCGCCCACGTACCCTCGAGACCGAAAGCGAAGCGTTTTAACAACGCGGTTGATGTAGTCGACGTCTTCACGATCCGACCGATCCAAGCACCGAACGACGGCACCTCCGAGTTACGCACACGTTCAGCTCGATGGCGATCCCGGACTCCGATCCAAAGCAAAGTGTCGGGATGAGTTCCGTCAAGACGACGGCGTGGTGGACGATGATGATGCTCCACCGACGCAGGGCTTCGCCTAAGCTCCGCGACGATATGACTTCTCCGGCGCGAGGCTTCGCCTAAGCTCATGACGATATGACCGAAGTGGAATATGGTGGAGGGGGCACCGACACGGCTAAGGAACGATCCGTAGATCAACTTGTGTGTGATGGGGTGCCCCGCCTCCGTATATAAAGGAGCCAAGGGGAGGGGCGGCCGGCCAAGAGGAGGCGCGCCAGGAGTCCTACTCCTCCGGGAGTAGGATTCCCCTCAATCCTAGTTGGAATAGGATTCACGGAGGGGAAAGAGAGAGAGGGGCGGCCCACCTTTCCTAGTCCTAGTAGGACTAGGGAAGGGGAGGCGTGCCACCTAGGGCTGGCCCTTTCTCCTTTCCACCAAGGCCCACTATGGCCCATATAGTTCGGGGGTTCGGTAACCTCCGGTACTCGGTAAATTTCGATTTCACTCGGAACATTTCCGATGTCCAAATGTAGGCTTCAATATATCAATCTTTATGTCTCGACCATTTCGAGACTCCTCGTCATGTCCGTGATCACATCCGGGACTCGAACAACCTTGGTACATCAAAACTTATAAACTCATAATGAACTGTCATCGAAGCGTTAAGCGTGCGGACCCTACGGGTTCGAGAACTATGTAGACATGACCTAGAACCATTCTCGGTCAATAACCAATAGCGGAACCTGGATGCCCATATTGGTTCCTACATATTCTACGAAGATCTTTATCGGTCAAACCGCATAACGATATCGTTGTTCCTTTGTCATCGGTATGTTACTTACCCGAGATTCGATCGTCGGTATCCAATACCTAGTTCAATCTCGTTCATGGTAAGTCTCTTTACTCGTTCCGTAATACATCATCTTACAACTAACTCATTAGTTGTAATGCTTGCAAGGCTTATGTGATGTGTATCACCGAGAAGGCCCAGAGATACCTCTCCGACAATCGGAGTGACAAAACCTAATCTCAAATACGCCAACCCAACAAGTACCTTTGGAGACACCTGTAGTACTCCTTTATAATCACCCGATTCGTTGTGGACGTTTGGTAGTACCAAAGTGTTCCTCCGTAAACGGAGTTGCATAATCTCATAGTTATAGGAACATGTATAGGTCATGAAGAAAGCAATAGCAATATACTAAGCGATCAAGTGCTAAGCTAACGGAATGGGTCATGTCAATCACATCATTCTTCTAATGATGTGATCCCATTAATCAAATGACAACACATGTCTATGGTTAGGAAACATAACCATCTTGATTAATGAGCTAGTCTAGTAGAGGCATACTAGTGACTATCTGTTTGTCTATGTATTCACACATGTATTATGTTTCCGGTTAATACAATTCTAGCATGAATAATAAACATTTATCATGATATAAGGAAATAAATAATAACTTTATTATTGCCTCTAGGGCATATTTCCTTCAAAGGCATGGCAGGGAATGTATTGTGGCAAGTCCTGTGATGCAACAATTGTGCCAGAGGCCGTAGCATCCAAGGATTTATGGATTTGACATTGCTTTTTTAGTATGGCAGGCACTCTCAATGATATCAATGTGTTGCAACGGTCTCATTTGTTTGCTAGGCTTGCTAGTGGTGATGCTCCTGCTTGCAACTACACTATCAATGGGCATAAATACACAAAATGGTACTATCCGGCAATGGTATATACCCTTCTTGATGCACATTTATGAAGAGCATCAAAGAACCCAAAACTAAAAAATAATGTGAATTCGCAAGGGTGCAAGAGGCGGCCCGAAAAGATATTGAAAGAGCATTCGGGGTTTTGCAATCTAGGTTTGCCATTGTTCGTGGTCCTGCTCGTTTTTGGGACAAGCGGACCTTGAAAAACATCATGACATGCAGTGTTATCATTCACAATATGATTATCGAAGATGAGAGAGGCATGAACTTGGAGTTCTTCTACGACAATGTGGGTAGCCGTGTCAAACCAGCTAGAGACCCTAACCTCATTGGAGCTTTTCTTCAGACATGCAAGGAGATTGAAAATGCAAACACCCACTTTCAGCTTCAGGAGGATCTTATTGAGCACCATTGGCAAAGGGCTGGACAGTAACAAACTCATTTTTCTATTTATTTTTATTTAATTCATGTGTTATTTGTATTCGGGGCAAGTTTTATATTGTATTATTTAGTTTGCTTCGGTGATTTGAATAATTATTTGTAATGTGGATGATTGTTGTATTTGTGTTGGTATTGATATTTTTTCTGAATAATTATTTTGTAGTTTGGATGATTGTTGTATTTTTGTGATGTGGTATTGATATTTGCAGACCGGCGGCAGCGGCGCAAGAGCAGACCCTGCAAAGCTGACCTGTAAAAGAGTATATTTCGCGAATATCCTTTTATACCGGTCCGTTTTGCGGGGTCTGCCTCTGCGAACGTCCGAGCCGGTCCGCATAGCCGCTTTTCCCCGAACTACAAACGCGTTTTGTGGATCGACGTTATGCGAGGTCTGCTAGAGATGCTCTAATGTTCCTGATACTGATTATCTCTTCATACGCCTTTTGTTGGGAAAAAACAAATCCTCTCTTCATATGCTCCGAAATTATGCATCGATGAAGGCATCTCTGGGCGCCTGGAGATGGCACAAGTAATCGAGAGTGGTTGGCAATAATTGCTACTGGCCTGCTGCTGCTGAGGATGCAGTTTAGGCAGTGTGAAAGCATCTACAACCGTACTTTTCAAACTCATCTCAAACATCTGGACAGGCCGTCTAGTCAGTGACCGGCCACAGAAAACAGACCCAACCAGACACAACAAACCGCCCTCAAACGTCTGCCCGCATCTCTCGTATCCAGCCCACATCCGCCCGGCCCACCACTGGCCCACCCCGAGCCCACAAAATCCCCCTGCGGAGCAAACCTTAGTGTTACATCACTCCGCTCCGCTCCTTTCTCCAATTCGACAACTCCCGAGCGTCGGCGAGCATGTCCAGTGCCGGCAGCCGCTCCGACGGCAGCTCCTAAGATGAGGATGAGCTGACCCATTTGTATCACGCTGGAGTGCTCGCTCGTGCAAACGGGCGACAGCTCCGTTTTCGGTGCGCCGCCGCCCTGTAGCCGGCGGCCTCCTCCCCCTCCGTCAGCCTCCTCCGCGCGGGTAGCTGTGGGTTCTGATGCCCGCTCCGCCTGCATCCCGGATGCGGACTCTGGAATCGGAGGCGTGCGCCTCCCGCCGCGAGAGGCAGAGGGCAAGGGAGATGGGGGCCATATCGGACGCGGCTGTGCAGTCCTCCTGCCGCTGCCGCGTGCCGGCAGTGCCCGATGAGGAGGAGCGTCTACTTGAGTGGGTGTACTGACGATCACTCACGGCGGCGGAGACGGATGCCCGACGACTCCGGAGGGAAGGTGCTCCGGCTCGGCATTGAGCAGTCCGAGCGGGAGGCGATGGAGGCAGTCACGGAGGCGGCGAGGGTAGCCAAGCTCAAGCACAAGCAGGATTGCGTCGTCCGGCGCTTGAATGGTTGCATCTTCATCTCTGATTCCTCCTCCTCCGATGGCTCCGACGTCGACCCACCTCCAGCCGCAGACGCCTACAACATCGTCGACGACTAGAAGGGCAAAGGGCCAGCAAATAAGTGGTGAAGCCCTGCGCCCCCTCTCTTTTAATCTAGCTCCTAGTATATAGTTGGAGTTGCCTGAATTTGAACTATGTGAACTTTTAGTGATGTCATGTGAATTATGTTAGTTTGATATCGGTTTATATATCTGTTTCCTATCAATTTTGTCTGTTTGATGATCTACGTACTACGCTGCATGATTTTGCATGAATATAGAGTGTTGGATATGAGATAAGCGGTTGTGAAACTGTCAACATTTTTTGAACCGCATGAACATTCTGTTGAATCGGCAAACCTTTTCTAAATCAAAGAATATTTTTAAATTTTGTAACAATTTTGATATTCGTGAATGTTTTCTGAAATGCAGGAATATTTTTTGAGTTCACGGACATTTTCTGATAAGCAGCGATTTCTATAATTGATTATATTTTTGAATTTAGGAACAATTTTTTGGAATTCTGAAACATTTTTCAAATATTCTGAATATTTTTTTAATTTGCAATTTTTTCTCAAAATCATGAAACTTTTTTTGATTCCCCCAACATTTTTTTAAATCATGATAATTTTTTGAATCTGCGAACGTTTAAGGATTGTATGTTACTTGCCCCCCTCCCCCCCCCCCCTCTCTCTTCATTTACTATTATGCCACATAAACAAAGTACTTATGAACCAGGCAAAAAACCTAATAAGGCATGCAGAGAATTGATTGTAAGAAATTAACTATAATTAATGGGGATGATAGAGGAAAAAAGAACCTAGACGACGGTCTAAGTCTGTCGGCATAACACAGTGCATGTGTGTGCCATCGTGCCAGGACCAACGTGGCAGACGACCTTGACAGGATCATGGAAATGATGTGGTGCGGAGAGGACATTTTTTAAGATGTGGGGGGGGGGGGGGGTGGGGTGGGATTTGGATGCGAGGAGGGGAAATAGGTGTCCTAAAAAGATAGGGAGCAACGAGTGAGATGGTTAGGAGGACAGTGATATCCTAGTCCAGTAGGGTTCAAATCCAGGTGCTCGCATTTTCTGGATTTATTACAGAACTTCCGGTGGTGCGTGCTCAGTGGGAGGAGACGTTCATCTTAATTACGAGGCGCCTGTTGTGACTTCATCAATATCAAGATGATATGCCGGCTCACTATCTTGAAGGTGCTCATAAGGATAGGGTGTGCGTGCGTGTTCATAGGGATAAGTGCATGCGCGTATATATGATCGTCTGTTCTAAAAAGAGGTAAAATTGTGGGAGGAGGAGATCTGAACCTGAAAACCACGCTGGCTGAGCCACATCGAGAACAACGCTAGGTAGCGTGGGTTCATTTCGCTAGACGACGGGGGGCTTATCAGCAAGATTTCAAAGCCCGATGGGATTGGCTGCCGGTGGGATTGGCTGGCGAGCATTTCGTCACAAGCGTGTCAAGTTTGAGACCACGGTGCAACCTTTTGAAAGTTCGAGCACCAATGTGTAGCATGCATATGTGCCTTGTTGTTTGCATGCATACGCGCGATATCGCGGTTGGCGATTGATGCGACGGGTTGGGATGAGAATGCTGAGTAGGGCCATGCATTCAGCAGCCGTATGTGGTCAGCCATGAGCAACGGATGTGCGTGCGATGCGTGCGTGCATGCGAGTCACATGCACGCACTGTTTCCACATGGCCGATCTGACGAGACTGAGAATATAGTGGATCCAGATCGATGCGTGCGACCACATGGACCCGACGTGTATATTCCTTGGCGGCTCGAGATATGCTGCCGGTGAGTGCCATTGGCGTCTCATCTGACCGGTCAACTTTGTATGGCGAGGACGGGGCTTGGATCTGCTTCTTCTCGTAAAAACCGTGGGTGTGCGCACTTGTGTCGCACGCACGCTGCATGCTGTCGTGTACATCGTGCGACTCACTGGTTGGCTAACCGCCAGTCATGCAGTTAGAGTTAGGCTGGCACGATGGTGGTGTTCCGTATGCAGCTGCTGGCCGATGACACTGGCACGGATCATGGCTTGTTTCTAGATGCTGCTGGATTCCCTTGGATTCCAAACGTCCACGGCCAGATCGAGCGAGCAAGGCGTTGGCTGGACTCCTTTTCGCGTGGGAGGACAAAATTGTCTGTCCTTTTGTTTCTGTATATAAATCTACAGTCGACCGTTGGATTAAGATCTAACCATCAATCACTATATGTTTTCTCTCTACAACATTCTCCGATCGGACCTCATAATGCTTCAAAAATGATTTTACGTATCATTTTTTTCCTATATATGCAGAGCACCATGGATGCTATTTTTTGAAGAGAATACATGCATATGTATAACACTCAACCTTATTTGTGGTAAAAGAACAAACCCAGAACTTTTGAATTTGTTCACATTTTTTTCCAGATATTACTCTGCATGTGCATCCGGCCGAGAGATGGCCTTGATTTTCAAATACTCTCGCCGTGAGAGCTTCCTGCAACACTGGATCATTTTCGTTCTGTGCCCCCCCCACCCACCCACCCACCCACCCACTTACACTCCGTCATGGCTATGTCCGGCCTTGGTTGAGATATTTTATTCCAAGGCCTCTCTGTGAGCATATCAGTCCTTCGTTACTTCCCACCAACTAATATCCTTTTTGGAGGTGAATTGAAATCCTCTCGATGCATGCTCAATGAGTCGGCATCTCCCCCTCTGTCATCCTAACCTTGTCATAGGAAAGACCGCCCTAATGTCGGGTGTGCGATGGCTAGGGGTTAGCAATTGTGCAACTCCCTGGTGGTGGAACCCAGCATTATCCTATGTTAGTGGTCTCGATGTTGTTGCTGCTCGTTTGCTCTCATGGCGACCTCTGATCTTGACACCTTGTTGTCTTGCTAGTGCTACATTTTAGATGGTTTGACATAATCTGTGTTGTTCCTCCGAACCACCTATTTCTTTAGTTAGTTGGCCTTTGTATTGTGTTGTAACTATGTATGGGGTGCTTTGTGTTTACCTGCTCTTTGCCCTAGGGTTGTATGGTATTTGGGTTCGGTATTCCATATACATTGGATCAAGGTTTTTGATTTTGTATTCCTCATAAACTGGAGCATGGTTTTCAGCCTAGTTTCCCTCATAATCAGCTTATTTTCTTTGAACAGAGATCATATTCAAGTGGGGATCCTCTTGCCCCCCCCACCCTCCCCCTCCCCCACCCCATTTCATGTTCATTTTTTTCTTGATTTTTATTTGGTTTACATATTTGGGGTCTTAGTAAGGATATCTTTTAAAGAAGACCAATCATGAATATATTTTCATACATTTTTAAATACGAAATTTGGAACAACAACAACAAAGCCTTTAGTTCTAAACAAGTTGGGGTAGGCTAGAGCTCCATCAGATCTCGCAACCAACTCATGGTTCTGGCACATGAATAACTAGCTTCCACGCACCCATGTACATGGCTAGTTCTTTGGCGATATTCCAGTCCTTCAGATCTCTCTTTACCGATTCCTCTCATGTCAAGTTTAGTCTACCCCGACCTCTCTTGACAATATCAGCACGCTTCAACCATCTGCTATGCACCGAACCTTCTGGAGGCCTGCACTGAATATGTCCAAATCATCTCAGACGATATTCGACAAGCTTCTCTTCAATCGGTGCTACCCTAACTCTATCCTGTATATCATCATTTCAGACCCGAACCTTGTGTGGCATAATACTCCAGAGTGTGTTAATCATTAGTTTTATTGTAGTTCATTATGTACCATAGAGTCATGTCGTTTCAAAGTGGTTCATCGTGTTCCAAAGCCTATCATAATGCTTCATTTCTTGTCTATGCAGTTCAAACTCAAAATTACAACTTTGTAATAAACATCAATTATTAACTTCTTATCAAGTTTTATTGGGTTTTATTGTTTTCTGGAGTGCATTATTATGTTTCTCAATAAAACAAATTGGCATGGAACGAGTTCCATAAACTATATCACAGGGTATCACCATTCTTCATAAGGTCTCATCATGTTTTAAATATCAAAATTTTGAAATAAGGCCGTCAAGAACATAAATATGCGAAGGAAAGCTAAATCAGGCTTTTAGTTCCTAAAAGAAGATTTTTAAACTTTGAAATCACATGAAAAAACATGGAAGCTGCCTGTTCCGAAAATGGTCAGCCTGCATGGGAAATAAACTGCAGAGAAATGACGATACTAATCTCCAACTAGATGAATGACCAACATGCACGAGATATCCCATATGCATTTCTCACCGGGTGAAGTGTCCATTCGTGCGCCCCATACCCGCCTCAAATGCCCGGGCGGGCGGCCCGGCCACTGACTGGCAAAAAAAACCCAACCCATCCGGGCGTTTCAAATCGGCCACAAACGCCCGGGCTGACCGGCACCCCTTATATCCAGCCCAAATCTGGGATGGATATGAGGCAGCCCGGGCGTATCCATCACGTCGGACTGGCGATCAGGTCCCACACGAAATCGTCAAGAAACCCAAGGTCCGACGAACATCTCCACCGTGCGTGTGTAAACGCCGCGTGGCGCCACAATGGCTCGTCGCCCGAGGGCCAAAGTCGGATATTTAAGCCAGACAACAAACCCAGGCCCTAGCCACATCCACTTTCTCCCTCTCCGCGCCGCCATCCCCAGCCAAGTCTACTTGTCCCCCTCTCCGCTCGCTGTCCGTGCTTGCCATGGCCAGACAGAGGTGACCACGTGCGCTATGCTGACACCGGAGCGGCGCCTCCAACTACTCGAGGATATCCAGGCTAGGCGTGTTGCATGGATTGCAGCTGGCCTGCCTCCGGACTCGCCGGAGGTGGAGTAGGAGGAGGAGGAGGAATAGGAGGGGGAGCCCCAGCCCGGGGTGGGGCAGCAGGTGGAGTTTGAGGTCGCCCAAGCGGCGGATACGACGGAGCAGATCGTCATCCCGAAGTCCATCCAAAATGAGGCCTATGTGAAGGCCAACCGACACTTTATCTGACAAGAATGGGCGGAGATCAACGAGCTTTTCACCGAACTAGAGGTGGAAGAGGAGGCAGAGACAGACGCGGAGGCGGAGGAAGACCCAAAGGAGCCGCAGAAGCAGGAGTTGTTGCTGTCGCCCATGTACTCGGAGCTTGACACGAAGATTGTGGATATCCTCGACGACAACGAGTAGTCTTTTGCATAATAGAGCAGCATCAGTCTCGATCGTGATCTCTCGACTGAGAAAACTTGGTGTATTGCAGCTGCAAAGACGGACAAGGCACATGGCGGGGTTGGGGCGCGTGGCCGCAACGTCCGTCTGCATCGATCGCAGATCGCACCGACGCGCGCTTTGCTCACCTTTCCTCGGACGCACGCACTCATGCGGGGATCCGGAACTGCCCTTCCCACGCTTCCCATCCGCGCTTCCCACTTCATCCGGCTACCGTTCTTTTACTTTTTCTTTCTAATCTAATCATCTCCCGATTTTCGGGGGTGGCGCCGAGTCGCGTCTGGAGAATCTTGATGGGAAGCACGAGAAGGGCGAGCAAGTCTCGTCCCTCATGCGGAGGTCCCGCGGGCGCGGGGCACGGCCGGCGTGGCTCCGGCGGGCGCTCGCTCGCACGCACCGCCCCACTGCCAACTGCCAACCGCCGTCTCCACCTCGGTACGAGCAAAATGTCGAGCTGTTCTATTTTCTCGGTCTTCGGAATCCGTCAAGTCCCATGCATCGGCAATGTGCATGCACATGCATGCTTCTACGGGCCGTCCCTACGTGTCTAGTTTATTCACGAGTCCCTGCTGCGTTTGTAAAATGTAAACCCTTTTTGTTAGGAAATGCTTAATCGGTGCTTTGCTGGAGGGCCGGCTAGCTTGCTGCAGTGCTGCTCACACACAGCATCCCTTGATTCCTGGAGCTCATCAAGCTTGCTGCTCCCTAATCATCATGCATAGTGTTAGCTACACTAACTAACTAGGTTCACCAGTTAATTCTCTTTTCCAATCAAGAAACCTACCCACTCGAGACTTGCTCACTAAACTACTGAAGTACGACTAGGTAGAGTAGATACAAAGAGAAGGCTCGTGGCTTATCCTTGCAGTTGAAGCCACTTTGATTAGTTTAGGGCATCTCGGCCGCGCCTTCATGAGCCCCAGGCCATTTTTTTTGGCGCGGCAAAAAAAAACGGCCAATCGCGCCCCAAGACGCCTTGAAAATCGCAGTTCGGACCTTTTTCCGCCAGTGGTCACAGTCGAACCAGCCTGGTGAGAGCCGTTGGGGCTCGGCGCTAGGAAAAGCACGCTGGCCCACACCGGCAGGGAATAGTCAAGGTTTTCTTCTCCGACTCGCCTCGCACCTTCGCGCCTCGCCACCACTAGCTATATCCGGCGACGGCCGCCGCCTACTCCGCTAGATAGCCATTCCCGCGGAAAATAGCGGCGCATTGCAGCAGCCCTCCGCGCAGCGGTTGGCGTTTCCGACCGCCGTTCGGCCGCGGAGGCGCGATTAACGGCGGTACACGCCACCGGCGCAAGGTGTTGGCGTTTTGACTGTCTTGGCGATGGACTCGGATGAGGAGGAAGAGCTCGCCGCTACCTTTGGAGGAGGAAGCGCGGCGACGTCCGTGAAGAAGAGCATCGATGGTGCTCGCCGCCCTCGCCAACTCTTTGGCGAGCAATGAAAAGCAGCGTCGAGGTGGCTCGGCGCGGGCGGGTGAAAACAAAGAACCGCATCGTCTGCAAGGCTCTTGCATGCTCTACTCCGACTACGCCGCCGATGCTCCACTTCATGGCGAGAGAACATTTCGGCGCCGTTATCGGATGAGCCAAAGCTCTTCCTCAGATTGTGAATTCCATCCGGAGTTCGACAACTACTTCAAGTGCAAGATGGATTGCCTTGGCGCTCTTGGATTCACCTCCATCCGAAGTGCACGACAGCGATGAGGATGCTTGCATATGGAGCTCCCGGTGATTCACTCGGCGACTATGGGCGCATGGCGAGTCCACCAGCATAGAGTGTTTCTACAAGTTACGTCCGGCGGTGGTGGCGTGTTTGGGCCACAATACTTGAGAACACCCAATGCGGAAGACTTTGCCGGATCCTAGCCTGAATGCAGCAAGAGGATTTCTGGGATGCTTGGAAGCATCGACAGCATGCATTGAAATTGAAGAACTGCCCGTTTGGTTGGCGGGGATGTTGAGGCGCCTAAAGGCGGTTGCAGTGTGTTGCTTGAGGCGGTAGCCACACAGACCTCTGAATTTGGCACTCCTTCTTTGGTATGCCAGAACTCATAATGACATCAACGTCTTTGCGGTGCTCTCCTGTTTTTGCCAAGCTCGTTGAGGGCCATTCTCCTCCGATGAACTTCGAGATCAATGGGCACCAATACAACAAGGGTACTATCTAGTCGACGGTATCTATCCGAGATGGTCGACATTTGTGAAGACAATCTCAAACCACGTGCAGGAGGCAAGAACGCTGGTTTGCGAAGCTTCGGAGGCTTGCAAGAAGGATGTCGGCGGGCATTTGGTGTGCTCCAATCTCGATTCATTTGTTGTTCGGTACCCGCTTAGACCTGGTCGAAAGATCAAATGTGGGAGATCATGACTTGTTGTGTCATCTTGCACAACATGATCATCGAGAGCGAGCAAGAAGACCCAGTGTTTGACCTTTGAACCATACTACTGAGCAGGTAGCGAAGTTGATCACCGGCTACGGTAACTTGGACTGCCTATCTCAAGATCGTCGGAGATCCGAGACCCACGGTGCATCATCAAGCTGCAGAAAGATCTGATTGAGCACCTATGGAGGCTCAAGGGGGCGCCATGGGATGAAATCTGAGTTTTATTTGTTGAACTATATAATTTGTATTGAACTATTTGTTGTTGTAGTATTTTGTTGAAGTATTTGATTTTTTGTGATGAAATATGTGATAAGGAATAATTGTGTTGATAATTGAGCAGCGAGACACGGCGAAACCACGCCGAATATGGGCCTATTCTCGCCTATATGGGCCGTTTATTCGTAGAAATTGGGCCGCAAAGTGGGTTAATTTTAACGCTGAAAAGCGGTGAAGACGACGGCGCAAAAAACCCATTTCGTTGCCGAGTGTATCGCCGGCTCGCCCCCAGGTCCTGGGGGCCAACGGCTGAAGATGCCCTTATCATCCTACAATAATGAACCAAGAAAGAACCACACCTACTCTACCCTCGGCACAGTTGAGTGTACTTTTGTATACGCGCCCGTACGTCCGGGCCACATGGCCACATGGGAGACGCGAAACCGCTGCCGCCGTCACCAGTCACCACCCCGGCCCGTCTCCTACAACCCCGCTCCACTCCACTGACTGCCGGATCAGCTCGACAACTCCTATGGCTATAAATCGGCACCACCAACACCACGGAATCTCCCACCTACGCCTCCAAGAGACCAACCAACCACCCAAAAGATACATACATTCTCCCGGACCCGGAATCAACCGGAGCAGGAGCGGTAGATCGAGATGGGGGATCAGGGCAACGGCTCGTCGTCGGCGTCGTTGTGCCGCGGCCGGCGGGGCCCGGCCGGGTTCGGGCTGGCGCTGGCCCGGCTGGTGCGGAGGATGCGGAGGCGCAGCAAGATGCTGCTGTGCACGGCGGCTCCCACGGGCACGTCTTCCCGGTGCCGGCAGTACGACCCGCTCAGCTACGCGCGCAACTTTGACTGCGACGGCTTCGGCTCCGCGCTGGACGACGACGTCTCCGGCGCCGGCCACCTCTGCCACCACTACACCTTCGCCTCGCGCTTCGTGCTCGCCTCGTCCGACGCCCGCAAGCCACACTAGGACGGCCGACCGGCCGGCCGGCGAGCCAGCTGGTCGCAAGTAGCACTAGCGTAGCGCCGTAGCCAGAGCTGCTTTGTTTTGTTTTGTTCTTTGCCGCTAGATGGTCTGCGTGTTCATATGTGGGGTCGATTTCCAGGCCGGCCTCCTTGTGTCCTAAAATTTGTGACCACTTGGAGAGCCAACATTTCTTGAATTTCATTCCCCCTTTCTAATGTTCCTGGTACTAAGAGCATCTACCGCTGCGATTACCAAATCCGGTCCGCGAGACGCGTTCGCTGATAGTGACCGGTCAGTTCTCAAATTCTCGCACGCACATCCGTGTACCTCATATCCGGCACCTTATATTCATACTACGCATGCAACATGATGAACTATCTACGTGATCAAATAACGGACAATAATATCGATGCCAAACGGACAATCAAAATATGAAATGCACATAAACCCACTTTACATCATCGTCGGACAAGTTCTAAACTTAAAACACTAAAAAAAACAGAGAAGCTTATAAAACACTAAACAACGATAATATAAACTGAGGAGGAGCGGGATCACCGCTTCATTGCAACTACGTAGGAAGTGGAGAACGATAATATAAACGGAGGAGCGTTTTCTAGGCAAGGTCGAGCGCAACTACGTAGTGTTCTCTTTATCCTGCTTCCTCCCTGTGCTTCAAAAATTGAGCACCACTCTTTTTCTTCCTTCATGTCACACATCTCCATATCTTGTTAACCCATGCAACCTGACATGGTCACACCTTTCTCCTCCCTTCATCTATCTCCGCCCTCGCCAAATCTACCTCCATATTTCACATTATTTTACTTTGATGTTATTGTCGTCCACACTATGTTACTCTGTCAGTACGTACACGCCTTTTGTAACTAACAAAAATCCCGGCCATAGCCCACACGGTCTCCCGTGATATATGGCTACTCATTAAACCCCGTGCCATAAAATTACAGTGTTAAGATGGTATGGTAATTGTAAACCTGTTCCCATCACTCGATCATGGTAGCAAAGGTTCAATCGGCTTCACCTCTGACTTTGCTCTATTCCATGTATACGAGCCCTAAGGCTCATGTCCACACCCAGTATAGCGAAGTGGGCGAAGGATTCTCTTTTGGGCACTCGCTAGCGTACAAAAATCAAAAAGGATTTTCATAGGTGTAAAAAAGGATATGCAAAAGTCAGAGGCTTTTCACCTCTTACTTTTCTCTGTTCATGTAAAAAAGGACATGCAAAAGTCTTACAGTATATATGCAGGAGAAATTGAACTGATAGGACCAGGATGGCGATAGCTGGCTCTGGCGATCCTGGCGATTGCGCCGGCGCCTCCCCTCCGCCCGTGGCGGCCACCGCCTCCGTCGCCCCCCGGCGTCGCCCGCTCCGGCTCCCCGCGACCCGTCCCCTCTCCGGCGCGGAGGCGCGGCCGTCCTCCGATGCCGTGCCGCTTTCCCCATCGCGCCGGGTCCGATGGGAGGATTTCGCCGATGATGAGCCGTCCCCCACAACCCCGCCGACCTGCCTCCTCTCCCGCGCGCTCCCGTCGTGCCGCGCTGCCTTGCCGGGCGGTGGCTCAGCCCCCACGTGAGGGGTTGCTGCTGCCGCTCGCGACCGCTGCGGTCGTCGGCGGCGCCCTCGATCTCGTCTCGGGCGGGTGGGCACCAAGGCGCGAGCTTGGACGGTAGGTCGGCTCGTCGCCGCGCGTGCGCTCTGGGCGTGGTTGGCCGCTCCGACAGGGGGGCCGCCTGCTCCTCCTGATGCCGCCCGGCGGCTGGGGTCCGTCCGGCGGTCTCCCCGGCATCCCCGGCGGCTCCCTGCGCTCCTTCGCCCTCGCGCCCGGTCGCTCGTTCCTCCCCTTCCGGCCATTCATTGCGGCCTTTGGATCATCATCCATCCGCTTCCTCTCGATCCGCTAGGGTCCCTTGCCCTGGCTGCCCGCGCCGGAGCTGCGCCGGCGGCGGCGGACACGCCCACTCCCGCGGTGGAAACCCTACGGGAGCCAATGCTGCCCAGTCGCTTGGACCGAGCCTCCTCTGCTCCAGGCTCCACAGGCCTTCAGTGGCAGTCCCTCCCCCGGGTTCTGCTGCCGGCTCGCGACCGCTGCGGTCGTCGACGGCGCCCTCGAGCTCGTCTCGGGCGGGTGGGCACCAAAGCGCGAGCTTGGCGGTAGGTCGGCTCGTCGCCGGCGTGTCGCGCTCTGGGCGTGGTTGGCCGCTCCGGCTGGGGGCCGCTGCTCCTCGATGCCGCCCGCGGTGGGGTCCGTCGGCGGTCTCCCGGCATCCCGTCGGCTCCTCGCTCCTTCGCCCTCGCGCCCGGTCGCTCGTTCCTCCCTTCCGCCATTCATTGCGGCCTTTGGATCATCATCCTCCGCTTCCTCTCGATCCGCTAGGGTCCCTTGCCACAGCTGCCAGCGCGGAGCTGCGCGGCGGCGGCGGACACGCCCACTCCCGCGGTGGAAACCCTACGGGAGCCAATGCTGCCCAGTCGCTTGGACCGGGCCTCCCTGCGCTCTGGGCTCCCTGGGCCTTGGTGGCAGTCCCCCCCATCTGGGCCTCTGGCGTGCCCTAGGCCCAGGGCACTGGCCTCTTCCGTCTGGCTCCCCTGCGGTCTACCCCGACCCCCAGTTCCTGAAAGAAATATGCCCTAAAGGCAATACTAAAGTTATTATTTATTTCCTCATATCATGATAAATGTTTATTATTCATGCTATAATTGTATTAACCGGAAACATGATACATGTGTCAATACATAGACAAACTTAAAGTCACTAGTATGCCTCTACTTGACTAGCTCATTAATCAAAGATGGTTATGTTTCCTAACCATAGACATGTGTTGTCATTTGATTAAAGGAATCACATCGTTAGGAGAATGATGTGATTGACTTGACCCATTCTGTTAGCTTAGCACTTGATCGTTTAGTATGTTGCTATTGCTTTCTTCATTACTTATACAAGTTCCTATAACTATGAGATTATGCAACTCCCGTTTGCGGAGGAACACTTTGTGTGCTACCAAAGCGTCTGGCGAATCGGGTGATTATAAAGGAGCTCTACAGGTGTCACCAAAGATACATGTTGAGTTGGCGTATTTCGAGATTAGGTTTTGTCACTCCGATTGTCGGAGAGGTATCCCTGGGTCCTTTCGGTAATGCACATCACTATAAGCCTTGCAAGCAATGTAGCTAATGAGTTAGTTACGGAATGATGCATTACGTAATGAGTAAAGAGACTTGCCGGTAACGAGATTGAACTAGGTATTGGATACCGACGATCGAATCTCGGGCAAGTAACATACCGATGACAAAGGGAACAATGTATGTCGTTATGCGGTTTGACCAATAAAGATCTTCGTAGAATATGTAGGAGCCAATATTAGCATCCAGGTTCCGCTATTGGTTATTGACCGAAAACAGTTCTAGGTCATGTCTACATAGTTCTCGAACCCGTAGGGTCTGCACGCTTAAGGTTTCGATGACAGTTATATTATGAGTTTATGAGTTTTGATGTACCGAAGTTTGTTCGGAGTCCCGGATGTGATTACGGACATAACGAGGAGTCTTGAAATGGTCGAGACATGAAGATTGATATATTGGACGACTATATGTGGACACCGGAATGGTTCCGGGAGTTATCGGATATATACCGGAGTACCGGGGGGTTACCGGAACCCCCCGGAGGTTAATGGGCCTCATGGGCCCAAGTGGAGGAAGAGGAGAGGCGGCCAAGGGGCAGCCGCGCGCCCCTCCCCCCCAAGTCCGAATTGGACAAGGAGGGGGGGCCCCCCCCCTTTCCTTTCCCCCTCTCTCTCCTTCCCTCTCCTCTCCTACTCCAACAAGGAAGGAAGGGAGTCCTACTCCCGGTGGGAGTAGGACTCCTGCCGCGCTTCCTCCAGGCCGGCCGCACCTCCCCCTCCCCCTTGCTCCTTTATATACGGGGGCAGGGGGGCACCCTAGAGACACAACAATTGATCCTTGAGATCTCTTGGCCGTGTGCGGTGCCCCCCTCCACCATAGTCCTCGATAATATTGTAGTGGTGCTTAGGCGAAGCCCTGCGACGGTAGAACATCAAGATCGTCACCACGCCATCGTGCTGACGGAACTCTTCCCCGACTCTTCCCCGACACTTTGCTGGATCGGAGTCCGGGGAACGTCATCGAGCTGAACGTGTGCTAGAACTCGGAGGTGCCGTAGTTTCGGTGCTTGATCGGTCGGGCCGTGAAGACGTACGACTACATCAACCGCGTTGTTCAAACGCTTGCGCTTTCGGTCTACAAGGGTACGTGGACAACACTCTCCCCTCTCGTTGCTATGCATCACCATGATCTTGCGTGTGCGTAGGAAATTTTTTGAAATTACTACGTTTCCCAACAGTGGCATCCGAGCCTGGTTTTATGCGTAGATGTTATATGCACGAGTAGAACACAAGTGAGTTGTGGGCGATACAAGTCATACTACTTACTAGCATGTCATACTTTGGTTCGGCGGTATTGTTGGATGAAGCGGCCCGGACCGACATTACGCGTACGCTTACGCGAGACCGGTTCTCCCGACGTGCTTTGCACAGAGGTGGCTAGCGGGTGTCAGTTTCTCCAACTTTAGTTGAACCGAGTGTGGCTACGCCCGGTCCTTGCGAAGGTTAAAACAGCACCAACTTGACAAACTATCGTTGTGGTTTTGATGCGTAGGTAAGAACGGTTCTTGCTAAGCCCGTAGCAGCCACGTAAAACTTGGAACAACAAATTAGAGGACGTCTAACTTGTTTTTGCAGGGCATGTTGTGATGTGATATGGTCAAGACATGATGCTATATTTTATTGTATGAGATGATCATGTTTTGTAACTGAGTTATCGGCAACTGGCAGGAGCCATATGGTTGTCGATTTATTGTATGCAATGCAATCGCCCTTTAATGCTTTACTTTATCACTAAGCGGTAGCGATAGTCGTAGAAGCATAAGATTGGCGAGACGACAATGATCTACGATGGAGATCAAGGTGTCACGCCGGTGACGATGGTGATCACGACGGTGCTTCGGAGATGGAGATCACAAGCACAAGATGATGATGGCCATATCATATCACTTATATTGATTACATGTGATGTTTATCCTTTATGCATCTTATCTTGCTTTGATTGACGGTAGCATTTTAAGATGATCTCTCACTAATTATCAAGAAGTGTTCTCCCTGAGTATGCACCGTTGCGGAAGTTCTTCGTGCTGAGACGCCACGTGATGATCGGGTGTGATAGGCTCTACGTTCAAATACAACGGGTGCAAAACAGTTGCACACACAGAATACTCAGGTTAAACTTGACGAGCCTAGCATATACAAATATGGCCTCGGAACACGGAGACCGAAAGGTCGAATGCGAATCATATAGTAGATATGATCAACATAGTGATGTTCACCATTGAAACTACTCCATCTCACGTGATGATCGGACATGGTTTAGTTAATTTGGGTCACGTGATCACTTAAGATGACTAGAGAGATGTCTGTCTAAGTGGGAGTTCTTAAGTAATATGATTAATTAAACTTAAATTTATCATGAACTTAGTGCGGAGGTAGAAATCAAGAAGGAGCATCAAGTGTTGATGGTCAATAAGACCACCAGTTTCAAGAAAAAGGGTAAAGGGAACAAGAAGGGGAACTTAAAGAAGAACAGCAAGCAAGTTGCTGCTCAAGAGAAGAAACCCAAATCTGGACCTAAGCCTGAGACTGAGTGCTTCTACTGCAAGTAGACTGGACACTGGAAGCGGAACTGCCCCAAGTATTTGGCGGATAAGAAGGATGGCAAGGTGAACAAAGGTATATGTGATATACATGTTATTGATGTGTACCTTACTAATGCTCGCAGTAGCACCTGGGTATTTGATACTGGTTCTGTTGCTAATATTTGCAACTCGAAACAGGGACTACGGATTAAGCGAAGATTGGCTAACGACGAGGTGACGATGCGCGTGGGAAATGGTTCCAAAGTCGATGTGATCGCGGTCGGCACGCTACCTCTACATCTACCATCGGGATTAGTTTTAGACCTGAATAATTGTTATTTGGTGCCAGCGTTGAGCATGAACATTATATCTGGATCTTGTTTGATGCGAGACGGTTATTCATTTAAATCAGATAATAATGGTTGTTCTATTTATATGAGTAATATCTTTTATGGTCATGCACCCTTGAAGAGTGGTCTATTTTTATTAAATCTCGATAGTAGTGATACACATATTCATAATGTTGAAGCTAAAAGATGCAGAGTTGATAATGATAGTGCAACTTATTTGTGGCACTGCCGTTTGGGTCATATTGGTGTAAAGCGCATGAAGAAACTCCATACTGATGGACTTCTGGAATCACTTCATTATGAATCACTTGGTACTTGCGAACCGTGCCTCATGGGCAATATGACTAAAACACCGTTCTCCGGAACTATGGAGAGAGCAACAGATTTGTTGGAAATCATACATACAGATGTATGTGGTCCGATGAATGTTGAGGCTCGTGACTGATATCGTTATTTTCTCACCTTCACAGATGATTTAAGCAGATATGGGTATATCTACTTGATGAAACATAAGTCTGAAACTTTTGAAAAGTTCAAAGAATTTCAGAGTGAAGTTGAAAATCATCGTAACAACAAAATAAAGTTTCTACGATCTGATCGTGGAGGAGAATATTTGAGTTATGAGTTTGGTCTACATTTGAAACAATGCGGAATAGTTTCGCAACTCACGCCACCCGGAACACCACAGTGTAATGGTGTGTCCAAACGCCGTAATCGTACTTTACTAGATATGGTGCGATCTATGATGTCTCTTACTGATTTACCGCTATCGTTTTGGGGATATGCTTTAGAGACGGCCGCATTCACATTAAATAGGGCACTATCAAAATCCATTGAGACGACGCCTTATGAACTGTGGTTTGGCAAGAAACCAAAGTTGTCGTTTCTTAAAGTTTGGGGTTGCGATGCTTATGTGAAGAAACTTCAACCAGATAAAGCTCGAACCCAAATCGGAGAAATGTGTCTTCATAGGATACCCAAAAGAGACTATTGGGTACACCTTCTATCACAGATCTGAGGGCAAGATCTTTGTTGCTAAATTCAGATCCTTTCTAGAGAAGGAGTTTCTCTCGAAAGAAGTGAGTGGGAGGAAAGTAGAACTTGATGAGGTAACTGTACCTGCTCCCTTATTGGAAGGTAGTTCATCACAAGAACCGGTTCCTGTGACAACTACACCAATCAGTGAGGAAGCTAATGATATTGATCATGAAACTTCAGATCAAGTTACTACTGAACCTCGTAGGTCTACCAGAGTAAGATCCGCGCCAAAGTGGTACGGTAATCCTATTCTGGAAGTCATGTTACTTGACCATGGCGAACCTACGAACTATGAGGAAGCGATGATGAGCCCAGATTCCGCAAAATGGCTTGAGGCCATGAAATCTGAGATGGGATCCATGTATGAGAACAAAGTATGGACTTTGGTTGACTTGCCTGATGATCGGCAAGCCATCGAGAATAAATGGATCTTCAAGAAGAAGACTGACGCTGATGGTAATGTAGATGTCTATAAAACTCGACTAGTTGCGAAAGGTTTTCGACAAGTTCAAGGGGTTGACTACGATGAGACTTTCTCACCCGTAGCGATGCTTAAGTCTGTCCGAATCATGTTAGAAATTGCTGCATTTTATGATTATAAAATTTGGCAAATGGATGTCAAAACTGCATTCCTGAATGAATTTCTGGAAGAAGAGTTGTATATGATGCAGCCGGAAGGTTTTATCGATCCAAAAGGTGCTAACAAAGTGTGCAAGCTCCAGCGATCCATTTATGGACTGGTGCAAGCATCTCGGAGTTGGAATAAACGCTTTGATAGTGTGATCAAAGCATATGGTTTTATACAGACTTTTGGAGAAGCCTGTATTTACAAGAAAGTGAGTGGGAGCTCTGTAGCATTTCTAATATTATATGTAGGTGACATATTGTTAATTGGAAATGATATAGAATTTCTGGATAGCATAAAGGGGTACTTGAATAAGAGTTTTTCGATGAAAGACCTCGGTGAAGCTGCTTACATATTGGGCATCCAGATCTATAGAGATAGATCAAGACGCTTGATTGGACTTTCACAAAGCACATACCTTGATAAAGTTTTGAAAATTTTCAAAATGTATCAGGCAAAGAAAGGGTTCTTGCCTGTGTTACAAGGTGTGAAGTTGAGTCAGACTCAATGCCTGACCACAACAGAAGATAGAGAGAAAATGAAAGATGTTCCCTATGCTTCAGCCATAGGCTCTATCATGTATGCAATGTTGTGTACCAGACCTGATGTATGCTTAGCTATAAGTTTAGCAGGGAGGTACCAAAATAATCCAGGAGTGGATCACTGGACAGCGGTCAAGAATATCCTGAAATACCTGAAAAGGACTAAGGATATGTTTCTCGTTTATGGAGGTGATAAAGAGCTAATCGTAAATGGTTACGTTGATGCAAGCTTTGACACTGATCCGGACGATTCTAAATCGCAAACCGGATACGTGTTTATATTGAACGGTGGAGCTGTCAGTTGGTGCAGTTCTAAACAAAGCGTCGTGGCGGGATCTACATGCGAAGCGGAGTACATAGCTGCTTCGGAAGAAGCAAATGAAGGAGTCTGGATGAAAGAGTTCATTTCCGATCTAGGTGTCATACCTAGTGCATCGGGACCAATGAAGATCTTCTGTGACAATACTGGTGCAATTGCCTTGGCAAAGGAATCCAGATTTCACAAGAGGACCAAGCACATCAAAAGACGCTTCAATTCCATCTGGGACCAAGTCCAGGTAGGAGACATAGAGATTTGCAAGATACATATGGATCTGAATGTTGCAAACCCGTTGACTAAGCCTCTTCCACGAGCAAAACATGATCAACACCAAGACTCCATGGGTGTTAGAATCATTACCGTGTAATCTAGATTATTGACTCTAGTGCAAGTGGGAGACTGAAGGAAATATGCCCTAGAGGCAATAATAAAGTTATTATTTATTTCCTCATATCATGATAAATGTTTATTATTCATGCTATAATTGTATTAACCGGAAACATGATACATGTGTGAATACATAGACAAACTTAAAGTCACTAGTATGCCTCTACTTGACTAGCTCATTAATCAAAGATGGTTATGTTTCCTAACCATAGACATGTGTTGTCATTTGATTAATGGGATCACATCATTAGGAGAATGATGTGATTGACTTGACCCATTCCGTTAGCTTAGCACTTGATCGTTTAGTATGTTGCTATTGCTTTCTTCATGACTTATACAAGTTCCTATAACTATGAGATTATGCAACTCCCGTTTGCCGGAGGAACACTTTGTGTGCTACCAAACGTCACAACATAACTGGGTGATTATAAAGGAGCTCTACAGGTGTCACCAAAGGTACATGTTGAGTTGGCGTATTTTGAGATTAGGTTTTGTCACTCCGATTGTCGGAGAGGTATCTCTGGGCCCTCTCGGTAATGCACATCACTATAAGCCTTGCAAGCAATGTAGCTAATGAGTTAGTTACGGAATGATGCATTACGTAACGAGTAAAGAGACTTGCCGGTAACGAGATTGAACTAGGTATTGGATACCAACGATCGAATCTCGGGCAAGTAACATACCGATGACAAAGGGAACAACGTATGTTGTTATGCGGTTTGACCGATAAAGATCTTCGTAGAATATGTAGGAGCCAATATGAGCATCCAGGTTCCGCTATTGGTTATTGACCGGAAACAGTTCTAGGTCATGTCTACATAGTTCTCGAACCCGTAGGGTCCGCACGCTTAAGGTTTCGGCGATGTTATATTATGAGTTTATGAGTTTTGATGTACCGAAGTTTGTTCGGAGTCCCGGATGTGATTACGGACATAACGAGGAGTCTCGAAATGGTCGAGACATGAAGATTGATATATTGGACGACTATATTCGGACAACGGAATGGTTCCGGGAGTTATCGGATATATACCGGAGTACCGAGGGGTTACCGGAACCCCCCGGAGGTTAATGGGCCTCATGGGCCCAAGTGAAGGAAGAGGAGAGGCGGCCAAGGGGCAGCCGCGCGCCCCTCCCCCCAAGTCCGAATTGGACAAGGAGGGGAGGGGGGGGGGGCGATGTCCCCCTTTCCTTTCCCCCTCTCTCTCCTTCCCTCTCCTCTCCTACTCCAACAAGGAAGGGAGGGAGTCCTACTCCGGGTGGGAGTAGGACTCCTCATGGCGCGCCTCCTCCTGGCCGGACGCACCTCCCCCCTTGCTCCTTTATATACGGGGGCAGGGGGCACCCTAGAGACAGAACAATTGATCCTTGCGATCTCTTAGCCGTGTGCGGTGCCCCCCTCCACCATAGTCCTCGATAATATTGTAGCGGTGCTTAGGCAAAGCCCTGCGACGGTAGAACATCAAGATCGTCACCACGCCGTCGTGCTGACGGAACTCTTCCCGGACACTTTGCTGGATCGGAGTCCGGGGAACGTCATCGAGCTGAACGTGTGCTAGAACTCGGAGGTGCCGTAGTTTCGGTGCTTGATCGGTCGGGCCGTGAAGACGTACGACTACATCAAACGCGTTGTTCAAACGCTTCCGCTTTCGGTCTACGAGGGTACGTGGACAACACTCTCCCCTCTCGTTGTTATGCATCACCATGATCTTGCGTGTGCGTAGGATTTTTTTTGAAATTACTACGTTCCCCAACAGTTCCCATCCCCGCCGCCACCACTCGCCCCTGCCCTCCCTCGTCTCGGTCTCCCCTGCCGCTGCCCCTTCCTCCCCCCCCCCCCCGATCCGTCCGGCCGTCGTGTGCCCGCCTCCCCCGTCCCCTCCTCCCTTGCCGCGGCTCGTTATGACACGGGAATGGGACGACGGGGCGGCCCGGAACAAGCGTCGGGCGGACGACCGCCGTGACGCCTCCCGTCCCTCGCCGGATGCGCTCCGGCGGGAGGAAGAACTCCGCCGCGAGCTCTGGGAGGGTCGTCGCTCACCCGCTCGCTGTGGGGGTCGGGGCCTCTCCCGCTCGCCTCGGGCGACTGGCGGTCTCGTCGCCGCTCCCCTTCCCCGACGCCTCACCAAGGCCGATCTCCCTCCCCGCCCCAGACGTCGCGGCCCGCTTCCCCTCGCTCCCAAGGCCAGCCCCTGGCTCCTGCCTCCCGGCAATATGCGCCGCCCCACGCCTCTGGTCCCGTGACCACGGCCTCGGTGACAGCCTCAGGCGGTGGCGCCGCTCGCGGGCGCTCAGGGCCGGCCAAGAAGAAGAAGCGTCGTGGTGCTCGCGGCGTTCCGCCCGTGCCCCCCTCGGCGGCCCCGGGATCCTCCGGCACGCCCAGCCCCGTCTCCGGTCTTTCCCGCCCCCCCTGCTTCAACTGCGGGGTGGGGGGCCATTCACAAGTTAACCGTGTCAATCCCCAATGTCGCTACCTCTGCAAGGATCCGGGCCACCCCGCCCTCCTGTGCCCGGATAGACTGGTGGTGTCAGAGCTCATGATGTACGCCCACGGTATCGAGGGGTTGGGCTTCTTCCACCTCGAGGTCCCCGACGTGCCGCCTCCCTCTCCCTCTCTCCAGGCGGTCGTCACTGTGGTCAACGGGGTGGCCTCCCCGGAGATGATTGAGGCCGAGCTCAACCACCTTTACCGGCGCCAGTGGGACTGCGCGGTCACCCCCACCGCTGGCCACATCTTCACCGTCGTCTTCCCCGACTCCGCCAACTACGGCTATGCCACGCGCAGTGGCCGGATCATGCTCGCTCTCAACCAGCTGGTCATCAACATCTCTGAGACGATCCTCGATGCTCAGGCCGTGGCCGTCCTTGACACCGCCTGGATCCTTGTGGCCGGCCTCCCTGACATTGCGTGGTCCGAGCTCGTCATCCGCCAGATGTCCCGGCTCTCGGGCAAGGTGGTGGTGGTCGATGAGCTCTCTCTGCGCAAGGAGGAGGAGGTCCGGGTCAAGGTCAAGTGTCTCGACTCCTCCAAGCTCGGAACCACCGTTCGAGTGTTCTTCAACGACCAGGGTTTTGACCTCAGGATCGCCCCCGAGCACGTCGGTCGCCCCCGCTTCTTCGACGTTGGCCTCCCCGGCGGCAACCCGGGGACCGACGATGACTACCACGGACGTCACCGTCCCCGCTCCCACCACTCGGCGGAGGAGGGGGGCTCGGAGGACTCCCGCTCCCCGTCCCCCTCTCCTCCCCCCCTGCCGTTGGGGGCAAGGGCCGCTAGGCCGCTCCCCGCCAGCTCCTCATCGGCCCCTCGGACTCGGTGGCGACGTCCTCCGAGGCGAGCGACATCTCCAGCGTCAGCATGGTCGTCTGTCCGGCTTCTTCCCCGCGCTCTCCTTCCTCGCCTGCTCCTGTCGCGCTGGCACTGGAGCCGGCCTCGCCCCCGGCGTCGGATCCGGCTTCCAGTCTGCTCCTGGCGGCTTCGGTGGTGCCCCCCATGGTCGCTGTGCCATCTGGGGATGACGCCCCTCCTCCGGCATCGCCCCCTGCGGCCGCACAGCCCCCTCCGACCGAGGTGCCACTCCCACTGCCACTCCCTCTGGCGGCCACAGCCTTGTGCAGTGTTGTCCCACCCTCCGGCTTTGCGGTGCTCGTCCCCGACCTCGTCCCCGGCTCTGTTGCTCCTCGGCTGCACCGTGTTTTCTCCTCTGGTTTCACTCGCGGAGGCCCTAACCACGGATGGGGAGGCTCGGGTGACCACCCACATGGCCGCCCAGCCACCCCCTCCACGGTCCGCGGCCTACTCTCGCCGCAGCCGGTCGGCTTCCTCCCCGGTGATTGCGTCTCGCCGGAGTGCTCGGCTGGATGCTGCTCAGCCCGAGGGTAGTCCGGCTCTGCCCATCCCCGTGCAGGCGGAGATCCGTGCTGCTGCTCGGAACCTGGAGCCAGCTTTGGCGGCCGCTTAGCCGCCCTCAGGACCGCGACGCCATCTCCGCCTTCATCGCCGACCTCCGCTCGATGGATGTCCATCTGCCGCCGCCGCCCCCGCCGGAACCAGACTAGACGCTTTCCTCGTCCGACTTTTTCTGATTTTTATTTTTGGGCTTGTTGAGCTGTGCCCTCAGCAGAACCTTTGTACTGTGTTGTGAGACTTGGGTGTGTGTGTGGACTAGTCCTTGTATGTGTGCTCTCTGGTGGTTTGCTTTATTTATAAAGCGGGGTAAAAGCCTTTTTGGGTAGACCATCAGCCCTTGAGTCCTTGTCTGAAAACATAAAGCTGCACAATCCCTTCCATCAGACAATAGACCTCTGATTTCACTTATTCTTTGGGCATACCCAGATCCATTCGGCCATCACATCACCATGCTGATAGCTACCTAGAAACCTGCAAGAGAAAAATATACGTGCGTGAAGCAAAAATTGCAATTGCACCATTGAACGGAATGAACGATTACTGACGACCGGCAGGTTAATCCTGAACAACAATTAATTAATATATAAATTGCCTTGATTGGTTTAGAGAGTAAAAATGGGGATGTAGCTCAAATGGTAGAGCGCTTATGTATGCTAATAAGAGGCAGGGGGATCGATACCTCCCATCTCCATGAACAACCTTTTTTTTTTTCCTTTTATGCAAATAATTACCAGAAAAAAAACAAGGGCGTGAATCTTGAAATTTCTCGGCCCACAATACACATATAGGCCTAACACTTGGCCCATATAGGAAGTTGAATTCGTGCCTATCAAAATTTATGAGTTTCATCATTGATTTATATTTTTACATTCATAAGTTTCCTCATTTATAATTTTATTAGAGCTCCTTTTTTACGCATTCTACAGGAGCTCTAAATAGCGAGCTCTAAGGTAGCTGATTGTATCTAGTGATTCCTCGGGTTTTCGTATTTTATCATATTTTTTCTATTTTACTAGATTTCAGTCAATTTTTATATTTAGCTTTTCGGAAATAGATGGATATATTTTTTAAACGAACATTTTTAAATTTTCATTTTATTTTGACAAAGCAAACAATTTATAAAACCTTTGTGAGTTTTTTCATAATCATTAACATTTTTGTAATTTGTGAACATTTAAGGAGCCACTACATTTTTTAAACCTGTGAACATTTTCTAAGTTTCGGGAACCAATTTTAAGAACTGTGGGCACTTTTTAAACCTGATACAAATCGGTAGCAAAAACAAAAGAAGAACAAATAGAATGTGGTGAGAACCCTCCTAAAAGCAGGAAAGCCAGACTAAACCTTCCCAAAACTACGACCTGTCTGCTATGGGCGATAAATCAACAATTTGCACAACAAGAATAAAAAAGAAAATACCAATTTAATTCACTCCCTACAAAACTATTTAATTCTCTCTAAAAACTTTGATATTTCACTTTTTTATAGAAGGAACTCGAACTTTATGTTCAAATAGTGCAATTGTTTGTATCATTAGATATGTTCTGAAATGTGGTTTTATAGTGTACAATAATTATTATACTTTGAAGCAACTTTTCATCAAAAACAATTATGTTCTGAATGTTGCTCCAAAAACGCGTTCAATGTCATAAACCAGCGTACCTATTACACGCACATCCGCTGCTAAGGGATATATGGCTACTCATTCACGCGTCAATGTTCATAGTGTATCATGTACAAGAACTTAAATGGTAATTTTATTTTCTGAACATGTGTCTCATGAGCATGCCACTCAAAATCGTATCATATTTTGTTAGAAGGCGACGTCGAGCGCAACTATGTAGTGTTCTCATGTCCTTCTCTCCCCCCCCTTCAAAAATTGAGCACCACTCTCTTTCTTCCTTCATGCCGCACATCTCCATATCTTGTTAACCCCATGCAACCTGACATGGTGCAAGCTTTCCCCTCCCTTCATCTATCTCCATTCTCCGCCCTCGCCAAATCTACCTCCATACTTCACATTGTTTTACTTTGATGTTATTGTCATCCACACTATGTTACTCTGTCAGCACGTACACGCCTTCTGTAACTGTAACTAACAAAAATCTCTGCCATAGCTCACATGGTCTCTCATGATATATGGCTACTCATTAAGCCCCATGCCATAAAATGGGTAGTGTTAGCATGGTAGTAATTGTAAACATGTTCCCATCACTCCATCATGGTGGCCAAGGTTCAATTGGCTTTACCTCTGAATTTGCTCTATTCCATGTATACGAGCCCCAAGGCGCATGCCCACACCCAGTATAGCGACGTGGTCAAAGGATATTTTTGGGTGCTCGCTAGCGTACAAAAATGAAAAAAGGCTTTTCATTGGTATAAAAGACCGGGAGCAATTTATGTAACAACCATCACAACAACCAAAGACATTTTTTACTGTAAATTCAGACCAAAGTTATGAGTATGATGCATTGGGACTAACATCGCACATTTATGTTTTTCTTTCTCGAGCTGTGGATTAAATCAAAAATATGAAATATGAAGTTGGGTCTAGTCCCACACCGATTGTGGGAGGGGGCAGAGCACGAATTATAGGGATGGGGTGGCCCTTCCTACCAGACCAGTCTTTCAGACGGCACGTCCTTTGTATGGGCCGACCCATTCTGATTTTTTTCCCACCGATTTTGGGAAGGTGGAACCTTCGATGAACAGGATTTTTTCTTAGTTTTTTAGTTCTTTCCTTCTTTTATCCTTTTTTTCTTTTCTCTTTTCTCTTTTATGTTTTCTTTTTTTCGTTCTCCATTTTCCCTTTTCTTTTTTTCATGTTTGTTTTCTATTTTCTTTTCATTTTCATTTGTCTTTTCTTTATTTCACTTTTTTGTTAATTTTTCCTTTTTTTTCATTTTACAAACATCTTTTAAAATTTGTGAATATTTACTAAATTCACAAACATTTTTTAAATTTATGAAAAATTATAATCATGAGATTTTTCAAATACAAAATATGTTTTCAATTCGTGAACATTTTTTACAAATTCACGAATTTTTTTCAAGATCATGAACATTCTGCTGAATCGAGAAATAATTTTGAATCAATTGATATTTTTATAAATTGGGAATAATTTCGATATTCACGAACATTTTTTTGGTTGACGAGCATTTTATGAAATGCAGGAACATTTTTTGAGTTAGTGGACAATTTTTTGATCAGCGGAGATTTTTTTAATTGATGACATTTTTCAGATTAGCAACAATTTGGAATTCAGAAATATTTTTAAAATATTCTGAACATTTTTTAGTTCACAAACCTTTTTCAAAATCATGAACTTTTTTATTTCCCCAACATTTTTATAAATCATGATAACTTTTTGTATATACGAAAATTTTACAAAATCACCAACTTATTTTTAATCTGCGAATGTTTTATGATTTCCATGCCATTTTTCAAAAACATGGTCATTTTTTACAAATCACATTTTTTCTGAAATTTGGAATATTTTTTAAATCCTATAATAGTTTATTATTTTTAAGATGAGGAACACAAAACTTAAAAAAGAAACAAAAACAACCCGAAATGAAAATATAGGGGCTGTCGTCCAGCCCCGCACATGGGCCGGCCTAAAAACATGTGCGAGGTGAGCGGGAGCTCCGCATATTCAGCGTGTAGGTTGTTGAATATGAGGACTCTTTTGGAGGGAGTGAACTCAAGGTCTCTTATAAGCCCGTGTTGCTCTTCAATTGGCCTGATTGGTGGGCCGAAACGCTCACATAGTGTGTCCCTGACACACGTGGGTAAGAAATGCCCGTTAGCAAACCCGGAACTACGTATCATATTGTGTCATAGTAGATAGATTATCCATATATGTGTTGTAATTGTTTTCTCCTAAATGTTATATTTGGGCCATTTTATGGTTTGGAGCATCGGAAGCACCTGATACTTCTGTCAGTGTAGATACCCTTCTATTAATAATAAAGGCGAGTTTTGGGTCTTGATTATAGTACTACAATTAATAGTTTGAGTCATCAGGCCACCCGCAAGCATCGTCTCTTAGCACATTATCATAGAAGATTTAGGTCTGGTGGACAACGGTCTAGCGGTCTAGGTCTAGTGGTGCAACACGGGTATGTGTCCTTTATTTTCCCGTCTACACAGGGTCCTAAAAAGATAGGGAGCGACGAGTGAGATGGTTAGAAGAACAGTGGTATCCTAGCCTATCAAGATTCAAATCCTGATGCTCGCATTTTCCTGGATTTAAAAAAAGTGAGAGGACGAGATCTCAAGCTGAAAACAACCGAGAATAGTGCTAAGTAGCGCCGATTCATTTCGCCAGACGGCGGGGCCTTATCAACAAGATTTCAAAGCCCGATTAAGAGCGTCACTGATGAGACGGCGTGGCCGCCGGCGGGCGCGCCGTGATTTGCCGGCGACCAATTCGTCACACGCGTGCCAAGTTTGAGACCGCAGCGCAGCCCTTCACAAGTTTTCAAGCACCAAAGTGTAGCATATGTGCCTTGCTGTTTGTGCGACCTACGCGAAGTATAGCTCGCCGCAAGACAAAACCGCGGTTGGCGATTGACCGGATGGGGATGAGAATGCTGAGTAGGGTCATGCATTCAGGCAGCCGTACGTATGTCGGCAGCCATGAGCAACGGATGTGCGTGCGACGGTGCGAGCATGTGACGGGGCTCTCAGAGAAAACCATGTGTGCTCCCACTGTTTGCACATGGCTGATCTGACGAGACTGAGAATACACAGGATCGATGCGTGCGGCCGCATATGGACCTGACGTGTATATTCATTCCTTGGCGGCTCGAGATATGCTGCCAGTGAGTGCCATTGGCATGTCGTGCTCACCATTGACCCGTCAAGTTTGTATGACGAGGAAGGGACGTGGATGTGCAACTCACTGTTTAGGCTGCCACGATGGTGGTTTTCGTATATATGCAGCTGCTGGCCGATGACACTGCCACGGAGTTCTGACGACCACGGAGTTACCAAAACGCGCACGGCCATATCGAGTGAGCAAGACATTGGACTCCTTTTCATGTGGGAATCGTGGACACCCAACTTGTCTGTCCTTTTGTTTCCTTATTAAATCTACAGTCGACCGTTGGATCAAGATCCAACAATCAATCACCATATGTTTTCTTCTCTAGACCATATCCTACTATCAGACCTCATGATGCTTACAAAATGATTTTACGTATCAATTATTATTTTTCTGTGCAGAGCAGCATGGATGCTATTTTTTTAAAGAAAACACACGCATATGATGTGTATAACACTCAACTTTATTTGTTGCACCCCGCAAAAAAAAACTTTATTTGTTGCAAAAAAAAAGATTCTCTGAATTGGTTCACTCTTTTTTTCGGATTTTGGTATGCATGTGCATCCGAAGCCAAAACTCCATATATGACCCGAGCATGGCCTTGATTTTCATATACTCTCGCTGTGAGAGCTTTATGTAACACTATGTCTGATACTTTGCTGTCGCCAACTGGTGGTTGTGTGTGTCCTATATTTACACTCTGCCATGACTATGTCTGGCCTTAGTTGAGATATTTTCTTCTGAGGCTGTCTATCAGGCTGTCACTCCTTCGTTATTTCCCACCAACTAACATCCCTTCCGGTGGTGAATTGGCATCCTCTCGATGCATGCTCGTTGAGCTAGCAGCTTCCCCTCCATCATCCTCACATCACCAAGGGCGAGATAACGCTAATGTTGGGTGTGTGCATGGCTAGGGGTTAGCAATAGTGCAGCTCCTTGGTGGTTGAACGCCGCGTTATCCTATGTTATTCGCCCTCGATGTTCCTGCTGCTCGTGTGCTACCGCGGTAACCTTTGAGTTTGCCATCTTATTGTCTTGGTAGTGTTGCCTTGTAGATGACTCGGCATAACTTGTGTTGCTCCTCCCAACAACCTATTTTCTTTAGTTAGCTGGCTTTGTGTTGTGTTGTTACTTGTAACTATGTATGGAGTGTTTTGTTTTTATTTGTTGTTTGCCCCTACGGTTGTAGCATTTGGGTCTAGTTTCCTTATAGACTTGATCATGGTTTTGATCCGGTCTTCCCCATAAATCGGATCATGGTTTTCGACCTGGTTTCCCTCATAAACCGACTCATCTTCTTTGAATACATATCATATTCAAGTGTGTGTGTGGGGGGGGGGGGTAGTCTTTAGGGCATCTCCAACACTATCCCCTAAAACGGACACACTATCCGTCCGCGGACAGGATGCGGGAGCTGGCTATCCAACCATGTCCCTTCAATAAGCATCAAATCCGGGCACCAAGGTGGGCCAGGCGAACCTAGAGGGCAAAGCACAGGGGGTGTGAGGACATGTGGTCCAATTGACAGTGGGCCAAGTGGACCTCCGCATGTTGTTTATGTTGGAAATATGCCCTAGAGGCAATAATAAAGGATTATTATTATATTTCCTTGTTCATGATAATTGTCTTTTATTCATGCTATAATTGTATTATCCGGAAATCGTAATACACGTGTGAATACATAGACCACAATATGTCCCTAGTGAGCCTCTAGTTGACTAGCTCGTTGATCAATAGATAGTCATGGTTTCCTGAATATGGACATTGCATGTCATTGATAACGGGATCACATCGTTAGGAGAATGATGTGATGGACAAGACCCAATCCTAAGCATAGCACAAGATCGTGTAGTTCGTTTTGCTAGAGCTTTTCCATTGTCAAGTTTCTCTTCCTTAGACCATGAGATCGTAACTCCCGGATACCGTAGGAGTGCTTTGGTGTACCAAACGTCACAACGAATCGGGTGACTATAAAGGTGCACTACATGTATCTCCGAAAGTGTCATTGGGTTGACACGGATCGAGATAGGATTTGTCACTCCGTATTACGGAGAGGTATCACTAGGCCCACTCGGTAGTGCATCATCGTAATGAGCTCAAAGTGACCAAGTGTCCGGTCACGGGATCATGCATTACTGATGCGAGTAAAGTGACTTGCGGTAACGAGATTGAACGAGGTATTGGGATACCGACGATCGAATCTCGGGCAAGTAACATACCGTCTGACAAAGGGAATAGTATACGGGATTAATTGAATCCTCGACATCATGGTTCATCCGATGAGATCATCGAGGAGTATGTGGGAGCCAACATGGGTATCCAGATCCCGCTGTTGGTTATTGACCGGAGAGCCGTCTCGGTCATGTCTGCATGCCATCAGGAGAATTTCGGGGGTTACCGGTATTGTACCGAGACCACCGGAAGGGTCCCGGGGGTCCACCGGGTGGGGCCACCTATCCCGGAGGGGCCCCGTGGGCTGAAGTGGGAGGAACCAGCCCCTAGTGGGCTGGTGCGCTTCACTTGCCCCCGCGCCTAGGGTTGGAAACCCTAGGGTGGCGCCCACTTGCCTTGGGGCAAGCCTCCCCCTTGGCCGCCGCCCCTTGGGAGATCAGATCTCCAGGGCGGGCGCCCCTGTGGGGGCTATATAAAGGGGGAGGGAGGGGCAGCCGCACCTTGCATCTTGGCGCCTCCTCTCCCGCTACACCTCTCCTCCTCCGTCACGTGCTTGGTGAAGCCCCGCCGAGTGCCGCTTCTCCACCAACACCATGTCGTCGTCTGCTGCTGGAGCCATCTTCCTCAACCTCTCCTCCCCTTGCTGGATCAAGAAGGAGGAGACGCCATCCGCCTCCGCACGTGTGTTGAACGCGGAGGTGCCGTCTGCTCGCACTCGGTCATCGGTGATTTGGATCACGGCGAGTACGACTCCATCATCCACGTTCTAGTGAACGCTTCGCATGTGATCTACAAGTGGTATGTAGATGCAATCTCTCCCATGACTCGTTGCTTAGATGAACTCATAGATGGATCTTGGTGAAACCGTAGGAATTTTTTAATTTTCTCGCAACGCTCCCCAACAAAGGGTATCGAGCTAGGTTTATACATAGTTCTCTATTGCACGAGTAGAACACAATTTTGTTGTTGGCGAGATCTTGTCAACTTGCTTGCCGCTACTAGTCTTTTCTTGCTTCAGCGATATTGTGGGATGAAGCGGCCGGACCGACCTTACACGTGACGCTTACGTGAGACAGGTTCCACCGATCGACATGCACTAGTTGCATAAGGTGGCTAGCGGTGTCGCTCTCTCCTACTTTAGTTGGAGCGGATTAGATGAAAAGGGTCCTTATGAAGCGTAAATAGAAGTTGAAAAATCACGTTGTGGTTATTCGTAGGTAAGAAAACGTTCTTGCTAGAACCCAATTGCAGCCACGTAAAAGATGCAACAACAATTAGAGGACGCCTAACTTGTTTTTGCAGCAATTGTCATGTGATGTGATATGGCCGAAGTTGTGATGAATGATGAATGATATATTGTGATGTATGAGATCATGTTCTTGTAATAGGAATCACGACTTGCATGTCGATGAGTATGACAACCGCAGGAGCCATAGGAGTTGTCTTAATTATTGTATGACCTGCGTGTCATTGATTCAACGCCATGTAAATTACTTTACTTTATCGCTAAACGTGTTAGCCATAGTAGTAGAAGTAATAGTTGGTGAGCAACTTCATGGAGACACGGTGATGGAGATCATGATGATGGAGATCATGGTGTCATGCCGGTGACAAGATGATCATGGAGCCTCAAGATGAAGATCAAAGGAGCTATATGATATTGGCCATATCATGTCACTACTTTATATAATTGCATGTGATGTTTATTATGTTTTGTGCATCTTGTTTACTTAGAACGACGGTAGTAAATAAGATGATCCCTTATAATAATTTCAAGAAAGTGTTCCCCCTAACTATGCACCATTGCTAAAGTTCGTCGCTTCAAGCACCACGTGATGATCGGGTGTGATAGATCCTTACGCTCACATACAACGGTGTAAGACAGTTTACACATGCATAAACACTTAGGGTTAACTTGACGAGCCTAGCATGTACAAACATGGCCTCGAACACAAGAGACCGAAAGGTCGAACATGAGTCGATGGAAGATATGATCAACATGGAGATGTTCACCGACGATGACTAGTCCGTCTCACGTGATGATCGGACACGGCCTAGTCGACTCGGATCATGTAACACTTAGATGACTAGAGGGATGTCAAATCTGGTGGGAGTTCATTAAATAATTTGATTAGATGAACTTAATTATCATGAACTTAGTCTAAAGTCTTTGCAAAATATGTCTTGTAGATCAAATGGCCAACGCCATGTCAACATGAACTTCAACGCGCTCCTAGAGAAAACCAAGCTGAAAGATGATGGCAGCAACTATTCGGACTGGGTCCGAACCCGAGGATCATCCTCATAGAAGCCAAGAAACAATATGTCCTAGAAGCACCGCTAGGTGATGCACCCATCCTGAGAACCAAGACATTATGAATGCTTGGCAGTCTCGTCTTGATGATTACTCCCTCGCTCAAGGCGGCATGCTTTACAGCTTAGAACCGGGCTCCAAAAGCGTTTTGAGCAACACGGAGCATATGAGATGTTCGAGGAGCTGAAAATGGTTTTCCAAGCTCATGCCCGGTCGAGATATGAAGTCTCCGACAAGTTCTATAGTTGTAAGATGGAGGAAAACAGTTACACGGTGAGCACATACTCAAAATATCTGGGTTGCACAACCCTTTGTCCCACTGGACATTAACCTCCTGACGAGGCGGTCATTGACAGAATCCTTGATCGCTCCCACCAAGCTACAAGAGCTTTGTGATGAACTACAATATGCGTGGGATGGTGAAGACCATTCTGAAGTATTCTCAATCTGAAGTCGCAGAGGTTGAAATCAAGAAAGAACATCAAGTGTTGATGGTCAATAAAACCACTAAGTTCAAAAAGGGCAAGGGTAAGAAGAACTTCAAGAAGGACGGCAAAGATGTTGCCGCCGCCTGCAAGCAAGTTGCCGGAAGAAGTCAAAGAATGGACCCAAGCACGAGACAGAGTGCATTTATTGCAAAAGGAAGGGCCATTGGAAGCGGAACTGCCCCAAATACTTAGCGGACAAGAAGGCCGCAACACTAAAGGTATATTTGATATACATGTAATTGATGTGTACCTTACCAGACTCGTAGTAACTCCCGGTATTTGATACCGTGCCGTTGCTCATATTTGTAACTCACAGCAGAGCTGCGGAATAAACGGAGGCTGGCGAAGGACGAGGTGACGGCGCTTGGCGCGGGAATGGTTCCAAGGTCGATGTGATAGCCGTCGGCACGCTACCTCTACATTTACCTACGGATTAGTTTTGAACCTCAATAATTGTTATTTAGTGCCAAGTTTGAGCATGAACATTGTATCGGGATCTCGTTTAATGCCGATGGCTACTCATTTAAATCCGAGAATAAAGGTTGTTCTATTTATATGAGAGATATGTTTTATGGTCATGTCCGATGGTCAATGGTTTATTCTTTATGAATCTCGAACGTAATATTACACATATTCATAGTGTGAATACCAAAAGAAGTAAAGTTGATAACGATATTCCCACATACTTGTGGCATCGCCGCCTTGGTCACATTGGTGTCAAGCGCATGAAGAAGCTCCATTCGATGGACTTTAGAGTCTCTCGATTATGAATCATTTGACACATGGGAACCATGCCTCATGGGCAAAATGACCAAGACTCCGTTCTCGGAACAATGGAGCGAGCAACCAACTTATTGGAAATCATACATACCGATGTGTGCGGTCCAATGAGCGTTGAGGCTCATGGAGGATATCGTTATGTTCTCACTCTCACGATGACTTAAGTAGATATGAGTATGTCTACTTGATGAAACACAAGTCTGAGACCTTTGAAAAGTTCAAGGAATTTCAGAATGAGGTGGAGAATTAACGTGGCCGAAAAATAAAGTTCTTACGATCAGATCGTGGAGGAGAATATTTAAGTCACGAATTTGGTACACACTTAAGGAAATGTGGAATCGTTTCACAACTCACGCCGCCTAGAACACCTCAGCGTAACGGTGTGTCCGAACGTTGTAATCGCACTCTATTGGATATGGTGCGACCTATGATGTCTCTTACCGATTTACCGCTATCATTTTGGGGATACGCACTAGAGACAGCTACATTCACTTTAAATAGGGCACCATCTAAATCCGTTGAGACGACACCGCATGAATTATGGTTTGGAAAGAAACCTAAGTCGTCGTTTCTAAAAGTTTGGGGATGTGATGCTTATGTCAAGAAACTTCAACCTGAAAAACTCGAATCCAAGTCGGAAAAATGCGCCTTCATAGGATACCCTAAGGAAACCATTGGGTATACCTTCTACCTTAGATCCGAAGGCAAGATCTTTGTTGCCAAGAACGGATCCTTTCTCGAAAAAGAGTTTCTCTCGAAAGGAGTAAGTGGAGGAAACTAGAACTCGATGAAGTACTACCTCTTGAACGGAAAGTAGTGCAGCTCAGAAAATGTTCTGTGGTGCCTACATCTACCGGAGAGGAAATTAATGATGATGATCAAGGTACTTCGGATCAAGTTGCTACTGAACTTCAGAGGTCCATAAGGACACGCTCCACACCGTGAGTGGTATGGCAACCCTGTCCCGGAAATCATGTTGTTAGACAACGGTGAAACTTCAACTATGAAGAAGCGATGGCGGCCCGGATTCCAACAAATGGATTGAAGCCATGCAATCCGAGATAGGATCCATGTATGAAAACAAAGTATGGACTTTGACAGACTTGCCCGATGATCGGCGAGCGATAGAAAACAAATGGATCTTTAAGAAGAAGACGGACGCGATGGTAATGTCACCATCTATAAAGCTCGACTTGTCGCTAAGGGTTATCGGCAAGTTCAAGGGATTGACTACGATGAGACTTTCTCTCCCGTAGCGAAGCTTAAGTCCGTACGAATCATGTTAGCAATTGCCGATACTATGATTATGAGATATGGCAGATGGACGTCAAAACAGCGTTCCTTAATAGTTATCTTATGGAAGAGCTGTATATGATGCAGCCGGAAGGTTTTGTCGATCCTAAGAATGCTAATAAAGTATGCAAGCTCCAGCGATCCATTTATGGGCTGGTGCAAGCATCTCGGAGTTGAAACATTCGCTTTGATGAGATGATCAAAGAGTTTGGGTTTATGCGATATATGGAGAAGCCTGCGTTTATAAGAAAGTGAGTGGGAGCTCAGAGCATTTCTCATATTATATGTAGATGACATACTTTTGATGGGAAATGATATAGAACTCTTGGACAGCATTAAGGCCTACTTGAATAAAAGTTTTTCAATGAAGGACCTTGAGAAGCTGCTTATATATTAGGCATCAAGATCTATAGAGATAGATCGAGACACCTCATAGGTCTTTCACAAAGCACATACCTTGATAAGATTTTGAAGAAGTTCAAATGGATCAGTCCAAGAAAGGGTTCTTGCTTGTACTGCAAGGTGTGAGATTGAGCTCGCTCAATGCCCAACCACGGCAAAAGATAAAGAAGAGATGAGTGTCATCCCTATGCCTCGCCATAGGATCTATTATGTATGCCATGCTGTGTACCAGACTGATGTAAACCTTGCCGTAAGTTTGGTAGGAAGGTACCAAAGTAATCCCGCAAGGAACACCGACAGCGGTCAAGAATATCCTGAAGTACCTGAAAAGGACAAAGGACATGTTTTCGTTTATGGAGGTGACGAAGAGCTCGTCAGAATGGTTACGCCGACGCTAGCTTCGACACAGATCTGGATGACTCTAAGTCACAAACCGGATACGTGTATATGTTGAATGATGGAGCGAGAGCTGGTGCATTTGCAAGCGAGAGCGTCGTGGCGGGATCTACATGTGAAGCGGAGTACATGGCAGCCTCGGAGCAGCGCGATGAAGCAATTTGGGTGAAGGAGTTCATCACCGACCTAGGAGTCATACCCAATGCGTCGGGGCCGATTAAACTCTTCGTGACAACACTGGAGCTATTGCACTTGCCAAGGAGCCCAGGTTTCACAAGAAGACCAGCACATCAAGCGCCGCTCAACTCCATCCGTGAAAATGTTCAAGATGGAGACATAGAAATTTGCAAAGTGCATACGGATCTGAATGTCGCAGATCCGCTGACTAAACCTCTTTCATGGGAAAACATGATCAACACCGTAACTCTATGGGTGTTCGATTCATCACAATGTAACTAGATTATTGACTCTAGTGCAAGTGGGAGACTGTTGGAAATATGCCCTAGAGGCAATAATAAAGGATTATTATTATATTTCCTTGTTCATGATAATTATCTTTTATTCATGCTATAATTGTATTATCCGGAAATCGTAATACACGTGTGAATACATAGACCACAATATGTCCCTAGTGAGCCTCTAGTTGACTAGCTCGTTGATCAATAGATAGTCATGGTTTCGACTATGGACATTGGATGTCATTGATAACGGGATCACATCATTAGGAGAATGATGTGATGGACAAGTCCCAATCCTAAGCATAGCACAAGATCGTAGTTCGCTTTGCTAGAGCTTTTCCATTGTCAAGTATCTCTTCCTTAGACCATGAGATCGTAACTCCGGATACCGTAGGAGTGCTTTGGTGTACCAAACGTCACAACGAATCGGGTGACTATAGAGGTGCACTACAGGTATCTCCGAAAGTGTCTCATTGGGTTTACACGGATCGAGACTGGATTTGTCACTCGTGTTACGGAGAGGTATCACTGGGCCCACTCGGTAGTGTATCATCATAATGAGCTCAAAGTGACCAAGTGTCCGTCACGGATCATGCATTACGGATGCGAGTAAAGCGACTTGCGGTAACGAGATTGAACGAGGTATTGGGATACCGACGATCGAATCTCGGGCAAGTAACATACCGTCTGACAAAGGGAATAGTATACAGGATTAGTTGAATCCTCGACATCGTTGTTCATCCGATGAGATCATCGAGGAGTATGTGGGAGCCAACATGGGTATCCAGATCCCGTTGTTGGTTATTGACCGGAGAGCCGTCTCGGTCATGTCTGCATGTCTCCCGAACCCGTAGGGTCTACACACTTAAGGTTCGGTGACGCTAGGGTTGTATGAATATGAATATGCAGCAAACCGAATGTTGTTTAGAGTCCCGGATGAGATCCCGGACGTCACGAGGAGTTCCGGAATGGTCCGGAGGTAAAGAATTATATATAGGAAGTGCTATTTCGGCCATCAGGAGAATTTCGGGGGTTACCGGTATTGTACCGAGACCACCGGAAGGGTCCCGGGGGTCCACCGGGTGGGGCCACCTATCCCGGAGGGCCCCGTGGGCTGAAGTGGGAGGGAACCAGCCCCTAGTGGGCTGGTGCGCCCCCCACTTGCCCCCCCCTGCGCCTAGGGTTGGAAACCCTAGGGGGGGGCGCCCACCTTCCTTGGGCAAGCCTCCCCCTTGGCCGCCGCCCCTTGGGAGATCAGATCTCCAGGGCGGGCGCCCTGGGGCCTATATAAAGGGGGGGGAGGAGGCGGCCGCACCCTTGCATCTTGGCGCCTCCTCTCCCCTGCTACACCTCTCCTCCTCCGTCACGTGCTTGGCGAAGCCTCGCCGAGTGTCGCTTCTCCACCAACACCACGCCGTCGTGCTGCTGCTGGAGCCATCTTCCTCAACCTCTCCTTCCCCTTGCTGGATCAAGAAGGAGGAGACGCCATCCGCTCCGCACGTGTGTTGAACGCGGAGGTGCCGTCCGCTCGCACTCGGTCATCGGTGATTTGGATCACGGCGAGTACGACTCCATCATCCACGTTCTAGTGAACGCTTCCGCACGCGATCTACAAGTGGTATGTAGATGCAATCTCTCTCCCATGACTCGTTGCTTAGATGAACTCATAGATGGATCTTGGTGAAACCGTAGGAAAAATTTTAATTTTCTGCAACGTTCCCCAACAGTTTAGGGGTCCCCTTGGATGACAAAATTGAGCGGACACCATGGTCCGGACATAAACGGGAGTTTCGGTGGTTCACTTTGGAGATACCCTCGCCATCTTTCGTGAGGTTTCATCATGTTTCAAAGCTAAAAATTTAAAAGTTATGAAAATATATTCAAGTGTGACCTTGTTTAAAACTCATCAGGAACACAAATATGCAAACGGAAGTTAACTCGGGCTTCCGGTTCAGAAGAACAAAATGATTTCAATCTTTGAAATCACATGAACAAGGCATGGATTTGTGGCGCGCTGCGGGACACTCTAAAACTCTGTCAAAAGTTGCCTGCCCAGAAAATGGTCATCGTGCACGGGGAATAAACTGCAGAGAAACGAGGAGACAAATCTTCAACCAGATGAATGACTACAACATGCACGAGATATCTCGATATGCACTTCTCACCGGGTGAATTGTCCTGCAAGTGCTAACCTAGTGGCAGCCTCTGCTTGACAGAACAGCATCAGTCTCTGTGAGCAGGAGGAGTCGGGAGTAATGCACCTTGGGTGCTCTCTGTATTGATCTCAGGTATATATAGGCTACGTTACAACAAGGCCAGGCGCGGGGCGCCGGACGTGGGCGATCGTGTGATCGTGTGTGTATGTACGTGCTATACAGGGTTGACTAGGTTCAGTTAACACCCCGCCGCAGGTTGAGCGTCCGGCGGTCGGACGCACAAGCTGGATCGGAACTCCTGGAACGCTGGGGTTGGGAGGCCCTTGGTGAGCACGTTCGCAAACTGCTGATGTGTAGGAGCATGCAGGACGCGGAGATCGCCCAGAGCAACCTTCTCGCGCACGAAGTGGATGTCCAGCTCCATGTGTTTCGTGCGGCGGTGATGAACCGGGTTAGCCGCCATGTACACCGAGGATATGTTGTCGCAGAAGATGACGCTGGCCTTGGGGATGGGCACGGAGAGCTCGCCGAGAAGTTGATGTATCCAGCAGCTCTCAGCGGCCGCGTTCGCGACGGCGTGGTACTCCGCTTCTGCACTGGATTGGGATACCGTGGCCTGCCGCTTGGACGACCAGGAGACCAGGGAGTCGCCGAGGAAGACGGCATATCCAGAGGTGGAGTTGCGCGTGTCGGGGCAGCCGGCCCAGTCGGCTTCGGAGTAGGCGACGATGTCAAGGGTGGGCGTGCTCTGGAGATGCAGCCCGTGCGTCGTCGTGCCCCGGAGATAACGAAGTATCTGCTTGGCGAGGGCGAAGTGGACGTTGCGGGGATCGTCCACGACAAGACACCACTGCTGGACGGCGTAAGTGATGTCGGGACGCGTCATTGTCATGTACTGTAGCGCGCCCACCAGACTGCGGTACTCGGAGGCGTCTTGGACCGGGGCGCCGTCGGAGGCAGAGAGCTTGGCCCGCGTGTCCACGGGCGTCGGTGCTGGCTTGCAAGCTTGCATGTTCGCCTGTTGTAGAAGCTCCTTAGCGTACTTCCGTTGCGAGAGGAAGAACCCTTGCGGGCTGCGTGTGACTGCAATGCCGAGGAAATAGTGAAGGGGGCCGAGATCCTTCATGGAGAACTCGGCGAAGAGGAGGCATTGCAGGTGCTAGAGGAGCGTTGTTGAGGAAGCGGCGAGGACGATGTCGTCGACGTAGAGGAGCATGTACGCCATGTCGCTGTCACGACGGAGGATGAACAGCGACGGGTCGGAGCGGGAGCTGATGAAGCCGATGTTGCACGCGTAGGCCGCAAACTGAGCGAACCAGGAACGGGGCGCCTTCTTGAGGCCGTAGAGGGATTTGTCGAGGAGGCACACATGGTCGGGGTGGTCGCCGTCGACGAACCCAGCGGGTTGCTGGCAGTAGACTTGCTCGGAGAGGCGCCCGTGAAGAAACGCGTTGTTGACGTCCATCTGGTGGACCGGCCACCCGCGCGAGGCAGCAATCGTGAGCACCACACGGATAGTAGCAACCTTGACTACCGGGGAGAAGGTCTCGTCGAAGTCGACCCCCGGCCGTTGGGAGAAGCCACGGACGACCCACCTCGCCTTGTATCGCTCCAGAGTGCCGTCAGCCTTGAACTTGTGGCGGAACAACCACTTTCCAGTGACTATGTTGGCGCCGGGGGGACGAGGGACGAGCCGCCATGTCTTGTTCTCCATCAGCGCCCAGAATTCAACCTGCATCGCCGACAGCCAACAGGGATCTCGCAAAGCAGCACGCACACTGTCAGGCACGGGTGAGATGTGATCGGGAGCAGAAGCGGCAAGGTTGGTGTGGTATTTAGGGTTAGGGAAGAACTTGCCAGCTTGGGCACGGGTCTGCATGGTGTGTGTGGGGACGATGGCGGAGCGGTGACGAGGCGTAGGTGATGTAGGGCGTGGGGAAGATGGGTCGGGAGAGTGTAGGTTCATGGCAGGTGGGTCATCGGCTATGGGGGCGTCGTTGGTGGGAGTGATGGGCCGAGGCGGGGAAGCTGTCGTGGCAGCGGTTGGGGGTGGGGAGGATAGGGTAGCTGGTTGTGTGTGGGTTTCGGCGGTAGTAGTGGGGAGCGGCTCGGCATGATCAGGTGAACGGGCGTGGGAGGTAGTGGAGCGCGGTCTACGGGGGACGGGCGGGTTGTTCAGATAATCGAGAAGATCATGCGAGGTGGGGCAGCTGGTTTGTCGTGGAAAGGGAAGGTATCTTCGTCGAAGATAACATGGCGTGAGGTGATGACACGGCCAGTAGCACGGTTCAAGCATCTGTATCCTTTGTGGTCGGTGGAGTAGCCAAGGAGCACGCACGGGGCGGAGCGAGGGGCTAATTTGTGGGGGGAGGTGGCGATGAGGTTTGGGTAGCACAGACACCCGAATACCCGCAGAGCGTCGTAGTTGGGGTGGACGCCGTACAGCAAAAAGAAGGGTGTGTGATCATGACGTGGTCGACACGGACGACGGTTGAGGAGGAATGTCGCGGTGAGGAGCGCCTCGGCCCAGTACGCGTAGGGCATGTGTGCATGAATGAGCATGGAGCGCGCAATGTCATTAAGCGTGCATAGAGCTCGCTCAGCCCGCCCATTTTGTGGGGAGGTGTACGGGCAAGACATGCGTAGTGCAATGCCGAGGGAGGAGAAGAGCTCGCGTGAGGCGTGGTTGTCGAATTCGCGCCCATTGTCAGTCTGGACGGTGAGTATGGAGAGGTTGAATTGGTTGCACACGAAGGCGAAAAAATTGCGTAGTATGGGCAAGACGTCCGACTTCTGTCGAAGCGGGAACGTCCATGCAAAGTGGTTGTAATCATCTAGGATAAGCAGGTAATACTGACAACCAGATATACTCATAACAGGTGAGGTCCATACATCACAATGCCCTAGTTGGAAAGGGAAAAACGATACATGATCCGAGGAGCGAAAGGGAAGCCTAGTACTTTTGCCTAATTGACATGCGTGACACACTGTGGAAGCGACGCCATCAGGTGGGGCTGAGTGGTGATGAAGGGTGCGGTCTAGGGCATCAGCACCAAGATGGCCAAGGCGCTGGTGCCACAGATCGCGGGTGACGGCGGTGAAGGTGTGGGCATGGCCGTGGGTGTGCGTGGGCGCCGGCGACAGAGGGTAGAGCTCCTCGTCGGTGTCGTTACACCGGAGGATCACCGTCTTCGTGCTTCGATCCTTGACAGAGAAACCAAGGTCATCAAATTCAACGTTTACGGGATTATCACGAGCTAGGCGTTTGATAGAAATAAGGTTTTTGATGAGGTAGGGAGAGACGAGAACGTTGTTGAGTGAGAGAGAGGAGGAGCTGGTGGGAATGGTTTGGTGTCCAGTGTGTGTGACTGCAAAGGAGTCACCATTGCCTACAACGATGCGAGATGAATGAAAGGGCTGAGAGGAAGAGATCATACCAGGGGAGGCCGCCATGTGCGAGGTAGCACCCGTGTCGAGGTACCAGTCGCTCCCTGGCGGCGGTGGCTGACGCTGCTGGACTGTCAGGGCGTTGAGGGCCTGGACGAGCGCGGTCTGGTCCCATGAGGCCGGCGGTGGGTTGTTGGTGACGACCGCGAACGCGTCGTAGAGCGGGTGCGGTGGCACATCCTGATGCCAGACCGTAGGCGGGCCGTAGCCGGCCGGTGGAGCAGCATGTTGGTGAAGACCGGCGAAGGGTGCAGCACCTCCGGGGCGTGGCCCAAGGATGCCCGCACCGGGGTCATGTGGGCGCCAGGGCAGGGGCCACGCATGCACAGTGCCTGTCCAGGGTGCAGGGGGAGGAGCCACTAATAGGAAAAGGCATGCTAGTGGCGCACCAGTTTTGCCTTCTAATGGCGCACTACTGGTGCGCCACTAGCATCACGCCATTAGAATTAAATTCTAATGGCGATTAATGGTGCGCCATTAGTATCTCGTGTTCTAATGGCGCACCTGTTGGAAATATGCCCTAGAGGCAATAATAAAAGTGTTATTATTATATTTCTTTGTTCATGATGATTGTCTTTTATTCATGCTATAACTGTATTATCCGGAAATCGTGATACACGTGTGAATACATAGACCATAACATGTCCCTAGTGAGCCTCTAGTTGACTAGCTCGTTGGTCAACAGATAGTCATGGTTTTCGACTATGGACATTGGATGTCATTGATAACGGGATCACATCATTAGGAGAATGATGTGATGGACAAGACCCAATCCTAAGCATAGCACAAGATCGTAGTTCGTTTTGCTAGAGCTTTTCCAATGTCAAGTATCTCTTCCTTAGACCATGAGATCGTGTAACTCCCGGATACCATAAGAGTGCTTTGGGTGTACCAAACGTCACAACGAATCGGGTGACTATAAAGGTGCACTACAGGTATCTCCGAAAGTGTCTTGGGTTGACACGGATCGAGACTGGATTTGTCACTCCGTATGACGGAGAGGTATCTCTGGGCCCACTCGGTAATGCATCATCATAATGAGCTCAAAGTGACTAAGTGGTTAGTCACGGGATCATGCATTACGATACGAGTAAAGTGACTTGCCGGTAACGAGACTGAACAAGGTATTGGGATACCGACGATCGAGTCTCGGGCAAGTAACGTACCGATTGACAAAGGGAATTGTATACGGGGTTTGATTGAATCCTCGACATCGTGGTTCATCCGATGAGATCATCGATGAGTATGTGGGAGCCAACATGGGTATCCAGATCCCGCTGTTGGTTATTGACCGGAGAGGCATCTCGGTCATGTTCAGATATCTCCGAACCCGTAGGGTCTACACACTTAAGGTTCGGTGACGCTAGGGTTGTAGAGATATTAGTATGCAGTAACCCGAAAGTTGTTCGGAGTCCGGATGAGATCCCGGACGTCACGAGGAGTTCCGGAATGGTCCGGAGGTAAAGATTTATATATAGGAAGTCCAGTTTGCCACCGGAAAGTTTTGGGGTCATCGGTATTGTCTGGGACCACCGAAAGGGTCCCGGGGTCCACCGGTGGGGCCACCTATCCCGGAGGGCCCCATGGGCTGAAGTGGCGTGGGAACCAGCCTGGTGGGCTGGTGCGCCCACCCAAGGGCCCAAGGCGCCTAGGGTTGGGGGACCGTTGCCCAGAGGGCATGCCCCCGGGTTGAAACCCTAGGGGCCGTTGCCCCGAGGGGCATGCGCCCCCTGGTTGAAACCCTAAGGGGCCGTTGCCTGGGGCCGCCGCCCCATCTAGATGGGATCTCCAAGGGGCATCGCCCCCTAGCCCCTATATATAGTGGAGGGAGGAAGGCAGCAAGACCCGCATCTTGGCACCTCCTTCCCTTGCTACACCTCCTCCTCCCCCGCAGACGCTGGCGGCCTGCCGGATCCTGCTGCATCCACCACCACGCCGTCGTGCTGCTGGATCTTCATCAACCTCTCCTTCCCCCTTGCTGGATCAAGAAGGAGGAGACGTCACGCTGACCGTACGTGTGTTGAACGCGGAGGTGCCGTCCGTTCGGCGCTAGGATCTCCGGTGATTGGATCACGACGTGTACAACTACCTCAACCCCGTTCTTTTGAACGCTTCGCCACGATCTACAAAGTGGTATGTAGATGCATCTCCCATGACTCGTTGCTTAGATGAACTCATAGATGGATCTTGGTGAAACCGTAGGAAAAATTTTAATTTTCTGCAACGTTCCCCAACAGTGGCATCATGAGCTAGGTCTATGCGTAGTTCTCTATTGCACGAGTAGAACACAATATAGTTGTGGGCGTGGATCTTGTCAACTTACTTGCCGTTACTAATCTTATCTTGCTTCCGCGGTATTGTGGGATGAAGCGGCCCGGACCAACCTTACACGTACGCTTACGTGAGACCGGTTCCACCGACTAACATGCACTAGTTGCATAAGGTGGCTGGCGGGTGTCTGTCTCTCCTACTTTAGTTGGAGCGGATTCGATGAAAAGGGTCCTTATGAAGGGTAAATAAAAGTTGACAAGATCACGTTGTGGTTATTCGTAGGTAAGAAAACGTTCTTGCTAGAACCCAATTGCAGCCACGTAAAAGATGCAACAACAATTAGAGGACGTCTAACTTGTTTTTGCAGCAATTGTCATGTGATGTGATATGGCCAAGTTGTGATGAATGATGAATGACATATTGTGATGTATGAGATCATGTTCTTGTAATAGGAATCACGACTTGCATGTCGATGAGTATGACAACCGACAGGAGCCATAGGAGTTGTCTTTATTTTTGTATGACCTGCGTGTCATTCAAGAACGCCATGTAATTTACTTTACTTTATTGCTAAACGCGTTAGCCATAGAAGTAGAAGTAGTCGTTGGCGTGACAACTTCATGGAGGCACAATGATGGAGATCATGATGATGGAGATCATGGTGTCATGGCGGTGACAAGATGATCATGGAGCCCCGAAGATGGAGATCAATGGAGTTTTATGATATTGGCCATATCATGTCACTACTATATAATTGCATGTGATGTTTATTATGTTTATACATCTTGTTTACTTAGAACGACGGTAGTAAATAAGATGATCCCTTACAACAATTTCAAGAAGTGTTCTCCCTAACTGCACCGTTGCTAAAGTTCGTCGCTTCTAAGCACCACGTGATGATCGGGTGTGATGGATTCTTACGGTCACATACAACGGGTGTAAGACAGATTTACACACGCAAAACACTTAGGGTTAACTTGACGAGCCTAGCATGTACAGACATGGCCTCGAACACGGAGACCGAAAGGTCGAACACGAGTCGTATAGAAGATACGATCAACATGAGAATGTTCACCGACGATGACTAGTCCGTCTCACGTGATGATCGGACACGGCCTAGTCGACTCGGATCGTGTATCACTTAGATGACTAGAGGGATGTCTAATCTAAGTGGGAGTTCATTGTAATAATTTGATTAGATGAACTTAATTATCATGAACTTAGTCTAAAACTTTTGAATGATATGTCTTGTAGATCAAATGGACAACGCTCATGTCAACTTGAACTTCAACGCGTAGAGAAAACCAAGCTGAAAGATGACGGCAGCAACTATACGGACTGGGTCCGAACTTGAGGATCATCCTCATAGCTGCCAGAAACAATATGTCCTAGAAGGACCGCTAGGTGACGCTCCGTCCCGAGAGAACCAAGACATTATGAATGCTTGGCAGTCTCGTCTTGATGATTACTCCCTCGTTCAAGTGCGGCATGCTTTACAGCTTAGAACCGGGGCTCCAAAAGCGTTTTGAGCATCACGGAGCATATGAGATGTTCGAGGAGCTGAAACTTGTTTTCCAAGCTCACGCCGGTCGAGAGATATGACATCTCCGACAAGTTCTATAGTTGTAAGATGGAGGAAAATAGTTCATCGGTGAGCACATTCTCAAGATGTCAGGTTGCACAACCGTATGACCCAGCTGAATATTAACCTCCCCGATGAGGCGGTCATTGACAGAATCCTCGATCGCTTCCACCAAGCTACAAGAGCTTTGTGATGAACTACAATATGCAGGGGATGGTAAAGACCATTCTGAAGTATTCTCTATGCTGAAGTCACCGAGGTTGAAATCAAGAAAGAACATCAAGTGTTGATGGTCAATAAGACCACTAAGTTTAAGAAGGGCAAGGGCAAGAAGAACTTCAAGAAGGACGGCAAGGAGGTTGCCGCGCCTGTAAGCAAGTTGCCGGAAGAAGTCAAAGAATGGACCCAAGCACGAGACCGAGTGCTTTTATTGCAAGGGAAGGGTCCTTCGAAGCGGAACTGCCCCAAATACTTAGCGGACAAGAAGGCCGCAACACCAAAGGTATATTTGATATACATGTAATTGATGTGTACCTTACCATTACTCGTAGTAACTCCCGGTATTTGATACCGTGCCGTTGTTCATATTTGTAACTCACAGCAGGAGCTGCGGAATAAGCGAGAGGCGGCGAAGGACGAGGTGACGGCGCGCGTCGGGAATGGTTCCAGAGTCGATGTGATCGCCGTCGCACGCTACCTCTTCATTTACCCACGGATTAGTTATAAACCTTAATAATTGTTATTTGGTGCCAAGTTTGAGCATGAATATTGTATCCGGATCTCGTTTAATGCGAGATGGCTACTCATTTAAACCGAGAATAATGGTTGTTCTATTTATATGAGAGATATGTTTTATGGTCATGCTCCGATGGTCAATGGTTTATTCTTAATGAATCTCGAGCGTAATATTACACATATTCATAGTGTGAATACCAAAAGATGTAAAGTTGATAACGATAGTCCCACATACTTGTGGTAATCGCCGCCTTGGTCACATTGGTGTCAAGCGCATGAAGAAGCTCCATGCTGATGGACTTTTGGAGTCTTTAGATTATGAATCATTTGACACATGCGAACCATGCCTCATGGGCAAGATGACCAAGACTCCGTTCTCCGGAACAATGGAGCGAGCAACCAACTTGTTGGAAATCATACATACCGATGTGTGCGGTCCAATGAGCGTTGAGGCTCATGGAGGATATCGTTATGTTCTCACTCTCACAGATGACTTGAGTAGATATGGGTATGTCTACTTGATGAAACACAAGTCCGAGACCTTTGAAAAGTTCAAGGAATTTCAGAATGAAGTAGAGAATCAACGTGACCGAAAGATAAAATTCTTACGATCGGATCGTGGAGGAGAATATTTAAGTCACGAATTTGGTACACACTTAAGAAAATGTGGAATCGTTTCACAACTAACGCTACCGAACACCTCAACAGAACGGTGTGTCCGAACGTCGAATCGCACTCTATTGGATATGGTGTGGTCTATGATGTCTCTTACTGATTTACCGCTATCATTTTGGGGATACGCCTAGAGACAGCTACATTCACTTTAAATAGGGCACCGCCTAAGTCCGCTGAGACGACACCGTATGAATTATGGTTTGGGAAGAAACCTAAGCTGTCGTTTCTAAAAGTTTGGGGATGCGATGCTTATGTCAAGAAACTTCAACCTGAAAAGCTCGAACCCAAGTCGGAAAAATGCGTCTTCATAGGATACCCTAAGGAAACCGTAGGGTATACCTTCTACTTAAGATCCGAGGGAAAGATCTTTGTTGCCAAGAACGGATCCTTTCTGGAAAAAGAGTTTCTCTCGAAAGAAGTAAGTGGGAGGAAAGTAGAACTCGATGAAGTACTACCTCTTGAACAGGATAGTAGTGCAGCTCAGGAAAATGTTCCTGTGATGCCTACACCAACGAAGAGGAAATTCATGATGATGATCAAGGTACTTGGATCAAGTTGCTACTGAACTTCAGAGGTCCACTAGGACACGTTCCGCACTGAGTGGTACGGCAACCTGTCTTGGAAATCATGTTGTTAGACAACAATGAACCTTGAACTATGAAGAAGCGATGGCGGGCCCAGATTCCAACAAATGGCTAGAAGCCATGAAGTCCGAGATAGAATCCATGTATGAAAACAAAGTGTGGACTTTGACCGACTTGTTCGATGATCGGCGAGCGATAGAAAACAAATGGATCTTTAAGAGGAAGACGGACGCGATGGTAATGTCACCATCTATAAAGCTCGACTTGTCGCTAAGGGTTATCGGCAAGTTCAAGGGATTGACTACGATGAGACTTTCTCTCCGTAGCGAAGCTTAAGTCCGTCGAATCATGTTAGCAATTGCCGCATACTATGATTATGAGATATGGCAGATGGGCGTCAAAACAGCGTTCCTTAACGGATATCTTAAGGAAGAGCTGTATATGATGCAGCCGGAGGGTTTTGTCGATCCTAAGAACGCTAACAAAGTATGCAAGCTCCAACGATCCATTTATGGGCTGGTGCAAGCATCTCGGAGTTGGAACATTCGCTTTGATGAGATGATCAAAGCGTTTAGTTTATGAGACTTATGGAGAAGCCTGCGTTTACAAGAAAGTGAGTGGGAGCTCAGAGCATTTCTCATATTATATGTAGATGACATACTTGATGGGAAATGATATAGAATTCTTGGACAGCATTAAGGCCTACTTGAATAAGTGTTTTTCAATGAAGGACCTTGGAGAAGCTGCTTATATATTAGGCATCAAGATCTATAGAGATAGATCGAGACGCCTCATAGGTCTTTCACAAAGCACATACCTTGATAAGATTTTGAAGAAGTTCAAATGGATCAGTCCAAGAAGGGTTCTTGCTCAGATTGCAAGGTGTGAGATTGAGCTCAGCTCAATGCCCGACCACGGCAAAAGATAAAGAAGAGATGAGTGTCATCCCTATGCCTCAGCCATAGGATCTATTATGTATGCCATCTTGTGTACTGGACTGATGTAAACCTTGCCGTAAGTTTGGTAGGAAGGTACCAAAGTAATCCCGCAAGGAACACCGGACAGCGGTCAAGAATATCCTGAAGTACCGAAAAGGACAAATGACATGTTTTCGTTTATGGAGGTGACGAAGAGCTCGTCAGAACGGGTTACGCCGACGCTAAGCTTCGACACAGATCTGGATGACTCTAAGTCACAAACCGGATACGTGTATATGTTGAATGGTGGAGCAAGAAGCTGGTGCAGCTGCAAGCGAGTGTCGTGGCGGGATCTACATGTGAAGCGGAGTACATGGCAGCCTCGGAGGCAGCGATGAAGCAATTTGGGTGAAGGAGTTCATCACCGACCTAGGAGTCATACCCAATGCGTCGGGCCGATCAAACTCTTCTGTGACAACACTGGAGCTATTGCACTTGCCAAGGAGCCAGGTTTCACAAGAAGACCAGAGCACATCAAGCGTCGCTTCAACTCCATCCGTGAAAACGTTCGGGATGGAGACATAGAAATTTGCAAAGTACATACGGATCTGAATGTCGCAGATCCGCTGACTAAACTTCTCTCATGATGAGCAAAACATGATCAACACCGTAACTCTATGGGTGTTCGATTCATCACAATGTAACTAGATTATTGACTCTAGTGCAAGTGGGAGACTGTTGGAAATATGCCCTAGAGGCAATAATAAAAGTGTTATTATTATATTTCTTTGTTCATGATGATTGTCTTTTATTCATGCTATAATCTGTATTATCCGGAAATCGTGATACACGTGTGAATACATAGACCATAACATGTCCCTAGTGAGCCTCTAGTTGACTAGCTCGTTGGTCAACAGATAGTCATGGTTTCGACTATGGACATTGGATGTCATTGATAACGGGATCACATCATTAGGAGAATGATGTGATGGACAAGACCCAATCCTAAGCATAGCACAAGATCGTAGTTCGTTTTGCTAGAGCTTTTCCAATGTCAAGTATCTCTTCCTTAGACCATGAGATCGTGTAACTCCGGATACCGTAAGAGTGCTTTGGGTGTACCAAACGCCACAACGAATCGGGTGACTATAAAGGTGCACTACAGGTATCTCGAAAGTGTCATTGGGTTGACACGGATCGAGGCTGGATTTGTCACTCCGTATGACGGAGAGGTATCTCTGGGCCCACTCGGTAATGCATCATCATAATGAGCTCAAAGTGACTAAGTGGTTAGTCACGGGATCATGCATTACTGACGAGTAAAGTGACTTGCCGTAACGAGACTGAACAAGGTATTGGGATACCGACGATCGAGTCTCGGGCAAGTAACGCACCGATTGACAAAGGGAATTGTATACGGGTTTGATTGAATCCTCGACATCGTGGTTCATCCGATGAGATCATCGATGAGTATGTGGGAGCCAACATGGGTATCCAGATCCGCTGTTGGTTATTGACCGGAGAGGCATCTCGGTCATGTTCAGATATCTCCGAACCCGTAGGGTCTACACTTAAGGTTCGGTGGCGCTAGGGTTGTAGAGATATTATTATGCAGTAACCGAAAGTTGTTCGAGTCCGGATGAGATCCCGGACGTCACGAGGAGTTCAGAATGGTCCGGAGGTAAAGATTTATATATAGGAAGTCCAGTTTCGCCACCGGAAAGTTTTGGGGTCACGGTATTGTCTGGGACCACCGAAAGGGTCCTGGGTCCACCGGTGGGGCCACCTATCCGGAGGGCCCCATGGGCTGAAGTGGCGTGGTAACCAGCCTGGTGGGCTGGTGCGCCCACCAAGGGCCCAAGGCGCCTAGGGTTGGGGGACCGTTGCCCGAGGGGCATCGCCCCAGTTGAAACCCTAGGGGCGTTGCCCCGAGGGGCATCGCCCCCTGGTTGAAACCCTAAGGGGCCGTTGCCCGGGGCCGCCGCCCCATCTAGATGGGATCTCCAAGGGGCATGCGCCTAGCCCCTATATATAGTGGAGGGAGGAAGGCAGCAAGACCCGCATCTTGGCACCTCCTTCCCCTTGCTACACCTCCTCCTCCCAGACGCTTGGCGAAGCCTGCCGGATCCTGCTGCATCCACCACCATGCCGTCGTGCTGCTGGATCTTCATCAACCTCTCCTTCCCCTTGCTGGATCAAGAAGGAGGAGACGCCACGCTGACCGCACGTGTGTTGAACGCGGAGGTGCCGTCCGTTCGGCGCTAGGATCTCCGGTGATTGGATCACGACGTGTACAACTACCTCAACCCCGTTCTTTTGAACGCTTCCGCTCACGATCTACAAAGTGGTATGTAGATGCATCTCCCATGACTCGTTGCTTAGATGAACTCATAGATGGATCTTGGTGAAACCGTAGGAAAATTTTTAATTTTCTGCAACGTTCCCCAACAGCACCACGTAGTGCGCCATTAGTATTGCCCACAGTGCGCCATTAGTATCTGGTGTTCTAATGGCGCACCACGTAGTGCGCCATTAGTATTGCCCACAGTGCGCCATTAGTAATAATTTTTTAATTTTTTTTTCGTTTTTTCTTAATCTCAGTTCACTATTTCACATATGAGATATCCAACACATATATATACAACAAGCATCCATATAACAATCATATCCAACACACAAGTTTCATCATATATACATACATAGCCAGCACATAGTTCCATCGTTACATATTACAAAAGTTTCACATTGTTCATCCAACACCGTTATCCATCAATTCACAAAAGTTTCACACTGATACAAAATAAAAACACAAATCGAAAAGATGCACTCCATCCATGCAAGCTTTCGTGAATTAAATCAAATCTGCAAAATGATAAACAAGAAGTTAGAAGAAAAAGAAGAAGAAGAGAAGAAGAAGAAGAAGACTAGAAGAATACTAGAAGAAGAAGAACACTAGAAGAATACTAGAAGAAGAATAAGAAGAAGAATAAGAAGAATACTATAAGCTTATTATGTAAACTTGATCATTTTGTGCTAACATAAGTAATTTTGGAGCAAACCTATAGGAAACTAAGCTAAAAAACGATAGTTTTGGTTTACTAGAACCATCCGCATATTGTTTCAGCTCGGTGGAAACCCAATTCTTTTCCTCAGGATCTCTTGAATGAAATTAGGGAACGAAGTAAGTAGATTAGATGGATTTAGATAGAATTTCTATCTCCTACTCTATAAGGATCATCTAGAAAGCGGAGAGCTTTGGTTCCATTCAAATAGAAAAGCTGACATAGATGTTAAGTGGTGAGAATATCCATAAAGGAGCCGAATGAAATCAAAATTTCATGTTCAGTTTTGAATAGCATATAAGCTCTAAGTTAGCATATTAGAGCCAACTTAGGTAAAATGAAGCTAACATATGTCATTTTGAAAAAGAAGAAGAATAAGAAGAAGACTATAAGCTTATTATGTAAACTTGATCATTTTGTGCTAACATAAGTAATTTTGGAGCTAACCTATAAGAAACTAAGCATATTAGAGATAACTTAGGTAACTAAGTATATATATATATATATATATATATATATATATATATATATATATATCATTTTGGAGATCTGACATACCTGACATAGTTCAGTGTTCAGTTCTCATTGTTCTTCTCCTTCTCCTTCCTCAGCCTGATGCGCCAAGAGCGGCGAGGCGGTGGAGGCAGCTATGGGATGTAGTCTTCTACCACAATTGGCGTGGTCATGTCGCCCAGCTGTGGGATCGCCGGCGCCACCACCGGTGCGTGGTCATTGTCAGGCAACACCACCATCGCGAGGCCACCTTTAGGCAGGACAGGCACGACCATCGCTAGGTCATCCTGATCAGCCACCACCATCTCTTGCCCATGGTCAGCCACCACCATCTCTTGCCCATGGTCAGCCACCACCATCTCTTGCCCTTGGTCGGCCACCACCAGCGCTAGGTCATCCTCAGCCTGATGCCCATCGTCATCCTGCAGCTCCTCATCCCCACTCTGCTCCTCTTCTCCCCCACTCCAGTCCGGATCATCCTTCTTGTTGTCTTTGTTGCTGCCAAAATCGCTGCTGCTTTCGCTAAAGCCAGAATCGCCGTTGCTTTTGCTACAGCCATAATCGCCGCTTGCTTTGGCTGTAGCCTGTCGCTTCTGCTGCTCCCATTGCTGTTCAAATGCAACAATGACCGTTAACAATCGATGTGAGACAAAGCCAAATGTAGAGGAATAAGAAGGGGCGAACGCATTGGCATCATCATCGTCAACAGAAGCGCATCGACATATAGTCGCGTTGAACACCTTCACGATGAGCATGGTGGCGTCGTCGTCGCACTCAAGAGAAGGAAGTACCCGAGCCGCAGGTCATAGGCACGGTAGAACTTCTCCCACCCACGATACAAGTACATGTGGCCCTCCTTGATCACCAACTCCACATCCCACAGCCTGCAAAACCCGCTGCCGGCCTATCGCAGCTTCACATTATTTGGCGGATCTTCACCCAGCATGTTCATAAAACTGTCAGGCAGCCTCTGCAGTTTGGAACAATGAGTGATGTAGCAAACAACAGATATCATAATGAGATGGGTGAAGGGGAGATCTCTCATTTTATATACCTGCGTCATGGATGATACTGAAGAACTCGGAAGCATCCAACTCGTACTGCGGTGTGGCAGAGCGGCGGTGGCTGCTTCCCCCCATCTCTGATAAGCAGCAGAAGAGACCAATTAGTACCCTTACAACATTATCATACAACATTATAGCAGCATAAATTTTGAGCAGAAGATAATCAACTACACCAATGCACTTCCAAGTTCCGCTTCCCACCCATGATGTTGTTAGCGAGGACTAGTGCCAAATGCATTTTCGATGCGAAAATACATCACAGGCCACTATGTTATTTAATATCATTCTTCTCGAAGACTAATGATTGTTATATCCTACTAAAATGATTTCTGTCCTCAGAGATGTCTCGTTGCTTATGAGGAAGCAGCAAATAAACACTTGAAAAAAGCTCTCGTCCTCGAAGATGCAATATCTGATTTACCCAAGATTGGCCCCGACAATTTCCTCCCCATGTTCAATTAATTCGGAGTGCTGCTTGAGCCTTTTTTTATGTCTGTATGAATTATATTGCTTTCTACTGAGTTCGTAACCATCAGCCTAATGATGTCATGGAGTATGGCGGTGACCCCAAAACAGAGTTCCAACGCTATATCCGGCTCAGCGATAAAGGTGTGACCTATTGAATGTGCAAGCTTAATGTCAACAACTAGTTTCTTTATAATGATTTTTTCTCTGTTATGCCTTCGTCTTTGCATACCCGAGTTATGTTTTTTATTTCAATCATGTGGGTGGGTTTAATGATGTCAAAACCTTGCCGTAGTTTCCACTGTTTTAATGTTTTGTATGATTTCTTGGTTATATTACCGTTCTGAGTTATGTTGTTCTGTTATTTTATTTGAAGACATGGAAGGGTTACTTATTTGAAGATGCTACTCCTAAGAAAGGTCAACTTTTCGATCATCAGCCTCTACAATTAAACAATGATGCATTCTTCCTTTTCCTTTCCATCTTCTTCTTCTCCACCTCTCTTCTTTTCTTGTTCTCCTTTTTCTTTCTTCTCCTTCCTCCTCCTCCTCTTCTCCTTCTTCCTTTCTTGTTCTGTTTTTCAACTTTCTTCTTATTCTTCTTCCTTTTTTCCTTTTTCCTCTTCTTCTACTTCTTCTTTTTTTCAACTTTCTTCTTCTTCTAATTATCTAAACCTAAATCTAGCACTAACCTAAACCAACCACTAACCTAAACCTATCAATAACCTAATTAAACCTAAACCAACAAAGAAAAACAATAGAAAAAAACAAAAAAAATGCTCACCTTGGCTCGGGCGGGGTGGTGGTGGACGGTCATGTTAGGGCAGCGGCGGCGGGCCTGCTCGGGCGGCCTTGGCTAGGGCGGCGAGCGAGCTCAGCCCGGGCGGGCGGGTGCAGGGCCGACAGGCAGGTGGTGGGGCGGCGGGCACTGTGGGCGCCGAGGCGGTGGGTGGTGGGGCGACGGAGCGAGGGGCGGTGGGGCCGGGGCGATGGCGGGTGGCGGCGGGTGGTTGGGACGGTGGGGCGACGGGGCGAGGGGAGGTGGGGCAAGGGGGCGACGAGGGAAGGGGGGCGACGGGGCGAGGGGAGGTGGGGCTAGGCATTACTAACAATTTTTTTTAAACTACTAATGGCGCACGGTGTGTGTGGTGCGCCATTACTATGTCAACTAGTAATGGCGCATTATGCCACGGTGCGCCATTAGTAATAATTTTTTTTCAAAACTACTAATGGCGCACCAACACATGGTACGCCATTAGTATATAGTAATGGCGCACCACTTGTCTGGTGCGTCATTAGTGGCCATATCATCTATAGCCCTTTTCCTAGTAGTGAGCAGTGGGGCGGGGCGTCGCACCACCCCCGCCGGAGTGTGAAGACTGGCCCCCGCAGTAGTGTGGCGCACCCCGCCGGAGTGAGCAGCTCGGCCCCTGCCCCGGCCGTGGTTGCCGCGGCCGTTGCCGCCGTTGCCACCGTGACCGCTGCTACCGCCAGAGTTGTTGTTGGAGACGCGGGCGGCATGCAGGGCAGTGTCGGTGGAGTTATCCGTACCCTGCCGGCTCTCCTCGAGCAGCGGGAATGCACGGCACCAGAGGAACGTCGGTAACGGAGTCTGCATGGTTAGGATGGGCACGACGTAGCGATACCGGGGATGAAGACCACGAATCATGTTCAAAACCTGATCGCGATCCGCCACGGGGAAGCCAAGGTCGGCAAGGTGATCTGCACAATCCTTGAGCCTGGCGAAGTAGGAGATGATGGAGCCCGAGCCTTGATCGATGTGGTGGAACTCGGCGGAGAGTGTCACGACCTGGTGCTCGCTGTTCTCCAGAAACAGCGTGCAGATGGAGCCCCAGACCTCCGCCACCGTGGCGCCGCGCTGGTGGATGAGGGCGAAGATGTCGAGGGAGACACAGTTGTAGAGCCAGGAAATGATGTGGGCGTCATCCTAGACCCAGATCGGATCAGCGCGTCGAGGTTCACCAGCGATGTAGTGCGTGATCGCACGCTTCTGGAACATCACCTCGAAGAGAGTACGCCAGTGGAAGAAGTTTGGGGGATTGAGGCTCAGGACAATGGGGACGTGCTGATTGATGAACACGTCGGAGAGGGTGGAGGCGTTGGCCGGCGCGGTTGAGGAGGACGCAGTAGGGTCGGGGACGAAGAGAGCACCGCCGCGGGCAAACGCCGAGGAGGTCAGGAGGGGCTGACGAGGCGCTGGCGTGTAGGGGGAGCCACGCGGTGCCTTTTCCATGGCTGGAGGGAGGAGGAGGGGGAGGTGGTGGTGGAGGAGGTGGGGTGGCCATGGGGTGGTGCAGTTGGAGAGAGGGAGAGGGCAGCGGAATTGGGCTGGCGACGCAGGAGATAGCCAGCGCTCTGATACAATGTGAGCTGGAGGAGTCGGGAGTAATGCATCTTGGATGCTCTCTGTATTGATCTTAGGTATATATATATATGCTACGTTAAAATAAGGCCAGGCATGGGCGCCGGATGTGGGCGATCGTGTGATCGTGTGTGTATGTACGTGCTATATAGGGTTTGACTAGGTTCAGTCAACAGTCTCGATCGTGATTTCGTCCGATAAAACTTGGGGCACTGCAGCTGCAAAGACGGAGAGGGCACATGCACGGCCCTGGTTGGCGGGTTGGGGCGCGTGGCCGCAACGTCCGTCTGCATCGACCGGACCGACGTGCGCTTGCTTTGCCACGCTTTCTTTCCTCGGACGCACGCACTCATGCAGAGGCCCGCGGGACACGGCCGGCGGGCGCTCGCTCGCACGCACCGCCCCACTGCCAACTGCCAACCGCCGTCTCCACCTCGGTACGAGTAAAAAGTCGAAGAGCTGTCCTATTTTCTCGGTCTTCGGAATCCGTCAAGTCCCATGCATCATAGTTAGAGCATGGTTAATAATATAGCCAGCTGCTGGCTATATGATGTTGCCATGTCACATATAGTGTTTTATAGCCCACAAGTATAATATTTAGATATAAATATGCACTACTTTGTTGATACATGGCCCCACTCTCTCACAAAGCATTCCAGAAGACGCTTTGCAATTCTACTGTTAACTAGCTAATTTCGCTTCTCTCTCTCTCTCTCTCTCTCTTTCAAGTAAGCAAGAATATAATATTTAATGTCTTACAGCCCGCCTACATCAGCTTATTATACTTGCTCTTAATCCGTCATAGTGTTAGCTTCTACGGGCCGTCCCTACGTGTCTAGGTACGCCTAGTTTATTCATGGGTCGCTGCTGCGTTTGTACCATATTTGTTAGGAAATGCTTAATAGTCGATGCTTTGCTGGAGGCCGGCCGGCTAGCTTGCTGCTTGCTGCCGTGCTGCTCACACACAGCATCCCTTGATTCCTGGAGTTCATCAAGCTAGTTGCTCCCTAATCATGATACAGTTTGTCTAATTCACATCTAGATGTTTTTTAAGGATGTCACATCTAACCTCCCACAAATAAGGCAGCAACAAAGAACAAAAAAAAAGCTGAGACAAAAAAAAGAAAACAACCACAAACATTGTGGAAATCAGGTTAGATGTGACACAACTATGTCATATCTAGATGTGTCTTAGACAGACCCATCATAATATCGTTAGCTACACTAACTAACTAGGTTCATCAGTTAATTCTCTTTTCCGATCAAGAAACCTACTCACATGAGACTTGCTCACTAGACTAGCTAGGTAGAGTAGATACAAAGAGGAGGCTCGTGGGTTATTGTTGTAGTTGAAGCCACTTTGATTAGTTTATCATCCTACTATAATAAACCAAGAAAGAACCATACCTACTCTACGCTGGCTCCAGTGGAGTGTGCTTTTCTATACGCGCTCGTACGTCCGGGCCTCATGGCCACATGGTGGGAGACGCGAGACCGCTCCCCGCCGTCACCCCGCTCCAGTAGTCTCCTCCCCCACTTCTCACAACCCCGCTCCACTCCACTCACTGGCGGATCAGCTGGACAACTCCTATAAATCGGCACCACCAACACCACGGAATCTCCCACCTACGCCTCCAAGAGACCAACCAACCACCCAAGATCACATACATTCTCCCGGAATCAACCGGAGCAGGAGCCGTCGATCGAGATGGGAGATCCGGGCAACGCCTCGTCGTCTTCGTCGTCGTGCCGCGGCCGGCGGGGTCCGGCCGGGTTCGGGCTGGCTCTAGCCCGGCTGGTGCGGAGGCTGCGGAGGCGGAGCAAGATGCTGCTGTGCACGGCCGCTCCCACGGCAGCGTCGCGGTGCCGCCAGTACGACCCCCTCAGCTACGCGCGAAACTTCGACCGCGACGGCTTCGGCTCCGCGCTGGACGACGACGTCTCCGACGCAGGCCACCTCTGCCACCACTACACCTTCGCCTCGCGCTTCGTGCTCGCCTCTTCCGACGCCCGGCAGCCGCGCTAGGAGTCTAGGACGGCAGGCCGGCCGGCGAGCGAGCTGGTCGCAAGTAGCACTAGCGTAGCCAGAGCTGCTCTGTTTTCGTTCTTTGTTTTGTCCCCCGGCTTCAGCTAGATGGTTTGCGTGTTCATATGTGGGGTCGATTTCCAGGCCGGCCTCCTTGTCTCCTAAAATTTGTGACCACTTGGAGAGCTGCAGGAAAATTAGCCAAGTGGATGAAATGTTTCCAAGATATAAAAGCTAGTAACATTTCTTGAATTTCTCGGCCTTTTATTGCCGTCTCTAGTGTTCCTGATAGTACTAATTATCTCTTCATACGCCCTTTGTCCGAACAAAAAAAATCCTCTCTTCATATGCCCTGAAATTATGCAGCACCGGTGGCATCTCTGAGAGACTGGACCTGGACGTGGGTCGAGGCTGGCATTGCATCAAGTGATCAAGAGTGGTTGGAGGAGTACAGTGATTACTGCTGCCGAGGATGCAGTTTAGGCAGTGTGACTACTCTGGCTAGTCATCACCGCGATTGTTCAAACGGGAGCAGGACGCGCCATGTCCCACGGGGTGGTGCCGATCAGATCAGTGGCGGTCTTCGTTATTTCACCGATCTGGCATTGATTCGACCAGCAAACGATGGGCCAGGAAATAAACACGGGTGCAGGTTTCATGGCAGTAAAAAATGGAGGGGATCGTCGCGAGAACTATATATCTCACTTAAAGCTAGAGTAACTCATGTCTCACCTCAAGCTTTACGTGCGGCGTACAGTACTGCGCCGGTCCATGAGCAATGCTAGGTTCACGGAGGAATTTTTCACGGGATCAATGGACTAGCCGACGTGGGGGCTTGGGATTTAAAGTTTGGGGATGAGGCAGGGCCCACCCCACTGAAAATCGGGGGTGCTGTAGAGGTTAGTTTGATCGAAAGAATCCATAAAAGCTCTGTAAAGTTCCGTGTGTGTAGGTTTATTGCCGGTTCATTTCTAAAGTTGCCTAAAGTTGCTCATGTTCGCTTGCTCACTGTTAGGTGTGTACGCTGCAGCGGTTTTCCTCATTTATCTTTTATATTTTGCTGTTTCATTTGTTTTTCCTTTTTTGGTTTTCAATGATTTTGTTTTCGTTTTTTCATCTGTTTTTTTGTTAGGTTTTACTAGCTCTTTTGGTTTCTGTTTCTTCGGTTTTCTTTGTTACTTCGGTTTCTTTTCTTTTTTCTTTGGTTTTTATTGTTTTCATTTTTTGCAATGGCTTTCTTTGAATTTTCTCTTTTGTATTATTTTGTTTTTTTGTTTCTTTCTCGGTTGTTACTGGTTTTTTTTATGGTTTTGATTGAGTTTTTCTTTTCTTTTTGTATAGGACAAGAACATTTTCTGTGCACATTTAACATTATTAAAATGCATAAAATGTTTGTCATATTCATCGGAAAAATATTATTTTGTACTCGTTAAAGGATTTCTAAATATATGATTAACATATTTTTAAATATATATTTTTATGTGTGTTTTCTTTTTCATACACATTATATATTTTTCCATACATATAAAACATTTTTCATCCCTTTTACACTTTTCGAATCCATAATTACCATGGTTTGATGTCTACTTGTTTTCATACACCTTGTACATTTTTTTGATACAAACTGTACATTGTTTCATACATGTTCAATATTTTTAAATACATGATTAAAATTTCTTAAATATATTTTGTCAACTTTTTCATACGCATTTTACATTTTTATCATACATCAAACATATTTTATACAATTTTAACATTTTTGAAATACATGATAAACAAATTTCAAATTATGTGTTTAAAGATTTTTTTAATATGTATTAAACATTTTGAATGTCACAAATTTTGGAATGTTATCGACGTTATCAATTGTTCTACATTGTATTAACATTTTTTAAAATTCATGATCTAAAGAAAATTTAGTAAATTGAAATTTTGGAATGCCTGTATTTAGAATACTTTTTGAAAATATAAACAAATGTAAAAAGGAAAAAAATGAATGAACGAAAATTGAAACAAATGGCTGACTTGCTACTGGGTCGGCCCACTATATGCGTCCTTGAGGCAACACTGCCTTCTTCCTGGCACTAAACGAGGCATAGGCGGACTAGGGAATATGGCCATAGCTAGAATGTATCGATGCGCTTGGTTGGTTGAATGCACAAACAGGCTCGCTAGATGCAGAAAAATCCTCTTTGTTTGCGTACACGAGAGCCTGGCCCGCATGCATATGAACTTTGAAGCAGCCCAAAGAGGATGTGAGTCATGAACTTTGTAAAATGTGGTTTCACGTACCTCCAGACTTTATTCTTAGCGTTGTATCCGCGGAGATCCCAAACTCTTTTGATAGAATATTAGAGGTTTTGATTCTCAAAAAAAAAAAATTGAAGCAACCAAGAGCGTGGCTCACTAGGAACGTCCAAATCAGTTATTTTCAGTGAGCTATGCTAAGTAGAGCGCAAAAGTGGGGACGCCATGCCCGGCGGTGCAGGGGGGATTTGAGAAGGAGATGGCCGGAGACCAAAATATGTCTGCACTGGATGGTGCAAAATATGTCTTGCCCCTCACCCACGTTACCCTCTCACCTCCAGCGGTAGGACAAATCCAACGTCATTTCTGGGCATCGATATGGCGGCGGTGGCCTCTTAGGCGTCGACAAGTTAAATCTCCCGCAGCATGACCAACTTGTCTCCTTCACTTTCATCTCTGTCTTTCTGTCTCGTCTTCGGCATGGGCGGATCATCGACTCCATCAATGCTAAGCACCGTACAACCACCCTCCACTGTTAGGTCATTAAATAGAGTATATGAAAGTGCAACTATCCGTAGGTGGTTTTGGTAATTCATAACAACATATAGCTCATTGAGCTAATGCTATTCCAAGACAAATATTTCAGGAAAGCTCAATGAATGGCATGGCATGAATGATGAAAGTGGATCCCTCAAAATATTAAAGACAAAGGATTGGCTCAAGCTCAAAAGCTCAAGACTCTACATTTTACATTTTAGTGATCCAAGATTACATTGAGTCTATAGGAAAAGCCAATACTATCAAGGAGGGATGGGGTGTTGCTTAATGAGCCTCTTGCTTCATGTGCTTAGTGATATGCTCCAAAACCCTCAACTACTTTCTCACATCCGCATATGACCTAAACCTAAAGTCAAACTCGGCCCCACCGATTCTTTCTATCCGGCGCCACCGAGTTCAAATGTCATAGCCACTGCCACAAACCCTAGGCAAATCGGTTTCACCGATAGGGATCTCGGTCTCACCGAGATGGGATTGTAATCTCTCTGTTTCCCTTCGTAACATTTCGGTCTAACCAAAGTGAGCGATCGGTCCCACCGAGATTGCAATGTAAACTCTCTGTTTCCCTTTCGTAACTTTTCGGTCTCACCGAAAGAGCGAATCGGTCCCACCGAGTTTACCTGACCAACTCTCTGGTTAGCTAATTACCAAAATCTGTCTCACCGAGTTTGTGTAATCGGTCTCATCGAGATTACGTTATGCCCTAACCCTAACCATATTGATCCTACCGAGTTGCATGTCAGTTCCACCGAAAATCCTAACGGTCACTAGGTTTATTGAATCGGTTCGACCGAGTTTGTTGATTCGGTCCCACCGAGTTTGGTAAATTGTGTGTAACGGCTAGATTTTGTGTGGAGGCTATATATACCTCTCCACCTCCTCTTCATTCATGGAGAGAGCCATCAGAACAAACCTACACTTCCAACTTACCAGTTCTAAGAGAGAACCACCTACTCATGTGTTGAGGCCAAGATATTCCATTCCAACCACATGAATCTTGATCTCTAGCCTTCCCCAAGTTGCTTTCCACTCAAATCTTCTTTCCACCAAATCCAAATCCTATGAGAGAGAGTTGAGTGTTGGGGAGACTATCATTTGAAGCACAAGAGCAAGGAGTTCATCATCAACACACCATTTGTTACTTCTTGGAGAGTGGTGTCTCCTAGATTGGCTAGGTGTCACTTGGGAGCCTCCGACAAGATTGTGGAGTTGAACCAAGGAGTTTGTAAGGGCAAGGAGATCGCCTACTGTGAAGATCTACCGCTAGTGATGCAAGTCCTTCGTGGGCGACGGCCATGGTGGGATAGACAAGGTTGCTTCTTCGTGGACCCTTCGTGGGTGGAGCCCTCCGTGGACTCAGCGCAACTGCTCCCTTCGTGGGTTGAAGTCTCCATCAACGTGGATGTACGATAGCACCACCTATCGGAACCACGACAAAAACATCCGTGTCTCCAATTGCGTTTGAATTCTCCAAACCCTTCCCTTTACATTCTTGTAAGTTGCATGCTTTAATTTCCGCTGCCTATATACTCTTTGCATGCTTGCTTGAATTGTGTGAAGATCGCTTGACTTGTTCAAAGATAGCTAAAATCTGCCAAAATCTAAAATTGGGAAAAGGTTAGGTTTTTAATCAGTCAAGTAGTCTAATCACCCCCCCTCTAGACATACTTCAAGGTCCTACAAGTGGTATCATAGCTTTGGTCTCCATTTGCTTTGATTTCCATAGCTTTTGGTGGTCATAGCCTTGGTTTCACAACCTAGGAGAGTATGGTGTCTAGCGAGGGAAATTATCACCGTAGAGGTCCTTACTTTGATGGCACTAATTTTGCTAGTTGGAAGCATAAGATGAAAATGCATATTCTCAGACATAACCCCGCCGTTTGGGCGATTGTGCGTATTGGCTTGCAAGGCGAATTCTTTGATGGGAGAGAACCGAACCGTGAAGCTAGCACGGAAGAGTTGAAGATGCTGCAATACAACGCTCAAGCTTGTGATATCCTCTTCAATGGCTTGTGCCCCGAAGAATTCAACAAAATCGGCAGTCTTGAGAATGGAAAGGAAATTTGGGATACTTTGATTGATATGCATGAAGTTACCGACTCCGTCAAGGAATCCAAGTTGGATGTGCTCCAAAGTCAGCTTGACAAGTTCAAAATGAAGGATGGTGAAGGTGTCGCTGAAATGTACTCTAGGCTTGCTCTTATCACAAATGAGATTGCCGGCTTAGGAAGTGAAGAGATGACCGACAGATTCATCATCAAGAAGATCCTAAGAGAATTGGATGGAAAATATGATACCGTGTGCACATTGATCCAAATGATGCCAAATTACAAAGATCTCAAGCCAACGGAAGTCATTGGAAGAATTGTTGCTCATGAGATGTCACTCAAGGATAAGGAGGAACTTCACAACAAGTCAAGTGGTGCTTACAAAGCCTCATGTGAAGCCCCACATCATCAAGTGAGAAACAAACCTTCAATGAAGAATTGAGCTTAATGGTGAAGAACTTCAACAAATTCTACAAGAGTAGAAGCAAAGAAAGAAGCTCTAAGTCAAGGTCCTACAATGACAAAAGATCTTCTAGTCGAGAGGGAAATTGCTACAATTGTGGGAGACCCGGACACTATTCCAATGAGTGTACGACACCCTACAAAAGAAGAGAAGATTCTCCCAAGAGAAGAAGTAGAAGAGAAGAATCACCACCAAGAGAGAGAAGGAGTAGAGATGATCGTTATGAACGAAGACCCTCACGGAGAAGCAAGGATTCATAAAGGAAGGACAAGTCATCAAAGAGCTACACAAAACGAAGACATCAAGCTCACGTTGGTGAATGGGTATCCAGCTCCGACTCCGACAATCACTCCGAGAGAAGCTATCACTCCGACTCCGAATACACTCAAGATGAAGGTTTTGCCGGTCTAGCACTTGTGTCAACCAACTCCTACGACATATTTGGTTCACCAAATGAAGGAATTGGAAGATGCTTCATGGCCAAAGGTCCTAAGGTAACACACCCCGAGTATGTTGATTTTAATAGTGATGAAGATGACTTGTTAGGTGATGATGATTTACTTGTTGACAACTCTAGTGATGAATACTATGATGAAACGTCAATTAATCATGCTAATCAAGATGAAACGAATGACAATGATAAGGAGAAGATTGAGCTTCTAACTAAAGAACTAAACACTCTTAAGTTAGCTCATGAAACTATCTTCGGAGATCATCGAGAACTTTTAAGGGCTCATGAGAAGTTACGCTTTGAAAAGCTCAATCTTGAGCAAGAGCATGAGTTCCTAAAAGCAATCAATGATGATCTCCGAAAGAAAAGTTCTTCTTACATTGCCAAGCGTTTACTCCTATCTACTTACATGCCTCAAGTCAAGTCTTGTAACAAGAACAAGAAAGATTCTTTCTCTAGTAGTAACAATAACAATGCTAAATCCAATATTGTTGCTTCTAGTAGTTCTCTTGATTCCACTAATGATTCTCTTAGCCAAGTTACACTTGAGCAAGAAAACAGCTTATTGAAGGGAATTATAGAGAAAGGTGTATACAAGAGCCTTGCCGGGAGTAAGCAATTCAAGGAAATTGTATGCAAGCAAGGAAGGCACCGGAAGAATCAAGGTGTTGGTTTTTGAACGAAAGTTCAATGCCAACGGAGTTGAGTGGGAAGAAGATCAATACCCCAAGACGAAGTTTGTTCCTCAACAAGAGAAGTATGATCCTACTTCCTTCAAGGGAACACAAGCACAAGATGATCTTCCACCACAAGACCACAAGAACAAAGGCAAGGACAAGCTTCAAGAGGAGATTGATGCATTTGAAGAAGCACCTAAGGCCTTGGTCAAGTGGGTTCCCAAGACTACGTCAAGTTCTACTTCATCAAGTACAACAACTACACCTAGGATTCCCATCAAGATGATGTGGATCCCGAAGAAGAAGAACTAGAGAGTTCTTGAGGGTGATTCCGCCAACATTCTTCACTCATATCATTATGGCAAGGACAAGCGCAATCATCTACCATATCTTGCACTAGTTCAAGGAGTCACAAACCCTCATGTTGGTAAGGCAAGGGACAAGGTAACCTAATGTTTTCATGGACATCATTTTGTGAATGCATCACTCTATGTCTATGGATATTCTTGTTTGTTCCTTGTGGGACTAACCCATGTAGGTATTGAAAGTGCAACTCACTCCAAAGGTTTGCTCCAAATGATCTACATCAACATTGAGCATCCACATCTTCAACACCTACATGAAGTCATCATCGACATAACCCAAGGTTAGTTCATCCCTCTAAGGGGGGATCTCACATCTAGGGGGAGCTTAACTCTAAGAATTGAGTCAAAGCAACTCTAATGATGTGAACACATAAATGCTTTATGTAAAAGTGGTAACCCCACTTGAGCTTAAACGATGAGTATGACCTATGATCAAATGTTCTCATTTGACTCCTAAGTCAATATACTCATATATCGATGACCTAGTCATCGCCAATTGTTTGATAGATGCTAGAATTGGTTGTGCATGCTTTGTCACATATTTTATTTGTCATTTTATTGTGTGAGCATGTTGGTTGCATATTTTAATCATTCGAGGACATCCACTTGTTGTTTTGATTGATTGGTTTCTTCTTCTTTGGCCAAGTGGATGGACAAGAATGCCTAAGAACCTTCTCTAGCTATCTATGCTTTTCTCGTCTCAAACTCTATTCATGCTACATCACAAAATTTGATCAAGTCAGATTCGAACCACTCTGTGTGAGGAGCACTCGGAGTCCCCGATTCGTCATAGACTTAAACTTCCAAAACTTCTTTGTGATTTTCGGTCTGACCGATTCATCCATTTCGGTCATACCGAGATCACTAAGTCGATCTAGGTTTTCATCTCGGTGCAATCGATTTGAAATTTTCGGTCACACCGGGTTGCTGTAACTGTTAACAGTTATGCATCTCGGTGCCACCGAGTTGTTCCACTCGGTCACACCGACAGTGTCGGGCTATATATTCTCACGGGCAAATTTTGAAAAACTTTCTCCGAAACTCTTCGCCCGCGCATAGCTCGCTCTGCCAACTAGGTCTCCGGATCGTCGACTTCGTCGTCAGCCGCCTCCTGTCGCTGGTCTCCGCCGCCGTCAACGGATTTCATCTCCGCCGTTGCCGCCGTAGCGAGTTCACCGCCGAACTAGGGTATGAACTCGATCACAGTGCTATCCTCGCCTGATTCTCAGCACATTGTGTTCATAATGCTTCTTGCCACAATTGAAACACCTCTATCCAGTCAAAACAATCCTTAGAATAGATGTGATTAGAAAATTTAGGGTTAGTGTTGGGGATATAACTATTTGTGTAAGCCGCCCAGGAGGGGCTGGGTTACGCAAAGAAGATTCACCAAAAAGAAGCCCAAGACCAAGCATGAAGATGGCGGTTCAATAAAGGGCCTAAGGCCCACAGGCGACTTAAGGCCCATTGTAGTAAACCGCCATAATGGCATGACTTGTATCATAAGGTAGATTTAACTAGTCACCGAGCCGAACATTGTTTATAAGCCGGCCAGGACTCTGTAGGCCACCGGGCGTCAACCCGTGTATATAAGGGGACGACCTGCTAGCGGCTTAGGGCAAGAAACAACTGATCGAGAGCCGGGCATAGCGTATCTCGCTCCCTGGTCATCGAAACATCAAGCAATACCAACCCGACTAGACGTAGGCTTTCCTTCACCGCAAGGAGCCGAACTAGTATAAAACCTCTCGTGTCCTTTGTCCCGATTAACCCCTTTAAGCTTCCTAGTTGCGATGGCTCCACGACTAAGTCCTTGCAAGAGGACATCTGCCGTGACAATTCCATGATAGTTGGCGCCCACCGTGGGGCCAGCGCACGGTGGATTTGAGTTCTTGAAGGGCAGCTTCGAAGGGCTCAAGGGATACACAGTGGGCCGGATGACCAAGAGTCGTCGCGGCAAGATCTACATTGACAACGAAGGCTGGGGCCCCGAGGCCGACTCAATTGAGTACGGGTACCGGGTCCCATTTGGCGGAATCCACGTCTTCATCGGCCGGATCGGTGAGTTGGACCCTGAGCCGGACAACTGCACCGACCTCGTCGCGATGGCTCAGCGTGCGAAACCCGGCCGAATCCAACCCGTCATGAAGCGTGCCTTCGTGGGTTGTGTCCACGGAGAGGAACTTCCTGAAGGATCTAAAGATGGCGGAGAGACGGCCGTCCCATCAGATGATGATTCTTCCTCCGGTTCAACAGATTCTTTGTATCAGGTCCAAGAGGGCATGCTTGGGGGCTGTTCTGACGACTCTAGCATTCCATGTTTCTATGAGCCGCCAAGCTGGGCAGGAGTCTTCATGGCTGGTACTCAACCCGGTCAAAACTCGACGGCTGCAACAGCAATAACGTCCGGGTCGAGCGGCCGGGCAGGAGGCCTGTGCGCCCGCCGCTCAGTCTTGATGGATCTTATGGACAAGTTGACGGTTCGTTAACCACCACGGTTATTCCTGCAAATCCAGATGAACATAACGCGGAGGTGGCAAAGGTGCGTGAGGAGATAGCCTGCTAAGGAGGCCTTGGTGGTGAGGACACCAAAGTTAGCTACGGAGCAAAGCGGCTTTGGACGACGCGCAGCAGCGACTCCGGTCGAGGCTTTCCAGCTTAATATGAGTCTGAACGCATCCAATGAGGTCATGAGAAGGAAACATCAGAAAACCTAGTCCCGTCTGCCTCCGGTTTACGATCCTCGAAATCTTTTCACGACACCCGGAGCTGGTCCCAGCAACCCGCCCGAAGCCAATCAGTTTGTGACACCCGGAGCTGGAGGGCCGGTTCAGCCCCGAGAGATGGCACCTCCTCACGGGAGTATGGCCCCGCCCCGATACATACCAATACCACCGGGCCACTTCTCCAACCCCATGGAGAACTTGATAGCAGCGTCGGCGCGTCTGGCGGCTCTTCAAGTGGATGGTGATGACCCGAAGACGGTGGAAACCCGAAGGGCCAGAGATCTTATTCAGACGGCCTTGGCACAGCAGGAGACCTATTCTTACAGCAGGGACATAATTCATTCAACTCCTCAGCCTTGGCTAGCACCTCGTCAAAACCGGAGCCCGAGTTACAGCAGGCATATGGAGTCAGAAGCTTTATCAAGCAACGCCCAGCGTCGTAACCAGCCCGGTGGCTATAACCCGGTACAGGACCGATTGCGTCAGGAGGACGAACGGGCGGCTCAGTTAGCGGCTCAGCAGACGGCATATGAAGGTCTCCTAGAGTATCCGACGACTTCTGTTGGAGCAGGAGTGGCCACTAGAACTGGTGGTGTCCCTTATCTGGTGCCGGCTCTGCGGGATGTACGTCTGCCCAAGGATTTCAAGGGACCTCGAAAGGTGCCGAATTACACGACCGACTTACAGCCAGGGGCATGGATCGAAAGTTACGAGATGGCCATGGAGTTATTGGAGGTCAGCGACGCAACAATGGCTAAGTATTTCACCATGATGTTAGATGGAATGACCCGGTCTTGGTTGAAAAGTTTGCCTCCCTATTCCATCAGTTCATGGGCAGAGCTAAAGGCCCGGTTTATCCAGAACTTCAAGGACACTTGCAAGCAGTCTATGTCAATTGTGGACTTGACCAATTGTAAGCAGGAGGAGGGTGAATCCACAACTCATTGGGTGCGCCGGGTCAAGGAAATAATTCACTCATCTAATAAGATGGATGCCGGCTCTGCGGTACTTATGCTCCATCGTAATTGTCGTTTTGAGCACCGAGGCGAAGTCAGGCGCCTTAAGCGTGATTGCAATGATATGGGTACGCTGATGGCAGCCTTGGTCAAATCGCCGATTTCGATACTACCAATGATCCGTGATCCGAGGAGGAAAAGATAGGAAAGGGAAAGAAGAACGGCAATGGAAAGGGTCGAGAGCATAACCCGGTAAGTCAAGGAGGTAACAAACGAAGGCGGAGGGTAACCGGAGTTTGTGGCCAATGCTAATGCACAAGGTAACAACCGAAACGTAAGGGGAGACCACCCTCGATCCGGTGGCTCAGGCCCATCTCTTGAGCAGCTTCGAATGAGCCTTGCTCGAGACACGGTACTGGAGCGCCCGGCACCCACTTATGGAAAGACTGCGCGATCATGAAGGCTTTCAAGAATTCCAACATGTTTGATGGCAATCACGGATCAGGCGACGGCTCAGGGGCCGGTGGCTTTCATGGCCCGGGTGGCGGTTCAAGTTCCGGTCAAGGTGGCTATAATCAGCAGCCGCCCGGTCAAGGGGGACAACAGCAGCAACAGTCAGGTTATCAGAGCCACCCAAAGCAGCTAAATGGTGGGCAATACCACGTGTTCACCACTAACTTGTGCAAACGTGACCAGAAGGTTCATAAGAGGGCTGTGAATTCTGTTGAGCCGGCGGTTCCCCGTTACTTGAGATGGTCAGAGCAGCCCATCATATGGAGCAGGGAAGATCACCCCCTCCGGGTTGATAACCCGGGTCAGTTGGCCTTGGTGGTGTCCCCTCAGGTTGGTGGATATAAATTCACTAACATACTCATGGACGGAGGAAGCAGCATCAATATTCTCTATTATGAGACCTTTCGCCGCATGGGGTTGACTGATAAGGACTTGAGGACGTCCAACACTGTCTTTCATGGGGTGGTACCTGGTAAATCGGCATATCCAGTTGGTAAGATCAAGCTAGAAGTAGCATTGGAGATGAATATGATTCCAGGGCTGAGAAACTGACGTTTGAGGTAGTAGAAATCAGGAGCCCGTATCACGCTCTGTTTGGACGGCCGGCTTATGCCAAGTTCATGGCACGACCGTGTTATGTTTATCTGCAGCTCAAGATGCCGGGTTACAAGGGCACTATCACTGTGCATGGGAGTCGAAAGGTAGCCTTGGAATGCGAAGAAGGCGATGCGGCTTATGCTGAATCTGTTTGTGCTGAAGAGGAGCTGAAGTTTTATAAAACTAATGTTGACCCGGCGGATATGACCTCTTTGAAGAAGCCAACCACAGAGCAAGACTCGGCGTTGAAATTTAAGTCGGCTGCCGAGACAAAATTGGTCGACTTCACTCCAGGTGACTCTTCCAAGCAGTTCAGCATCAGTACCAATTTGGATCCCAAATAGGAAAGCGCGCTCATCGAGTTCATCCGTGAGAAGCGGGACATATTTGCATGGAAACCTTCCGACATGCTGGGTGTCCCGAGAGAACTCGTTGAGCACACTCTTAATATTGATCCGAAGTATAAGCCGGTCAGGCAGTTTCTTCGGCGATTCAATGAGGAAAGACGAAAAGCTATCGGGGAGGAGGTCGCTCGGCTCTTAGCGGCCGGGTTCATCGTGGAAGTCTTTCACCCGGAGTGGTTGGCTAACACGCTGCTTGTGCTCAAGAAGAACGGCACCTGGCGGATGTGTGTAGATTACACGGACTTAAATAAAGCTTGTCCGACTGATCCCTTTGCTCTACCCCGCATTGATCAAACTAGTCGTCAACCCGTGCTACTGCACGGGCTAGGAATTTTTGAAAAGGAATAATATTTTGCATAAATAGTTTTGGTAATTTTTTACTTTAACTCTCATACAAATTGAAAGGATGAAATTATTATGATTATTATTATTATTTTGACTACTTATTTTGGTAGCGTGTAAAATATTATATTTACATACGCTATATACTTAAAACATAGTGGATCATCATATATATTTTAGAATATCGTATTACAATAAAATATGATGACACCATTATACATATTTAATGGTTCTTATTTAGTAATGACTAAAGGCATGCAAAGATGTCCTATCTTTTAAATGTAATTATACGTATATCATCTATGATTTTGCTCCCTACCATTAACTATTGGCTGGGCACTCCATGTTTCTGCTTGCGTACATGTGATTAAAATATTTTTCCGAAACATGTGTAACGAACAACCATTCTCCGAGCAGTTAGTTACGCCGATCACTCTCATACCCGTCCATGTGTGCTCTCCCTCACGTTATGTGTGTTACATATGCGCACAAGGAGAGAAATATATGCAAATCTAACTTGTCGCTGCACATATCCCAAGTGTTCATCAGTTCAACATGCCCATGAGCTGCATGCCTTTCTTCAGTTTGTGGCCCAATTCAACCATACCCTTGTAGTTTTAAATGTTTGGAAGATCGTTGAACTTCTTGCTTCTTGAATTTCTCTTCAAATTTATGGAATCCCTAATTTTCTTTTTAATAATTCACTATATTTCTTGTACTCAGATCGGATCATTCTTTTACTTGGACTTGTTCTTGATTACATCCTCGGATTTTTAAAATTTCAACACTAAAAGGTTAAAGTCTGCTCGAATATTTTTGAATAGGCACATATATTTCTATATGCTTACCCTTTTGTTCTGTCTGAGAATTCCCCTAATTATTCGATGTCTACTGTAAAATTATTTTACATTTTTTAGAACTGATCCTGTTGACATCCCAAGTTAGACATAAAAAAAGTAGCAATGATGATTTTATTAAGGCCATGACCGCTAGCTCTTATCCCATTCATTTTTTTTGTGAGAAGGCCGTATCCTAGTCCATGATTTATAGATTTATCTGCAACACTTCTCTCTTTTTGAATCCTATTAAATTGTGTTTTAACCAAGTTCTCCCACATTTTTCACTTATTCCTTTGATATCTTATCAATATGAAACTTAAATGTTGTCGCAGAAAGTTTAAATTAGTCAGTTTCTAATGCACTCACGCGGTAGCAGTTTTTGATATTTTAAAATGTAATCTATGATTTATTTATTAAATATATTTGTGATATAGATTCAATACTTTTTTTTATAAAAAAATCTTTATATTTTCCAAAAAATACTATGTGCTTTTCGTATGAATGTTCACAAAAAAAGTGTGATTAATGGACGTGATTAGTGTAGTATATGTAATGTATACCATGTGTCCAAAATCCTGAAATCAGTTGGTTTCTGCTGCACTCGCGAGGTTTAGCAATTTTTCGGGTTTTTAAAGTTTCTGATGCACATGCTTAGTTTAGAAATTTTAGATTTTTATTAATTATATTTGTGACACGGATTAAGACCTTTTCTGTACTAATTTCTATATATCTACAGAAAAAATTATGCGTATGTCACATGCAAATTTTGGAATATAAATCGTACCTGTGATTAGTATATATAGTCCATGCATATATCTATTCTGGTTGTTTGCCTGATGATTTATTAATAAGAAAAATTAGTTCATATACCTAGATTTTTGCACAATCACTGAAGTAACGGACGCTAATTTTTTAGGAAAGATAACACCCTCCATCCATGTTGTACGCATACATTTTAGTGGAATGACGTCTAGCTGTGTTACGTGTGTCAATCCAGCAACACGTTTCCAGAAAAAAAAAACTTCAAGTTGGTAGCTGATTTTTCCTTGCACGTTTCTTTTCTTTACACCACACGTTTCCTTCCAAGCTCACGTAATACACATGGACACTCTTGGCTGGATTGGATCTCACTTGTAACGCATGGACTTCTAAACATGAGGAAAAAGAGTTTTCGTGTCTTGTTCAATTCTAGACGCAGGATTAAGATCTAATGGTTATTATAATTAGTTTATGAGGATTAACGTGGAAGCTCGAATGGTGCTTCCAATTAGTAAATATAAGATTATTGATGCTACAGCGGGTTGCGAGCGTTTGAGTTTTCTGGATGCTTACTCTGGTTATCATCAGATCAAAATCGCAGTTAAGGACCAGGAGAAGACGGCTTTCATTACTCCGTTTGGAGCCTTCTGCTATGTATCTATGCCATTTGGGCTCAAGAGTGCCCAGGCAACTTATCAGCGGTGTGTACAGAATTGTCTCCATAATCAGATTGGGCGCAATGTTCATGCTTATGTGGATGACATTGTGGTGAAGTCCAGACAGAAGGAAATCTTGATATCTGATTTAAAGGAAACCTTTGATAATCTCCGGGTTTATAAGATGATGCTTAACCCGGACAAGTGTGTATTTGGTGTACCTGCAGGCAAACTTTTGGGATTCCTGGTCTCAAACAGGGGCATTGAAGCTAACCCGGAGAAGATCAAGGCGATTACCTCTCTGGCTAAACCGGCGTGCATCAATGATGTTCAGCGATCATGGTCGCGTTGCTGCTTTAAGCCGATTCATAAGCCGGTTAGGTGAGAAGGCTCTACCGCTGTATCAGATGATGAAGAAAACAGACACTTTTGTCTGGAGTGAGGCTGCTGATGCTGCCTTTGAAGATTTAAAGAGACAATTGTCTGAGCCGTCGGTTCTCGCGGCTCCCATTGATAAAGAGTCGTTGCTGTTGTATGTTGCAGCTAACTCACGAGCTGTTAGTGTTGCCATCATGGTGGAGCGTAAGGAGGCTGGCAAAGAGCATCCGGTTCAACGGCCGGTTTATTACATCAGTGAGGTGCTCATAGAGTCCAAGCAAAGATATCCGCATTGGCGAAACTTGTTTATGGGGTGTTCATGGCAAGTTTAGAAGCTAAAGCAAGATGCCGAAGGTCATCCTATAACTGTGGTAAGTTCTGCCCCCTTGGGGGACATCATCCGGAACAGGGAAGCCACAGGACGAGTCGCCAAGTGGGCCATTGAGCTTGGGCCTCACGGTTTGAAGTATATGCCATGTACAGCTATCAAGTCTCAAGCCTTGGTGGACTTTATCAATGATTGGACGGAGTTGCAGGCACTAGAGGAGAAGCCAGATAACACGTATTGGACCATTCACTTTGATGGGGCCAGGCAGTTGGAAGGCTCGGGGGCTGGAGTCGTTTTAACTTCCCCCCGAGGTGACAAATTTTGCTATGTGCTCCGGCTTATGTTTCCCTGTACTAACAATACAGCTGAATACAAGGCTTTACTCCATGGCCTCCGGATGACCAAAGAGATGAATTTGAGCCGGGTAAGGTGCTTGGGCGATTCAGACCTCGTCGCTCAACAGGTGTCAGGCACGTGGGACTCCAAGGATCCCCTTATGGCAGCTTATCGTCGTGAAGTTGATGCGGTGGCCGGGCATTTCAAAGGTTACCAAGTAGAGCACATTGATCGAAGGAAGAATGAGGTGGCTGATGCTTTAAGCCGGCTGGGGTCTCAGCGTAAGCCGGTGCCGCCTAACACCTTTCTTGACGTTTTGCATAACCCTTCTATCAGGGTGCCTACAGAGGAAGAGCTCGCAGTGCCAGACCTGGAGGCGCAGCTGGCGGCGGCTCTCCACGCCATCCCATATTGGACAGTCCCATATTTGGCCTATATGACCCAGGGAGAGTTGCCTGAGGACGAGACCCTGGCAAGACAAATCATCAGGCGGTCCAAATCCATGACAATTGTTCATGGCGAGTTGCATCACCGCAACGTCACTGGGGCGTTCCAACGTTGCGTATCGCCTGCGGAGGGTCAGGAGATACTTCGTGAGATTCACGAAGGAGATTGTGGTCATCATGCCGGTTCAAAATCTCTGGTGGCCAAGGCTTTTCGTCATGGCTTCTATTGGCTGACGGCTCATGCCGATGCGGAGGATCTGGTCAGCAAATGTGACGGATGTCAAAAATTCTCACGACGAGCTCATGTGCCGGCTCAAGAATTGAGGACGATTCCAATTACTTGGCCATTCGCAGTCTGGGGGCTTGACATGGTTGGACCTTTCAAAAGGTCTATGGATAAGAAGACACACCTATTGGTGGCAGTGGATAAATTCACCAAGTGGGTTGAAGCAGAGCCGGTCAGTAAGTGTGATGCAGCCACGGCGGTTCAGTTCATGAAAAAGGTGATCTTTCGTTTTGGCTTTCCACACAACATTATAACTGATAATGGTACTAATCTCTCCAAGGGTGCCATGGAAGAGTACTGTCAACGAGAGCACATCCGGCTTGATGTTTCGGCTGTTGCTCACCCTTAATCTAATGGTCAAGCAGAACGAGCTAATCAAGAGATCTTGATAGGTATCAAACCCCGGCTCTTAGTTCCCTTGCAGCGAACTCCGGGTTGTTGGGTGGAGGAGTTACCCTCTGTGCCATGGAGCATCAACACAACGCGTAACAGATCTACAGGTTATACACCTTTCTTCATGGTGTACGGAGCAGAGGCGGTTCTGCCAAGTGATATCCGGCATGATTCACCCCGGGTGGCGGCTTACGTTGAGGCTGATAATGAAAAAGCCCGTCAGGATGCACTTGACTTGTTGGATGAGGAGCAAGACTTGGCAATAGCCCGCTCGGCGATTTATCAGCAAGACCTGCGCTGTTATCACAGCCGCCGGGTTAGAAGCAGAACTTTTCAGGAAGGCGATTTAGTGCTCCGGCTCATCCAGGATCAGTCTGATATGCACAAGTTGTCCCCTCCTTGGGAAGGACCCTTTGTGATCAGCAAGAATCTGAACAACGGGTTATATTACCTCATCGATGTTCGAGAGCACAAAGACTCACGTAAGTCGGAGGAAGAGACCCGCCGGCCATGGAACATAGCGCATCTTCTGCCCTATTATACTTAAGCCACCGGCTCTCATCAGAGTATATTTGTCTTTTCTTTTTTAGCAATGTATATATTGTATAAAGCAATAAAGCGGGACCTCTTTTCTTTCCACCCTTCAAGGTTTATGTATCTTCTTTACCAGGTGGTGGAAACAACCAACAGGGAGCGGATCATATCTGCATCCGGCTTTCCCTTTGGTCCGGCTTATGATCATATCTGAATCTAGCCATGGTCACTTGGGGGCTTCCTGTTCAAACATAGGTCGTATTCGAACCAAAGAGAACATAGCTGTCGATACCCAATTGATCGGCATACTGCCAAACCCACTTGGGGGCTTCTTGATCATATTTGAATCATAGCTTAACCCCTTTGGGTCTGACGTGGATCGTATTCGAATCAGCGTCATTAAACAACTTTAATGGTCACTTGGGGGCTTCCTATTCAAACATAGGTCGCATTCGAACCGAAGAGAACATAGCTGTCGATACCCACTTGATCGGCATCGCCAAAGCCATTGGGGGCTATATGATTGTATCCGAATCTTAGCTTAACCCCTTTGGAACGGTTCTACTGATCGTATTCGAATCAGAGGCCTTTGAAAATTAAGTTTATTTTACTCTGTAAGGGTAAATAATATTAAGGGCCAGGTAAACATTATATGTGCCAACTTTCAGAAGTTAAGTTTAACTGTCTGCTTTTTTGGGATCACATAAGCCGGTAAGGTATACTTCAAATAAGATAGCACGTATATTATTATGGTCATGATCATAAACCGGCTGTTTTTATGATGTTTTGGTTCATACTCCGGGTTATCACTATTCTATATGACCCCGGATGTGGTAAGACGCCAAAGGAATTCTGTTTTTTGTTTTATACACAGGATAAAGCAAGAAAGTTTTGGACGCAGGAACAATTCACATAAGCCAGCAGTATACAATGATAGCGGCTTATGACAATATTAAGCACCACAAACATGCGCGAAGGCATGAAAGAGTAAGAGGTTTTTCTACCCTATTACAAGACTCCCCGAGTCTGAATAATGAAGCATCATTTTTTTCAAAGACATAGCACCAGGCGGGTTACTCCTTTGGTGGGCTTGAAGATTCTGGGTTATCCTTCTCCGCCTCTTCGTCTGTTGTTTTGTCCTGGAAGGTTGACGAGGTCCAGTCAATGCCGCTTAAGGCTTCAAATTCAGCTGCATCATCTATTAAACTGGTCGGGTCAACTTCAGGAGCAAAGGTATGCTTACGAGTTGGAGGGATCAGGCTGACATCATCATAATGCGGAGTTGGAATCCTCCGGTTCTCGTTGTCGGAGCCTGGCTGATACTTAGTAAGATCAATATCATTGCCGGTGATGGTGGCCACAGGACGTACGACTCTCACACAGGTGGTGAAGTCTGATTCATTGAATACAGAGCCATCCTCCTTCAAACTGGGATATCCAAGAGCAACGTCTGCCAGGTCTAGCTCTGGAAGCAACGCTTTGGCCCGGCTTAAGGCAGCTATGGCCCCGGCTCTAGCAGATGTCCGCCTTAGCTCTTGAATCCGTTGGGGTAACACGGCAAGCCGTTTGAGCACATCCTGCAGGAGATAAGGAGCATCATTTGATAAAGCCACAACGGCCAAAGCACGTTGTGACCCGGTGTATAGCTGTTCCACCAAAGTGTACACCGCCTTAAGCTTGATCAGCATATTCTGCTTCAGGTTTGTGCTCCTGGGGCCTGCGTTTATACATATAAGGTAAGCCGGAGATAATATTTGAAATAGTCATCAAAGAAACCATGGTGATGTTCATGATTATACATAGTAACTTACCGAAGATTGCTGAGACCATTTGAGATATCTGGCGCTTTAAGCGGACAACTCGGCGATTGCTTGCAAGAGCTGCTCGCTGTCTCGGCCGGGTCACAAGTGAGGCTTTTCATCGGCCGAGATTTTCTTCTCCGATCAAAATTTTCTTCAACTTCTCTTGTTCGAGACGCTGAATGCAAATTTGGAGTTGGCCTTTTGAATTTCAAGTTCTTGGGCTGCCAGACGAGTCTTCAGGTCAGCAATCTCCAATTCAAATTGACTGGTGGAGGCATGCGATTGATACCGGATTATAATTAAGGTTATGGTAAGATGTCATTAAGTCCCAAGCACTTTGCAAGCAAAGACACTTGACACTTGGGGGCTAATGTATGCTGAAGAAAATTTTAATTTATAATGCTGGATTAAGTATATTAAAGTCTCAAGCACTTTACAAGCAAAGATACTTGACACTTGGCACTACTAGGAAAAGGGCTACTAATGGCGCACCAGTTTTGCCTACTAATGGCGCATCACTGGTGCGCCATTAGTATCACGCCACTAGAATTTTTTTTAATGGCGCACCACTGGTGCACCATTAGTATCTGGTATACTAATGGCACACCAGGAAGTGCGCCATTAGTTTTGCCCACGATGTGCCACTAGTGTCTGCTATACTAATGGCGCACCACACTGTAATGCACCATTAGTAACAATTTCTTTAATTTTTTTTCTTAATCTCAAGTCACTATTTCACCTATGAGATATCCAACACATATATATACAACAAGCATCCATATAACAATCATAGCCAACACACAAGTTCCATCATATATACATACATAGCCAACACACAAGTTCCATCATATATACATACATAGCCAACACACAAGTTCCATCGTTACATATTACAAAAGTTTCACATTGTTCATCCAACACCGTTATCCATCAATTCACAAAAGTTTCACATTGATACAAAATAAAAACACAAATGGAAAAGAAGCACTCCATCCATGCAAGCTTGCGTGAATTAAATCAAATCTGCAAAATGATAAACAAGAAGTTAGAAGAAGAAAAAGAAGAAGACTAGAAGAATACTAGAAGAAGAAGAACACTAGAAGAAGAATAATAAGAATTTGTGAAAAGAAATAAGAAGAAGACTATAAGCTTATTATGTAAACTTGATCATTTTGTGCTAACATAAGTTATTTTGGAGCTAACCTATAGGAAACTAAGCATATAAGCTCTAAGTTAGTATATTAGAGCCAACTTAGGTAAAATGAAGCTAACCTATGTCATTTTGGAAAAGAAGAAGAATAAGAAAAAGACTATAAGCTTATTATGTAAACTTTGATCATTTTGTGCTAACATAAATTATTTTGGAGCTAACCTATAGGAAACTAAGCATATAAGCTCTAAGTTAGCATATTAGAGCCAACTTAGGTAAAATGAAGCTAACCTATAGGAAACTAAGCATATTAGAGATAACATAGGTAACTAAGTATATATATATCATTTTGGAGATCGACATACACGACAAAGTTCAGTTCTCATGCATTCTTCTTCTCCTTCTCCTTCCTCAGTCTGATGCGCCAAGAGCGGCGAGGCGGTGGAGGCGGTGGAGGCAGTGGGATGTAGTCTTCTACCTCAATTGGCGTGGTCATGTCGCCCAGCTGTGGGATCGCCGGCGCCACCACCGGTGCGCGGTCATTGTCAGGCACCACCACCATCGCGAGGCCACCTTCAGGCACGACCATCACTAGGTCATCCTCAGCCACATCCATCTCTTGCCCATGGTCAGCCACCACCATCTCTTGCCCATGGTCAGCCACCACCATCTCTTGCCCTTGGTCAGCCACCACCAGCGCTAGGTCATCCTTAGCCTGATGCCCATCGTCATCCTGCAGCTCCTCATCCCCACTCTGCTCCCCTTCTCCCGCACTCCAGTCCGGATCATCCTTCTTGTTGTCTATGCTGCTGCGAATCGCTGCTTGCTTCGCTACTGACCAGAATCGCTGCTGCTTCGCTTCTGACCATGGTCATTCTTTGCTTCGCTACAGCCATGGTCGTTGCTGCTTTGGATGTAGCCATTGTCGCTGCTGCTGCTCCCATTACCTGTCCAAATGCAACAATGACCGTTAACAATCGATGTGAGACAAAGCCAAATGTAGAGGAATAAGAAGAGGCAGAACGTACCGGCATCATAATCTTCAGCGTAGCGCATGCGACACATAGTCGCGTTGAACACCTTCACGATGAACATGGTGGCGTCGTCATCGTATGTGAATAGAAGGAAGTACCCCAGCCGCAGGTCGTAGGCACGGTAGAACTTCTCCCACCCATGAGACAAGTACATGTGGCCCTCCTTGATCACCAACTCCACATCCCATAGCCTGCGAAACCCGCTGCCGGCCTGTCGCACCTTCACATTATTTGGCGGATCTTCACCCATCAGCATGTTCTTAAAACTGTCAGGCAACCTTTGCAGTTTGGGACAATGAGTGATGTAGGCAAACAACAGATATCATAATGAGATGGGTGAAGCTAGGGGAGATCTCTCATTTTATATACCTGCGTCATGGATGATACTGAAGTCCCAAGTATGATAGTGAAGAACTCGGAAGCATCCAACTCGATCTGCGGTGTCATGAGCGGCGGTGGCTGCTTCCGCCATCTCGATAATTAAGCAGCGAAGAGACCAATTAGTACCCTTACAACAGATCATGAAACATGCATGATAACAAGCATTAGTCGCAAGTACCCCATATGTCCTATTTTTAGCAAAGTAATGATAAAATTCACGGAAAATTTCAGCATTACCTTTGCTGAAAATAGGACATATGGAATACCAATTTGCCGGAACGGAAGTTAATCGACATTCCGGCAAACTCAAGAACCTCTCGGGTACCTACAACATCATCACAAGTACAGCAGCAACAGCAGTGAATACAGCATAACAGCAGCAAAACTATATATTTTTATGCAGTAAACAAGCGAACACTAAGAGTAGAATGTTCTTGCAACAAACATTATTGTGTGACATCGAAGGCATCACTCTGCTTAAAGGGAAGGATGACTTAAGTGGCAGATGTATATGATTGCACCACTTGACCTGCACTTCTCTATATTATATGATGTCTTGAAGAACTTGAGCAAAAAAGATAAATAGGAACATATTTCTCACCTTGGAGGTGTTGTTGCTGCTGCCTTTGTCGAACTTCACTTCTTTTACAACCTCGGAAACCTGAAATATGCAGATGTTAGAAAGGTTAATGAACCAACAGATGCCCTAATGGAAGTAATAACAACATGACAGCAAACAACTAACAAACATGATGGGCTTAAGATTAATGAACCAACATCGAAAAAAAGGTAGGCCAAATATTCATGTCACTTCCATTAGGGCATCATCTTCCTACAACTACTCATCTTCAGCAGCACATGATACTACTACTGTATCTAATACAACATCATGACACTTGTTACTGTATCTAATGTTCCTACAACTACAACTACTACAACAACATAAAACTACTATGCATCATCTTCCTACTATAATTGCTACTCATCTTTAGAACCAAACACCAGCAAAAACAGAACCAAACTACTATAATTTCTACTTAATTTCACTATAATTTATAGTTCCCAAGCTATGCATGCAAATCAAAATACTAACATATCCAAACCTGATGAGCATCTAATAATGCTTATCTTAGTAACAGCAGTACCAACGAAGCGATGCAAAAGCTTGTATGATCCCACAGGCAATACACGATTGAGCAAACTACATAAACTAGAAGGAAACACAGTTGGAGACTGAAAGTCAGATTGTGTCCTCAAATTAACAACCCATTAACTTTCTAGAGACGCACATTGGTCATTGCTGGCCTTTGGCTGGCCCATTGACATGATTCACAACAAATATGAGGGAAATATATCGTATGTATATGTATATCAATCTATCTAGTGCATGGATGCATGACTGATCCATTGACGTGATTCACAACAAATACGGCCATTGACTGGTCCATTGACATGATTCACAACAAATACGTTGGGCCTCCAAGTGACTTTGGCTCAAATAAATACGTTTGAAAAACAGAAGAGAAACACTGTTGGCCTACTACTTGTCCTTGCAATTATGTTCTCCTACAATGTCTTGGAGGCGTTGCACACCGAGGCAAGTTCTATTCTCTCGCAAAGTGATTAATGCAGAGCGAAGGCATCCTTTAGTGGGATGAGTTCATCCCTTGGCGGGCATGTTTTCAGTGCGACCAATGCAGGATGTGTGAGAAATAGTGCTGAAATAGCAAATGTTGAAACTACCACTACCATAGAGTCCCACCGTGATGTCTCCGTGGGAGATTTTCGTGGTATTAATCACAAACCACCAACTTATAACAGGCCATAATGATGAAACTAAGACAAAAGGACCATGGGCACCAACTCGATATCCGTGGATGAACTAATTATCAAGTTGGCGATTTCTGAATTAAAGATGTAGTTCTTCATTATATACGTGTGTAGTGTAACTTCTTGTAAGACCTGGATGGTGTGCTGGAGTGTTATGCTATTTACTGATGTACTACTATTAATATTGTACAAGGTAGTATTATACAACACTGCAGAATAAAATGCCTGTGGTCCATGGTATTTATATGTTCCATGCTATTCTTTGTTGTTCTACAAATAGACAAACTTAGACTATAAAGAGGTAGAAAGGAAAATGATTTTAGCCCACCTCTGATGCAAACAATACTAAAACAGAAAAGTCCCATCTTAGACTATATGTTTCAGTGAACCACTCTGATAATCGACATCAGGTACGGTTGAGCTAAATATGGCGTATTTATACCATGACACAGTTTTACACAGTATATCTTCACCATATAAGAAAATAGCATCATCATCTTAGCTTCACAACACAGTTTTACCTGGTTGTTTACTGCTGCTGCTGCGCTGCAGGGGCGGAGGAAGGGGCGCCGCCGGTGGAGAGGGTGAGGCCGAGGACGGCGTGGGGCTTGAGGGCCTGCGGCCTGGTGAGGCCGACGAGGTGGTCGTCCCCGACGCCCGTGAGCTAGGGTTCGGGAGGCGGCGGGCGCTGAGGGGACGGGCGGTGGAGAGGGGTAGGGGAGGTCGCGGGAGAAGAGAGGAGGAGGTGGGGCAACGGAGGGTTTGGCTGGTGGCGCCACAAGGGCGGGCGGGCATGAGGTGTGGCGGCGGGCGGGGGGCTGGGCGGGGTCGGGGCGGCGCCAGGGGGCGGAGGGGGGGCGTGGGTGCAGCGCGCACTGGTTGGGGCGGGGCGTCTTGAGTGGGGAGGAAGGAGGAAGGAATAAGTTTTTTGCCAAAAGTAAAAAAAATTCTGGCGCCTCTGTCTCAAGTGCACCATTAGTAGTTCTAACTACTAATGGTGCACTTTGCCCGATCGCCATTAGAATGTTTGAAAAATGAAAAAAATTGTTTTACTAGTGGCGCACCTTCTGCCTGGTGCGCCATTAGTGTATTCCACACTAATGGCGTATCTCCACCAGGTGCGCCATTAGTATATAGTAGTGGCGCACCACTTCTGTGGTGCGCCATTAGTGTCAATCCTATCTTTAGCCCTTTTCCTAGTAGTGTGGGGGCTAATGTGTATCGCACGTTTTAAGTTATCATATTATGACCGGGTTAAATATCTTTTCTTTTAAACCGGATGAACTAACAGTAAGCAAATATCTAAGTCTACAACATATCTATTTATAAGCAGTAGACTTGGGGGCTGGTACAGTAAGTAAGATTCATGAGAAATAGTATAAGTTATACCTTAGATTTGTGCTGTATTTGTTTCACCATGTCAATTTCCAGGTCGCGGCTGTTATGCACTTGATTCAAATAGCCTGAGACTATATCACCAATGCTTAAGTGAGCATAATCAGCGATGTCCTGTTTGGTCTTCCGGTGTTTGACAAGTTCTTCCTTGGCAGTACATCTGGCAAGGACAGTAGGCCGCCCTGGTTCAACATATTGGCTTTTCAAGATTTCAACTTCCGGGTCAGTCGTCTTGACCGGGCTAGGAATTTCCGGATTATCAGAGCTGTTAAAAGGGGCTTCGGCAGGCGGGTCAGAAGATGGCGTTGGAATTTCATAGGCCGGTTCAGGAGGCGGTTGATGGGTAGAAGCATCAGGAGCAGCTGTTCCGAGTTCCGGCTCAGTTGCTACCGGGTCTTCGGATGGCTTATTCTTTTTTGCCCTCTTACTGGGCTTCACTTGCACGCTGTGGACAAAACAGAGGGGTGAGTACAAAATATGAGTTAAGCAAAGCATAAGGATAACAAAGGTATATTACCCAGGGGCAGTCTTGAAGGCGGCATGTTGGATTGCATAGACTCACGGAGGAAGGAGAGGTATCTGATAATTGGAGTCGATGAATTGAGAGGTTGTGAATTAAACCCGCCAAAGGATAAGCAGAGCGTAAGCGGAGATGACCTCGGTCCGGCGCTTCACGCTCACGTCGGGTAAGCCGGAAGAGAGCTCTGCATCCTTACTGGTCCGGGTTTGCCTCTGACTTTCAAGTTGTTGTTGCTTCAAAAGAAATTGAGGATCTTCATAAGCTAGAGGATGTGAAAATCTTACTTTCCGGGTCACCTGTCGGATTTTGTGCTCACGCAAAGGCTCTGAGTCGGAGGAGATTATAGTTACCTCTTCGCCAGGAGCTTGGCTGTTCCCAGTATCCTCCTGAAAGGCGGAAATATTAATAAAATAATAACAAAGAAGTTAAGAGAGTAAGGGATTACCTCTTCCTCATCTGAAGAAGAGTCATCCAATTTGAGCAAATCGGAGGCACTGGGTTTCTTCTTCTTTGAAGTTCCTGTCTTGGCGGCTTTCCTTTCGGTTTTCTTGGTTGCCCTGGCTTGTTGGGCAGCCTCGTGGTCATATTTGACCTTCCAGAAATTATCACTGGCCTGTGGAAAAAGATAAAGAATTATAAGTACAAAGAAGGTAAACATGTTAAGGAATATTTATTAAGATTGGTAACTTACTGCAGGGGCCGGGTTCTTTTTGCAGAAGGGAAGTAAACCGAAGGCATTGCTAATGTGATACCCTCCTTCAGCGATGGCTGGGTTGTAGCATCCACCACATCATATGGTAGGTCGTCAGAACTATGACGCATTGGGTCGTTCTTTTCGCCTGTATAAGTACACATTAAGCCGGAGCGGCGGCTTAATGGGAGTATTCGCCAAGTGACCCAGACTCGGACCAGATCGATGTCGTTTAAACCATTCCCCAAAAGAGCTTTAATCTTCTTGATGGTGGGATTAAGAGGCAGACGTTCAACAGCGGTCAGTTTATCCGCCAGTGGATGGTTGGACTCAAGGCGCAGGGCGCGAAAGCCGGGCAGAGGCTTCTCATCAGCCGGAGAAGTGTCCTGACAGTAGAACCATGTCTGGTTCCAATTTTTTGGGTGACTCGGCAACTCAGCATAAGGAAACAGGTAGTCTCTCCGTCCCTGGATCGAGATACCGCCAAGTTCAAGACTAGGCCCGTTGGCACGTTCATTCTGCTGGTTCAGGTAAAAAAAGTTTTCTGAACAAAAGCAGACTTGGCTCCTCTCCCAGGTACACCTCACAGAAGACTTGGAAATTGCAAAGATTTGACACGGAATTGGGTCCAATGTCTTGAGGTCTAAGATCAAAGAAATTCAAAACTTCTCTAAAGAACTTTGAGCCGGGAGGGGCAAATCCCCGGCTCATGTGATCCGTGAAAACTATCACCTCCCCTTCTTTGGGTTGAGGCTTTTCTTCAGATGGGTCAGGAACACGATAAGACATGACCTCCTTTTTGGCAGATGGCGAGACTTCACAAACTCAGCGGTTTACTCTTGGTAGCTGTGGATGGGACCAGATTGCAGATTTACGGAGCTTTGGTCGCCTTAGGTGCCATGACAACAGATTGGCCTATTACAAGATAAGGAGTTCCGGTTCAAATTTTAACCTGGGAGGAAATATCCAAATTACTGAAGGTAGCGGCTTACAAAGGGGCCTAATGATATAAGGATAACTGGGCAACAATATTTAAGCCGCTACAAGCATTAAGAGCAGTTCAAAATTCTTAAAGATATGAGAAGTAGGCAAGGTTCACAGATCAGTGGTATGCATTTAAACCGGACACCTGACGTTTATGTTTTAGGGTATTTAACAGAAGAAGTTTTCCGGGTGATAAAAACAGGTTTCATAATCTTCTGCTAAAATTTGAGATCAAAGGTCTGCTCTGATAAGAAAGTTTTCTAGACCTAAAAATCAACGCAGATGTGTTCATAGGTTCGAATGAGGCTTTTATATAGAGAAAGGGATCTACCTTTTATCCAAGACAAGTGCGAAAACAACTACCGCGGCTATTTTTTATCATTCTCAGATCGGAAGAGGTATCTAGGAGGAAAACTAACAAGGAGTTGGCTCCAATGGTGATGAACTCCGACGAACTTGAGGAAGCTCTAATGCGGATCTAAGCAAGGAAGGGAAGGGAACTTACGGATCTAGAGGGGCTGCGGAAGTTCACCGTCGTTTTCTGATCCGATTCAGGTTGATGCAGCGGCATGGGACGGTGAAGACAAGAAGCTTGACGGCGGCGGCGGCGGAGCTCGAGAGGAGGCAAGAGGAAGAAGATGACAGGAAGGGGGAGAATGGGAGACCTAGGTCGCGCCTATTTATAAGGAGAGGATAACTGAGACAGCGCGGGAAACGAGGAGATAAGAGTTATTATCCAATGCCCCGATGCCTCGGTTTTGAGCGATCAATAAAGACAGAGATCCGTTGGAGGATATGGTGGAATAAAAAAGGAAAGATGATGTCACGGCGGGTTAACACGGATCCAGAAAATGACGTCATGGCGGGTTAAAGAAAGTCTTTGCACAGTCAGAAGACTGAAGATTTATGTTTTAAGGTATTTTAAGATTGACATGAACAGTTCAAATCAATCTGGGGCCTAATGTTGGGGATATAACTATTTGTGTAAGCCGCCCGGGAGGGGCAGATTACGCAAAGAAGATTCACCAAAGAAGCCCAAGACCAAGCATGAAGATGGCGGTTCAATAAAGGGCCTAAGGCCCACAGGCGACTTAAGGCCCGTTGTAGTAAACCGCCATAATGGCATGACTTGTATCATAAGGTAGATTTAACTAGTCACCGAGCCGGACATTGTTTATAAGCCGGCCGGGACTCAGAGGCCACCGAGGCGTCAACCCGTGTATATAAGGGGCGACTGCTGGCTTAGCAAGGCAAGAAACAAGCGATTGAGAGCCGGGCATAGCGTATCTCGCTCCCTGGTCATCGAAACATCAAGCAATACCAACCCGACTAGATGTAGGCTTTCCTTCACCGCAAGGAGCCGAACTAGTATAAAACCTCTCGTGTCCTTTGTCCCGATTAACCCCTTTAAGCTTCCTAGTTGCGATGGCTCCACGACTAAGTCCTTGCAAGAGGACATCTGCCGTGACAATTCCACGACAGTTAGGTTTCTGCAGAAACCATCTCGGACCCACTGAGTTGAAAAACTCGGTCCCACCGATTTGGCTAACGCCATTGCACTAGTAACTCTCGGTCTGACCGAGAATTGCTAATCGGTGTGACCGATTTTAAAACTTTGTGAACCCTAGCAGTCTTGGTGCCACCGAACTGTGACTCGGTCTGACCGAGTTCACTAGTTTAGGTTCCAAAACTGCTTCGGTATCACCGAGTTTGAAAATCGGTAGATCCGAGATGCTTTCTGTGGAAAACTAAAACTAAGTTTTTTGAATCATTCTTTTGCAAAAATCTCTGCATTTTGTGATGCTCATCCACTCTACCTCATCTATAACTATTCACAGGGTCAGCAGACAGTGTGTGCAGCATGTCAGACCAAAGTGACAGCCAGAACAAGTCAGAAGAGCAGATTCCCATGAGTGAGGGCACTAGTCCCTCTAGCAGCTCAGATGAGGGGAGCAGAAGCACTCCCAGCAATTTGCCCAAGGCTACCACTAGGACAAGGAAGAAGAAAACCTCAGAGTCTGAGGATGAGGATTATGTGGCAGTTGAGGATGAGGCTATTTCAAAGAAGAAAGTGCTCAAGAAGGAGTATAGCTCAACTGCAGTAAAGCCAGGGATGAAGATCAAAAGGCATACAGGAAGACAACCAATGTACAAAGCCAAAGTCTCCACTCAAGCTTCTTTGGAATCCCAACCTAAAGAGCCTGCTGCAGAAGGAAAGAAAAAGAAGGAAAGGGTTAAGAAGACCATGTCCAGAGTAATAGGAAAGCCTTCCATGATGGAAGAAGAGGAAGAAGAAGAGGTTGCTGAACCATCACCCAAGGCACAAAAGCTGATGGGTGATGCTATAAAGTCAGGGGCTGCAACTTCAAAGCCAAAAGCTGCCTCCAAGCCCAAGAGTGCACCTAAGAGGAATACCAGGAGTATACCAGCTGCTGAAAAGAACAAGGCCCCAGTGCCTGATGTTGCTGCTGAGGAAGATGATGAAGGGCAAGTCCTAAGGAAGCTCAAACCCAAGATTCCAGACCACAATGATGCTCATCCTGTGACTGAAAACATGAAGATCAGGAGAGACTTAGGGTTGAGGCTATGGAGAGAGTCAAATCCATATGCCACCAGGAGAAGGACTGCTGTAGATTACAGGTTCCACACCAAGGAGCAACAGGACTTCTATGAGACCATCTTGTTGGACAAAAAGCCCATAGTGTGTGATATGAGGTGGGTCGACTGGACCTACATTCAGGAAAATGAAGAACACTATCCTGGAGTGTATGACAGCTTCAGTGCGTGTGGAGTTGCAGATTTTGTTGGGCAGAAGCTCACAAACTGGAATGACGAGCTCATTATGCAATTCTACTCCACAACACATTTCTATCCAGATGGCAGGATAGTTTGGATGTCTGAAGGAACGAGATACCAATCAACCATTGAGGAATGGGCAAGTCTGATCAATGCCCCAAAGGAAAGTGAAGATGACTTGGACGTTAATGCCAAGAAGAAGATGGATCACAACTCAATGTCATAGATGTACAAGGAGATCCCAGATGAAGCTCTTGAGACCTTCAAGTTTGGATCAGTTCATTTTCTTCTATCAGGGCTGCCAACGATCAACTGGATCCTAAGGCACACTCTGTTGCCCAAATCAGGTGACCACAACATGATTAGAGGGCATGCAATTAATTTGCTACACATTTTTGATGTGCCCCAGAAATTCAAGGTCATGAGCCTCATAGTTGAAACTGTCAAGAGGACAACAGCAGACCAAAAGAGAAGTTGTGGATATGCCCCACAAATCCAGGAGTTGATTAACTCAAAGATGGGCACAGGGAAGTATCTGTTGGATAAGGAACACTTAGTTCTCTATCCTGACTTTGAGGACAATCAAGTTGTCATGACTGAGAATGAACCATCATCAGTACAAGCTCAAGAGAAGAAGGAGAAAGCAAGGAAAGATAAGGCTGCCAAGATGCCAACTCTAGCAGAGGCATCTGAGTACTTTTTGAAGAACAAGCAGGACCAGCTTGATTACTTGATAGCATCAACTCTGCGGATTGAGAAGGGGTTGGCCACCCTAACTCAAAACCAGGAGAGCCTGGAAAGAATCATGGAACAAAATTCTATGATGTTGATGTCAAAATGGCGAGATTGATCGGTCGTGGAGCAGCTACAGGATGACATGCAGGAGAGGAAGGGAAGGACAACAACTGATGCATTTGCCAGAGTGCCTCGAGCTCAGAGATCAGCTGCAGAGCCAGTACCAGACACTAGAGTCACTTCATCTACTCCAGCGCAACCAGCTCCAGCACCAAGTCCTTCAGCTCCTTCCACATCAACTGAAGTCTTCGTACAAGGAGCCATCTCTACGCCACCAACAGAAGACCAAGCCTGAGAGACGATATAGTCCTATGCATTTTCTAGGAACTTTTTGGTAACTTGTTGCCAAAGGGGGAGAAAAATGTATAGATCATAGGGCTTCGAGAGAGAGAGTTTGCTTTTGTTCTCTCTTGTCTTGTTGGTTGAACTTCGTTTGCTTTTGATTGCTTGAGATACTATGCTATTACCTATGAAACATTGATGATCATGTGTTTGATCATAAGCTACACTTATGCTTGTTATGATATTATCTTACTTACCCTTATATGATCATTCACTTTGCTTGGTGATGAGTGCATGTATTCAATCTTTATTATTTTGAGCGCTCCACCAAGATGTATGTGACATGGAAGAGTAACCCATGAGCCTAAGTCCTTGTGCATTTGCAGTCCAAAGCAAATCTTAAAATATGCACAAATTTAGTGGGAGCTCTTGCTTATCACATACTTCTCAAAGCGACGATGTTTTTCAGTCTTATTATCATTTGTCTAAGCTTTGATCTATATGTTGTCATCAATTACCAAAAAGTGGGAGATTGAAAGTGCAACTATACCTAGGTGGTTTTGGTAATTCATAACAACATATAGCTCATTGAGCTAATGCTATTCCAAGACAAATATTTCAGGAAAGCTCAATGAATGGCATGGCATGGATGATGAAAGTGGATCCCTCAAAATATTAAGGACAAAGGATTGGCTCAAGCTCAAAAGCTCAAGACTCTACATTTTACATTTTAGTGATCCAAGATCACATTGAGTCTATAGGAAAAGCCAATACTATCAAGGAGGGATGAGGTGTTGCTTAATGAGCCTCTTGCTTCATGTGCTTAGTGATATGCTCCAAAACCCTCAACTACTTTCTCACATCCACATATGACCTAAACCTAAAGTCAAACTCGGCCCCACCGATTCTTTCTATCCGGCGCCACCGAGTTCAAATGTCATAGCCACTGCCACAAACCCTAGGCAAATCGGTTTCACCGATAGGGATCTCGGTCTCACCGAGATGGGATTGTAATCTCTCGGTTTCCCTTCGTAATGTTTCGGTCTAACCGAAGTGAGCGATCGGTCCCACCGAGATTGCTATGTAAACTCTCTGTTTCCCTTTCGTAACTTTTCGGTCTCACCGAAAGAGCGAATCGGTCCCACCGAGTTTACCTGACCAACTCTCTGGTTAGCTAATTTCCAAAATCGGTCTCATCGAGTTTGTGTAATCGGTCTCACCGAGATTACGTTATGCCCTAACCCTAACCATATCGGTCCTACCGAGTTGCATGTCAGTCCCACCGAAAATCCTAACGGTCACTAGGTTTACTGAATCGGTCTGACCGAGTTTGTTGATTCGGTCCCACCAAGTTTGGTAAATTGTGTGTAACGGTTAGATTTATGTGGAGGCTATATATACCCCTCCACCTCCTCTTCATTCGTGGAGAGAGCCATCTGAACAAACCTACACTTCCAACTTACCAGTTCTGAGAGAGAACCACCTACTCATGTGTTGAGGCCAAGATATTCCATTCCAACCACATGAATCTTGATCTCTAGCCTTCCCCAAGTTGCTTTCCACTCAAATCTTCTTTCCACCAAATCCAAATCCTGTGAGAGAGAGTTGAGTGTTGGGGAGACTATCATTTGAAGCACAAGAGAAAGGAGTTCATCATCAATACACCATTTGTTACTTCTTGGAGAGTGGTGTCTCCTAAATTGGCTAGGTGTCACTTGGGAGCCTCCGACAAGATTGTGGAGTTGAACCAAGAAGTTTGTAAGGGCAAGGAGATCGCCTACTTCGTGAAGATCTACCGCTACTGAGGCAAGTCCTTCGTTGGCGACGGCCATGGTGGGATAGACAAGGTTGCTTCTTCGTGGACCCTTCGTGGGTGGAGCCCTCCGTGGACTCGCGCAACCGTTACCCTTCGTGGGTTGAAGTCTCCATCAACGTGGATGTACGATAGCACCACCTATCGGAACCACGACAAAAACATCCGTGTCTCCAATTGCGTTTGAATCCTTCAAACCCTTCCCTTTACATTCTTGCAAGTTGCATGCTTTAATTTCCGCTGCCTATATACTCTTTGCATGCTTGCTTGAATTGTGTGAAGATCGCTTGACTTGTTCAAAGATAGCTAAAATCTGCCAAAGTCTAAAATTGGGAAAATGTTAGGTTTTTAATCGGTCAAGTAGTCTAATCACCCCCCTCTAGACATACTTCAAGGTCCTGCAGTATAGGGTCGATTTCGCCATTACATACTTACTGCAAGATCAGTTCCACTAGGACGAACGAATGAAGTTGGTTGTTCAGGCAACAACCCTCGTGGATGTGATTCGGGCCTGGGTCATGTTGGTCCTCAAGAGAGCGGTTCGTCATGGTGATAAGCATGCGATCCGTTATCGTCCATTGTTATTCCAAGATGGGGGGGGGTGACGAATATGGACCAAATCTACAACATCAACTACGTAGAGGCTGTTAACGTGCTTCAAGTGCGAAGAACACATTTTGCAAAGTGGAGACTTAGGCACAGGGGATTTCTATAAGATAGCATCTACACCGTTGTGAAAGAGTAAGTAGCAATGTTTCTTCATGTTATGGGTCATAATGAAAGGTTCAGAATTATTCACGGCACATCCAGATGATCTAGTGAGACAATTTTTAGACATTTCAACAAAGTGTCGTATGCGATTTGGGAGCATATGTGAAGTAAACCCCACGGCAACATGGAGAGTGGATTTTTCTCCCATGCATGGGAGGTCCTGTGCATGTATCTCTGTTGGAAAAGGCAGTGCCTAGGAGGCGCTAGGCAATGGCCAAACGCCTCGCCTAAGGCATAAATGGAGGTCTAGGCAGGGCAAGCAAGGAATTGCCTACCCAGGCAAGAAATCATGCCACATACTACACTGTAACATCCCAAATTTCCTATTTGGAATGTTTTACAATTATAGCTAAGCATCTAATGCATCCTGTTTGAATTTGAATGCCATTTGAAGTTTCAGAAGAGTTTTGAGTTTTCATATTTGAATTCAAACTTGGCAAGTGGGAATCATTTCAAAAACTATGCCTGATGAATACTTGATCAAAAGTATGAGAGGAGTAAACATGACACTCCAAAATATCGAGAGAAAACCTTGCCAAAAGTTTTGAATTCAAACTTGAGATTTATTTGAATTTGAAAAAATGGAATTTTATAAAGTTTGGATTTTGCCTTTGTAAAATGTTCAAATGATAGGGAATATTCCCCTGATCATTTTGGTATATATATGTCCTATATAAAATATTTATATTTATAAAGTTATCTCTGTTTTTGTTTTATTAAAAAAAATTTCAAAAAAAAAGAGAGAGAAATCCCCAGGCGCCACCAGAGCCCCCTGGCCCAGCCAGTGGCCACCATGGCAGCTTGCCAGCGCAGCCAGCAGCCCACCAGCGCCACCGAGCGGCCCAAGACCGGCTAGGCCACCCTCGCCGAAACCACGCCGGGCGGTCGCCCGACCGCGCGCGCGCATCCCTCCCACCGCCAGCGGACCCCCCCTCCTTCAACCCCCACGCCCACGCCGCGCCGCCGCCGATCGCGGATCCGTGAGATCCGGATGCCGATCCCCCCGATCGCCCCCTATTTAAACCTCCCCGCACCCCATTCTCCTCGCCCCTCATGGAACCCCCTCTCTCTCCTGCCGTCGCGGAGCCGAACCCCCGCCGCCATTTGCGTCGCCGTCGCCGCCCTAGCCCTCCCGAGCTCGCCTGACTCCACCAAGAACCCCCCGAGCTCGTCCGCACTTTGGCCACTCCACCGACCTCCCGACGGCCGGAGAGGCAGCCTTTTCGCCGCCGCCGCCGCCGCCGCCGCCGAGCTCCGGTAAGTCACCGGAATCCCTCCCCGCCGTCCGATCTCCCATCTACGGCGTAGATTAGAACACCCCCGAAGGGGTATGTTCTTTTTATAAAAACCGGTTCGCTCCGGTTTAGTTCCGGTTTAATTTAAGTTAGGTTTTATTTTATGTAGCCGGCCCGACTCGTTTAACCCTAGGCCCGTTTAGTTTATATTACGCTCAGTGCGTAGTTTAGGCCCATTAGGCCCTTTTTCATTTATTTTTGTTTTCTGTTTTAACAGAATAGTTCCTGTTTTGAAAAATTCATATCTTTTATTCTGTCTAATATTTTTGAGTGATTCTCTTTTTGTTGGTTTGCAAATTTTCTATAGTTTCTGTAGAAAATATATTTAGCTATGTTAAAATTAAATAAAATTGCTTTATTTTAGTTTTAGTCAGAATAGTAAATCTGTTATAACATGAGCTAGGAAAATTATTTTTATATGATTCTTTTTGTCCCAACTTTATTTTGACATTGCCAAACCATAGGAATTAAATTGGGTATTTTATGATTAATGAAAAATAGTTTTCAGCAGAATCTTGTTAATCCTAATTAATTAACTAGCTACTGTTTTCCTATTATTTTAATTAGTAAATAAATTTATTTTTATCATGTGATTGATTATTCTAGGTTAGTTTCTGTCACTTTATAGGATGAACTTTTATTTATAATAAATAAAAGTTTTATTTTATTTTCTTAATAGAAATTGAATTAGGCCTAATAGGAGTTTCATAATAGATTTTAAATTATTTCTTTTTGCTCCTAGTGGCTTAATGAAATCTTTTCTGTTAAGTTAACATAAAACCATGATTAGGTTATGTTGAGAAAATTTTTGTTATATAAAACTATTCTAGTTGTTGTTTGAAGTAGGAAACTTGAGTTGGTTTTCTTTGAGATTTCCCTTGGGTTTTGATTTGGTTGCTTTGGTGTGTTATGTTGCTATTGTTATGCTATTGTATTATGTGATCGTATGCTATATGCTTATTGAGATCATTGTTTGTCTCGGTAGAGTTTCCGGAGTGCGAAGCTTGCTACTACGAATCTTTAGCTTACGAGGATCATCAGCAAGGCAAGTTTTGATCATGTTATTTTCTATACCTATGTTTTTGTGCATTAGAAATTGTCACCACCCCACCATGCATGCAGTAGTTGAAATTTTGAAGTTATTAATCTTGAGTAGTATCATGTGGTAGGATGAACCACTCCCTTGTTACCTGACCCGGGACGAAGTAGTTTACTTTGCTATGCTCGTGAGCGGGTTTTGGTTGAGTGAAATTCATAAGCAAGATGTGAGAGTCAATGATGATGACAACCCCATGAACTACAAGAATCAAGATGGACTTGAATTCACTCTTTGGGTGGAGGGCGGTTGTGGGCACCTGGAGAACCTAGTGGTTGGCGGGATGCATGGAGAAGTGCCATGACATCTTGCGGAAAGCTTCACCCAGCCACGAAGAGGCGGATGGATGCCCCATGACCGGAAGCTTACTGTGCAGCCGCAAGCCATTATGGGCTCTGGCTGGGTTAACCCTAGTAGTGACGCTGGCTGGGCGGTACTACGAGATGTAGAAGAACGGTAGGATTGGATGGGTACGGTAGTAGCGGAAGAACTCTTTGGAAGACCTGTTTCATTAGTCCGTCTTCAAACACCATGAAGTGCGAAGACTTAAAAGGAGGAATGATTCTTGCGGGAAAAGTCGCAAACCTCTGCAGAGTTAAAGATCTAATCGATTAGCCGTGTCCCGTTACGGACAATTTGAGCCTCTGGAACTTGGAAGTATTCGAAATCTCAACACTAAAACTAATGAATTAATTTGAGGGTTTATGACTTAATAATTTGGGAAGGAGATATTGGTTGGCGGAACCATCTCAATAACTACCAACAATTTGTAGTAATTTGCAAGCAAGTCCTTTGTAGTAGGGAAAAATTTGCTTTTCGCAAAATGATGAAACTTAGAGCCCCACAGCCAAAATGCATATAGTGTTAGTAATTTTATTATTGTTATTCTCTTCATGACTTGCCAGCTTATTCAAAAACCTGACCTACATGGCTGCAACGTCTTATGTTGCAGAGGTATATTCCGATCAGGAGTGAGGCTACGCTCCGCTTGGCGATTGCCCTTTGAGTCGGATGGACTCGCTTTATCTTCTACACTTCCGCAGCATTAGTAGTTTATTTCTCATGAGTTGGCCTTGAGCGAATTTATTTTCTTGTAATAAAGACTCTATATGAGAATCGTGTAATAAATTCAGGTGTGATTGAACTTTGATTATTTCATCGATGTCCGTGAGTACCGGCATGATCTTGGGATGAATACAGAACACGAGATTTGACTGATTTTGGGTCAGTCGCTCTGAGAGATGGTATCGAGCTACTGTTGACCGTAGGATCGTAACCCCTAGGATCGGAAAGCCATAGGAACAGACCATTTACTTTATATCCTTATCATTCCGTAATTCTCCCTGTTCATTTCTAACTCCTCTCCGATTTTCAACATTCTAGATTGCCGTCGAGTTCACCCCGGTTTGCTACGGAGTTTTGCCAGCCCGACGAGGCGATGCCCTTGGCAGAAGCTGGTCGAGATGGTGAAGAAGCTGAAGATTGCTCTGCCCTCGATCACCGGAAGCCGACTAATGCACTTCCGAGCGGACACCCGCTCTGAGATTGAGGTGCATATTCAGGAGAACCTTCGGAGGACACTCGGAGCCTATTGACTTTGAGTTCACCGACTTCAACTGGATCATCGGAAGGACATGGCGATCTATCGTGCCCTTGGACATCTCCGAGAGGAATCTGAGGGCGAGCTCGATCCCTCGAGACCTCGCCATGGTTTCTCGCAGAGCGAGGAATGGAGATATCATCCGCACCGTAGAGGACGACTCCACTCTCTCTTATATCCAGGACTTGGAGTGTCTCCTCAGGAAACAGGAGATTCAGACTCGCCGTAACTCGAAGGCACACAGAGGCTTTTGTTCCGTGCTGGGCTGGAGGAGAAGGCACACGCAGATTTCCTTAACCATGAGGAAGAAGTCGCGGACTTCATGGAGACAGTCGACGACCTGAAGATGAAGCTTGCCACGATAGAGGAAAAGATGGACTTGGGAGAGGACCTTTTTCCGAGTGGAGATGACGGACCCCTCGTGAGCAATGATCAGGATTATGAAGGGAGTTCCACTGGAGGAAGCCGCAAGAGGAGGCGCCACCACAGAGGACATCACACCAGAGGACGCAAGGACTATTGATGAAGACTTTTTAGTCGACCACCATATTATTTTTACTTTTTCGTCGATCAGTTAGGCCGATATTTTCGATTAGTCATGAGCTTTTGTAATCGAGATTGAACCATGTTTGAGTGGAATGAATAAATGATTGGTGTGTTTATGATTGTGCATTCATATGGGTAGTGTTATTTCTCATAGACCATTGTTCTATTATAATTTTCTCATCCACTCCAAAAACACGGATGCCTCAGGGCGTGACACGGTTTTCCGCCAGAGCTCACCCAGCTGCTCCAGCAGCAGAATGCCCTTATGCAGCTACTCATCCAGAATCAGAATAACAACACCAACAATCCACCGCCACCACCCCCTGTGGACAACTTGACTCGATTCCTGAGGCTGAATCCGCCAGTGTTCTCTAGTAGCACTGAGCCGATTATGGCTGATGATTGGCTCCGCAAAGTCGGAAGAGAGCTAATCACTGTTGGATGCACTAATGCAGAGAAGGTGCGCTTTGCCGGGCATCAACTTGATGGACCTGCAGCTTCTTGGTGGGAGAACTACACCGCCACTTATCCCATTGGTGCCATTACGTGGGATCAGTTCCAGCAGGCCTTCCGCACCGCTCATGTTTCAGCTGGAGCCATGAGTCTGAAGAAGCATGAGTTCCGCAACTTACGCCAGGGGAACCGTACTATGGCGCAGTACGTGGATGAGTTCAGCAAGCTAGCTCGCTATGCCCCGATGATGTGGCCACAGATGCATAAGCAGGAGAAGTTCCTCGAGGACTCAACGACGAGCTGAGTATGCAGCTTATTGTGGCTACCTTCAACAACTACCGGGAGCTGGTAGACAAGGCCACCATACTTGAAGGCAAGCAGCAGCAGATTGAAAGCATAGCGGAAGTACAGCCGGGGAAGCACAACTCGGGAGCTCGGCGAAGCCCGTTATGCACCATACTCGGGAGGGCACACCCATCATAACCATGGAGGCCATAACCATGGAGGAAATGGGAACAACCGCAGCCAGGACAACAAGTTAGGCCATGGCAATGGCAATGGAAGCAGTAATGGCAATCAGCATCGTTCTGCCCGGCTCAAGGATCTGAGCCACATCACCGCTTCAAGTGCCGGAAGGCAGGGCACTATGCCACCGACTGCCGGAGGCCAAGCGGAGGAATGGAAAGCGGCAATGGAGGCTCAGCGAAGAAGCCAAACCCATTCCCTCGTGCTCGGGTGAACCACATTGGCGTGGAGGGCGTCTATGATCAGCCGAACAACGTGGTTGGTAAGTTTTATTGAATTCACGTTCAGTATTGGTACTCTTTGATTACGGTGCAGCGCATTCATTCATATCAAGGGTAGTTGTGGAAAAATGCGGGTTGCCCACTAAAACCCTTAGAAGCCCCTTGGCGTCGGTTCGCAGGAGGAGAAATGATGGCAGGTTTAGGCTGTCATGCAACCCTCAACATCGGGAACCATAAATTTCCCGCAGACCTCATAGTGTTGGAAACCCAGACCTTGGATGTAATCCTAGGCATGGATTGGTTGACGAAATTTGAAGGAAACATAGACTGTGCCCGCAAGTCTATTCTGCTCACCACCCCGAAGCAGAAGAGGATCAAGTATGTAGCCAAGCACAGCCAGATGAAGAATCAGGTGCATTCCCTCACGGGAGTTGTTCAGGAGGAAGTGCAAGGATACATCCGACCAAGCTCATCACCTTGGGGAGCCCCAGTTCTTTTGGTAGAGAAGAAGGATGGAAGCTTGAGGATGGTTGTGGATTATCGTGCGTTGAACGAAGTAACCATCAAGAACAAGTATCCTTTGCCGATGATTAATGATCTGTTTGATCAGCTAGTTGGAGCCAAGGTATTCTCTAAGATCGATCTTCGATCAGGGTATCATCAGTTGAAGATCCGTGAAAAGGATATACCCAAAACAGCATTCACTACCAGGTATGGTTTATATGAGTATACCGTCATGTCATTTGGATTGACTAATGCTCCTTCATACTTCATGAATTTGATGAACAAGGTGTTTATGGAATATCTGGACAAGTTTGTCGTGGTGTTCATCGATGATATATTGATTTTCTCCAAGAGCGAGGAAGAGCATAATGAACATTTGCGTCTAGTTACGGAGAAACTTGAGAACATCGATTGTATGCCAAGTTCAGTAAATGTGAATTTTGGCTGAAGGAAGTTGGATTCCTCGGACATGTTATTTCAGGAGAAGGAATAGCTGTTGATCCCGCCAAGGTTGAATCATCACCGATTGGCGATCACCCACCTCGATCAAGGAGATCCGCATTTTCTCGGACTCGCAGGATATTATCGGAGGTTTATTGAGAACTTCTCGAAGATTGCCAAGCCCATGGTGAGCTGTTGAAGAAGGAAGCCAAGTATGTTTGGACCGAGGAATGTGAAGCCAGTTTTCAGAATTGAAGAAGCGTTTGGTTACAGCCCCAGTGTTGATTTTGCGGACATACACAAGGAATACCAGGTTTATTGTGACGCTTCTCGTCAAGGACTCGGAGGAGTACTAATGCAGGAAGGAAAAGTTGTAGCTTATGCCTCCAGACAGCTACGACCTCATGAGATGAATTATGCCACACATGATTTGGAGTTAGCAGCCGTAGTGCATGCACTCAAGACCTGGAGACATTTCCTCATCGGAAACCGTTGTGATGTTTACACAGATCACAAGAGCTTGAAGTATATTTTCACGCAGAAAGAGCTCAACCTCAGGCAGAGGAGATGGCTAGAGTTGATCAAGGACTATGACATGAGATTGCATTACCACCCAGGTAAGGCTAATGTTGTAGCAGATGCTTTGAGCCGTAAGAGTTATGTGAATACTCTCACAGCAGGAGGATTACCCCAGGAGTTAGTCGATGACCTCAGAGATCTCCGACTGGAGATAGTTCCGAGAGGATATGTTGCAACTCTGGAAGTTCAGTCCACTTTGGCCGAAAGGATTCGTGAAGCCCGAAGTCGGACAAGGAAATTGATGAGATAAAGCGAAGATGAATGAAGGAAAAGCTAAAGGATTCCGTAAGGATGAACACGGAACTATATGGTTCGAGGATCGTATTTATGTGCCCAATGATCCCGAACTCAGGAAGCTAATTCTTCAGAGGCTCATGATTCACCGTACTCGATTCACCCGGCAACACCAAGATGTACCTGGATTTGAAGGAAAGTTTACGGTGGGCGGGTGTGAAGAAGGATATTGCCGATGCGTAGCGATATCGATGTTTGTCAGCGAGTAAAGGCAGAACATCGAAGCCAGCAGGTTACTTCAACCTTTGCCGATTCCGATTGGAAATGGGAGAAACTTGGAATGGATTTCATCACAGGATTACCCGGGACCCGTTCAGGTTATGATTCTATCTGGGTAGTGGTTGATCGTTTGACCAAGGTAGCTCACTTCATTCCGTGAAGACTACCTATACCAGTGCTAAGTTGGCCAAGATATACATGACCAGGATCATATATCGCATGGAGTTCCGAGGAGTATCGTGTCGATAGAGGAACACAGTTTACCTCAAAGTTTTGGAAGCGATTGCATGAAACTTTGGAGTGCGAGGCTGGAATTGAGACAGACTTTTCATCCATGAGCAGATGGACAGACCGAGAGAGTCAACCAGATTCGGAGGACATGTTGAGAGCTTGTGTGCTAGACTATGGGTCTAGCTGGGATGATAATTTGCCGACGCAGAGTTCTCATACAACAACAGTTATCAATCCGATCGAAGATGGCCCTTCGAAGCTCTATACGGAAGGAGGTGCGAACACCATTCTTTGTGGGATTGTGTTGGAGATCGATCACTTTTCGGTTCCGACCTTATCAGGATTCAAGAGAAAGTCAAGCTGATTCGAGACAGACTCAAGATAGCACAGTCGAGGCGGAAGAGTTATGCCGACGATGAAGCGCAAGGAAGTAACTTACGAAGCGGAGACCAAGCATATCTTCGTGTGTCACCACTTCGTGGAATCAAGAGGTTTGGAGTCAAAGGAAGTTAGCACCCGATTCATTGGCCCTACAAAATCCTCGAGCGTCGTGGAGAAGTTGCTTACAAGTTGGAATTGCGGAAGGATTGTCCGGAGTTCATGATGTCTTCCATGTTTCTCGGTGAACAAGTGTCATGCCGACATGGCCGATGTTCCGTTGAGAGATCTGATGCCCTAGAGGCCATACACTGACAGCGGTGATCGACCTACAAGGAGAAACCCATCCGAATTCTCGAGGCTGCGAGCGAGTCACCCTTGACAAGGTCATCAAATTTAGCAAGGTCTTGTGGAGTCACCACACCGAGGAAGAAGCCACACAGGGCGCTTGAAGAAGACCTTCTTGAGACCACCCGCACCTATTTGCTAGCCAACCCGAATCTCGGCGAGATTCATCTTAATGGGTAGGTTTGTAACATCCCAAATTTCCTATTTGGAATGTTTTACAATTATAGCTAAGCATCTAATGCATCCTGTTTGAATTTGAATGCCATTTGAAGTTTGAGAAGAGTTTTGAGTTTTCATATTTGAATTCAAACTTGGCAAGTGGGAATCATTTCAAAAACTATGCACGATGAATACTTGATCAAAAGTATGAGAGGAGTAAACATGACACTCCAAAAATATCGAGGAAAACCTTGCCAAAAGTTTTGAATTCAAACTTGAGATTTATTTGAATTTGAAAAAATGGAATTTTATAAAGTTTGGATTTTGCCTTTGGAAAATGTTCAAATGATAGGAATATTCCCTGATCATTTTGGTATATATATGTCCTATATAAAATATTTATATTTATAAAGTTATCTCTGTTTTGTTTTATTAAAAAATTCAAAAAAAAAGAGAAACCCCCAGCGCCACCAGAACCCTGCCCAGCCCAGCCTTGAAGCCACCATGGCCTTGCGCAGCCAGCCTGCCCACCAGCGCCAATGAGCAGCCCAAAGACCGCCAAAGCACCCCGCCTGAAACCACTCGGGCCGGTCGCCCGACCGCACCGCGCATCCCTCCCCCCGCCAGCGGACCCCACCTCCTTCAACCCTCGCCCACGCCTTCGCCGTGCCGTGCGATCGCGGATCCGTGAGATCCGGATGCCGATCCCCCGATCGCCCCCTTGCCAAGGCCGAGGCTCCCTATTTAAACCCTCCCCGCACCCCATTCTCCCCTCGCCCCTCATGGAACCCCTCTCTCTCTGCGCCGTCGCGGAGCCCGAACCGCCGCCGCCGCCATTTGCGTCGCCGTCACCGCCCTAGCCCTCCCGAGCTCGCCTGACTCCACCAAGAACCCCCCGAGCTCGTCTGCACTGGCCGGGCTCCTCCACCGACCTCCCGACGACCGGAGAGAGCCTTTTCGCCGCCGCCGCCGCCGAGCTCCGTAAGTCACGGAATCCTCCCCCCGTCCGATCTCCCATCTACGGCGTAGATTAGAACACCCCCGAAGGGGTATGTTCTTTTTATAAAAACCGGTTCGCTCCGGTTTAGTTCCGGTTTAATTTAAGTTAGGTTTTATTTTATTTAGCCGGCCCGACTCGTTTAACCCTAGGCCCGTTTAGTTTATATTACGCTCAGTGCGTAGTTTAGGCCCATTAGGCCCTTTTTCATTTATTTTTGTTTTCTGTTTTAACAGAATAGTTCCTGTTTTGAAAAATTCATATCTTTTATTCTGTTTAATATTTTTGAGTGATTCTTTTTTTTTTGGTTTGCAAATTTTCTTTAGTTTCTGTAGAAAATATATTTAGCTATGTTAAAATTAATTAAAATTGCTTTATTTTAGTTTTAGTCAGAATAGTAAATCTGTTATAACATGAGCTAGGAAAATTATTTTATATGATTCTTTTGTCCCAACTTTATTTTGACATTGCCAAACCATAGGAATTAAATTGGGTATTTTATGATTAATAAAAAAATAGTTTTAAGCAGAATCTTGTTAATCCTAATTAATTAACTAGCTACTGTTTTCCTATTATTTTAATTATTAAATAAATTTATTTTTATCATGTGATTGATTATTCTAGGTTAGTTTCTGTCACTTTATAGGATGAACTTTTATTTATAATAAATAAAAGTTTTATTTTATTTTCTTAATAGAAATTGAATTAGGCCTAATAGGAGTTTCATAATAGATTTTAAATTATTTCTTTTTGCTCCTAGTGGCTTAATGAAATATTTTCTGTTAAGTTAACATAAAACCATGATTAGGTTATGTTGAGAAAATTTTTGTTATATAAAACTATTCTAGTTGTTGTTTGAAGTAGGAAACTTGAGTTGGTTTTCTTTGAGTTTTCCTTGGGTTTTGATTTGGTTGCTTTGGTGTGTTATGTTGCTATTGTTATGCTATTGTATTATGTGATCCTATGCTATATGCTTATTGAGATCATTGTTTGTCTCGGTAGAGTTTCGAGTCTGAAGCTTGCTACTCTGAATCTTTAGCTTACGAGGATCATCAAGCAAGGCAAGTTTTGATCATGTTATTTTCTATACCTATGTTTTGTGCATTAGAAATTGTCACCACCCCACCATGCATGCAGTAGTTGAAATTTTGAAGTTATTAATCTTGAGTAGTATCATGTGGTAGGATGAACCACTCCCTTGTTACCCTGACCCCGGAATAAGTAGTTTACTTTGCTATGCTCGTGAGCGGGTTTTGGTTGAGTGAAATTCATAAGCAAGATGTGAGAGTCAATGATGATGACAACCCCATGAACTACAAGAATCAAGATGGACTTGAATTCACTCTTGGGTGGAGGGCGGTTGTGGGCACCTGGAGAACCAGGTGGTTGGCGGGATGCATGGAGAAGTGCCATGACATCTTGCGGAAAGCTTCACCCAGCCACGAAGAGGCGGATGGATGCCCCATGACCGGAAGCTTACTGTGCAGCCACAAGCCATTATGGGCTCTGGCTGGGTTAACCCTAGTAGTGACGCTGGTTGGGCGGTACTACGAGATGTAGAAGAACGGTAGGATTGGATGGGTACCGGCAGAGCTGAAGAACTCTTTGGAAGACCCTGTTTCATTCGTCCGTCTTCAAACACCATGAAGTGCGAAGACTTAAAAGGAGGGAATGATTCTTGCGGGAAAAGTGCGCAAACCTCTGCAGAGTTAAAGATCTAATTGATTAGCCGTGTCCCCGGTTACGGACAATTTGAGCCTCTGAAACTTGGAAGTATTCGGAAATCTCAACACTAAAACTAATGAATTAATTTGAGGGTTTATGACTTAATAATTTGGGAATGAGATATTGGTTGGCGGAACCATCTCAATAACTACCAACAATTTGTAGTAATTTGCAAGCAAGTCCACTGTAGTAGGGAAAAATTTGCTTTTCGCAAAATGATGAAACTTAGAGCCCCACAGCCAAAATGCATATAGTGTTAGTAATTTTATTATTGTTATTCTCTTCATGACTTGCCAGCTTATTCAAAAAGCTGACCTACATGGCTGCAACGTCTTATGTTGCAGAGGTATATTCCGATCAGGAGTGAGGCTACGCTCCGCGCTTGGCGATTGCCCTTTGGAGTCGGATGGACTCGCTTTATCTTCTACGCTTCCGCAACATTAGTAGTTTATTTCTCATGAGTTGGCCTTGAGCCGAATTTATTTTCTTGTAATAAAGACTCTATATGAGAATCGTGTAATAAATTCAGGTGTGATTGAACTTTGATTATTTCATCGATGTACTGTGAGTACCAGCATGATCTTGGGATGGTACAGACACAGAGATTTGACCGATTTTGGGTCAGGTCGCTACATACACTACTACGCCAAACGGGTTATATTCCAATGGTAGTGGACGGTAATTAACTTATTTATATGCCATAAACTAATATCAACAACCATATAATAATCACACATACACTACGAGTAAAAACTATATTACCACCTAGGCACTAGGCGAAGGCCAACCGCCTCGCTTACGCCTACCGCCTTTTCCAACCTTGGCATGTATTAGTCCATTGATTATTTTGGATGGAATCTTTTATATATTTTGAATGACAAGTCCAACCTATTTTTCATATTCACATTCATGTTGCTTGTGACAACGGCTTTCAAATAAGATCCATTTTAAATATGTTTGATGAGTTTATAAATCTTCAGTAAGTTTCAAATGCTGAAACTTGGTACAAGCGAACGCAAAATCACAAGTTTCAGAAACTGAAACTTCAAATCTGGTGTGCCCCCATGGGGATCCAATGATTTTGCAGATCACGAGGCAAATCGAGTGGCCATGTAAGTTTCAACTACTAAAACTTGATTGTAACGATGATAAATTTAGCAAGTTCCAAAATTAAAACTTAAACCTAAATCCTAAACCATAAGCACTAAAGCTCTAAGCCTAGAATCTAAACCCCTAAAAGCATATGAATTTTGGTAAAACTTAACGTTAGAATTATGAAGTTTCAATATTTGAAAAAATTAAAGTTGTTGAAGTATATGTAATCAAGATTGGTCTTGTTCGAAAGTTCTCATCACGACGAACACAAAACATGCATGCATGAGCCCCTCCAAAAATAATTACTGACTAAGCCATTCACGCAAAGAAGATAAGAATGCAAGCATGCGAATCTCCAACCAAATAGAGGGCTGAGGCATGCATGGACCTCCCGGGAGAATCTCTTTTTATCTGTCCTAAATCTGAGCCCATTTTTTAGATCCAATGTACAAATGTCTGCAGATGCTACGGCCATGATTCCCGAGAAAGAAATGCCATAGTTTCGACATGGACGTGACATGTTCAGCAGTCCAAACCACGATGGAATACTTTTAGCCTCCATGTAATGCGGCAAGATTCCCGTAGCAAAATCTCCACAAAATTTTGATGTGACCACTCAGGTGGTATTATTTTCAGCTCCTGTAGGCATCTTTTTTCATGTAATGATGTGTTGGAGGCTGAGATTTTAGCTATCCGGGAGGAACTCATGCTAACCCTACAGTGGAGCAATCTACCAATTGACATTGAAAGTGACAATTTGGAGGCTGTGAATATGTTGAAGAGTGGAGACACAAACAGATCAAGATACACATTTCTTGTTAGAGAGATAAAAGAAGACATGTCCGAACGTAGTTCTTGTATTACTCACATCCGTTGTGGTTGTAATTCCTCTAGTCATGGTTTGGCAAACTTTGGGAGGACTCAAGGCCGAACTGTTGTATGGCTTGAGTCGGGACCGGAGGTCGTTTTAGACACTGTTAAGCGTAATTGTACTTTGATTGAGTAATACAAGAATTATTTCCGCAAAAAAATGTTACCATGAAATTCTCCATCATCATTATTATTGCTATGGCATCATTGTTAATTGATCTCTTTTCTTTTTTTAAAACATTTGGTTTAATCATAGGAAGGACCAAAGTTTGAAAACTATAACTATAATATGTTTGGCCCACTTTTCAGACCCAATGTACAAATGTTTGCAAACGAAACAGCTTCACGCATGATACTTGTGCCAGACCTGTGCACGACAAGCAAATCCAGTGGCTACTGCTATTCTCAGTCATATGCATGTCCTGTTGGATTCCATCGTCATCTATCTATCGTGCAAAATTTGTCGTGTGTATAGCACCTCTCGTTTGCAAATGTGCAACTACGGCATGATTCCCGAGAAAGAAATGCCATAGTTTTCGACATGGACGTGACATGTTCAGCAGTCCAACCCACGATGGAATACTTTTAGCCTCCATGTAATGCGGCAAGATTCCCGTACTAAAATCTCCACAAAATTTCGATGTGTCTTCCCATTTTCCACTTCTCCAGTCAGGCCTAATCAGTAGCCTATAGCAAACATGGCCTACGTACAGCAACAGGCAAACGATAACGTGGAATAGAACTTTTCCACAGGAATAGAACAAAACCATTGCTAATACTCCCAAGAAGACCGCAAACCAAACCAGGTCAACACACTGCCACAATAGCTTGTAGTAACGTCATTTCGTCGACACCTCTGGAGTCTTTTTTTTTCTTTTTTTTTCTTTTTTGCGGGGGAGACACCTCTGGAATCTTGTGAAGAAAAGGTCCCATGTATGCACACATGTGCAACAACATCCATTGATTGCCGGAAGAAAAATGCCACTGTTTGCGAGTTGCATTGCAACATGTATCGCGCCAAAATTCTCGTACTAAAATTTCCACAAAATTTCTATGCATATTCAACTTTCCAATTCTCCAGAGAAGGTCTTCAGTGGCCTTTTGCAAACGTGGCCTACAGGCTACAGCTAACATGTATAGATTTTCCACAGGATGAGAACAAAACCTTCGCTGTTTTAGACAGCCACCAGCTAATGCGTACAAGAAGACCGCAAACCAGGTCAATACCCTGCCAATATAGCCTCTAGTGACATCAATTCATCGACACCTTTGGAGTCTTGTGAAGACAAGGGTCACCCACTAGTCACCCCACGGAAGCCCTAGGCAAACCGAGACACCAGAGCTTACACTGCCACCAGCACGGCAACACGCCTATATAACTTGTGTGCGAGCCAAAGCTGTAGACACACATGACCCAACCAGCTTTCTTGATCACTTACTCTACGGCCCGCAGTCCACCCTAGCTAGCCTAGATATGGCAACCATGGCACGGCCTGTGGGAGCCTTGCTGCTGCTGCTCTTGCTGACCGTACGGCTAGCGGCGGCGAGCAGCATCCACAACCCCGAGCGGGACGCGCTGCGGGCGTTCAGGGCCGGCGTGTCGGATCCGGAGGGCAAGCTCCAGTCGTGGAACAGCACGGCGCACTTCTGCCGGTGGGCAGGGGTGAACTGCACGCGCGGGCACGTCACTGCCCTGCGGATGATGTCCTTCGGCCTCACCGGGACCATCTCCCCTTCCTTGGGCAACCTCACCTACCTGGAGAGGCTCGACCTCAACCGGAATGCCCTCTCCGGCGGCATCCCTGCGAGCCTTGGCCGGCTGAGGCGCCTCAACTACCTTGGCCTTTGCGACAACGCCGGGGTGAGCGGGGAGATACCCGACAGCCTCCGCAACTGCACTAGCCTTGCTGTTGCTTATCTCAACAATAATACCCTCACCGGCACCATCCCCGCATGGCTTGGGACGCTGCCGAACCTCACCACTCTCTGGCTAAACCAGAACTTGCTCACCGGCGAAATCCCGCCATCATTTGGCAACCTTACAAACCTTGGTAGCCTCAGGCTATACCAGAACTTTCTGGAAGGCACCCTCCCCGAAGGCCTCTCACGTCTTGCTCTCCTTCAGGAACTCAATGTCTACCAGAACCACTTGGGCGGTGATATCCCACCAAGATTCTTCAACATGTCCTCGTTAGAAGACATGTCCCTTGCTAACAATGAGTTCACCGGAAGCCTGCCATCACAAGCAGGAGCTGGGATAAAGAATCTTGAGTTCCTCCTTCTCGGCGGGAACAAGCTGACTGGGCTGATCCCAGCATCACTAGCCAACGCCTCTGGCATGGTGTATCTCAGCCTCGCCAACAATAGCTTCAATGGGCGTGTGCCGTCTGAGATTGGCACGTTATGCCCAAATAAGTTGGAGATGTCCGGCAACAAGTTAACTGCAACCGATGAAGACGGCGGCTGGGATTTCTTGGATCGTTTGATGAACTGCAACAACCTAGTGAAGCTTGCTCTGGACAACAACAGGTTCAGTGGCACGATGCCAGGCTCCATCGGCAACCTCTCGAGGAACCTTTCGGATCTGAACCTCGGGGGTAACCGCATATCAGGTTCAATTCCATCTGGTATCACGAACCTCGTTGCACTGCAAACCTTGGGGCTAGAATCCAATCTCCTCACCGGTACTATTCCAGAGGGGATTGGGAAGCTCAAGAACCTTATAGAGTTACGTCTGCAAGAGAATAAGTTGTCAGGGCTGGTGCCGTCTTCCATTGGGAGCCTGACAGAGCTGCTTAGCCTTGTCCTTAGCAACAATGAATTGAGTGGATCAATCCCTTTGACACTCGGCAACCTACAGAAGGTGGCTCTTCTCAATCTCTCCAGCAATGCACTCACAGGTGAAGTCCCAAGACAACTCTTCAACTTGCCATCGTTGTCGCAAGCAATGGACCTGTCGAACAACCGGCTTGATGGCTCGCTTCCTCCTGATGTCATCAGACTTGAGAACCTTGCGCTCCTGAAGTTGTCAGGAAACCGTTTGACCGGTGAGATACCAAAGCAGCTTGGTAGTTGCCAGAGCTTAGAGTTCCTCGGTTTGGACAACAACTTCTTTAGTGGAAGCATCCCACCTTCCTTGAGCAAGCTGAAGGGACTTCAGATGCTGAACCTGACGAGCAACAAATTGTCGGGAAGGATACCTCCGGAGCTCGGAGGCATGTTCGGGCTGCAGGAGTTGTACCTTTCATGGAACAATCTGACTGGAACAGTCCCAGAAGAGATGGCGAATATGAGTTCGTTGATCAAGCTGGATGTGTCATATAACCATCTCGAAGGACGCGTGCCGCTTCAGGGTGTGTTTGCAAACATGACTGGGTTTAACTTCACCGAGAATGGCGAGCTCTGTGGTGGCGTGCCTCAACTTCATCTTCCACAATGTTCGGTGGTAAGGTACAGAAGCCATACTAATTGGCCTCTTCATATCATGGCACCGATCCTAGGCATAGTTTTCATCTCGGCCATACTACTCACCATTTTCCTATGCTACATAAGAAACTCGAGACGCACAAAAGCCACGGCACCAGACATACTTGATGCCTCGAACTACCAGAGGGTCACGTATGCCGAATTGGCGAAAGCCACAAACGGCTTTGCGGATGCAAATCTGATAGGTGCAGGAAAATTTGGTTCCGTGTACCTTGGAGCTCTACCACTGAATGACAACGGAACACACGAGAGTGTTCCTGTGGCGGTGAAAGTGTTTGATCTTCAGCAAGTTGGAGCCTCCAAGACATTCCTGTCGGAATGTGAGGTGTTGCGGAGTATAAGGCACCGGAATCTGATCCGGATCATCACCTGCTGCTCCAGCATCGATGGCAGGGGAGATGACTTCAAAGCTCTAGTGTTCGAGCTCATGCCCAATTACAGCCTAGACAGGTGGTTGCATCCGACACCTGAAGCTCTCAAGAATGTAGGCAGTCTAACGGCGATCCAACGGCTCAACATCGCCGTGGACATCGCCAACGCGCTGCACTATCTTCACAGCAACTGCGTACCCCCGATCATACACTGTGATCTCAAGCCGAGCAACATTCTTCTCAGCAAGGACATGACGGCCTGCATCGGTGACTTTGGCCTCGCGAAGCTGCTCCTTGATCCGGGGATCCAGGACACCATGAATTCAGAGAGCACCATTGGAATCAGAGGCACCATCGGCTACGTCGCACCAGGTAAATTAAACTCCTACTTAACAGTGTCTCATGTACATATAAATAGCATTTGGTAGCTGATTTAATTAAGTAGAATAACTTTGTAGGTATGAAAAGGAATAACTTATCTGTACTTTGCACTGCAGAGTATGGAACGACAGGCAAAGTTTCAACACACGGCGACGTCTACAGCTTCGGCATCACGCTGCTGGAGATCTTCTCCGGGAGGTCCCCGACGGACGACATCTTCAGAGATGGATTGACTCTGCCAGGGTTCGTTGGCGCGGCTTTTTCCAACAGAACAGAGGAGGTCCTTGACGCGACACTGCTGGCGACCAAGGAATTCGATGGTGATAGCGGCGTCTCGGTGCACGATTGCTTGGTTTCTGCTATCCGGGTTGGGCTTAGCTGCACGAGAGCGGCGCAGTACGAGAGGATGAGCATGAGGGATGCATCCGCCGAGCTGCGCGCTATCAGAGATGCTGGTGTCCAGGCCTGAATCCTGGCTACTGCCTACCGAGTTTTTCTTCCGGGAGGGATGTGTAGTGTAGACGTGTAGCACGGTGTATGTGTATGTTTATGTTCAGGGTTCAGGCTTCACACAGTATGTTGTTCAGGAGAAACAACTTGAAACTCTTATCATAAGAGAGAATAATGTTACTAGTAATTCATGGCTGCAAATGGATCATGCGCTGAAATTGCTTCCCCTCACTTTCTTCTCCGTAAGTAGTCGGCAGAAAATGTACCTGAAACAACACCTCCCTGTGCCATTTACTTCAAGTAAGTTAGTAAGATAGGGCTGGGATGGGATCAGCTTCAGATCACCTGAATGGAGCGAGGCGCGCGAGTGAAGCATAGTGAACCTGAGCATGGACCGCCGACGCGCCGTCGGACTGTAGCAACTTGGCGAGCCAGGCCCTCGGCCGTTTGGCCCCTGCCGCGCGTCACCTCTGACCTCTGCGTGATGGCTAGCCGAGCGGCCGGGGGCCTTCGCCGCGCCGGCCAGCCATCACCAGGCACAGCGCCGCCGCCGCGTCCCCAACCCCAAGATTTTTTTTTTTTGAGTGAATCCCCAACCCCAAGTCGGTCACCCATCTTCGGCGGTATTGTCCGTCAGTGTGTGGATAGGGTAGAATATGGGCTGACAGACTTTTCGCTTAAATTAACAAGCCCACAGGCTATAGTTGAGAACAAAGCCTAAAGCCCACAAGATTAGGGTTGGCCAAAATTTAGTAAAGATAACGGGCGCTTTGCTGCGCCGTTCTTCACTTGTCGGATTAATTCGTTATTGCGGTCGCTTATTTCTTTTGGTTCTATCTATGTTTTTTTTGTTCTATCTATGTTGATTTAGGTTTAATTATGTTCTGATGATTTTTCTCTTTTGTATATCGTGTTGTGTTGTTGTTGGAGACTGTATTTGTTCTCAGACGAAAGTGAAGTGGTCTGATGCGTGGTTTTGGTGTCCTTAAAATTTCAGCTTTAGTGCCATGGTGGTTGTGTGAGTCTCCAGAGAGTTCTTATTGGAATTGCTGCTATAACACTCACCCGAGCTGATGCATGATGCTCTCGCTCGCTCAACTCGACTTTTTACTCATCTCGCCTACTTCACTGCTAGATCAGAAAAAAAATAATCAAATATCACATTTTTATTTAAAAAAAGTTCATTTAAACGAAAGAAGTGCGTGGATTTTTTTTAAAAAATCTCAGTTAGGAGAACATGAATTTTGGAGGAAAAAACTAGTGCGAGAGAGGGTGCTACGAGGTGAGGGGACGTTCCATCTCCATAGGAGTCTTCCAAAGGTTTATTAGCATGATTTGTTCGGTTTGCATCGGCAACGTCCTAGCGGAGTGTGGGGTGTCATCAAGAATAAAGGTATTATGGTTCTTTTTCTAGCAGTCTTACCAGGTAGGGCAACAAAGCCAAATAGTTTGTGTCTCTGCAGGTTTGCTGTGTCCGACGTTGTGTATTTTAGGTCTAAGTCCTCTCATATCCTTTCATATAGTTTGTGAGTTAGTGTTTTCTCTCACTTTTCTTGGTTCGATCAATTATGAATCTGGACTCATGCTTTGCTAATATATTGAAGATATTGTGGTTGGATGACTTGTAGTTTTAGAGGATTATCCTCGACTCAAGTACGTTCAAAGCTCATCACTTCCCATCTTTTTGGATGTGTGACTCAAGAGGGTTTTCTGAAACCTATGAAGCTGGTCAAGTTCGTGCAGGTGTATGAGTGGTGGTGTCGCTACTCTAATCTGACTGAAGCCTTGACAATATTTCTCCTTGCAAATATTGATGCCACGGAGAAGATGATTCTGGAAATTTTCATAGATATAGGAGTTATTTTTAATTTTCTTGGATCTATAGTCCTAAGCATTGTACTTTTGATTTTATTGAGCTTGAATAAAGTTATAAGTCAATGTAAAAAAATTAAAAACTCATTCCCTCAAAAAATGTAACAAACGGCAAGAATCTACAAATATTGCTTTTCATTCCTCATGGGCACACTTCACAAATAATCTTCCTTTTGTTGTATCACACATTATTGTTACATAGCAAACAACAATGCCACTAGACCAAAAGGATCAGTGACACCTTTAAATAAATAGCATAATAATGCATGCAAATCCTTGGGAATTAATTATACAAATTACATGTTCTAAAAACTTATTTAAAAAGACCTACCGGGGGTACCTTGTGGATAACATAAACTCTTCTTCTAAGCTATATTGTCTTGTTGAATCATCATTGTTTCTTTCGACACTATTAGCTGGTGGTGGATTTATTGCAGTGTCACCTTTCTCAAATTCCCCAGCAACTTGACAATCTAGAGCATAGTACATGGATGTTTGAAGGCCTTCTAGCAACATTTCCACTTGCCTCATGGTTGGACGATCCTCTCCTTTAATTTTCACACATGTTACCGCAAGCTTAGCAACTTCTTCAACTTCTATGCCTCCCTCTTCGATCACTCGTGGATCTAATATCTGCAATAAGTTGCCTTCTGCAAACAGAGTAACAAAATTTGCAACAAGGCTATCACCTCCGGAGGACATGTATGAAAATGGCTTCTTTCGAGTCAACAGTTCTACAAGAATGACACCAAAGCTATAAACATCACTCTTATCCGTGAGGCGCGATGTGTAGAAGTACATAGGATCTAAATATCCTATTGTACCTTGCACCATTGTTGTTACCCCTGATTGCTCCATTGGAATGTACCTTGAAGCTCCAAAGTCCGCTACCTTTGCTGTCAAAGTATCATCCAAAAGTATGTTAACGGACTTGATATCTCTATGGATGATAGGTATTGAGACCGACGAGTGAAGATAAGCAAGAGATTTGGCTGTTTCAATTGCTATTCGTAGCCTATCGTCCCATGCCAATGACCTAACATGAAGGTGATCATACAGGGTCCCATTGGATACGAACTCGTAGACCAACATTGGGACCTCTGTTTCAAGGCAACAACCATAGAGTTTTACCACATTTCTATGGTTGACTTGGGACAGGATAGCAACCTCATTAATAAACTCATCAATCTCTTTCTGAACCACCACCTTTGGCTTCTTGATGGCTACAACATGAAGATCCGATAAAATCCCTTTGTAGACGGTACCATGCCCCCCGCCACCAAGCTCACGAGACTTATCAAAATTGTTTGTTGCCTTCTCTAGCTCTTCCAAACTTATGATCATTCTTTCTGCAATATCAGCTCTCTGAGATACCAATTGTTGCAGCAATTGTCCACGATTCTGCTCAAAGAATTTTTGTTTCAATTTTCTTGCCCTTTGGTGTTTATACTTTTGCATCATGAAAAATACCATGAGAATAAAGGCAATAACGCCCGCCCCACTGCCAAATCCTATTCCCATGCTTAAACCTGAAACATATATGCATAACGTTATTAGCGTGGGCATGTTGACATAGCTAGGGTGGAAAACTTTTCTCGTCATGTAATATAATGCAGTGCCCACCTGTATTTCTGGGTTTTGAAGGCTTTGAGGGTTCGATGCAGTCATTGGGAATGGTATGGTTGCCAATGGTTCCTTGCGGGCAACGACAATTGAAGGACCCTTGTGTGTTGGTACATTCTCCGTAGCATTCGGTATCTTCCACGGGTAAGTTGCACTCGTTGATATCTATAGATAACCAGCCAACACTTTTAACGGTTAGATGAAAATAAATCAGTTCCCTCAAAAAGAAAGATGAAAATAAATCAGAGTCATTTTCCGCCCAAAATCGGAAAAGTTAACAAACAAATCATTACTACATCCGTCAAAAGAAAATAAGTTTTCTGAAAAGAGAAAGAGTATATTTCACTTTCCACTAGGTTCTTGACTTCTTGTGCACTTGTGACAAGGATATAGTAGATTTGACTTCTCACCACATTTTAAACACGTGTTTCACTTTGAACCAGATTTCACCCAACAGTCCGGCCCGGTATAGTCTAAGCATGTGCAAAGTGAAATAGTTATGTACCATGTGACACATGCGATAAGCAATCCAAACAATTCAAAATAAAATGAAATACTTGTGTGGTTTAAAAAGTGATTGATGCACAAATGCCTGGTGCAGAGTGAAATTTAATGAAATTGGAGTTGGTGAAGAGTGCAAACATTAACCTGTGCATCCATCTGGGATGTAAGGATTGCCTTCATAACCATCTTCGCAGGAGCAAGTATAGCCTTTAATTGTCGTTTGGCAGGCGCTTTTGTTGCTTTTGCAGACGTTGTGGGCTGCTTCCTTGGTACAATTGTCGGGCCACTCGTCAGCTGGCCAGTCTTGGTCAACTATCTGCCAGTTTAGAAGAAGGGGAACCGATGCAAATTTAGTCTCTTCGGCGTCTTCCGCCTGAAATCCCATTAGACCATCGGAGACAGAGTCTTGATCGAACCACCCTTCCTCCGCCACCAGCACCCTCGCCTGCGGTCCAATGTCGTCTATGCTGCGGTTCGAGCCAAACCATGTGAACTGCAAGTGACCTGGCACGCCGGTGTAGAGGGGCGCCTGGCAGCAGCCCATGTTGTCGCAGTACTTGCCTTTGCTTTCACGAAGGAGCCTCTGTGGTTTCATAAGCATTAACAGTTTCATGGCTCCGTCCTCGGAGCAGAATGAGGCGCAGCCGCTCATCATCATGTGATCGATCTTCTCGTACAGTTTCGCATAAACGTTGCAGCCCAGCACGATGAGCTCGTTGAGGCCGAGCTCATAGGTCCCGTCGTCGCTGAGCCCGCCACTGAACATGCCGTTGCCGGAGGCGTCTACTTTGATGTCGCCGTTGTGTAGGACGCGGAGCGAGGTGTTGTCGATGGAGATCTCGGCGACTTGGAGGTTGCCGTCGCCGAGGAGCAGCCGCGGCACCCCCTCGGGGCCGCTGGTGTCGCAGCTGAGGTTGAAGCCCGGCCAGGAGCAAACGGCCGGACCGACGCCAAACGGGTACGGCACGCTCACGTTGCCGCACATGCGGGTGCAGTTCTGCGGCGGCGGAGGCACGTCGACCACCGCCGCTGCAGAAAATGCCATCATCAGCATCACTGCTGCCAACCACGAGCTTGTCAGCGCCATTGATGGATAGATATTCTAGTAGCTAGCCAGTGCCAGTCTGCTGTTTTGAGTGTGGTGTAGCTAGAGTTCGAACAAGCGCCGTTATATGGACATTATCTCGCGTCGAGCTCGATAGAGAAACTATTTCGGTCAATTACTACGTGCAGGTTCGATTGATTGACCTGGTTCAAGTGTGCTATAGCTAAAGGATGCGCACGTTCGAATCAGCGTGGTGCTCACGTAGCCCACGCTTGGCATCATGCCCAATAGCCCGGTGCACCTGGTACGTTCCCCATGTTTGAACAGAAGACACGGCAGCCACTCCTATCTGGCGGCACCGCGTTCATCGAAGATAATGGCATGCATGATCGCCAATTGAATTGGATATATACCTTAAAAGCTCCAAAAGACCAAAATTCCAAACAATCAAAGACGACTTTTATGTCTGGACCGTTAAACAAAGACCTCTCCAATATTTATCCCTAGAGTTGAAGCACCCCCGGATGCCCTTTCATGTCCTGCAAGTGGCGCTCCCACCATTCCTAATTATAATGTGTATTATTTTTTGAAAAATAATAATCTAACTTCTCTATGTTTGACCTAGCTTATGAAGCAAAATAGCAATAACTACAGTACCAAATCAGTATCATTAGGTTTATCATGAACATGTAATTCATATTGTACATGTTCATTTTTTTAGGAAGTTGGTCAAACATAGATACACCTTATATACTACCTCCGTTCTGGTTTATTGGTCATCTTTGTATTTTGTGACAAATTTTAACCTTAAATTTAACTAACAAAATGTTAATGCATGTCACAAAAAATAATATCACTAGAAACTATGTTCAAATATGAATCCAATGATATATTTTTTGATGGCATGCACTAACAGTTTGTTAGTAAAATCTAAAGTAAAAATTTAGCAGAAAATATGAAAGGGACTAACAAACCAGGACGGAGGTAGTATTTTAAAATGGATGGAGTATTAGAGCATTTACAGCCGGACTTGGCAAATCCGGTCCTCAAACGCCTGCGGATGCGTCCCCATGCACTGACCGGTCACTCCTCAAATTTCCTTTCTCACAACCGGAAACCTCAATTAGCATACCTTAAATCAATAGAAAGTCATGCAACTACGTAAACAATGCAATACACATCGTTCGGCTACTTCATTAGGACATGCGATTGGACTACCCAAATTTGGCATGCTCTATCTACATACTAGCTATGTAGAAGATCATCCACTGCTGCCCTTGTTCTTCCTGGCGCCCTTGTCATCCTTCTCACGGAAGTAGCAGTCGAGAACGCAGTATGAATCGAGTCTGATCTGCTCATTGCCGGAGCTGTCCGACGTGTTGTTGTCCTCCTTCTTTTCTTTGGAGGGCAGTCCGGCCATGGCACGGACCGCCCGATTCTACTCTCGGGCAAGGTGGCACATGTTTCTCCGCTGTCGCTTTGCGTGCGTAGATGGCTTCCTCTTCTGCGGCAGCTCGCGCCGCCGCGTCAGCCGCCTTCGCCGCCACGTCTACAGCGAGGCAGGCCTCAGCCACCCTCATCCTCTCCTTTCCATGGTAGGCACACTAGTCCCGGTAGCACTCATACCCCGGTAGCACTCACACCAGTCCCAATAGCCCACACTTGGCATCATGCCAATAGCCTGGTGCACCTGATACGTTCCAAATGTTTGACAAGAAGACACTGCTGCAGCCACACTCCTCTTTGGTGGCACCGTGTTCATGCTTCTTCATAAGGTCCATCTTGACAAACTCTCCGAGGATGACATCCTTTGGAAGCACTCGGTCTCGGGGCATTACTTGGCGGCCTCCGTATATAAGGCACAATTTTTAGGATTGGTTCTCTTCCTCATGGACAAGATGGTTTGGAAAGTTTGGGCTCCCCCAAAGGTCAAGTTCTTTGCTTGGTTGGCTCTCCAAGACAGGATTTGGACCGCGGGTAGATTGGCAAAGCGTGGGTGGCCAAACTGTGATCTTTGCCCCCTTTGCAAGAGGGAACAAGAGAGTGGGAGTCACCTATTCTTCAAATGCCGCTTCTCTACAAGGCTTTGGTCCTTGGTCATTGACAAGTACCACGTCCCCGATTTCGTCATTTCCACTTGGCCCTTGTTCGACTCGGTCCAATCTTGGTGGGAAAGTACTTGCAACGACGGCTATCCGCACAGACAAGCCAAGGCATCCCTCGCCATGCTTGTTTCATGGACAATTTGGAATGAACGAAACACGCGAGTTTTCAGGCATAAGTGTGCCCCTCCGACGGTGCTGCTTTCCTCCATCGCCACCGAGGCTAACCTTTGGATCATCGCCGGTGCAAAAAAACTAGGGTCTTTGTTATTGCGCGAGTAATCCACATGTCATGTACTCGGGTTGTTTGTAACTAACTCTATTCTCTCTTATTTAATAGATGAGGCAAAGCTTTTGCCTCCGTTTAAAAAAAAAAGATAACGGCATGCATGATGGCCAGTTGGATTGGATGTATATATACCTTAAAAGCTTCAAAAGTCCAAACTAGACTTTTATGTCTGGACCGTTAAGCAAAGGTTTCTCCAATATTGATCACCGTAGTTGAAACACACCCGGATGCCCTTTCATGTCCTGCAAGTGGCGGACTTAGAAGAAAAATATATACTCCCTCCATTCCTAATTATAATGTGTATTACTTTTCAAAGAAAAATAAATCAAACTTCTCTATGTTTCACCTAACTTATAAAGCAAAATAGCAATAACTAAAATACCAAATAAGTACCATTAGATTTATACAAATGATAAGTGTCACACATGTGGCACGAATCACTCCGGCCCTGACGTTTTTTTACAACTAAAGTTGCCATCTGAAAAGAAAAAACAAACTCAAAATAAAACCCTGAAACTTATCATCCAAAAAGAAAGTTGCCATGCTTGACAGGTAAACTTGCCATCCTCATGTCATTAAACTTGCCATAAAAAACGTTCGAAGTTGATATGTGTCTGTGCCACACGTGTGGCACTTATTAAGGTTCTATATTTATCATGAAATACACTTTTACATCTTATGAATTTCATATTGTACATGTTCATATTATTTTTAGAAAGTTGGGTCAAACATAGGTACACCTTATATTTTAAAACAGATGGAGTGTTACATAACTAACTCTAGTTTTCCTGAAAAAAGTTCATCAAAGCGTATTAACATGGTCAGTGAAAAAAATAGCGCGCTATAGCGTCTGAGAAATGCCTCACTATATAAATTGGTGTACAATGTCTTGCTAATAGCATGCTATAACGCGATATAGCATGCTAATAGCATATTTTTGAGGCCCACAAAATTTTGTCATAGCACGCTATTTATTTTACTCATCTAGTTATGAAGATCTCGACGTGAGATATCCAATGGTGGAAACAGTTCGTTATTTGGACGCAAGGTTCAAGAGATAAAACATTTGAATGAATGAATATACAAAAAAAATCTCAGGGTGTAACAAGTGGCACACATGCAGTGAAGATGGGATAACCCTTAACTAGTGATTTCACCATCTATCGCTTGTCCCCCGCAATAGTGATCCAATTCGTCTAGAGTTACATGGGCTAATAGTAGGTATGATCATTAGCTTGTAAAGCTTATTTTATTTTATCTAAATTCTAGAAGCACTAGTAGAAAAAGGGCCTATAGTCCCGGTTCATAAAGGCCTTTAGTCCCGGTTCGTGAACCGGGACTAAAGGGTCGGTACTAATACCCTCACCCTTTAGTCCCGGTTCTATCAGAACCGGGACAGATGGGCCTCCACGTGGCCTGTCCGCTGAGCCAGGCGGGAGGGCCTTTGGTCCGGTTGGTGGCACCAACCGGGACCAATAGGCATCCAGCGTCAGCATTTCTTTGGCTCTGGTTTTGTTTTTTTAAAAGAGGGGGTTTGGGGGTTTTGGGGGTTAATTTAGGTGTTTCATATATTGTGCTATAGCTAGCTAATTAATAGAGAAAAGTGTCCTTTCTTTTGTCCGTGCTTGGTCGACGCTACGTACTATACATACGTATAGAGAGGACTAACTAGGCATGCTAGCTAGCTAGTAATTAAGCAAGCAGAAGATCGTCGTGAACATATATATGCATACAGAGAGAAGTGATATCGACCACCTCTCCTTCTCCGAGAGATTGGTCGAACAACAAGTTCTCGTATATCTATCCGACGCTACGGCTACATATATACAATAATTATCTTTTACAATACGGACGCGTGGTCCACATGGTATTCCCGTCTTCAGCGATCACATAGTCAAGAAAGAATGCCGCCAATTCCTCTTGAATTGCTCGCATGCGATCTGGTGCTAGGAGTTCATCCGCTGCGAAACATCTAATTTTAAGAAAGGGTCAATACATATATATATATATATATATATATATATATATATATATATATATATATATATATATATATATATATATATATATATATATATATATATATATATATATATATATATATATATATATATATATATATGAATGAATGAAACTCAACACAAATGATGGTAATAAAATAAAATTGTGAATATTTTATTTACGCACTTCAAATTGTTTGTCGGAGTAGCCCTCTCACAGGTCGTGTGGCGGATGGAATCGCATAAGCGTAGTATCCACAGAAATCATTCCTTGTTCCTGCCACAACCACTTTACAAGAAACAGAGGTCAATCAAACTGATAATTATATATAGCAAGCACATGCTAAATGGTATTGATGAAACTAGTGCTTGAATCACTAGGAGATCGCGTGGAATATGCTACTATATAGTACTTACTTTGGTGTCTAAATTGCAGCTTCTTGGTAGTCCCGGAGCTTTTTGGTGAATTTTCCTCAAGCCCTGCCATACAAAGAAAACAATTACTTGATATCAGAAATGAACAAAGTTGCTGATATGGTGGATAATGATCGATTTAACTTACTTCTCGAGCATTTCAGTCATTTCGCATACTCCTTGGGATCTTTTCGTCTCGAGTCTAAGACAGTTACTACTCCCTGCTCAAGCTTAATCTCTAGGAGAATATAGTGGAACCTGCTGCGCATGCATAACTCATCAATATTACATTTCTATAACCTGGACTAAATAAGGGAAACCGAATATGCCACAAGACAGTAACACTCACGTGTAGTTGTAAGGAAAGAGTATTGTATTTTTGTGTTCATTTATTTCCAACGATCGTAGCAAGTTGGCCTCGGTTTCCTTGGCACGATATTTAACCTCATTTGCATCGATGAGATATGTGTTAATGAACCCAATATCACCCACTTGTTTTTCTTCATTTCTGCGATCTTCAATCTGCATAATATAGTGAGGATATTTATAAATACATGCAATGAAATAGCTGAGTTATATAGAGATACTTAATGACAGAAGTAGTACTACTTACAGACAGTAGCAGGTGACCGTTGCTTTATCGATGGCCAATTGATTGAAAAACTGATAGAACTCCTCAAATGGAATAGGCAACAGTTCAATTCCAAGGAGGTCATGCTCCTTTTTAACTCTCAAATACAAAGTATTCCTCCCGTCAGACTCTTTGCAGGTTTTCATGTACCAATCATGCAATCTTAGCATCATCGTTGTTAGAGAGCTTTCATCTTTGACGAGAGGCTTCTCGTACTCGTATCTTTGTATCTGCACCTCCAAGAAATCAAATTGTACATCGTCGGGCAAGTAATCTTCAGGATTGCCATAACGGGCACCATCCTCGGATCGGCGATGTCGCTAGCGAGCACCTTGAGCGGGGGCACGATTCGCTTCGCTTGTTCGCCGAGCTGGGCAATTTGTTTCCCAGCTCGTCGTTCTTTCATCCTTTGATCATCGACAGTACTTCCCGATCTCTCCGCCTCGGCAAATGCCTTTCAATAATGCGCTCATAGTTGCCTTTCGGCGGAGACTTGGGTGGTTTTGTCGGGGCAGCAATCGCGCCGCTTTGACGGATCTACCTTCTCCTCCGGAGGTGGATGTCTCTTTGCTTTCAACCCTTGAAACCAGTCATCCACTTGGTCTGCGCGATCTTCGCGTTTTCCTCCTCGCTCCTCTCGACGGTAACTTCTCCGAGTCTTGAGAGAAGGACCGAATCATATCTCCTCCGCCTTTGGCAGTACTTCTAGACGCCGGCAGAGCAGACGGAGCGGATGTCTTCTTTCCTTGCTTACGAGGCGGAGGAGAAGGACTACGACGCGCCGGAGCAGCCGAAGCGGCGACGGGTCTCTTCCGCCCTTGATGACGAGGAGGAGAAGGAGGAGGCTGGCTGCCCGGACGCACCGGTGCAGGCGGAGAAGGAGACGGAGTGCCGCCACGCGCGGAGAAGGAGCCGGCCGAGTGCCCTGATCGTCACTCGCCGGAGGAGGAGGCGGTGGAGGCGGAGTGCCTGACTCGCCGGAGGAGGAGGAGGAGGTGGAGGAGGCGGAGTGCCTGACTCGCCGGAGGAGGAGGAGGAGGCGGAGGCGTCCAGTTCGGAAGGTTGATGAGATCCTTCCGCCATAGGCATGGAGTCTTGAGCGAACCCAGCCGATACTCCCTTCACCGGTAGGGTGGTCAAGCCGAGCTCCTCAAATCCCTCCGTTATTTCATCGACCATCACCTTAGCATATCCTTCGGAATCGGCGGCGGTGAAAAGTTGAGTCGGGTTTAGTGGGATAAACAGAGCCAACAGCCGCCTTGACCTTTAAATTGCTCCATTGCGCCATAAGGTGGCAACTTTCAGCATCCGTGATAGCATCCACGGGATAGCTGGCAGGAGCCGTCAAGGCATGCTGCTCTGGCTGAAGCAGCTCGGTGGAAGCCACGCTGCTTCTCCGCCGAGATGGCGGGGTAGCTTCGGGGGAAGCTTCGGCAGGTCGTTTGTTGTGATCGGCTGCTTCTCGTTCCTCTTCTCGTTACTCTAGCCCCATTATCCTTTCGTGCAGCGCCTGCATTAGGCTCTGCTCCAGTTTCTTCCTCCTCTCATGGGTTTTGTAACCCCCTGCGTCCGGAAATCCAGCCTTCCACGAAAGGGAGCCTGGCGTGCCTCGTGTCCGTCCGGTGCTCGAGATTCCCGAGGGCCATTGTGAGCTCGTCCTTCTCCCTGTCTGGAACGAACTTCCCTTGCTGCGCTGCTTCGATATAATGCTTAAGCCTCTTGACTGGTATGTCCAATTGTTCGTCCGTCCAAATGCACTTCCCCGTTATAGGGTCCAAGGATCCGCCGGCCCCGAAGAACCAAGTCCGGCAACGGTCTGGCCAGTTCATTGTCTCGGGTTCGATCCCTTTATCAAGCAGATCATTCTCAGCCTTGGACCACTTAGGCCGGGCTATGAGGTAGCCACCTGACCCCGTGCGATGATGAAGCTTCTTCTTCGCAGCATTTCTCTTGTTTGTCGCTGACATCTTTTTACTCTTTTCCGATGTCTTGTAGGCCACAAGTGCGGGCCATCATCTCTCGATCTTCTCATATTTGCCCGTGAATTTTGGTGTCTCATTTTTTCGACATACGTATTGAGGTCTTTCTTCCAATTCCTGAATAGTTCTGCCATCTTCTTAAGAGCAAAAGACTTGATTAATGGCTCTATTCTGGCTTCTCCGGATCATCCTCTGGCGGTAGGGTAAAATTTGACTTCAGCTCGGTCCAAAGATCATTTTTCGCATATCATTGACATAAGACATCTCGGGTCTTCGTTCTTAGGCTTATACCATTGGTGGATGCTGATCGGGATCTTGTCCCTAACCAGAACCCCTTTGAGCAACAAATGCCTTCTTTGTCCGGTAGGGTTCAATCGGTTGGCCGTCGCGTGATTTGTATGATCTCAAACTTTTCATCCGAGCTCAACTTTTCTTGGGCCTCGTCTCTTTATCGAAGTTGTGCTCGATCCGGAGGGCTAGAAAAAGAACAAAGACGAGAGTTAATTAATATGTGTACATATATATATACCAAAACAAAGGCGAGAGCTAGTCGGCACGAGCTTAACTAATATATATACCTGGCGGACTCGGTTTGGTGATCACCGGAGCCGTCCTCACGATCTACTTCTTGCACCGGCATTGGGTCATCAGACCATGTAAATCATAGCCAGCTGCTTCTTCACCCTCTCCTTCCGGACCATCGTTATCGGCGTTGAGAAACATCATCGAGGAGACGGCATCACTTCCGTGTGCGATTATGTCCCTCAACAACGCTTCTTGTGCTTCGTCTCGGGGTGTCCATAGTTTCTACAAATATTTACAACATGGCAATTATTATTCAAACATGACAGATATGGATATATTAGTGCCAACGTAGAACTAGCTAGCTAATCACAATAAGGAATCATATTAGTGGCCTCGACGCTGCTTCTCTAGGGTTTGGGGTGGCCTCGACAACGCTTCAAGGGTTAGGGGTGGCCTCGAGGCGCTTCAAGCTAGGAGGGGTGCGTAATATCGACCCCCCACGTGTTGAAGCTATCGGGAGGGGGTCGGCGTTGAACAGTACATCTATGTCCCACAAGTAGGGTAGAGGGTCGTGGATCGCCCGGCGGTCGAGGTCAAGGGTCGAAGATCGCCGAGGGTCGGGAGGTTGCCTAGTGTCAAAGGATTCAACAAAACCATGTCTTCATCATTAGGTAGAAAATGCAGGTGCATGATGGTGAAGCTCTCCAAAGTTGTTTTGGAGCGGAGTCCAGATAGGATAATTAGCTTTTTGGTACAAAGTTCAGCAAAAGGCAAATTATCCTATCCGGGACTCCATTCGTAACAACTTTGGAGGACTTCGCACCATCATGCCATGGTTACTTCCGCTAATGATGAAGCCATGGATTTCTTCAATACTTTGACACTATAGGGACCCTCAACCCTGAAACCTTCGACCCTTGACCCCTTAACGACCCTCGACCCTCTACCCTAGTTCCCGACCCTCGACCCCTCGGCGATCCTCGACACCCTCGTTATATCGACAACGACGCAACATACATATACATGGGAAAATAAGGAAAAGGAAGAAAAGAGGAAGAAGGAAGAAGGAAGAAGAAGAAGAAAAAAAATAAGAAAAAAAAAGAGGAGAAGAAGAAAAATAGAAAAAATTCTATTTTTCTTCTTCTCTATTCCTTTCTTCTTCTCCTCTTCTTTTCTTCTTTTCCTCTCATTCTTTTCTTCTTCTTCTTCCTTCTTCCTTCGGATCCTAGAACCCTCGAACCTCGACCCTAGAACCCTCGAACCCTAGAACCCTCGAACCTCGACCCTAGAACCCTCGAACCCTCAAACCCTTGTGCCTCGAAACCTCGACCGGCCTCGGCGACCCTCGACCCTCAAAACATTGACCCTCGACCGGCCTCGGCGACCCTCGACCCCTCTGTGACCCTCTCGACCCTCTAGCCTAGTTCCCGGCCGTCGACCCCTCAGCGATCCTCGACACCCTCGTTCCCGATAAAAGAAGAAGAAGAAGAAGAAGAAGAAGAAGAAGAAGAAGAAGAAGAAGAAGAAGAAGAAGAAATGAGAAGAAGAAGAAGAAGAAGAAAAATAGAAGAAAAAAGAGAGAGAAGAAGAAGGAAAAGGAGAAGAAGAATTTTTTTCTTCTTCTCTCTATTCCTTCTTCTTCTCCTTTTTCTTCTACTTCCTCTTCTTATTTTTTTCCTCTTCTTCTCCTTCTTCCTTCTTCCTCTTTATTCTTTTTCCTTATTTTCATTCTTCCTCGGCGACCCTAACTCTAAACAGTACAACTTCCTCGACGTCCCGCCTCTCTCATGAACAAAATAAAAGCATAATACATATGAAAACAAAATAAAAAAGCATCATACATATATATGCAGAAAACAAAATAAAACATCACATATATATGCAGAAAAAAAACATTAGATCAACACATATGCAAAAAGCATCATACATATATCCATACATCAATATATATACATGAAAAAAAACATTAGATCAACAGGGCAGGTGTATATATATGCATATATCCATATATCCATACATCAATATATATACATCAATATATATATGCAAAAAAAAAATCATGGCGGCGGTGGCGGGGGCAGGGGCAGTGCTGTGGCTCATCAGGCGGAGGCGACGGCGAGGTCGCGTGACGGGCGGCGGGGAGGCGGAGGCGACGGCGAGGTCGGGAGGCGGAGGCGACGGCGAGGTCGGGAGGCAGGGGCGGCGACGGCGAGGTCGGCGAGGTCGCGGAGGCAGGGGCGGCAACGGCGAGGGGCGCGACGGGCGGGACGGCGACGACGAGGCAGGGCGACGGCGTTAGGGCGATGCGGTGCGGCGGCAATGGCGGGGCAGACGGCGGCGACGACGGGCGGCGGCGACGACGGCATAACGGGCGCGGCGACGGCGATGGTGACGGCAGGCGTGCGGCGGCGGCGGACGGCGTCGGCGGCGTCGGGCAACTGGCGGTGTCGGGAGGTTGGGGCAAATGGGCGATGAATCTGAAATTTCCCAAGTGTTCTCTTATATAGCAAGGGCATTAGTCGGTTCGTGGCTCCAACCGGGACTAATGCACCCTTTAGTCCCGGATGGTGCCACCAACGGGACCAAAACAAATTTCAGCAGCCCAAAGGCGGAAGCGGCGACCTTTGGTCGGTTGATGGCACCAACCGGGACTAAAGGGGCATTAGTCCCGGTCGTGCCACGAACCGGGACTAAACGCCTTTAGTCTCGGTTGGTGCCACCAACCGGGACCAAACTGTGCTGCCCAGCGCCAAATGTTTAGTCCCACCTCGCTAGTTGAAGGCGCCGCACTGGTTTATAAGCGCTGGTGTGCGTCCCCTTTCGAGCTCCTCTCAAATGCAGGCTTTCGGGCCTAATCATGCTACTGCCTGTGGGCCTATTGGGCCTCTGCGGGCCTAAATCCTGGCCCATGTAGGGTTTCTAGTCGTATTCAGGCCGTGGGGGCCTAGTAGGTGGCAGTTTTTTTTGCTTTATATTTTATTTCTTTTTGCTTTTAGTTTTAGAAAAAATATAAACTTTCTATTAGTGCCATTAGTTTTAAAATTTGAAAACACTTTTTTTGTTTTCTTTGTTGCTTTATTTATTTTATTTTGTTTCTACTTACAACAAAATACTTATTGTTGCTATTTTTATTTTTTCAAGTTTTTTGTTTTGTTTTCTGCATTATTTATTTTCTTTTGGTTTTTGCTTTATTTTTAATTCTTTTTGCTTTTAGGTCAGCAAAATTATAAACTTTCTGTTAGTGCTTTTAGTTTTAGAAAAATATAAACTTTCTGTTTGTGCCATTAGTTTTAGAATTCAAAAACACTTTTTTGTTTTCTTTGTTCCTTTATTAATTTTATTTTGTTTCTACTTACAACAAAATGCTTATTGTTGCTATTATTATTATTATTTTTCAAGTTTTTTTGTTTTGTTTCCTGCATTATTTATTTTCTTTTGGTTTTTTGCTTTATTTTTTAATTCTTTTTGCTTTTAGGTCAGCAAAATTATAAACTTTCTGTTAGTGCCATTTGTTTTAGAACAATTATAAACTTTCTGTTTGTGCCATTAGTTTTATAAAATTTGAATTCTTTGAAATTTGTGTGAATCACAAGTTTGTGAGCTCAACAAGGCGTAGAGGGACGGACTTATAAACCGGTGTGAGCGCCCTTCGGTTGGCGAGGTTCTCAAAGTTGGCATAGTATGTTCATGAACAAAACGGACAATGGTATCATACTCGTGTGTTACAAAGTTGGCATGGTATCATCATAATAGTTGCGGGAGAAAGTCTTCACTTTTTCTTCGCTTGTGTCGTTTGCTTATTGCGCCGTAACCATGGATAATCTTCATCGTTTATTAGGATGCTTGGGTCAGCCTTGACTTTGAAGGGGGGAATTTCATGAAACTTTTCATACTCTTGAGACATGTCATCTTGCCCTCCACTCCCAGGATGTCCCTTTTTCCTGAAAGAACTATGTGGCGCTTTGGCTCATTGTATGATGTATTCGCTTCCTTATCTTTTCTTTTCCTCGGTCTGGTAGACATGTCCTTCACATAGATAACATGTGCCACATCATTGGCTAGGACGAGCGGTTCGTCGGTGTACCCAAGATTTTTCAGATCCTTTGTTGTCATTCCGTCTTGTGGGTCTACCTGCACCCGCCTCTGACAGATTGACCCACTTGCACTTAAACAAAGGGACCTTAAAATCTACTCCGTAGTCAAGTTCCCATATGTCTACTATGTAACCATAATATGTGTCATTTCCCTTGTCGGTTGCTGCATCAAAGCGGACACCGCTGTTTTGGTTGGTGCTCTTTTCATCTTGGTCAATCGTGTAAAATGTATTCCCATTTATCTCGTATCCTTTCCAAATCATTACAATCGAAGATGGTCCCCTGGACAACAAGTACAACTCATCACAAACAGTGATGTCACCTCTGAGACGTGTTTCCAACCAACTGCTGAAAGTCCTGATGTGTTCACATGTAATCCGATCGTCGCCTTTGCTCCGGGTGTTTGGGCGCAGATGTTCTTGTGTTCATCGACATACGGGTCACCAAGGTAGAGTTCGTAGAACTGTGTAGTGTGCTTGAGACCAAGAATATATGTCCCTACATATTATTGAGTCTCTTCCAAGCGTGCCTTTTCGGTCAGTCTCCCCTCATACCGCGATTTAGGGAGACCTATCTTATTAAGGCCAGGAATGAAGTCAACACAAAACCCGATGACATCCTCTGTTTGATGGCCCATGGAGATGCTTCCTTCGGCCTAGCACGGATTCTGAACATATTTCTTTAGGACTCCATGAACCTCTCAAAGGGGTACATATTGTGTAGAAATACGGGCCCCGAATGACAATCTCGTCGACTAGATGAACTAGGGCGTGCGTCATGATATTGAAGAAGGATGGTGGGAACACCAGCTCAAAGCCCGACAAGACATTGCGCCACATCACTCCTTAGCGTTACTACGATTTCTGGATCGATCACCTTCGAGATATTGCATTGAGGAATGCACATAGCTTCACAATGGCTAATCGGACGTTTTCGGTAGAAGCCCTCTCAATGCAACCGGAAGCAGTTGCGTCATAATCACGTGGCAGTCATGAGACTTTAGGTTCGGAACTTTTCTCGACATATTTATTATTCCCTTTATATTCGACGAGAAGCGGTCGGGACCTTCATCTTGAGCAGGCATTGAAAGAATATTTCTTTCTCTTCTTCGTAAGAGCGTAGCTGGCAGGACCTTCATCTTGCTTCGGAGGCATGCCCTCTTTTTCGTGTAAGCGTTGCACGTCCTCTCGTGCCTCGGTGTATCTTTTGTCTTTCCATACACGCCCAAGAAGCCTAGCAGGTTCACGCAAAGGTTCTTCGTCACGTGCATCATGTCGATCAAGAGCGGACCTCTAGGTCTTTCCAGAGGGTAGGTCCCAAAATATAGATTTCTTCTTCCACATGGGTGCGTGATTCTCGGCGTCATTCGAACAGCTAGTCCGCGGGACCCTTTCCAAATATTACGTGTAAATCATTGACCATAGCAAATGCGTGATCACCGGTATGCATGGCGGGCTTCTTCCGGTGATCTGCCTCGCCTTTGAAATGCTTGCCTTTCTTTCGACATTGATGGTTGGTCGGAAGAAATCGGCGATGGCCAGTACACATTCTTCCTGCAGCTTCCCAAGTATATACTATCGGTGTCAAGTAAACAGTGCGTGCATGCGTGGTATCCCTTGTTTGTCTGTCCTGAAAGGTTACTGAGAGCGGGCCAAGCGTTGATTGTCACGAACAACAACGCCTTCAGGTCAAATTCCTCCTTTTGTGCTCATCCCACGTCGTACACCGTTTCCATTCCACAGCTGTAAAGTTCCTCAACTAATGGCCTTAGGTACACATCAATGTCGTTGCCGGGTTGCTTAGGGCCTTGGATGAGAACGGCATCATAATGAACTTCCGCTTCATGCACATCCAAGGAGGAAGGTTATACATACATAGAGTCACGGGCCAGTGCTGTGATTGCTGCTCTGCTCCCGAAAGGATTAATGCCATCCGCGCTTAAAGCAAACCATACGTTCCTTGGGTCCTTTGCAAACTCATCCAGTACTTTCTCTCGATTTTTCTCCACTGCGACCCGTCGTGGTGCTCTCAACTTCCGTCTTTCTTACGGTCCTCACTGTGCCATCGCATCAACTTGGCATGCTCTCCGTTTCGAACAGACGTTTCAACCGTGGTATTATAGGAGCATACCACATCACCTTCGCAGAACCCTCTTCTGGGAGGCTCGCCGTCAACATCACTGGGTCATCTCGTCGATCTTATACGCAATGCACCGCATACCGGGCATGCGTTCAGATCCTTGTAGGCACCACGGTAGAGGATGCAGTCATTAGGGCATGCATGTATCTTCTCCACCTCCAATCCTAGAGGGCATCGACCTTCTTTGCTGCGTATGTCTTGTCGGGCAATTCGTTATCCTTTGGAAGCTTCTTCTTCATTATTTTCAGTAGCTTCTCAAATCCTTTATCGAGCACAGCATTCTCTGCCTTCCACTGCAGCAATTGAGTACGGTACCGAGCTTTGTGTTGCCATCTTCGCAATTGGGGTACAACCCTTTTTGTGATCCTCTAACATGCGATCGAACTTCAGCTTCTCCTTTTGACTTTCGCATTGTGTCCTTGCATCGACAATGACCCGCGGAGATCATCATCATGGGGCACATCGTCGGTTCATCTTGATCTTCAGCAGCTTCGCCGTTGCAGCACCATCGTGCACATCGTCAGTGCAACTTGATGTTCGATAGCATCACCGTATTCAGGGGCACATAGTTGTCATCGTACTCTTCTTCCTCGCCGTCTTCCATCATAACCCCTATTTCTTCGTGCCTCGTCCAAACATTATAGTGTGGCATGAAACCCTTGTAAAGCAGGTGGGTGTGAAGGATTTTCGGTCGAGTAAGACTTCGTATTCCACATATAGGGCATGGACAACACATAAAACCATTCTGCTTGTTTGCCTCAGCCACTTGAGAAAAGCATGCACGCCTTAATGTACTCGGAGGTGTGTCGTCACCGTACATCCATTGCGGTTCATCTGCGTGCATTATATATAATTAAGTGTGTCAAAAATCATTACAGAACATCATGAATAGATAATTAAATGACCAAATTAATAGAAGTTCATCATCACATAAAAACCAAAGTACATACATAGTTCTCATCTAACAACATAAAGCTCTGCAGAGCATCTAAATTAATTAAACCATACATTGAAACTATGTAAAACATTTCAATGTGAAAACAAATACGATCATAATCGCAACCAAGGTAACAACTGATCCAACGGCATAATGATACCAAGCCTCGGTATGAATGGCATATTTTCTAATCTTTCTCATCTTCAAGCGCATTGCATCCATCTTGATCTTGTGATCATCGGCGACATCCATAACATGCAACTCCAATATCATCTTCTCCTCCTCAAGTTTTTTATTTTTCCTTCAAGAAATTGTTTTCTTCTTCAACTAAATTTAACCTCTCGACAATAGGGTCGGTTGGAATTTCGGTTCAACAACCTCCTAGATAAATAAAATCTATGTCACGTTGGTCGGCTTAATTTTCATAAACAATAAATGAACCAATAGTTATGAAAATATAATATATACCACATCCGAATCATAGGCAGGACGAGGGCTGACGGGGCGGATACCAAAACCATCGCACTATATAAGATGCAATAATAAAAGTAAGAAAATAATACAAGTAAGAATATTTTCCTTTCGGAAAGAAGATAAGAACAAGAGGCTCACCACGGTGGTCTTGGCGATGAGATCGCGCTGGTGATGATCGGCGGTGAAGACGGGGACAGGCGTGACGGACCGCTAAACCTAGACAAATATTGAGGAAAATGGAGGTTAGAGGTCGAGCTTGAGAGGAGAAAGCTTAAGTAGTGTGGCTCGGGCATTCCATCGAACACCTTGTGTGCATAGGAGGTGAGCTAGAGCACCACCAAGCCCCTCCCCTCGGCGGAAAAAAGCAGGCAGTGTGCTCTGCTCTTGCTGAGGGGCTATATATAGGCAGCACCATTAGCCCCGGTTGGTGGCATGAGCCGGGACTAAAGGAAGCCTTTGGTCCCGGTTCATGCCACCAACCGACCAATAGTGATGGGCAGAAGCAGGACCATTGGTCGGTTCGTCCCACCAACCGGGACCAAAAGGTCCAGACGAACCGGGACCAATGGCCCACGTGGCCCGCCGCCCCCAGGCTCACGAACAGGATAAATGCTCACATTAGTCCCGGTTCGGATTGAACCAGGACTAATGGGCAAAACAGGCCTCAACGATAGCCCCTTTTTCTACTAGTGAAGAGTATATTCATTTCACTAATATTCTATGATCATTTTATAATAAGAAAATATCCATGTTTTGCAAATAAAATCCCATATATAAAAAACAAATCTTTACGTAATTCAAAGGATGTTTCACCTGTTTTTACAATGTTGTATGTGAAAAGACACATCCAGGTGCTCGAAAATATATTATTGTATTAAGATTTCTTAAGTATATTAAAATTATTTAGTGAAAAAATCTCCATATGTTACAAGGAAATATGTTCACTCTATTGAAAAATGATTATTTTTTATTTCAAATTTTTTTATGTATGAAAAATAATACATTCATATATATTCAAAGAGGGGCTCATATTGTTTAAAATAATATGCATATGTTACAAAAGAAGTTTTCTTATATCTCATATTAGCATTCATGTATTTATTTTTAAAAATAAAATGAATAATAAAACAGAGAAATCAAATAACAAAAAATAAAATGGAAATATAAAATGGATGTGAAATAAACAAAAAAGAAAAAGAAACAAAATTAAATTTTTTTAGGGGTAAAGCCTAGTCATTATTGATCAAACACCACAGAGTGTGGGTGTGGGATAATGTTTACATCATGTGGTTGGCCAAACCACACATGACTCACATGAGCTAAATTAAGAGCAAATCTAGCTAAGCTATGTGGTTGGCCAAACAACGTAAATGATGCATTACAGACATCGTCCGGCTACTTCATCAGGACATGCTATCGGACTACCTAAATTTGGCATGTTCTATCTACATACTGATATGCAGAAGATCATCCACGGCTGCCCTTGCCCTTCCCAGCCCTCTTGCAGTCCTTTCTCGGAAGTAGCGCCCGAACACGCAGTATGAATCGAGTATGATCTGCTCATTGTTGGAGTTGTCCGACCTATTGTTGTCGCCCTTCTCGTCCAGGGGAGGGGGGAGATTGGGTTGTTCAGCCATGGCACAGACCGCCCAATTCTACTCTCGGGTGAGGTGGCGCGTGTTTCTCCGCTGCAGCTTCTTTACAATGCGGGCGCAGATGGCTTCCTCCTCCGCGGCAGCCCGTGCTGTTGCATCAGCCGCCTCCGCCGCCGCATCGACAGCGAGGTGGGCCTCCGCCACCCTCATCCTCTCCTTCCCATGGCAGGCACACCGGTTTCAGTAGCACTCATACTTCGGCGGACCGTCGATGGGGAAAGGGAAATTGGAAGGCTCCCAGGAGCACCGCAATGATCCAGCCCCGGAGGATCCGAGCGCCTGATGCCCCGACGAAATGGACTCGCATCGGACAGATCCCGTCGTCAGTCGGGCGCTGTCCTCCCGGGAGCGGCGGAGTGCAATGCAGACGGTCATGATCTCCTCCAACCCGCATGGGATGACACCCCACTCGACAGATCTGGACTGGTCAGAGTCAGATCCGCTGCCCACCATGCCGGATTAGACCGAAGATGGCCGGATGGGAGCTTGAGTGGAGCGGAGTGGAGTGGAGTGGCTAGGGTTTGACCCGCGGAACGGATGAAGACGAATATATGTGGGGTCGGTTGAGCCAGCATGGGTCGTATCCGACGTGACGGATGCGCCCGGTCACACTCGGGCCTCCCCATACCGTCCTATTTTTGGGCTGGATATGAGGGGTGTCTGTCAGCCCTGGCGTTTGAGACCGGTTTGAGATGCACGTCTGGGTTAGCTTTTCTTACCGGTTAATGATCAGGCCGTCCGGACATATGAGGAGGGTTTGAAGCGTCCGACTGTAGATGCTCTTACATAACCAACTCTGTCTTTTTTTGAGGTACACAGACCAAACTATTTCACTTACATACTGTGCACATACACAAGTCTATCAAATTACTGTTTGTCGACCGGTGTCCTACATACTGTATACTCCCTCCGTTCCTAAATAATTGTCTTTCTAGAGATTTCAACAAATGACTACATACGGAGCAAAATGAGTGAATCTACAATTTAAAACATGTCTACATACATCCGTATGTTGTAGTCCATTTGAGATGGCTAGAAAGACAAATATTTGGGAACGGAGGGAGTACATCATTGACATGGCCAGTACTAGATTTTGTTTTCTGGGATAATGGCCAGTAGATGTATAGTAATTTCGGGAGACCCTCATTTTGTTTACCAAATTTCAGGAGACCTCTCTATTCAGCGCATAAGGCGCCCTGATCGCACTAGACGCTCGCACAGAATTGCTAGGCTGCCCGTTTGTCCTGTTCGATCGCTAACTTCGCTCACGACACGCTCAGCCTGGCTGCGGTCGCTCGCTCCTTTAAGAAAAAAAAACTTTTTCCAGTATTTCCTATAGATTTTCCAAAAATCATACAGTGAAAAAGTTTACGAAATTAAAATTTCATGAATTTGATTTTTTACATAAAATTTCATGATTTTTATAAATCATCGATTTAAAAAATGTTCATGAATTTGAAAATTTCATGCATTTCAAAATGTTTTACTATTTTGAAAAAATGTTCACAGACTTGAAATTTGTCCGCAAATTTGGAAAATGCTCATGAATTTACTAAAATGTTGTTAGCTAGAAAATTGTTGATGAACTTGAAATATGTTCGCTTATTTTTTAAAAAATTGCGAGTTTGAAAACTGTTCGTAAATTTTAAAACTATTCGTGAATTTATAAAAGTTGAAAAAATGTACAATAATTTAAAAATATTCATGAGCTTCAAAAAAAATTCACTAATTTTTAACAAGAAAATAAACGAAGAAAAATCATGTGAAATTGCCAAAAAAAAGATAGAAACAAACTGGCCAAAAGCTGCCAGGTGTTTCCCAATACCGAAACGGTTATGTGGGCCGGTCCATTAAAAAACGTAAGCTATATAGGGTGTGCGCTGGTTAACTAAACGCTAGTATTCGATGCCATAAACGCCAAATAGGAAAATTTCATAAATTTTGCCGGCGCGCCTCTTTATTTGTGGATTGATGAATTACTAATTCTCAGCCAATATGTGTGATGTCTGTTGTTTTTGTGGGTCCCCTTATCTGTCGGTTGTCCGGAGCAATAGACGCAACTTGTCTAGAGTTACATGGACTGACATTCGGTATGATCCATTAGCTAGTAGAGTTTGTTTTCTATTTGATTTTAATCTAAAATACTAGTATATTTGCTTCAATAATATTGTAAGATTATTTTAATAATAAGAAAATATTCATGTTTTGCAAATAAAAGTCCAATATCAAAAACAAATGTTCATGTGGTTCAAACGGATGTTTTATCTATTTTTTTACAACACTGTACATCAAAAGACATATCCATGTGCCACAAGATAAATAATTGTCTTAGTAATTCTTAAGTATTAAAAAAATTAGTGGAGAAAATGTTCACTTGTTACAAGGAAATATGTTGACTATATTGAAATAAATGATTTTGTATTTTAATCTGGTGCTGATATTTTACTTTTATAATGCGCACACATTCCAAAGAGAAGTGTTTGTGCATCTTACAAGTATATTCATGTATTAATTATCAAAAAATAAAATGAATAATAAGACAGAAAATAAAATAACAAAAAATCCAAGGAAACATATGAAAGGAAAGGAAATAAACCAAAAAGGAAAAGTAATACAACTAGTAATGCAGGATCATGCATATGCAATCACGGTTGTTGTGGTTTTGCTGCGTTTGGGTCCTCGTCTGTATATACAAATCTTTGTGAGGGAGTAGGACGGAGGACTGCCACAAAGGTGCACCCTCGCACACGTTCCTGAATGCTATGGGGCTGGCTATTTCATTTCAAGTTTCTGCCGCTTTAACCGGTTTCTATTTTTGATTTTGCTTTTTCAAATTTTGGAGAACTTTAATATATAGGTTTAAAATGTAGGTTTTTTATTTCCAGAAAATTCCTAATACTTTCATAAGTATTTCAGATTTTCTAAAATTAAGAGCATTTCTTATGATCTAATGAGTATTTTTCCAATTTTCTAATATTTTTGAAATTAGTGCACATTCAGTAGATTCTGGAACATTTCTGGAACATTTTTGACAATCCATTAACAATTTTTATATTAACCGATATTATGGAAGTTCATGGACATTTTAAAAATCGGGACATCTCTGGTAATTTTGATTTTTGAAATTGGTAAACATTTCAATTATACATTTTCAGATTTTCATTCATATTTTTACATCAATTTTGTTTTATAAATTCCAGATTTGGTTTTCAAAATCAACAAACACTTTTAAAATATGTGAATTTTTTAAACAAATAAGAAACAAAGACATAAAATACAAAAAAAGGAAATCTAAAAAAAGGAAAGGGAACGAGAAAACAGGCACACAACCTCCACACTAGGCCGAAACTAATCCGAATGTGGTGCGCGTTTCCTCACCAAGTCCTGGTGCGTGGGGGAGTTTCTGGGAAAATGCTATCTGCACATTTCGCGGCAGATTGTCGTTGATTCGCACAGAGCGAGGGATCAGTGAGCGACATGGGCCAGCCCTGTTCTCAGTATATATATATATATATATATATATATATATATATATATATATATATATATATATATATATATATATATATATATATATATATATATATATATATATATATATATATATATATATATATATATATATATATATATATATATATATATAGGTAACGGAAGGTTCCTGACCGGTTTTATGTCTTTTTCTATTTCTTTTATGTTTTTCCTGTTTATTTTTTCTTTTCTATCCTTTTTCGATTTTTATTTTTCTTTTCTTTTTTATTTTCTTTGTTTCTTTTTTATGTTCTTTCGTTTTTATATCATTTTTACTTTTCTCTTTCAGGATATCTTCCGAATTTTTTAAAAATGTTCGCATTTTTAAAATTTTGTTTAATTTTTCTAACATGTTCCAATTTTGAAATTTTGTTCAGAATTTCCAACAAAATAGAATTCAAATATTTGTTTTTCAACTTTACAAAAACGTTCAAAAATTCAAAAAATGTTTCCATTTCAATTTTTGTTCACAGATTCAGAAAATGTTTGCGAGTTTCAAAAGATGTTCCCACTTTTAAAATTTGTTCACAAATTCAAATAGTGTTCAGGTTCTCAAAACTTGTTCACAAAATAACAAATTGTTCCAAGGATCTCAAAAAATGTTCACCTTTGAATTATTGTTCACAAATTTGAAAAATGTTCGGGAATTTCACTTTTGAAATATGTTCACGAGTAAAAACAGCCATGTTTTCATGAATTCATAGACATTTCAGGGAATTTTAAAAAATGTTTGCATTTTGATAAATTGGTAATTGATTTAAATAAAATAGATTTGTTAATTTTTGTTCTTATTTTGTCAAAAATGCTCGCATTTTCAAAAATTGTCTTACATTTGAAAAAATGTTCACATTTTTAAAATTTGTTCTTTTTAATCAAATTTTCCAATTTTGGAATTTTGTTCAGAAACTCCCAAAAGTACAATTATAATAATTGTTTTTAGTATAGAAAAACGTTCGAAAATTAAAAAAAGTGTAGAATTTCAAATATAAAAAGTTTCCATTTTAATTTTTTTCACAGATTCAGAAAATGTTTGCGAGTTTTAAAAGATGTTCCCACTTTCAAAATTTGTTTACAAATTCAAATGGTGTTCATGTTTTGTAAATTTGTTCGAACAATAACAAATTGTTCAGGGGATCTCAAAAAATGTTCGCCTTTGAATGTTTGTTCACAAATTTGAAAAATGTTCGGGATTTCACTTTCGAAATTTTTCACGAATAATAAAAGCCTTGTTTTCATGAATTCAGAATCATTTCAGGGAATTTCAGAAAATGCTAGCATTTTGATAAATTTGTTATTGATTTCAGAAAAATTGCTTTGTTTATTTTTGTTATTGTTTTGTGAAAAAATGTTCGCATTTCCAAAAAAAATATCATTTAAAAAATATTCTCCCCTTGAAATTTGTTCCTTCTAAAAAAATGCTTGGGTTTTACAAATTCGACTTTTCATTAATTTGTATAGAAATTAGAATTTTTCGTGTTTATTTTTTTTACTTTTTCCAAAAGAAAGTTACGTTTGTGTTTTATAGTTCATATACACGGGGCTGCAATCTTAGACACCTAGTCAAAGTAATAATGGTGGCTAGCGGCGCTGTTCACTAGAAAGAGTACCTCAGTTTGATCCCTCAGACAGAGTTGTGTTGTCGGGTGTTTAAGTTTGCCGCTGTAGTTTACTTGTTTTATTCAGTTCGTGTTGCCTATGTGATAGTAGAATCTACTTGTCGCAGTGGCTAGCACCATGCTCATATTACTTTGTGGACGTGTGTTCAATTCCCAGTGCTTGCGCGTTCCTTTTTCTTCTTTTTTTCACGTCGCTAATGCTTGCCACCCCGTGCACTGGAAATAGGCCGGCCCAGGTGAGTCGCCCTGTGCGAAACGCCAACTCTTTGCCGCAACGAGCGGCGCATAGGAGATCCCGAGTTTCTGTGTCGCGCATATCATGATAGGAATGGAGCAAACCCGAAACTCACGCATACTGGGCCGACCCAATTACTGACCAGCCTTTGTCACAGGGGAATATTACATGAAATTAAAAATGTTTTAAAAATTAACAGGAATATTGAAAATGTTCAGTAAATAATTGTTTGATAGTTTTAGAATATATCATGCATTGACATTTTTTCTGGAGTTTTAAAAAAGGACACAAATTTGCTACAAATATATTTGCAACTTTAAAAAAGTTCCAATATTAAGAAATTTTCATGCATTTTCTAAAAAAAAGTCCCAATTTTTGAAAAAGTCAACCTTTGTAAATTTGACGAAGCTTTCATATCCCCTCCTTGCCAAACTATAGCGTATGTACGTTTTTTTAATCTAAAGTCGAACTTTGTAAACTTTGACCAAGTTTGTAGAAAAACATGAACTTTTACAATACTGAATATATGGCATATGAAAATATATTTCATAGTGAATCTAATGATATTGATTTTCTTTTGTATAGATTTTTCTCTAAACTAGACCGAAGGTAATTTCCAAAGTGTGACTTTAGAAAAAACTTGTATGCACAATAATGGGAAGAGGGAGTATTTGGTACTACATGCCAATTTCACTAGCATTGGACATGCCTAAGAGGAATACACCTCTAATTTGGTACAGAAGCTGCCCGTGAATCATTTGTCACGTTGTCCCAGCAGGTAGGCCCTTTCATCGGGCTAGTCACAAAACATAATTCGTGATTAAATTTAACGCTAAAAAATCCAGTTTAGCATGTTTAAAAATCTAAAATCTGTTTCAAGCAGCCTGGTTGTTAGAATAGCTGATTGAATGTGAAATTTAACCAACACTAAGATAACACACGTACATAGAATTTTATTCCATCTCATCTCATAAACAATACATATAACTGTTTCTCTTACTAGAAACCACACACTGTCACACACATGTGTTTATTGGAAAACAGATTGGTACTTGTTACAATGATAAATAGTAGTACGGCAACAAGCTAGATAGCTCCCTACCTAGATGGGAATGGGGTTGACAAAGAGGGCCTCAATAGTCTTGTGAAGATGCTTGCTGAATGTGAATGCATCGTTCCCTCCACCATAGTATAACGACATACTAACAACGAATTTGGAGCATGATTGGTTCGATGCCAAAAGTTGGCATGCCAATATTTGGCAAATACCAAATGTTGGCTAGTGACTGGTTGGCTACCAAATTTTCTTGTTAACCTCACAAAAAGTTGTCAATATTTGGCAACTTTTAATTTTGCCAAATGTTGGCTTGCCAAATATTGGCAATGCAAAATGTTGACATCAAACCAATTATGCTCTTGATAACCCGCTGCACTGCGGGGAGCAGCACTCGGTTCCCAAAGCGAGCTTGATTTAGGCTTCTCCATTCGTCTTCTATGAGTGACTCGATCATGGCAACTGCGACGTCCCTCGTGACCCCATGCTCCGCGATGTACCACTCTACTGAATTCGTTGCGTCTACCTTGCTTCTTCCACGTTGTGTATAGTTTAATTAGACATTATCATGCATGCCTGCTGATGGTTGCCACTAGGATGAAATATTTCAAACACGCTAAAATTTAATAGTCTTGGTAATTATTTATTGCCAAGTCTTGATAACTTAAAATTGCACTCTGTTGCAAACCAGTGAGTCAAAGTTGCTGTCTTGGAGTAAGCATCTAGCAGAAGCTTAATGCAATTTAGTCTTTGGTTAGTTACATATGGAGTAAGATTTGATGATAAACTAATATTATTTATTGTATAATTTTATGTTCTTTCCCGCAAAACATTAATATTGTTATGTTTTGCCACAAGTTCAGAAACATGGCTAGGTTGTAGAACTTTTTGGATAAATGAAATTACTTGCTTTAAATGAAGCGATGTCATTCATGAACCGTGTAAGCTTTGCGCATGCCATGACGACATCAGGGAAACCAGCTACCCACTCGAGTGTTTCCTTGGGCATTGCATCGCCCATCCTAACAAGAAAACACACACATACTGTTGGCACACATATGGTCATGGATGTCAGATTCACTAGCTCTTCAAAGCTCAGCTTGTGATTCTGATGTAACCATTCGACTTCTTGGAGATAATAAATGAACTGTTTTTGGAACTGCACACAAAGAAGGTGAGAAATTAACAATAAGACAGTTATATGTGTCAAACAATTGTTTTATCTACCTGTTTTTAGCATATGTACCTGTTTCTTGATGTAGGCAATCTCGTAGTTGTTATTCTTTGCCATTTCACTCCCAAACTCATTAATGTTCGCCAACAGTTCATCAAAGAACGTCTTCAAGTAATCCGGCAGAAGAGAAACATCGCTCTCATCCCATCTGCATACAGTGCGAACTGCATTCTATAAATATAACTAATTAAAGTACATGTTTTTTTAAGAAGCATATGTTTGTAAGCTACTTTTTAATGAAATCTTCTAGAAAATCATTTATTTGCATGATTACTCCTTGTGCATAGCCCAGATGGTCTCTTGATTAAAGTGCACATTTTTCTATTGGAAGTGTCAAGCGTACATGCAAAATTCTTGCTTTTTAGGCAATATGTTTGTTGAAACTAGAGTTGTTAGCGTTTATGGAACACAAATTACATTGATCTCATAATCCCACCAGACTGATGATAGAAAATATTTTTTCTTCTCATGGTCAACATGGAAATTCACTCGTTGTCAACATTCAATTTATGTCCTGATAGAAGTATATGTATTAACATAGCCAGGCTAATGAATGTGACCTTTGTACGGCTTCAGTCAGCTTCCGACATTCCTCTATGGTGGCATGGGCATCAAATATGTCATCCATGACGGTAAGTAGCACACTTATTTTGGCACCGAATCACCCGTGCGAGCTCGTAGTCTTTCTCATAGAACATCACATGGGACCAAAGATAGTTCTCCACCACACGATCACGAACATAGGTCAGCTCGATGCATCTGGAAAGTTCTTTCCACCACCTAAGAAAACTAAATGGTTGTTTAGGGTGATACACTATTTAAACACTACATGCAATTGATAAGATTGTAGACAATCAAAATGAGTCGAGTATTTCGCAGTGGAGAGATTACAAAGGAAGAGCATACCCACTAATATCTTTCAACTCCTTCAAGTGTACATGTTGTAGAAGGTTAAAGTCTAGCTTTGGAAACTCCAATAGAACAGGGTTGTGATATTCCTCTTCTTTGTACTCCGAGATGTAATGTATTGTTTCCATCCTCTTATAAGTCCTTGGCAGTGGCAGGTGAAGGGCACGTTTAACTTGCTCGGCTAAGGGGAACTCGAGACTCGCAATCCTTGATTCAAGATGGTACTTTGCAAAAGTGATGGCTTCTTCTAGTGCTGGCTCGCCATGGATGAGAAGATGAGCTGCATCGTATAAACTTAATAATCCCCTTGTATCATAAGTAATATCCTTGTTGAAGACCCCGCCTTCACATTTGAATTTGTTGAAGACATCTGCAAGAAAAAATGTGTCAGTCCCATAATGCGAACCTATCTGCATGCAAGTGGATTTGGATCACTTAGTGATCATTACTTTCTAGTTGCCGAAAACTTTTGTAATCCTTAGTCAATTAATATTAGACATTACGATGTACAACTAGCAGTTTTTCCTCTTTTTTAGCTAGACTCTTCCCATATTATTCATAGAGTTTCTTTCTTATATATTTTTCTATCGCAAGATAACTACTGAGAAATGGGTTCAAAAAAAATGTTAAACAATCAGAGGGTTGTAAAAATCACGGTAAATATAGTAGGGAGAAATCAAAAGGTACACTGGACAACTAGTAGCAAGTGAGTTTAGTACACAACAACTAATAGTACAGTACACAACTGAGAGAAAATGCAATAGACAACAAGTATAATACAAATTGGCAACAGACAACAAGTGTAATAAAGATTAATCTGGAAGAACACTATGAACTACACAACAGAAGAAATGCAATTGAAAACTTTCAAAACCAGCCTACAAAAATATAACTATAAGTAATGCGGTATAAATTACATAGAATGCAATACACATTAATGTGATGATGTAGTTGAGACAAATTCAGAAAAGCATATTTATGGGGAATTGCCTTTTGGATATCTATTCAACATAAATATAATTGTATTGACACTCTGTATGGGAACATATGGTGGCTTTTATAACCAACAAAGCAAATGCGTAAGGGTGCTATGACTGGGCAAACCCAAAAAGTATATAAAACACATCTAGCAGAAATATAAATGCTTCGATCCAATCCCATGGAGTGCACATGTACTCATTAGCATATTTCTTAGTCAATCCACTACATGTATCCACAAAAAGGAATGAGGCATAATTGAGAATATCGGTTTTGGAGGCGAACAAGTATAAGCCAAATATTTCACTAGATGTGGGTTAGCTTGTAAAACCGTGGCGTGGTTTTAACACATCATATGTATGATGAAGAGATACCTGGAGATACCCAATGACCATGCTCCCTAAGCAAGCGAAATCGAAGAGCGACCCCATGGAGACTAGAGCAACTAAATTCACTCCCAAGGATTTCGCTCAACATATTGTCAATCTCTTCTTTAAAGTGGTGATCAATTCCGAGATGTTGGAGTGAATCCACTAAGAACATTTTCTCCAACGCCCCATCGCAACTCTGAAACAACATGTGGATTTTCTCTTTCAGTATATCAGCTCTCGCCATCATCCATTCCTCGCTCTGCATATGCATACATACAAATAGTTAGGTTTAGCTGGCCAAAAGAAATTGTATATACAAAAAAACAGCGAATGAACTCACTCTAAATATGCATATATTGCGGCTAGATTTTTGAAATATACATGTCATTATATTTCGATGCACTCCTCAGTACAATCATTTGATCATTATGTTTTGTACCAATATGCTTGGATTAAATGTAGATGATTGTATTATGAAAAACTATGGTGATTAAATAATACTAATTTTACTCAAACATCATAATGGTTTCAATTGACACATGTAGCAATAGCCTATGTTAGAAAAGGTTTGTCGGGTATGTTTGCAAGGTTCATTGTCTATAGGTAATTAGACGCCAACCGAAGAATATCTTGTTACGATGCTTTGATTTTTCTGAGAGACAAATCAACAAAGAAACAAACCTAAATATTGATGTCTCATTTCTAAACCTTGTCTTCTTTTGCTGAATCCACCTCATCATTGGTGATGCCACAATAACACTATTCCATTACATCCACCCATAAGGGAAGCTAGAAACTGATGAGGAGTGAGTTCACCTCCATTAATGCTAAATCGTTGGTCAAGCAAACCAGTGATGCTTGTTCATTTTTTAACTAAACCCGACATCCAAGTGGTAGATCCACTACTACTTTCACGCTTGCCCATCCTACTAAATTTTTTATGTCATCCATCTATCTATATAATAGGCATTTACATATAGAAACGTTTAGTGGTAAAAGTGTGTCTTCATGAAAAAAATCACGCCTTAGTAGAAATCTTGCCATTGAGTGTTTTACATACGTTACTAGCAAAATATTTGTTTGTGCAAATGGAAATTGATGACATTGACTATGCGATCAATTATGATTTTTTTAGAATTCCATACTAATATTTAACTTTTCTTCTTCATCCGTCAATGTCATCTTTACATTCATAAATTTTATATACTATTACCACATATGAATTTCAATACTGAAACATTAGGACTATATCTTGTGTTCTCTTCCTCCACCAGCCTTGTGGTTGGCTATACTATGGTTGTATATTATCTTATATAGTGTGACCTAGTATCTCGATTTTTGGAAACTGGGTCTACGCGCACCCAATTTAACATTTGAATTGGAGAAAAGGAAAACAAGCAAGACATTTCTATTGGTAATGTTGTTGTAATAAATATGGTCTAGTAATATACTCATGTGTAAAGTTTCGTCAGAAGAAATGACTTTCGTACAATTCTAGGTGAATTTTTTTTGCAAGTACAAAAATTGCAATGGTTGTGTCTTTTCATGCAGAATACCATAAAAAGTCACTCCTTCGCATAACTTTACACATCCTTATATTTTTAGTTTTTCTTTCACTTCTTTATTATTAGGCCATGTAAAATGATCTACATTGGATACTTGGTCATGTGGAAGAGAGAGAAACACAAAAGAGATACTTGCCTTCTCTTAGATAATAGATGATTTCTTAGTAAGAAAGATATGACATAAGACATATCTCTCTATAGTACGAGATGTCTTTTCTTATTCACATGTTTTTTAGTTTGGTTTCGAACGCCCCATAGTTTAAGACAAACTATTAAATTAATGATAGTGACAATATTAAGGGACAATCCATTGCATAATATGTTGAACTACATTCTCTAAATTGCGTATAATAGATTGGACAAAGCCAACTATAAACCATTGTACATGCCCTTACAATGTCGTGTGGTTGTAGATGTTTCCATCGATTACTTTCGACCGTTCACCCATTATATGCCATGACAATGCAGGATCTTCTCTCTTCTCTCCCATCCATGCATGTTGTCGTGTCCTTCAGAATGAATACACATATCGGGTAGATACTTTTAAGTATGTAACTTCAATATATTCTAAATCTCATACATGCCTATTAAGATTATCGATTAATATATATCCAGTTTATGTTGGCATATGTCTAAATAATTTAACATGATATTAGTCATTGATCTTAATAACCATGTTATAAATTACTCAAACAAGAGGCAACCAAGCCCCAATGGTGGCATGGTTGCCTCATATTTGAATAATTTAATAATAAGACACTATAAGTTCTATATGTATGCAAATTTGTCATCCTATTTGTCTTTCTGATGGGAATTCTCCTCTTATAGAGAGTGGGTATGCATGCATGCATGCAGAAATTGCCATGTTATAGTAACATAAATTGACTTGTTACCAGCATCAGTTACCACAATAATAGTATGTTTATATTTTAAAATTTATTTGGACGTGTGCATCATGATGATGTAGAGGCCGGGGTCTTCTCCTTTTCGAGAAAACTATTGTAACAATATATATGTTTTTAGGAATTACAATGTTATGCATCAGAGAGTGGATAACGAAGTGTTAACAACAACTAAGAGATGATATCAGCCCATATGAATATCTCATCGTAATCAAGTTAACCATGATAGAGCATAGTTAATCTGCTAAATGTTTTATGGAGCTACGTACGTGTCTCCTGGATACTAAACGTTTGCTCCTCCCCACGACAGACTCCCATGCGTGTAGGGTTTCCCCGCCTCCAGTCAACGCCGGCGCCGATTTGCTTCGTATTTTGTGGCCTTAGAGCCATGGAGGCATGGTGGATCCCGACCCTTCATATATGGTGGGATGGCTCCTGCTTCATTTTGAGGTGTTTTTTAGTTTGCTTAGGATTTGTGTCCCACTCAGGAAGGCAGGGCGGTGGTGGCTCCCTAAGATGGAATAAGGTTCTCCCCGCCTAGACCCCATTCTGGCGGTGTGTCTCGTGTCCTTAGAGGGAGTTTGGAGGTGTGTCTCCTCGGATCTCGCGGGATTCAGTCGGTGTTTGTCTTGGGTGGATCTGTATGAATCTGGCCTTCATTCATGTGTCTACGTATTGGATCCTTTTGATATGTGCTTCTCTTCATTGGTGACTGTTACTGTTCTGGTGCACAGTTCCTTTCGGGACTTGGCACGACGACTTCATGTCTGTCTACTACAGCAATATTTGCCCGGCTCATGTGACGGAGGGGCGATGAGTGGTCATGCCTTCGGCTCGCTCCAGTGCTTGTAGTCGTCGTAGGTGGTCTATGGACATGGATGTAATTTTTGTTACTTTTGAATTCTTTGTACTGTCATGATATTGACAAATAGATCACAATTCCCTTCCCCCCGTCCCTAAGAAAAGAAATTAGGTAAATGTTTTGAGAGATAAAAGTTTTCAAAATTTAATACTGAATAAATCCTTGTCATGATGTAGCCAGGAAGTTCATACGCTGGGTGACAATGGAATATGTAGAACGTTGAATGGGGTCATAGATACAATTTTAGGGATTAACTCTGCAAGTCCACATATTATACGTGGTAGGTACGTTTGAGCGATAACTTGGAGTAAGAGCGAGTACAATAGCAGGCTTATAGCCCGTTTACATGACATTTTTGTCTATGTGAAGGAGAGAGATATGAAAAAGTAAGGGAAGTGAGCTCTCATTCAAGAGTCTAGCTGTATACGTACTCCTAAGAAAATACAATAAATGTGGAGAAAGAGAAAGTATGAAAAAGTACTAATGTAATACCCAACCTTATAGGAGTAGGGCCTTTTGGTGACCGGGCTCCATGGAGGCCGCAAATTTTAAACAATTTAAAATTTACACTTTCATGTGTTAAAAATATCCGAAAAGTATATGCATACATATAAGGATGAAATGTATGTGTGTGTAAAAGTTCACGATGAAATATCTTGAATTGCGACCTATAGAAAAAAAAAATTCATGGACTTTGGGGAGGAATAGTATAATGTGTTGAAAAGCCAATGCTTTTTTTCACATCCCTCATTTCAACGTATTTCATAGTAAAAATTTATACGCATGTACATTATGACTCCATGTATATATGTATCTTTTCAGAATTTTTTTAAACATAAAAAAATGATTTCGATTTTTTTAAAATGATCTCCATGGAGCTCGGCTTCCCAAAAACTGTTTTCGACCTTATAGCCTACATTACTATATGAGTGTATAGACGACATGACAATTTTATATAGTCATCAGCTAGCTATATTATTAACCATGCTCTAAAGTCCTTGCTAGTAGTCTACATATCTGAGCCCTACTGGAATGCAACTCTCTCCAATCCGTACGTGTATGTATGTACTAAGCTAGCTAGTGTTCGATATATACAACGATAAACGTGTTTCATCAGATTGGTGTCCATGGATGCATTCATGGATATATAAACCGAATAAATTCCTCCGTACTTTTCTTTTGCGGGACTTTACCCGAAAACATATTAGACCCTATATATCGAGAACGGTGTTTTGGCTCCTAGGTGCATATGCACCCATTATTGAAATACATATTTCGAAAAGTTGAAAAATTCGGAACAAAAATCCCGCGTGTATATCCAATCATTTTATGTGCGTGCACAAGGTTTCGGTGAAAAACGATATTTTTTGTGGCTTGTGTAAAAAGGATTAAGAAATGCCTCGTGAATAGTTAGAATGAAGCACCAGAAATTGTCTTTTTTACACAAGCCATAAAAAATGTCGTTTTTCACCGAAACCTTGTGCGCGCACATAAAATGTCCGGATATACACGCGGGATTTTTGTTTCAAATTTTTTAACTTTTCAAAATGTGTATTTCGACAATGAGTGCATATGCATCTAGGAGCCAAAGGCAATTACCGTTATATATCTGGGTTGACGGGGTACCTGTAGTGGTTGTGGCTCGTAACTCATGAAGAAGTCACCCCACAGAGAGGGCTTAGAGCTCGACAGTTTCCCGGGAGGGCCGGACGCCATCTTGAAAGTAGTAACAATATAAATGTCGTGTTAACTATGTTGCTTTACTAGTAAGGCTGGTCATAGTGGGGAGTAACATATACTAGTATCATGCATACTCCCTCCGTCCTTGAAAGAGCGTATTTCCAACTTTGTTGGAGGGTCAAACTATCTCAAACTTTGACCGAGTTTGTGCAAAAATATATCAATGCTTGTGAAACCAAATAGGTATATGACGAAAATATATTTTATCATGAATATAATGCTACTAATTTGATGGCATAAATGTTGGTCTATTATTGTATAAATACGGTCAAACATAAAAAAAATTGACTTTCCAATAAAGTTGGAAGTACACTCTTTCAAGGACGGAGGAAGTATGATACTAGTGTACGATAGTACATCCATAGTGCATAGTATCATAAAGTAGTATCATAGGTGGTCTCATTTATTGTCATGCATGACACAAAGTAGCATTACATTTATTATGTTACGGTATCTATCTATGTTACTATAATCATCTCTCTCCTCTTTAATTGCTTGCCACATAAGCATATTTACGAGTTCCAAATGTATATTACTACTTATGTTACCCCACTATGGCTAGCTTAAGGAGAATGGCAACCGGGAGTGCTTAGCTGTCTGGCCCTCTTCCGCCGCGGAAATACGCTGGGTGCGCGCGAGCGTGGTAGGACGCCCATTGGGTCCAAGGCCTCTCTATTGCGGGCACACGTGCATGGTGTGATGAGAAAATAATGCAAACCAGGCACGCAACGTAGGTAGACGAGGTTGAAGGAGGTTGCAATATTTGTCAGCGGACACAAGCCTACGGGAAGGCATGGCCATTCGTCCACCGTTCATTTGGAGAAACGTGATCGGTGAACTAAGAAAACGTGATGGGATAAGATATGCTGAGTAGAGAATGGCTGCGTCACTAATTGGCCGCAGATATGTCAAAAATACAAAAATGCAAACATCAACATAGTACAGTAGTTGTTAAGTGTCCTACCAAACTATCCTAGCATCGCGAACCAACCTGTAGTTGGATGGTTAGAGGGACTGTGATATCCCCAGCCCACCATGGTTCAAATTCTGGTGCTCACATTTATTCCTGAACTTATTTCAGAATTTCCGGCGATGCGCATTCAATGGAAGGCGACGTTCCCGTCGACAACGAGGTGCCTACGATGACTTTGTAAATTTCAAGATGATATGCCGGCTCGGTCTTTCGAAGGTGCTCATAGGGATAGGGTGAGTGTATGCGCGTGTATATGAGCGCTTGTGTCTGTACTGATGTTCAAAAAAAAAACTTCACTTCGCACCAGCCGCGACATGGGTGGTGCTTCTACTCCGTCTTTTCCTTCCTTTCCTCACACACACGTCTTCCCATCGTGTCAGGCCAACTCTATCGCGCGACCCCAAACGGACATCCGTTTTGCCCGGATTCTGTCCGTTTGGGTAAGGTAATGGGGTCGTGTCCGGTCAGTTTCTGGGATGCGGTGGCCGTGCACCCAGCGCACGGCCGCATCCTGTCCGCGTACATTTTTCTTTGCAAGTCCTTAACTTCTTTTCATCATTCATTTTTGGTATATGGGAATACATCACCAAATTTTGACTAGAAAAGCAAGACAAAAAAATAAGAACCACAAGAATACATTTTAGAAGATATCCAACTTCCATAACTGCTCCTGTAAGTTGGATTAGTGCCTTCTCGATGCACTCATTGTTGATCTGCGGAGGAGGCTCGATCTTGCATGCTTCTTTCTTCTTCAAGTCTAAAGAAGTCGATGTTGCTTCCTCACACCTAGTCTCCTGTCTAGCCTCTAATCTAGCAAAAAGTGCACTTGTCTCATCTACAACCTCTATGCTAGATAAAAGTGCACGAACATCTACTAAATTGCGCTCTATCAATATATCGATATACTCTTCTTCCCAATACCAAAACTTGCATCCATGCTACACAATAAAATTTGAAGTTAGCACAACTAGTCAAATCTAGAGCACAAACCGAAGCTAAAAAGAGCACATACCCCATCGTTTAATCACTTGATAAACACCCATCCGGGATATTCCGCCGTTGTAGACACGCGGCACACGACCTTCTTTGGGCAATGGTCGCACTTAATGAGCGGCAACGGTGCGCCGACGAGTTTTTGGGCAAGCACCGAGCCTGGTCGACCACCATTCATGTATCTGCCGGTGGACCACCGACGGTGCAGATCCGAGCGGCTAGAGGAGGAGCCACTGCCTGCATGTGGCCTTGCGGCCATGCCAGGGCCTTCCGGCGAGGTGCCCGGCCAGTCCAAGGCGCGGCGCGGCCTCCCACAGCCTGGCGAGCTCAAGACCGACCGGATCCGCCCCAAATCCGGCTGGTGAGTGCGCAAACCAGGTGGCCTTGGTTGGGTAGCTCGGCGGCGCCGAGGGGAAGGGGTTGGGCGAGTGCGCGTCCAAACTGCACGACTGCAATGATAGCGGCGGCGGCGAGGGAAAGAGTGGGGAAGAGTGGAGAAGAGTGGAGGGGGTGCGGCCGGAGGGAGGGAGGGGCGGATAGAAAAAGACGCCCCTGTGCCAGCGATGGGCGGGCTAGGGGAGGACACGTGCAGACGGCCCGCGCGTCCGCGTGGTGTCCGTTTCACCCTAAAAACGGCGTAAACTTGGGCCGGAGATGGGTCGAAAGCGAACACAAAACGGACAAAAGTCTATTTACTCTCGCGCGCTGGGCCGTCTGGTTTATTTGTTTTATCCTAAATGAACGCGCGCGGACAGGATGAGATCGTGCAGTGAAGTTGGGCTTAGGTGGTGGCGGGGCATTTCCCTCCGTCCGTGGTCGTCCTTGTGGCAAAGTCGTGCGGCGTCCGTGCGCAGGAATGTCGATGGGCCATCATCTTATTGCCTTCTACTACAGTGCTGCGTTTATTTGATCCGTTGGGTGGTCGACACCTGGATAGGAGGGATGCGGCGAGGTGGCAGGCCTGGATAGGAGGGATGCGGTCAGGCACAACATCAACACTATGCTACGTCGCGTCTATATACAGCCGCGTCCAGCTCCGCGAGAGACGAGTCAAATATGTTAATATTTTTTTTATATATGTAGTACTACCTTCGTCCTGAGTTATAAGATATTTTGAATATTTGAATATGAATCACATATAGACTGAAATGAGCGAACAAACACACTAAAACAGGAGAGGATTTAGGGCACGTAAGTCCAGGGGCACGCAGATTGTAGGCCACAAATTTGCGCCAAGATTTGAAAATTTGGGTTTGTATTTTGTGTATTTGTGAGCGTATATCTGTTCACATGTATCTGTATTCACCTTGTAAAGCTAAAGTATTATAACTCTTTCTGTGGGTCTCCTTTTTAAGATACAAATATGTTGATGAACAGTTCCTGTAACAAGGGGCTACTAAACGTTACGCTTGTGCTTAAACGAGTGCCTTCTATTCTTCTATCTCACTATTCTCTTGAAGTACACTATGCTTCTCTTCTTAAAATATTTTCTTAGACCTGTTGTTTAAGTAGTATCGTTGTTTACGAGAACGGATTGAAGCTATTTTGTTGCGCATTACACACAGTTCGGAACAACTCAAAGGCAGCAGGAGACGCATTGCGTAAGCTTATCAACCAGAGGTTAGTCGATGGTGTATTCCCCTGCATGTTTGATGTTCTTCCAATGTTTTTGTATGCATAGTGTCGACATAAGGTTGTTGGCTATTTGATCGTTTCTTTTTTAACTCCCTTCTATTACTTTGTCCTCTTGCAACAACTCAAACCTTTGGCTTAACCAATTTTTTTGGAATAAAAAAATTGGTATAGATCTTAGAACAATAATAATATGGTAGGTATGAGGTTTACTCTAGGACGTGATTGTATATGTCAGAAAGTAAAAGTCAAAAACTTGGAAAGTAGGTATGTTCAAGACATTGATATTTAGGTTATCTTCTATATCTAAATAGCTAGCCCCCCTAACTATTTCTCTGAACATGCAAGCATGACACATCATCGCACAACATGCATGAGAAAAAGCCCACCCCACTATCATATGTCTCTCAACATGCAAGCATGCCACTTCATCATGACATGCATGGAAAAAGGACCCATCTCAACATGCAAATATACATGAGAATTTTCATTCTATTATGCTATATAAATTTAATAAAAAATTACAACTATATAGTAATCAAACATGATAAATTATATGGATTTTAGTTTTATTTTTCATATTATTACTTCATATATTCATGTTACATACACGAATAGCATTAGTTAACCAGACAGAAACTTATAGCATAGATGTACTATTGTGTACCTTTAGTGGAAGTATCAACACAAAGTTCTTAAATGTTTCTACAATGTAAATTAAGAATATGCATTATTACCACTGAAACCAAATACATGTACTCACATATGCATATGAAAGGTTATTTAACTTTATGGAAAAGATATAAAAATGTAACAAGAAGCAGGTTACATATAGAAAGAGTGTATATATTAAGTTTGAATTTATGTTATATCTACTGCTATAGTAGCAAATGAGTGTATATGTTAATTTACTTGGATTTGTAAGTAAATTTATTTTTAGTAAATTAATAAATAATATATTTGCCTTACAAATATTTATTTAAACAAGTAGTTGTTGAAACAACAAATTTAATGAATTATCTATTCCACTAAACTATTTATTAATCTTAAGGTCTTCATTTACGTTCTAGTGATAAAAATATGTCATCTAAGTCAAGTCATTCAACAAGTGGTACATCAAAATGTAATAGCTATTTAAGATATTATTACACTGAAGGAGATGATTCAAGTGGAGAAACAGAGGATGATAAGTGTAACTCTGAATCTAGGTTGAAGGTAGATGTTCATGCTGTTTTGAATGAATTCACTGAATACAAGAAATTTATGCTCTGGGAAATTAAATATGATGGGTTGTTGAAATTACCTGCAATTAAAAAGGTTCATCTTAAGTTTAGTAAATTTCTGGTAGGTGCAAAAGATGTGAAAGATTAGTGTCTCGAGATATGAAACTCAAATTCTATGCTGCAGGTATGCACAAAGTTTATGGGTTTCCTTCTGGACCTAGAGATATTGATGGTATTGACGCTCAGACAACTGCTGCTTCTATTGACTTCTTCAAGAAAAATATAGGTACGGTTGAAAATAATTCTCACAATTTGAAGGCAGCAGAAAATTTCTTAGCCAGAGATATAACTGAGTTATCAAGCGAAGCTGAAAAGGCATGCTTGCTTAAGGCAGTATGTGTTATATTCAATATGGGCCATTTGAGGACACCTTCTTCTAAACATGACTACGCTATTGTTGATTATTGGAGAGCTCTATGTAGGACTGATTACATAGGAGAATATAACTGGTGTGAGTATGCAATGAAAAAATGGTGAAAAATACTCCCGCCGTCCGGGTGTGTAGAGCGTGCGCGTCGTACTAAACCTTCCCAAAGGTCCCATTTTCCAAGACAACGCCGCGAACGACCGGGCCCGGTCGTATTAGGGGGGTCGTACAAGAGCCCAACAACGCAAGTAAATCAGTCATAACTTTGTTGATTTTGCTTCATTTTTGTACCGATTTGTTCCTACATGATCCTGACGACCAAGGGATGTTTTGGGAGAGGATTTGGCTCCCCTTGAGCCCTTGGATGAAAGTAGGAGAGGCTACATCAATGGAGGAGACACAAAGAGGCCTCCCATATATTAACCCAAATGATAAGTGCCACACATGTGGCAAATCTGGCCCTAACAATCTTTACAAATAAAGTTGTCATCCGAAAAGAAAAAAAAATCCAAAAAAACTGGAATTTGCCATCCGAAAAGAATGTTTCCATGCTTCACAACCAAAGTTGCTATCCCCGCATTACTAAATTTTCCATAAAAACATTAAGGGTTGCCATGTGTTCATGTGGCACTTATCAGGGTCCTATATTAATCTCTAGCCCTAGCCATCGGTATTAATTTCCTTCGTCATCCACAATTTCCATGTACTGCCGGCACACCTCCATGGTTGCAACTCCACCATAGGGAGAGGGCCAAAACAAGGAAGAAGAGAGGAGGCGCCGCTGATGTCTGGCGCCGGCCGGAGGGCCGGGGCCATCTCCATCAACACCACCATGCCTCTCTCCATCTCTAACACCATGTTGGCATGTAACTTGTATCTAACATCTATGTTCTTTATCTCCATGTTTGAGTAATTACTACTTCTAGGGAAATAAGGTTGAACTCTTTTTCTATTTGATATGAACGTCTGCGGGAGATATAAATTCTCTTTTCTATGTTTGAGTTAGTAACTATCATGAGTGTTGTCTAAATAGGCCACAATCAATGTTATTGTCAAGTTTGTGCATGAAGCATATTACTATCGTTGTAATGGTTAGGATGTCGAGGTAATTAGAGTAGAACGTATTTTGTACCCGGCTCCGCCCATATCTAACATATAAGGTGACTTAAGTATCCGAACCTAGAACTATGCTTATGCATATGTTGTGTGGATCATACTAGCGACGAGGATTCGGAACCCCTTGACAACGTCTTGTTTACTCAAGTGTCATCTTTTATTTTATTCTCTTTTTATTTATGTTCTTGTCTTTGCTTAGTTGTTTAGATAAAACCGTCCTTATTATCGTTTCATTAGTAACCGACTAAATCTATTATTTCCAAGCTATGGATGTTAATGTAGCTGCGTAAATGACGACGTAGCTGTAGGGTTGAGTTGCATGCGCAATTCAATCATGCCTTATGGGATCGACATACTTTACTTACCACAAATTCATGTGGATATCAGTTTTCTCACATACGGCCCCCGACTCCTCCTCCCGACCCCGTGCGGCCGCCGCCGGGCCGCACCGGGCGGCCACATCCCGATCTCCCCTCGACTCCCCATGCACCCCCCTCCCTCCGCCGCCGCCGGCAACGTCGTTGGGCGAAGTGTTTGGGGAACGTAGTAATTTCAAAAAATTTCCTACGCACACGCAAGATCATGGTGATGGCATAGCAACGAGAGAGGAGAGTGTATGTCCACGTACCCTCGTAGACCGTAAGTGGAAGCGTTATAACAACGCGGTTGATGTAGTCGTACGTCTTCACGATCCGACCGATCCAAGTACCGAACGCACGGCACCTTCGAGTTCAGCACACGTTCAGCTCGATGGCGATCCCGGGCTCCGATCCAGAAAGCGTCGGGGATGAGTTCCGTCAGACGACGACGGCGTGGTGGCGATGATGATGCTCCACGGTGCAGGGCTTCGCCTAAGCTCATGACGATATGACTCTATCGGCGCAGGGCTTCGCCTAAGCTCGCGACGATATGACCGAAGTGGAATATAGTGAAGGGGGCACCGCACACGGCTAAGGAACGATCCGTAGATCAACTTGTGTGTCCATGGGGTGCCCCTGCCCCGTATATAAAGGAGGAGGGAGGAGGAGGCCGGCCCTAGGAGGGGGCGCCATGGGAATCCTACTCCCACCGGAGTAGGATTCCCCTTTCCTAGTCCAACTAGGAGTCCTTCCATGTATTAGGAGTAGGAGACAAGTAAGGGAAGAGAGAGGGAAGGAAGGAAGGTGCGGCCCTCCCCTAGTCCAATTCGGACTAGGCTATGGGGCGCGGCCTGCCCTAGGCAGCCCTCTCTCTTTCCAGGGCCCAATAAGGCCCAATACTTCTCCCGGCGAATTCCCGTAACTCTCCGGTACTCAAAAATACCGAATCATTGGAACCTTTCCGAACTCGAATATAGTCGTCAATATATCGATCTTTACGTCTCGACCATTTCGAGACTCCTCGTCATGTCCCCGATCTCATCCGGGACTCGAACTCCTTCGGTACATCAAAACTCATAAACTCATAATATAACTGTCATCGAAACCTTAAGCGTGCGGACCCTACGGGTTCGAGAACTATGTAGACATGACCTAGAACTATTCTTGGTCAATAACCAATAGCGGAACCTGGATGCCCATATTGGCTCCTACATATTCTCGAAGATCTTTATCGGTCAAACCGCATAACAACATACGTTGTTCCCTTTGTCATCGGTATGTTACTTGCCCGAGATTCGATCGTCGATATCCAATACCTAGTTCAATCTCGTTCTGGCAAGTCTCTTTACTCGTTCGTAATGCATCATTCCGTAACTAACTCATTAGCTACATTGCTTGCAAGGCTTATAGTGATGTGCATTACCGAGAGGGCCAGAGATACCTCTCCGACAATCGGAGTGACAAAACCTAATCTCAAATCGCCAACCCAACATGTACCTTTGGAGACACCTGTAGTACTCCTTTATAATCACCCAGTTACGTTGTGACGTTTGGTAGCACCAAAGTGTTCCTCCGTAAACGGAGTTGCATAATCTCATAGTTACAGGAACATGTATAAGTCATGAAGAAAGCAATAGCAATATACTAAACGATCAAGTGCTAGGCTAACGGAATGGGTCATGTCAATCACATCATTCTCCTAATGATGTGATCCCATTAATCAAATGACAACACATGTCTATGGTTAGGAAACATAACCATCTTTGATTAATGAGCTAGTCAAGTAGAGGCATACTAGTGACTATATGTTTGTCTATGTATTCACACATGTATCATGTTTCCGGTTAATACAATTCTAGCATGAATAATAAACATTTATCATGAAATAAGGAAATAAATAATAACTTTATTATTGCCTCTAGGGCATATTTCCTTCAGTCTCCCACTTGCACTAGAGTCAATAATCTAGTTCACATCATCATGTGATTCAACACTAATATTCACATATGTATGCTCTGTTGGAAAAGGCAGTGCCTAGGAGGCGCTTAGGCACGCCTAGGCGCTAGGCAATGGCCAAACGCCTCGCCTAGGGCATAAATGGAGGTCTAGGAAGGGCAAGCAAGGAATTGCCTACCCAAGCAAGATCATGCCACATACTACACTGATACGCCAAACGGGTTATATTCCAATGGTAGTAGACGATAATTAATTAATTTATATGCCCTAAACTAATATCAACAACCATATAATAATCACAAATACACTCTGAGTAAAAACTATATTACCGCCTAGGCCGCGCCTAGGGCGCTTAGGCACCGCCTAGGCACTAGGCGAAGGCCAACTGCCTCGCTTACGCCTACTGCTTTTTCCATCCTTGTATGTATGTGATTAACACCCATAGTTCACATCGTCATGTGACCAACACCCAAAGGGTTTACTAGAGTCAATAATCCAGTTCACATCGCTATGTGATTAACACCCAAAGAGTACTAAGGTATGATCATGTTTTGCTCGTGAGAGATGCTTTAGTCAACGGGTCTGTCACATTCAGAGCCGTATGTATTTTGCAAATATTCTATGTCTACAATGCTCTGCACGGAGCTACTCTAGCTAATTGCTCCCACTTTCAATATGTATCCAGATTGAGACTTAGAGTCATCTGGATCAGTGTAAAAAGCTTGCATCGATATAACTCTTTACGTCGAGCTCTTTTATCACCTCCATAATCGAGAAATATTTCCTTAGTCCTCACTAAGGATGTTCTTGACCAATGTCCAGTGATCTACTCCTAGATCACTATTGTACTCCCTTCCCAAATTCAGAGCAAGGTATACAATAGGTCTGGTACATAGCATAGCATACTTTATAGAACCTATGGTGAGGCATAGGGAATGACTTTCATTCTCTTTTCTATTTTCTGCTGTGGTGGGATTTGAGTCTTACTCAATTTCACACCTTGTAACACAGGCAAGAAACTCTTTCTTTGACTGTTCCATTTTGAACTACTTTAAAATCTTGTCAAGGTATGTACTCATTGAAAAACTTATCAAGCGTCTTGATCTATCTCTATAGATCTTGATGCTCAATATGTAAGCAGCTTCACTGAGGTCCTTCTTTGAAAAACTCCTTTCAAATACTCCTTTATGCTTTGCAGAATAATTCTACATTATTTCCGATCAACAATATGTCATTCACATATACTTATCAGAAATGCTGTAGTGCTCCCACTCACTTTCTTGTAAATACAGGCTTCTCCAAAAGTCTGTATAAAACCATATGCTTTGATCAAATCATCAAGCATATATTCCAACTCTGAGATGCTTGCACCAGTCCATAGATGGATCGCTGGAGCTTGCACATTTTGTTAGCTCCTTTAGGATTGACAAAACCTTCTGGTTGCATCATATACAACTCTTCTTTAATAAATCCATGAAAGAATGTAGTTTTGACATCCATTTGCCAGATTTCATAAAATGTGGCAATTTCTAACATGATTCGGACAGACTTAAGCATCGCTACAGTTGAGAAAATCTCATTGTAGTCAACACCTTGAACTTGTCGAAAACCTTTTTGTGACAAGTCGAGCTTTGTAGATAGTAACACTACTATCAGTGTCCGTCTTCATTTTGAAGATCCATTTATTTAACATGGCTTGCTGATCATCGAGCAAGTCAATCAAAGTCCATACTTTGTTCTTATACATGGATCCTATCTCAGATTTCATGGCCTCAAGCCATTTCGCGGAATCTGGGCTCATCATCGCTTCCTCATAGTTCGTAGGTTCATCATGGTCTAGTAACATGACTTCTAGAACATGATTACCGTACCATTCTGGTGCGGATCTTACTCTAGAAGACCTACGAGGTTTGGTAGCAACTTGATCTGAAGTTTCATGATCATCATCATTAACTTCCTCACTAATTGGTGTAGGAATCACCGGAACTGATTTCTGTGATGAACTACTTTCCAATAAGGGAGAAGGTACAATTACCTCATCAAGTTCTACTTTCCTCCCACTCACTTCTTTCGAGAGAAACTTCTTCTCTAGAAAGGATCCATCTTAGCAACGAATAACTTGCCTTCGGATCTGTGATAGAAGGTGTACCCAATAGTTACCTTTGGGTATTCTATAAAGACGCACTTCTCCGATTTGGGTTCGAGCTTATCAGGTGAAAACTTTTTCACATAAGCATCACAACTCCAAAATTTTAAGAAACGACAGCTTAGGTTTACTGTTAAACCATAGTTCATACGGGTCGTCTCAACGGATTTAGATGGTGCCCTATTAAACGTGAATGCAGCTGTCTCTAATGCATAACCCCAAAATGATATTGGTAAATCGGTAAGAGACATCATTGATCGCACCATATCAAAATAAAGTACGGTTACGACGTTCGAACACACCATAACGTTGTGGTGTTCCAGGTGGCGTGAGCTGTGAAACTATTCCACATTGTTTTAATTGAAGACCAAACTCGTAACTCAAATATTCGTCTCCGTGATCAGATCGCAGAAACTTTATTTTCATGTTACGATGATTTTTCCACTTTACTCTGAAATTCTTTGAACCTTTCAATTATTTCAGACTTATGTTTCATCAAGTAGATATACCCATATCTGCTCAAATCATCTTGTGAAGGTCAGAAAATAACGATACTTGCCACGAGCATCAACACTCATTGGATCGCATACATCGGTATGTATTATTTCCAATAAGTCAGTAGCTTGTTCCATTGTTTCGGAGAACGGAGTTTTAGTCATTTTGCCCATGAGGCACGGTTCGCAAGTACCAAGTGATTCATAATCAAGTGATTCCAAAAGCCCATCAGTATGGAGTTTCTTCATGCGCTTTACACCAATATGACCTAAACGGCAGTGCCACAAATAAGTTGCACTATCATTATTAACTTTACATCTTTTGGTTTCAATATTATGAATATGTGTATCACACGATCGAGATCCAACAAACCATTTTCATTGGGTGTATGACCATAGAAGGTTTTATTCATGTAAACAGAACAATAATTATTCTCTAACTTACATGAATAACCGTATTGCAATAAACATGATCAAATCATATTCATGCTCAACGCAAACGCCAAATAACATTTATTTAGGTTCAAAACTAATCCCGATAGTACAGGGAGTGTGCGATGATGATCATATCAATCTTGGAACTACTTCCAACACTCATCGTCACTTCCCCTTCAACTATTCTCTGTTTATTCTGTAACTCCTGTTTCGAGTTACTAATCTTAGCAACCGAACGAGTATCAAATACTCAGGGGCTACTATAAACACTAGTAAGGCACACATCAATAACCTGTATATCAAATATACTCTTGTTCACTTTGCCATCCTTCTTATCCACCAAATATTCAGGGCATTCCCGCTTCCAGTGACCATTTCCTTTGCAGTAGAAGCACTTAGTTTCAGGCTTTGGTCCAGCTTTGGGCTTCTTCGCGGGAGTGACAACTTGTTTGCCATTCTACTTGAAGTTTCCCTTTCTTCCCTTTGCCCTTTTCCTTGAGACTAGTGGTCTTGTCAACCATCAACACTTGATGTTTTTCTTGATTTCTACCTTTGCCGATTTTAGCATCGCGAAGAGCTTGGGAATTGTTTTCGTCATCCCTTGCATACTATAGTTCATCACGAAGTTCTAGTAACTTAGTGATGGTGACTAGAGAATTCTGTCAATCACTATCTTATCTGGAAGATTAACTCCCACTTGATTCAAGCGATTGAAGTACCCAGACAATCTGAGCACATGCTCACTAGTTGAGCGATTCTCCTCCATATTTTAGCTATAGAACTTGTTGGAGACTTCATATCTCTCAACTCGGGATTTGCTTGAAATATTAACTTCAATTCCTGGAACATCTCATATGGTCCATGACGTTCAAAACGTCTTTGAAGTCCCGATTCTAAGCCGTTAAGTATGGTGCACTAAACTATCAAGTAGTCATCATATTGAGCTAGCCAAACGTTCATAACGTCTGCATTTGCTCCTGCAATAGGTCTGTCACCTAGCGGTGCATTAAGGACATAATTCTTCTGTGCAGCAATGAGGATAAACCTCAGATCACGGATCCAATCCGCATCATTGCTACTAACATCTTTCAACATAATTTCTCTAGGAACATATCAAAACAAACATATGAAAGCAACAACGCGAGCTATTGATCTACAACATAATTTGCAAAATACTACCAGGACTAAGTTCATGATAAATTAAAGTTCAATTAATCATATTACTTAAGAACTCCCACTTAGATAGACATCCCTCTAATCCTCTAAGTGATTACATGATCCATATCAACTACACCATGTCCGATCGTCACGTGAGATGGAGTAGTTTCAACAGTGAACATCAATATGTTGATCATATCTACTATATGATTCACGCTCGACCTTCGGTCTCCGTGTTCGAGGCCATATCTGTTATATGCTAGGCTCGTCAAGTTTAACCTGAGTATTCGCGTGCGCAACTGTTTTGCACCCGTTGTATTTGAGCGTAGAGCCTATCACACCCGATCATCACGTGGTGTCTCAGCACGAAGAACTTTATAGCGGTGCATACTCAGGGAGAATACTTCTTGATAATTTTAGTGAGAGATCATCTTATAATGCTACCGTCAATCAAAGCAAGATAAGATGCATAAAGGATAAACATCACATGCAATCAATATAAATGATATGATATGGCCATCATCATCTTGTGCTTGTGATCTCCATCTCCAAGCACCGTCGTGATCACCATCGTCACCGGGCGCGACACCTTGATCTCCATCGTAGCATCTTTGTCGTCTCGCCAACTATTGCTTCTCGACTATCGCTACCGCTTAGTGATAAAGTAAAGCAATTACATGGCTTTGCATTTCATACAATAAGCGACAACCATATGGCTCCTGCCGTTGCCGATAACTTCGGTTACAAAACATGATCATCTCATACAATAAAATATAGCATCACGTCTTGACCATATCACATCACAACATGCCCTGCAAAAACAAGTTAGGCGTCCTCTACTTTGTTGTTGCAAGTTTTACGTGGCTGCTACGGGCTGAGCAAGAACCGTTCTTACCTACGCATCAAAACCACAGCGATGGTTTGTCAAGTTGGTGCTGTTTTAACCTTCGCAAGGACGGGCGTAGCCACACTCAGTTCAACTAAAATGAGAGAAACAGACACCGCCGGTCACCTTTAAGCAACGAGTGCTCGAGCGGTGAAACCAGTCTCGCGTAAGCGTCTGGCGTAATGTCGGTCCGGGCGCTTCATCTCACAATACCGCTGAACCAAAGTATGACATGTTGGTAAGCAGTATGACTTATATCGCCCACAACTCACTTGTGTTCTACTCGTGCATATGACATCAACGCATAAAACCAGGCTCGGATACCACTGTTTGGGGAACGTAGTAATTTCAAAAAATTTCCTACGCACACGCAAGATCATGGTGATGGCATAGCAACGAGAGGAGAGTGTATGTCCACGTACCCTCGTGAGACCGTGGCGGAAGCGTTATAACAACGCGGTTGATGTAGTCGTACGTCTTCACGATCCGACCGATCCAAGTACCGAAGCATACGGCACCTCCGAGTTCAGCACACGTTCAGCTCGATGACGATCCCCGGGCTCCGATCCAGCAAAGCGTCGGGGATGAGTTCCGTCAGCACGACGGCGTGGTGGCGATGATGATGCTCCACGGCGCAGGGCTTCGCCTAAGCTCATGACGATATGACTCTACCGGCGCAGGGCTTCGCCTAAGCTCATGACGATATGACCGAAGTGGAATATAGTGGAGGTGGCACCGCACACAGCTAAGGAACGATCCGTAGATCAACTTGTGTGTCCATGGGGTGCCCCTGCCCCGTATATAAAGGAGGGAGGGAGGAGGAGGCCGGCCCTAGGAGGCGCGCCATGGGGAGTCCTACTCCCACCGGAGTAGGATTCCCTTTCCTAGTCCAACTAGGAGTCCTTCCATGTATTAGGAGTAGGAGACAAGTAAGGGAAGAGAGAAGGAAGGAAGGAAGGGTGCGGCCTCCCCTAGTCCAATTCGGACTAGGCTATGGGGCGCGGCCTGCCCTAGGCAGCCCTCTCTCTTTCCCAGAGCCCAATAAGGCCCAATACTTCTCCCGGCGAATTCCCGTAACTCTCCGGTACTCGAAAAATACCGAATCATTGGAACCTTTCCGAACTCGAATATAGTCGTCCAATATATTGATCTTTCGTCTCGACCATTTGAGACTCCTCGTCATGTCCCGATCTCATCCGGGACTCGAACTCCTTGGTACATCAAAACTCATAAACTCATAATATAACGCCATCGAAACCTTAAGCGTGCGGACCCTACGGGTTCGAGAACTATGTAGACATGACCTAGAACTATTCTTGGTCAATAACCAATAGCGGAACCTGGATGCCCATATTGGCTCCTACATATTCTACGAAGATCTTTATCGGTCAAACCGCATAACAACATACGTTGTTCCCTTTGTCATCGGTATGTTACTTGCCCGAGATTCGATCGTCGGTATCCAATACCTAGTTCAATCTCGTTACTGGCAAGTCTCTTTACTCGTTACATAATGCATCATTCCGTAACTAACTCATTAGCTACATTGCTTGCAAGGCTTATAGTGATGTGCATTACCGAGAGGGCCCAGAGATACCTCTTCGACAATCGGAGTGACAAAACCTAATCTCGAAATACGCCAACCCAACATGTACCTTTGGAGACACCTGTAGTACTCCTTTATAATCACCCAGATTCGTTGTGACGTTTGGTAGCACCAAAGTGTTCCTCCGTAAGCGGAGTTGCATAATCTCATAGTTACAGGAACATGTATAAGTCATGAAGAAAGCAATAGCAATATACTAAACGATCAAGTGCTAGGCTAACGGAATGGGTCATGTCAATCACATCATTCTCCTAATTATGTGATCCCATTAATCAAATGACAACACATGTCTATGGTTAGGAAACATAACCATCTTTGATTAATGAGCTAGTCAAGTAGAGGCATACTAGTGACTATATGTTTGTCTATGTATTCACACATGTATCATGTTTTCGGTTAATACAATTCTAGCATGAATAATAAACATTTATCATGAAATAAGGAAATAAATAATATCTTTATTATTGCCTCTAGGGCATATTTCCTTCACGAAGGCCCCGTGGCGCGGTGGCGGTGGACCTCCTCTGGCGTCCTGAGATCTGAGGCGGCAGCGGCCTGATTTGGATCTCCCTCCCGACGAGGATGGCGGGCAGCGGCGGCCGGGGCGCGACGGGGGTTTTGGCTGCAGCCGCCGAGGGTAGTACGAGATGGTGGCAGCGGTGGCCGGGGCGCGTCCCAGGCTGCCGTTACGTCCTCAAATTGCTGCATCTCATCGGATTCAGCGACGGCTCGCTGAAGCACTCCGGGTCTGCATCGCATCACGAGGATTATGGCGGTGGTGGTCATCTCCTACGTCGGAGGTGGTCGACCTGAGACTGGATGATCGGATCTCGAGATCTGTAATCTAGTCCCAGCTGCGAGTCGGGGAGACATAGTTGCCGGTGTAAACCGAGCCGATGGCGGCGTTCTGCGCCATTACCTTGATGAAGGCATCGTTCTATAACTACTGTCGACCCACTCGTGCTGCTCCGGGGGAAACCCTATGATCTGATTTTCCAGATCGGACGATGGCGGCACTGCGGTGTCGTTTCTCTCTTGGGAGCATCGTTTGTGGAGCAGCCCTGGAAGTCAGAGACAGGAGGTGGAGCGGCTTCGTCTTGCACGGAGCTTCGAGGGAGATGTCAAGTCATGCCTGACCGACAGGTGCTACGCTTTGTCATGCCTGGTTGGCAGGTGCTACGCACGACAGATCTTCCAAGGACTTCAAGCTGTGTCCGCTGGTGGTACTTGGCAGCATGGCGCTGAGATGTATCAGTGGCGACCGCGACGTGCTCAGCTGTTTGCGCGCAGGGAGGAGGTGTCGTTGGGCGCCGTGGTGGCGTCGACGATAGCTAGACCGAGTAAGGTTGATGCATCAGTACAGTTCTGAAGATGGAGCGGTGACAGTTGGCGGCGGCGGCCTCTGAGAGCACGCCGGACCAGTGTGTGCCCCAGACCCGGCAAGTGGCTAGGTTGGGGTCTCAGGTCTTAGATGTTACGCTTGGCTGCGATGTCTGTTTGGTATTAGGCCCAGGCTATCTGCGCCCCTTCATCAGCTGAATAGGTGTAGCAACAGTCTATTGCTTAGACGGTGGCTTTAGTCTTACTGTTGTATCACTTTATAAGGTCTTGTTAAAATAATTAATAAAGTGGCCGTATGCATCGTCCAGATACAGAGTCGGGGGTCATCCTCCTTTTCTAAAAAACCACAAATTCCAATAGCCTTGTGCACTCACATGCCATCATCTCTCAGCACTAATCCCCCCGCCTCTCCACCGGTCTTCACCACCACGGCGAGGTCCAACGCGCATGGGTCCATGCGGCCTACCTGAAGGTTTTGCCGTACTCGCCATCGAACATGGCGGAGTCCTAACATGTGGACGTGTGGTGTGAGTGTGCGTGTGTAGCATGGCCTTGCTCGCTATCGAACACGATGACGAACTACCGGAGCAACGACCACTTATCTTTCCATGCCTAGCTTATCTGATCGGAGCAAGCTAGCTAGCTTCATACACACACTAGTTCTGTGTGCCTCACCTGTCGTTGAGCTATCCAAACTGAAATGCAGAGGAGCAGAGGTTGTTCCCCGGGTGGTGAGCACGGCTGGGCAACAGCAGATTGCGGGATGTGTCTGCAGCGCCAGGAGAGGGAGCTGGTGGCACAACTGCACGAGATGTTGTTCCCATTCATATCCCCATCTGCGAGAAGCACGTCATGGTTGTCCTCGTGTTTAGGTCTTGATGCGACTTGTCTTGGGAGCACGGCAGCTCACAGGTGAAGGCAACGGCGTTGTGCGGCGGGGTAAACACCGGCGTGGGGGTCACAAGAGAGTGCTGGAGGATGAACGGCAGAATTTTATGAAATTCCTGATCGCTGTAGTTGTGAGGGCTTCGAGGGTTCCATTTTCCACTCACTAGGGTGACCGACGGCTGGTGGCGTGGGTTCTGGCAACGGTGCATGAGAGAAAAAGAAGAGAATTTTTTCAAGGAGCGGCGTCGTGGAGGAGTAAAAATATGAGAGTTTTTTTAGGGCCTAAAAACATGAGAGTTCGGCATCGTAGTAAACTTAGAGTAAAAAAATCTCCTCTAAAGGTTTGGGGATTGGTTAGGTGCGATTAACTCCTTATTTTGCTCCTCTAATGTTTTTTAAGGAATCGGTTAGAGATGCTTTTACCGTCTTACATACTTTGCACATACACAAGTCTATCAATTTACCATTTGTGGACCCAGTGTCCAATATATGCATCACACAGAGATGGCCCGTACTAGATGTATAATAAGAGCATCTCTAACTGACCCATTAAAACCAAGCTGATCTCTCAAACAGTTAGAGGAGTAAAGAGTATAAGAGTCGGCCTCAAAAAGCATCCCAATTCTCTCAAATATAGTCGAATGGTGCCCCTAGAGTAAATTTTCGGCCGCCTCTCTCTCCCACCCAAGCCGACAACAATTCCAACCATTGTTGCCATTCTCGTTGCCACCACAACCGCTGCCCCTGATTCCAAGCGGAATGGAACCACAAGACCTTTCCGCCACCCCCGCTGGCCACCACTGCTGGCGCGACGCCACCAGAATCGACCCACACGCTGCCGCCCGTACCAAGGAAGAGGTTGGGGACAAAAACATGCTTCGGGCCACTGCACTGTCAACCAAGGCCGGCAGCAAGGGCGGTGGCAAGGGCCGTAGCAGCCTCGACGATAGAAGGTCGCCCTTCCTTTTCTCCAGCTGATAGAAAGCAAGCGAGGAATCCGATGGCGACCATGAAGGCGAAGAAGAAGATGGTTACTCCAGCAACTCATCCTTGCCTGGAGCCTCGTACTCTGTCTCCATCCACCCCTACAACTCCTCATCTAGCGCGTCTGGCCGCCACAGCTGCCGACAAGGAAAATGGCCGCCAAGTGGTCGATGAAATGTTGGAGAGGTAAAATTGTGTGCCTTTTATTTTCGGCGAATACATTGGCGATTGCTTGCGGGCCTAGGGTGATGAGCTTCTTGTTGTTGTCGATTGTACTGTGAAGGAGTTGAATCCAACTGAATTCTTGTCTCAGCTAGAGGAGACACACATGCTTGTCCATCATCTCTGGCCAGACACAGGTTACTATGTCATGGGGATGCCGGAACATGAACGAGAAAGAATAACAAAATCGATAACGAGGAGACCGGTATAGTGAGCATGTTTATGACTCAAGACGATACCAATATATCTCACCTTGTGTTTTGTAAAGTATAGGGAAGCGAAGGGAATAATACATGATTACCAAACGTTCACTTGAATTTCATTTGTGTATTCATAGGGATCGATATGGATGTCCACGGTTCCGCTATCGGTCATTGAACGAAATGAGTTTTGTTCATGTCTATGTTTTATTGAACCTGCAGGGTCACAAGATTAAGATAATCACGATCTTATGATTGTTAGTAAGATGGTAGTAATGAGAAACTACATTTGAAATTGTTTCACTAATATTTGAAATAGTTTTGAGAGGAACTGGAAGCATTTCGGGGTCGCCGGAAGGGTTTCGGAGTTTATCAGGCAATACCTAGTATTTCCAATAAATAATATATAGGTGTAAAATGTTTCCAATGATTTTAAATTAATAATAAAAGGCTCTAATAATAGTTAGGAGGCTTTTACACTTAATTTAATATCAACGAGTCTTAAAAGGTTAGGTGGTGGAAAGCATATTGGGTCACTTGGGCCCAATATAGGTGGCACCCCCTTCTCCCCATCGAAAGGAGGGGGAGGGCCGAATTGGAGAGGGAATCCTCCTCCTCTAGGCCGCAAAAGGAGGGACTCTACCCCCCCCCCCCCCTCATGTGGCACCCCCTCCTCTCCCTCCAACCTATATATACTAGAGGTTTTGGTCACTATTGAACACAAGTTTTCGAGCCTCCTCTAGTTCTCTAGTCTAGTTCCAGTTGTTCCAATTAGAGCTAGATCAAGATCCTCTAATCCTCATAATTAGAATTCCAGTGTGGTTCTAATCACCTCTCTCTAATTCTCCAGTGACGATTAGCTCTGGACGGTGAAGCGCTGCTGGATCATGAAGATTGTACGCTTGCAATCTGTGTAGAGGTCATGCTTTTGATCTTTTGTTCGAGGAACGGTTCGTGAGCGGTTCGAGGGATCGTTCATCTATGGTTTGAGGGCCTTTCAAGTACGATCTACATTGACTCGTCTTCTTCTGATGGAACTCAGAGTTGGTAACGATATGATCCAAACCGTTTATTGCATCTTCATAGGGTTCCTGGGTGATCGAAAGGCGATTTTTTTTTTGTTTTCTACTACGTATCCCAATAGATAACTACTTCTGAAGGAGAACATGAGCTTAGAGAATAGTGTTGTATTTAAATTAAACATGCATGTGTAGTTTTGTTCCCTATCCATTGTTTGGAATCTAATAAGTATTATGTGAGGTACTTTGAGATAGAAGTTTATTCCCTTAGTTGGTTACTGAGAACTAATGCAGTATTAGCTACGAGATGGTGAAAAAAGTTGATGAAGGGTCAAGAAGTAATCAGTACAAATACCCCCTCCCAATTCACGCCTCTTTTTTTTTACCCATGTTATTTAAAACGGTTGGGGTTGAAGTCCTTTGGCTAATCCCTCCTCGATTCTCATGTCCTTGATCTACCCCTAATATGAGAGTACTTTGTTCTAGACTTGGCCCTACTCATTAGAAGTGCCATTAGGGCATTTTTGCCTCTTCCTAGATTCCCATATGCATAATGGTGTTGTGAGCCCCGTGTGGAGGCCGGCTAGCGCCTTTCATAGAATACCCAGCGAAGCGACGACGACACGAACAGACGAACCCAGCAAGCGACAGCTAGGCTTACAACGGTAGACAACAAGCAAGCATGCAGAGTGGTGACGATGGACAATACACACTACACAGAAGGTAGTCGTGGAGGCCGGCACCGAGGCACAGCTTGGCGCACGGCCGCGCAACGCGTAGCATGTAGTTTCTGCCGCAAAGTGATGCCTAATTTGTACGGTACTTTGATTTTGCTTTAGTGCATGCTTCACCTCAAATTATCCTCCACCACTGCATGCCTTATTAGCACATGAAAACACTTACTTGACCACAAGAGAATCAACAAGATGGAAATTTCAGGAACTCGAGGAGAAACCACTGTAAAACATCTCAAACACTCTAGTATTATTTATTTACTTATACCTTAGATAGACAATCGTTTACTCTAGAAATCTCTATGCAGTTATTTGCTAGCCAGATCTTTGCCAAAATATTTAAGTAAGAATGCACACACATATAAAACGTAATAATTCATCTTATTGGCATAATTTATTATGTGAGGGATTGCGATTTTGTCTTTTTTTATTCGGATTTGCTAGAACTCAGCTAGCTGAGTTTTATCTATGGGCTCATTCACGTGAATGACCGTCCGATCGGGGAACAATCCAAGATTCGTGCTTTGTGGAGATACGTGGGGAGCGGGCTGTTATCTGATCTTTTTTTCTTTTTCGGCTCAGCACACGCTAGGCTGTTGGGCTTGTTTGTCTCAGGTGACGGGGAGCTGGTTGTGTTGTGCCTTTGTCGTTGCTTTTTTTCTTTCAGATTCTTTTTCGTATTTCACTGTACATAGTAGAACATTGTTTCACTATTTTCTCTTTTCTTAATTTTTGTATATTTATTTTATTTTAGCTTAATATTAATTTTTATAATTTCAAAATGATTGCTTAGGTTTAATTTTACAAATTTATCTCTTATAATTTTAAATTTTTAAATTCACCGTGTCAACCCAATAGTGAAGTTGAGATTGAAAAAAAAGGGGTCGCCACTGTGGTCTGGAGGAAGAGTTATCGAGGCCACTTGCATGTCCACCACTTAACATGACCGCAACTGCATGTTTTCAAGAGAGGTCGCACATGCATGTTTTTAAGGCAAGGTCGCATATGCATGTTTTTCAAGAGAAGCCACAACTGCATGTTTGAAAGGTGAGTCGCAACTGCATGTTTTCAAGAGGGACCACAACCGCGTGTTTTTAAGGTGGGTCGTAACTGCATGTTTTCAAAACAAGGCCACAACTGCATGTTTTCAAGAGGGACCGCAACCGCATGTTTTTAAGGTGGGTCATAATTGTATATTTTCAAAATGACGCCACAACCGCATGTTTTCAAGAGGGGTCACAACTGTATATTTTAAAGATGGGGTCGCAACTGCATGTTTTCCAAGAGAGGCCACAACTACATATTTTCAAGGTAGGTCGCAACTACATGTTTTTATGGTGAGGTCGCAACTGCATATTTTCAAGAGGGAGTCACAATTGCATGTTTTTAAGATGGGTTCGCAACTCCAAGTTTTTCAAGAGGGGCCGCAACTGCATGTTTTCAAGGTAGGTCGCAACTACATGTTTTCGAAAGGGGGTCGCAACTGCATGTTTCCAAGAGGGGTCAAAACTGCATTTTTCTAAGACCAGGTCACAACTGCATGTTTTTCAAGAGGGGCTGCAACTGCATGTTTTCAAGGCGGGGGCGCAACTGCATGTTTTTAAGGCGGGTCGCGACTGCATGTTTTCAAGAGTGGGTCGCAACTGCATGTTTTCAAGAGGGGTCGAAAGTGCATATTTTCAAGATGGGGTCACAACTGTATGTTTTCCAAGAGGAGCCGCACTGCATGTTTTCAAGGTAGGTCGCCGTTGCATGTTTTTAAGGCGGGGTGGCAACTGCATGTTTCTCAAGAGGGGTCGCAACTGCATGTTTTCAAGAGGGGGTCGCAACTGCATCTTTTTCAAGGCTGGTCGAAACTGCATGTTTTAAGGTGGGTCGCAAATGCATGTTTTTAAGAGGGGTCGCAACTGAATGTTTTTAAGACGGGGTCAGAACTGCATGTTTCAAGAGGGGTCGCAACTGCATGTTTTTTTAGATGGGTTCCAACTTGTGATTATCCCCCCAAATTCATTATTTTTAAAAGTTGTGATTTTTTTGTAACATTTATGATTTTTAAAGTTCACCAACTTTTTTCTAATTCATGATCATTTTTTAACATTCACGAACATTTTTCATATTTGACAAATATTTTTCAAGTACGCGAACATTTCAAAATCAGCAAACGATTTTCAAAATAAAAAAACACATGGTTTATGTGGAAATGGAGCAACAGGAAATTGACATACTCTATTATTATACTTGCGGCGCCATTTTTGCCAACGCATTATAGCGAACGGAACAAAAGGAAATTGACAAAAAGTCATGGTTAATTAGTTTGTGGTGTTAATTATTCAAAAAACATTTTTTTTTCTTACAAGTTTTCACCTAGCTTCATCGTTGCTACAACAACTAGTAGTTCTGCTCCTATCCAGCATCGCAATAACGCTAGTGGTTCTGCTCAAGCCTCTTGCCGCACAACATGAAAAGTTACGAGGCTAAGAAAAGACAAGAAAACGCATTAGGCTAGCCCAAAAAGAAAAACAAACGGGAGGATGACATCAGATGAGGTGAATGAGACCATAGTTATGTCTCAGCTAGATGAGTTCTAGCCAATCCCTTTTTATTTTTATGCCATCTATCTATGTGGATCAATACAAATGAAGAATTTATAGGAAAACTATCAAAAAATTAACAACCAATGTAAATTTCCTAGAAATTTTTGAGTGACAATAAACACAAGTACATTTGCTTTGTTGTACACTACTTTTTATGACAAAGCATGGTTTGCGTTAATAATTATTAGCAGCATGGCTATATGGTTGATTTTGCTAAGTAAAGTAGAAAAATATATTTGTGAAAATAGTATATTGATGGAATAAGTTATAAATAAGTAAAAAATGTGATTTATTTTCATAAGCATAAGAGCTTACTACATGTGTTAAGGTCGTATATTGATAGAATAAGTTATAAATAAATATAAAATGTGACCGACTTTTCTAAGCATGACCGCTAAATATGCTTGTGAGGATCGTACATTAACAGAATAAGTTATAAATAAATATAAAATATGGTAGGTTTTGCTGTATTTAATAAATATCCAAAAGATGTGATTAAATTTGCTAAGTGTAGTAGAAAATTAAGACACAAATATGTTAGAAATTTTTAATATAACTTTGTGCCATTGTCCCCACATGGTGCATCGGAACATCCATAAGGGTGCAACTGAAGATGGAGGAGCATGCATGAGGTTGGGCAATGCCCCTATATCTCTATGTTTTTATCTCAGTTCGCTCGTGATCAATTATACTGTTGTGGGGAAGTAGATTTCCCCACTTCTCTATGTTGCTTGTAACACCTCCAATATTAAGGCACAGTGATCCCATGCTAATGATGCCATATCATCATGCCTTACTAAGCCAAACTGCCATTCGATAAAAATGAAAGTCAAATTTAAATTGCAAGTCAAATATTTATCCTAGCTCATTATTTCGAAGAGCAAAATCATTATTAAGTTTGGAAATTATATCAACCAAGACATTGATAGGAACCTTTTTTCTAAGGTTTTCATTAAAAGCAACATAGTCCGAAGATTGAAAACGCCTAATTTCCTCTTGATCAAAGAGGATCGCCTCTATGGGAGGACGACCGGCGTCCACCCTATAGTGCGCAAAGATTTCTTTGGCCTCTCTTATAATAAATCTAAACTCATGAGCCAAAAAGATAGTAACAACGCGTTTAACAGAAGAATGCTCAATATTGGAAAATTCTAGAAAAATTCTTTGTATGCAAGGATGCATATGCATAAATTGTCTTTCAAGTTCAACTACAAGCATAGCGATAGCATCCACAAGACTACTAGTCCTATGAAGAATAGAACCACCCATGGAAGCAGCACAAGTAAAGAAATCTTGAATAACACCTTTTCCAATAATGTTACCACTACCGATTCGAAACTTTTTAGTATGCAAGATAGGGGGTTCTTCAGCGGAGCTTCAGAATTTTCCATGTTATCATTATTGTCCATATCGACGATAATCTCCCCAATTTTTGACATAACGGCAAACAAAAGCTAAGGGGAACAAAGCAAGCGAAAGAGAGGAGAAGATTGGGAAAGAGAGGGCGAATAAAACGGCAAGGGTGAATGGGGGAGAGGAAAACGAGAGGCAAATGGAAAATAATGTAAATACGAGGGAGATGAGTTTGTGATGGGTACTTGGTATGTCTTGACTTGAGCGAAGACCTCCCCGGCAACGGCACCAGAAATCCTTCTTGCTACGTCTTGAGCTTGCGTTGGTTTTCCTTGAAGAGGAAAGGGTGATGCAGCAGTAGTAGCATAAGTATTTCCCTCGGTTTTTGAGAACCAAGGTATCAAGACAATAGGAGGCTCCTCAAAAGTCCCACGCACCTACACAAACAAACAAAGAACTCGCAACCAATGCAATAAAGGGGTTGTCAATCCCTTCACGGCCACTTGAGAAAGTGAAATCTGATAGAGATAGTATGATAAGATAAATATATTTTTGGTATTTTATAATATAGATGCAAAAAGTAAAGATGGAAATAAAAGTAGATTGAAAGCTTATATGATAAAAGACAGACCCCGGGGGCCATAGGTTTCACTAGTGGCTTCTCTCAAGATAGCATATGTATTACGGTGGGTGAACAAATTACTGTCGAGCAATTGATAGAAAAGCGAATAATTATGAGATTATCTTGGCATGATCATGTATGTAGGCATCACGTCCGCAACAAGTAGACCGACTCCTGCCTGCATCTACTACTATTACTCCACACATCGACCGACTCCTGCCTGCATCTAGAGTATTAAGTTCATAAAGAACAGAGTAAAGCATTAAGAAAGATGACATGATGTAGAGGGATAAACTCAAGCAATATGATATAAACCCATCTTTTTATCCTCGATAGCAACAATACAATACGTGCCTTGCTGCCCCCCTGTCATCCTTTGGGAAAGGACACCGCAAGATTGAACCCAAAGCTAAGCACTTCTCCCATGGCAAGAAAGATCAATCTAGTAGGCCAAACCAAACTGATAATTCGAAGAGACTTGCAAAGATAACTCAATCATACATAAAAGAATTCAGAGGAGATTCAAATATTTCTCATAGATAAACTTGATCATAAACCCACAATTCATCGGATCTCGAAAAACACACCGCAAAAAGATTTTACATCGAATAGATCTCCACAAGAGAGGGGGAGAACATTGTATTGAGATCCAAAAAGAGAGAAGAAGCCATCTAGCTAATAACTATGGACCGAAAGGTCTGTGGTAAACTACTCACAACTCATCGGAGGGGCTATGGTGTTGATGTAGAAGCCCTCCGTGGTCGATTCCCCCTCCGGCGGAGCGCCGGCGAAGGCTCCAAGATGGGATCTCGCGGATACAGAAGGTTACGGTGGTGGAAATTGTGTTTCGTTGGCTCCCTGGATGTTTCTGGGTACATAGGTATATAAAGGAGGAAGAAGTACGTCGGTGGTCGCCTATGGGGCCCAGGAGATAGGGGGCGTGCCCTCCTGTCTCCTGGCCGTCTCGCAAGCTTCTTGACTTGCACTCCAAGTTCTCCGGATCACGTTCGTTCCAAAAATCACGCTCCCGAAGGTTTCATTCCGTTTGGACTCCGTTTGATATTCCTTTTCTTCGAAATACTGAAATAGGCAAAAAAAACCAGCAATACGGGCTGGGCCTCCGGTTAGTAGGTTAGTCTCAAAAATGATATAAATGTGTAAAATAAAGCCCATAAACATCCAAAAGGGGTAATATAATAGCATGGAACAATCAAAAATTATAGATACGTTGGAGACGTATCAAGCCCACATAGCACACCTGTAGGCTCTCTACGAGCTCTCCTTCCTTCTCCATGTCTCATCTGCCTCGCGTGTGTCCCCTAGCTGCTCGCTGCCATTGCCGTAGCTTGCCGCGGCCATCACATGCGCCATTCACAATCGAGCTTTGCGTTGAGCTCCTGAGCTTGCCAGGAACCCTACGCAGCCATACGCTCGTCCTCTCGTGCCCTGTAGCAACTTGCTCGATCTCACTCGAGCTCCAGCGTCCGTCATGGTCGGTGCCACTGTCGTTTTAGGCCCCCAACCCCCTCCCTTAGCGCGGTTGGACGCGGCTCGCTCCGCCAGTTCAAACGAGCCCCTCCACACCTCTTTTGGCTACCGGACGATGAATCTGGACGCCCTCCACCATGTTCTGGCGTCCCTGGAGCGTTGTCATCGGCGTGCCACCGCCCTCGGTCACTGACAGGTGGGCCCAGGTGGTTTGGCCACTAATATGGCCACGAAACAGCCGCTGACGTGTGGGCCCCTTTACTGTAGCGATAGGATTAGATTAATCCAACAAACAACTAATTCAGGCACTGGCAGTTGGGGTCCACCTACTAATTAACCCCTTTTAGTTAATTTAAACAATGGTCTGTGTATGACATGTGGGCCCTGGCACTATTAAAATGGATAAGGCTGGCAGCCGGCTGACTCAGCAGCTAGACCCACCAGTCAGCCTTTGCTGACTGGGTAGTTGACCCAGTCAACAGGGCCCACTGTCAGCCTCACATGCTCTGTCTTACGTACATTTCTGGGTACCTGAAGAATTTTATTATTTTATTTTTGAATTAATAATTAATCCTGTAATTTTAGAAATTGATTAAAACTTTGAAAAATTATATAAAATAATTTGTAACTCAAATGAAAATATTTTATAAAGAATCTGATTATGTCATCCACAAACCTGCCACACCCCTCTAACATAGTGAACATCGAATTTTTTTATCAGGATCATCTGATCTAAAAACACCTGGAGCTAGAAAATTATTACCTGGTAATTTCCCTCTTCTTTTAAACTGCCTAGGGATGCATTAGTGCATATCATCATCACATACTGCCATGACATGCTTTGTGTTAAATTTGATTGCCCGTTATTTACTTCTCTCCCCCTCTCATCTATTCTTTCGGTAGACTCCGAGACTGCTGCTACTTGTGAGATGTGTTGGGATTTTCCTGAAGAGGAGGGGATGATGCAGTACAATAGATATAAGTATTTCCCTCAGTTATGAAACCAATGTTATCAATCAAGTAGGAGAACCAAGCAATGATACGTCTCCATCGTATCTACTTTTCCAATAACTTTTGATCTTGTTTTGAACTCTAATTTGCATGATTTGAATAAAACTAACTCGGAGTGACGTTGTTTTCAGCAGAACTACCATGGTGTTATTTTTGTGCAGAAATAAAAGTTCTCGGAATTGGACAAAACTTTTTGGAGAATTATTTTGGAATAAATAAAAAATACTAGAGCCAAGACCCATTGGAGGAGGGGCCCCTGCTGCCCACTAGGCACCAGGCCGCGCCACCCCCTTGGCACGCCCTGGTGGGTAGTGGGGCCCACAGGGCTCCGCTGACCCTAATCTGGATACTACAAATTCCTATTTCCTGAGAAAAAAATATGGATAAAGTTTCGTCACGTTTCACAATACAGAGCCGCCGCCACCTTCTGTTCTTCGTTGGCAGGCCAGATCTGGAGTCCATTCTGGGCTTTGGAGAGGGGGATTCATCGCCATCGTCATCACCAACCATCCTCCATCACCAATCTCATGATGCTCAGCGCCGGGAGTGAGTAATCTCTTCATAGGCTTGCTGAACGGTAATGGATTGGATGAGATTCATCATGTAATCGAGTTAGTTTTGCTAGGGCTTGATCCCCAATATCCACTATGTTCTGAGATTGATGTTGCTATGACTTTGCTATGCTTAATGCTTGTCACTAGGGCCCGAGTGCCATGATTTCAGATCTGAACCGTTTATGTTTTCACCAACATATTTGTGTTCTTGATCCTACCATGCAAGTTATATTGACCTATTACGTGTTATGATCCGCATACCCCAAGGTGACAATAATTGAGATTCTTTCCGGTGATAACCGTAGTTTGAGGAGTTCATGTATTCACTATGTATTAATGATTTGTTCCGGTTCTCTATTAAAAGGAGGCCTTAATATCCCTTAGTTTCCTTATGGACCCCGCTGCCACGGGAGGGTAGGACAAAAAATGTCATGCAAGTTCTTTTTCATAAGCACCTATGACTATATACGGAATACATGCCTATATTACATTCATGAATTGGAGCTAGTTCTGTGTCGGCCTAGGTTATGACTGTTATATGATGAATATTATCCAACGTTATCACCGATCCAATGCCTACAAGTTTTTCACATATTGATCTTTGCTAAGTTACTAATGTTGCTACTACTGTTACAACTGCTACTGTTACCGTTACCACTACTATTGCTATTGTTAATATTGCTAATACTCGCAAGTATTTTTTGGCTCCCCTTGTGTCGAATCAATAAATTTGGGATGAATACTCTACCCTCGAAAACTGTTGCGATCCCCTATACTTGTGGGTTATCAAGACCTTTTTCTGGCGCCGTTGCCGGGGAGCATAGCTATATTTGTTGAGTCACTTGGTATTTATATTTGTTGATCACTATGAAGAATCTTAAGGATGATATAACCAAGATCGTTTCCTCTAAGACGAGAGGAGATAAGGAACTGCCATCTAGCTATGCACTTGATTCACCTTCTGTTTTAAGTAAGCTTGCAACACCACAACCTGCTATTATTTCTGATATTTCACAAATAATTGATGATGCCACTTCTTTAGTGGAAGCATTCCAGCTTCCTTGAGCAAGATTAAGGAGGTTCAGATGCTGAACCTGATGAGCAACAAATTGTCGGGAAGGATACCCCCGGAGCTCGGAGGCATGTCCGGGCTGCAGGAGTTGTACCTTTCATGGAATAATTTGACTGGAACAGTCCCATAAGAGATGAAGAATATGAGTTCATTGATCGAGCTGGATGTGTCATACAACCATCTCAAAGGACACGTTCCGCTTTGGTGTGTTTGCAAACATGAACTGGTTTAACTTCACCGAGAATGGCGAGCTCTGTGGTGGCATGCCTCAACTCCATCTTCCACAATGTCCAGTGGTAAGGTGCGGAAGCCATAGTAATTGGCCTCTTCATATCATGGCACCAATCCTAGGCATAGTTCTCATCTCGGCCATACTCCTCGCCATTTACCTACGCTACAAGAGGAACTCCAGACAAACAAAAGCCACGGCACCAGACATACTTGATTCTTCAAACTACCAGAGGGTCTCGTATGTTGAATTGGCGAAAGCCACAAACGGCTTTTCGGATGCCAATATGATAGGTGTAGGAAAGTTTGGTTCCGTGTACCTTGGAGCTCTACCACTAAATGACAATGGAACACTCGAGAGTGTTCTTGTGGCAGTGAAAGTGTTTGATCTTCAGCAAGTCGGAGCCTCCAAGACATTCTTGTCAGAATGCAAGGCGTTGTGAAGTATAAGGCACCAGAATCAGATCTAGTGCTCGATGTCGGTGTCAAAACCGGCGGATCACGGGTAGGGGGTCCCGAACTATGCGTCTAAGGCTAATGGTAATAGGAGGCTGGGGACACGATGTTTACCCAGGTTCGGGCCCTCTCTATGGAGGTAATACCCTACTTCCTGCTTGATTGATCTTGATGATATGAGTATTACAAGAGTTGATCTACCACGAGATCGTAGAGGCTAAACCCTAGAAGCTAGCCTATGATTATGATTTTTGTTGTCCTACAGACTAAACCCTCCGGTTTATATAGACACGGAGGGCTAGGGTTACAGTCGATTCTGAGAGAAGAAATCTACATATCCGAATAGCCAAGCTTGCCTTCCACGCAAAGGAGAGTCCCACCCGGACACGGGAAGAAGTCTTCAATCTTGTATCTTCATAGTCCAACAGTCCGGCACAAGTACATAGTCCGGCTGTCCGAGGACCCCCTAATCCAGGACTCCCTCAGTAGCCCCTGAACCAGGCTTCAATGATGATGAGTCCGGTGCGCAGATCGCCTTCGGCATTGCAAGGCGGGTTACTTCTCCGAACACTCCACAGAAGATCTTGAACACAAGGATCGTGTCTGGTTCTGCAAAACAAATTCTAGATACCACCGTAGAGAGCAAAATATTCCACAAATCTAATCTGTTGACAACTTTTCACAGCGTGACATCACGCCACGGCCCGGTCATTATTCGAACCGTTTTTCTCAACCTGCTACTGCACATATTGTGAGGCGGTTTCATTGGCACGTCTTGTCGAAGCAGAGATCGTGTCCCCTTACCACAGGATTCTCATCAATACAGGTACCCGGTGTGGGTAACCCAACTGCGCCATCAACACGGCGCTTGGGGAATAAGCGAGTTTACATGACAAGTGGGGAGGCGCATGGTTTCTACCGCCTTTATAAAGAGATAAGAATTCCCCTTTTTCACCCACGCCTTCTTCTTCCTCTACTCAACCATTCTCCTTCGCTCGAGCTCCAGCGCCCAAGTTCTCACCTTTTCCGTAAAGCCGTTCCAAGCATGTCCGGAGCGGGAGGCAAGTGGATGGTCTCCTCCATTACGGAGGAGGACATCACGAAGCTTCGGGAGGCCGGATACCTGGCCGCAAACATTGTGCACCGGCTTCCGGCCGAAGGGCAGATCATCCCCACCCCGAAACCCCAGGAGAGGGTAGTGTTCCTCTCTCATTTCGTCCGCGGACTGGGATACCCCCTCCACCCGTTTGTCCGCGGGCTCATGTTCTACTACGGGCTGGACTTCCATGATCTGGCCCCCAATTTCATCCTCAACATCTCGGCATTTATCGTCGTGTGCGAGGCCTTCCTCCACATTACGCCCCACTTCAGCCTGTGGCTGAAGACCTTCAACGTGAAGCCGAAGGTGGTGGTCGGCCAGCAAGCAGAGTGCGGAGGCGCCATGGTGGGCAAGATGCCCAATGTCACTTGGCCCGAAGGCTCCTTTGTGGAGACCATGAAGGGGTGGAAATCGGGGTGGTTCTACATCACCGAGCGGCGCAACCCAACTGGGCGGCGACCCCCGAATTTCGATCCGGCATCCCCATGCGGCTCACCTCCTGGAAAGAGAAGGGCTTAGCCTGGGGCTCATCGGTGGAGCTGACCGGACTTCAGACCTGCATCAAAAACATAATAGGTTAGAAAATCAAGCTTGTCAACATGGTCCAGGTCATGCTCATCCGCCGGATCCTTCCGTGTCAGAGACGGGCTTATAATATGTGGGAGTTCGACCCGACCGAACACCAGACGCTGTGAGAGCTCTTCGACATGATGCGCGAAGACGTCTGGAAGGTGATGTTCAAGGCCACCGAGGTACCACCGCCCATAGCCGAAGATCGCGGACTCAGCGCAAAGCGCCCCGCCAATCCGGTAAGTTTTTACATTTTGCAAGAGGTGCCTTTCCCCAGCATATTCGCGGGAGGAATCTAAGCCTCCATGCCAATTTAACAGGACTGGGTAGCGATAGCGGAGCGGATTGACTGACCAGCTCCACTACCCGAAGATCAAGCATCGCCTCTCTTAACGAAGATGTTGTTTCCGGCGCCCTATAAGGTGCCGGAGAAGAAGGCCAAGAAGAAGGCCGCGGGGACCAGGAAAGGTCTCCGACGCAAGGTTGTATCAGACTCATCGTCCGAAGACACCGACGCGCGCTCCTCCAATGAAGACGAGGAGGAGGTAGAGGAAATCCCTCCCCCGCAACCGGGGGGAGAAGAAAAGGAAGGCCGCCCGTGCTGGGAGGCGAAGGAATCAGAAGGAAAGACCCTCCCTCGGACCACTCCACCACAGCCACCTACGTGGCGAGTGGTTGCCCAGGGACAAGCCCCTGGCGAAGTCGTAAGTATCCGGACACCATAATACTTCCGGTATGTTTTGCAATATTGCTTCTTATCATGCCGAACACGCATATGCAGTCTGGTCAAATCCCACATCGGGGTATCTTCTTCAGATGGGCCTTTGGGCTTGTCGGCGATGAACAGCGATTCACTCCCGACAGCCTCCTCCCCCAAGCCCGCGGACGACACCTAGGTGTTGTCTCAAAGGATACCGGACCAAGGGGAGACGGTTCTGGAGACGCCCCCAGGCGAAATCCCGGCCGCCGGGCACATGGGGGAAGACCCCATGGATTCCGATAACGGGGGCCGCAACAAGTCTGCCCCCTAGCCGGATACTGCTCCGGAACCCCGAGTGATTCCGGATTCAGGCAGGCAACCTCTCTCTAAGGGGGCGAGCCGTCTGTGCCGATGACCTCTGTCCATCCAGAGGCATCGGACAACTTGCTGGAAGCGCTACGCGGCGCTTCCATTGATGAAGAACACCGTACCATCATGGGTACGGTGATCGAGAAGGTCCGGTCCGCCAAAAGCGAATTGACCGAAGCCTGCGCAAGCCTCCTAACAGGTTTTGAGGTAAGTAATAAAATTGTAAGAAAATATCACAGTATAGACAGTAGCCCTGATAACCCACAAGTGTAGGGGATCGCAACAGCTTTCGAGGGTAAAGTATTCAACCCAAATTTATTGATTCGACACAAGGGGAGCCAAAGAATATTCTTGAGTATTAGCAGTAGAGTTGTCAATTCAACCACACCTGGATAACTTAGTATCTGCAGCAAAGTATTTAGTAGCAAAGTAGGATGATAATAAAGGTAGCGGTAGCAAAAGTAATATTTTGGGTTTTGCGGTGATTGCAACAATAACAGCGGAAAAGTAAATAAGCGAAGAACAATATGTGAAAAGCTCGTAGGCAATGGATCGATGATGGATAATTATGTCGGATCACGATTCCTCATGTAATAGCTATAACATAGGGTGACACAGAACTAGCTCCAGTTCATCAATGTAATGTAGGCATGTATTCCGTAAATAGTCATACATGCTTATGGAAAAGAACTTGCATGACATCTTGGTCCTAACGGAAACTAAGGGATATTAAGGCCTCCTTTTAATAGAGAACCGGAACAAAGCATTAACACATAGTGAATACATGAACTCCTCAAACTATGGTCATCACCAAGAAGTATCCCGATTATTGTCACTTCGGGGTTGTCAGATCATAACACATAATAGGTGGCTATAGACTTACAAGATAGGATCAAGAACACACATATATTCATGAAAACATAATAGGTTCAGATCTGAAATCATGGCACTCGGGCCCTAGTGACAAGAATTAAGCATAGCAAAGTCATAGAAACATCAATCTCAGAACATAGTGGATACTAGGGATCAAACCCTAACAAAACTAACTTGATTACATGGTAAATCTCATCCAACCCATCACCATCCAGCAAGCCTACGATAGAATTACTCACGCACGGGGGTGAGTGTCGGTGTCAAAACCGGCGGTCTCGGGCAGGGGGTCCCGAACTGTGCGTCTAGGCGGATGGTAACATGAGACAAGGGACACGATGTTTTTACCCAGGTTCGGGCCCTCTTGATGGAGGTAAAACCCTACTCCTGGTTGATTAATATTGATGATATGGGTAGTACAATAGTAGATCTACCACAAGATCAGAGAGGCTAAACCCTAGAAGCTAGCCTATGGTATGATTGTTCTTCGTCCTACAGACTAAAACCCTCCGGCTTATATAGACACCGGAGAGGGTTAGGGTTACATAGAGTCGGTTACAATGGGAGGAGATCTACATATCCGTATCGCCAAGCTTGCCTTCCACGCCAAGGAAAGTTCCATCCGGACACGGGACGAAGTCTTCAATCTTGTATCTTCATAGTCCAGGAGTCCGGCCAAAGGTCATAGTCCGGCCATCCGGACACCCCTAATCAGGACTCCCTCGGTAGCCCTGAACCAGGATTCAATGACGACGAGTCCGCGCATGATTGTCTTCGCATTGCAAGGCGGGTTCCTCCTCCGAATACTTCATAGAAGATTTTGAACACAAGGATAGTGTCCGGCTCTGCAAAATAAGTTCCACATACCACCGTGGAGAGAATATTATTTACACAAATCTAATCTGCTGACGTATTCCGCGGCGTGACATCACACCATGGCCAAGCCTTTATTAGAATCGTTTTTACTGTCAGCGAGGCGGTTTCCTTGGCACGTCTTGTCAAAGCAGAGATCGTGTCCCCTTATTCCGGGATTCTCATTAATAGGGTGTGGGTAACCCCATCGTGCCCGTTGGCACGTCTCCTCTATCGAAGGCGAGTCCCAAAACGGTCACGGGGAAGGCTCTTGGTATTCAACCTCTTTATAAAGAGACCAAGGCTCTACTCCTTTCTTTCAATCTCAATTGAATCCGCCCCTCGCCTCGAGTTCCAACACCCAAAGCTCCAGATTCGGGCGCTTCGGACCTTCAATGATGTCCGACTCTGACCCTCAAGGCCGGTGAATGCCTTCCTCCCTTACGGAAGAGGATGTGTTAAAGCTAAGAGATACCCGTTATTTAACCGGCGAAATTTCGCATAGGCTGCCTGCTCAAGGGTAGGTTATTCCCACTCCCAAGCCTGGTGAGAGCGTGGTGTTTGCGTCTCACTTCCTTCGGGGGTTAGGCTTCCCGACGGACCCCTTCGTGAGGGGGCTCATGTTTTATTATGGGTTAGAATTTCACGACTTGGATCCGGAGTCCATCCTCCACATCTCATCGTTCATTGTCGTGTGCGAAGACTTCCTTCGCATTACCCCTCACTTTGGATTGTGGCTTAAGACTTTAAAAGTGGAGCCGAAGATGATCAAGGGGCAGCAAGCGGAGTGCGGAGGGGCTGTTATAAGCAAGAACGCTGACGCTCCATGGCCCGAGGGCTCTTTTCAAGAGGAGTTCAGCTTATGGCAACGAGAGTGGTTCTATATCACAGCTCCCAGGGGCACCAAGTGGGTGGCGCCTCCTGCCTTTCGCTCGGGTCCTCCCCCACGGTTGGCGTCATGGGTCAATAAAGGGCATGACTGGGGGCCGTCCAAGGACGTGCCCTTGTTGCAGGGCCGCATTCAAGATCTCCTGGAAAGAGACACCAACCTGGCTGTAGTGGCGCAGGTCATGTTGATTCGCCGCACTTTGCCCTGCAAACGCCGCCCCCTCCGCCTGTGGGAGTTTAACCCGGAGGGACCACGAGCTCTCCAACACTTTACGGGCGCAACGCCCATGGAGATGTACAAATTGTTCTTCGGATCACAAGCAATGTGTCCGGACTCGACCGAGGACGCAGGTCTGAGCTGCAATCGCCCGGATACTCAAGTAAGTAGCCCTGTACCTAGACACGCTATCCGTATATTTATCATAAAATTGCCCTTAAAAGAGATGTCCCTTAAACATGAGTGATAGCAAAAGCAAAGCTAATCAGGTGTCCGGCCCCCCTCCCTGAGACCACACCGGATCCCGTGTTAACCAGGATGCTAGAGGTTGCGCCCTTGGAAGAAGGTGAAGGGGGGAACAAGGAAGCTACTGCCTCCCCGAAGGAGGCTGTCAGGAAAGGAGGAATCGAGAATCCCTCCATCCAGGGGAAGAAGAGGACCGCCTCTGAAGACCCGGAGACCATGGTCTCAAAGCGGGGGAAGAAATCTTCGTCAGAGGGTCCTGCGCCGGGGGGTGCCTCGGCCGCACTGTGCCCTCAAGGGGATCAGCCCTCTAGCGAGCCGTAAGTAGAGAGGGGAGTTTTAAAATAAGAGACATCCCTATTCTATTCCTAAGAAAGATAACTGAATTTTTACCTTGTAGTTCGGATCTCAGCCCTTCTCAGCAGAGCTCATCTTCAGGGGATCTTCGTTCGGAGATGATGGAGAGTGGAACGCCTCCCCCTGTCGTACCGCCTTGCGAGGCGGGCGACCCTGAGGTGTCGTCACGGAGGGCTTCTCCGAATCCGGCAGGGCCGGAAAGCAGCCATATGGCTCCCCAAAGCCCTCCGTGTTCGGCCTTCGAAAAAGGCCATCGGACGAGTCCGGCACCATCCGGTGCACGGTCGGAGGAGGTGAAGGATCTGCTCAGGCGAGCGTCTATCTCAGAAGAACACCGTGCATTGATGGGCACGGTGATTGAAAGGATTTCATCCGCGGAGAGCAGGTTGCACGAGGCCGTCAAGAGTTTACTGACAGGTTTTGAGGTACGCGAAATGATGTACCTTTTTGAAGGAAATATGCCCTAGAGGCAATAATAAAAGTTATTATTTATTTCCTTATATCATGATAAATGTTTATTATTCATGCTAGAATTGTATTAACCGGAAACATAATACATGTGTGAATATATAGACAAACAGTATGTCACTAGTATGCCTCTACTTGACTAGCTTGTTAATCAAAGATGGTTATGTTTCCTAACCATGAACAAGGAGTTGTTATTTGATTAACAAGGTCACATCATTAGTTGAATGATCTGATTGACATGACCCATTCCGTTAGCTTAACACTTGATCGTTTAGTATGTTAATGCTTTCTTCATGACCCATACATGTTCCTGTAACTATGAGATTATGCAACTCCGTTTACGGAGGAACACTTTGGTACTACCAAGCGTCACTGGCGTGCTGGGTGATTATAAAGGAGTACTACAGGTGTCTCCAAAGGTACTTGTTGGGTTGGCGTATTTGAGATTAGGTTTTATCACTCCGATTGTCGGAGAGGTATCTCGAGGCCTTCTCGGTAATGCACATCACTTAAGCCTTGCAAGCATTACAACTAATGAGTTAGTTGTGAGATGATGTATTCTGAGCGAGTAAAGAGACTTACCGTAGCGAGATTGAACTAGGTATTGGATACCGACGATCGAATCTCGGGTAAGTAACATACCGATGACAAAGGAACAACATTATGTCGTTATGCGGTTTGACCGATAAAGATCTTCGTAGAATATGTAGGAACCAATATGGGCATCCAGGTTCCGCTATTGGTTATTGACCGAGAATGGTTCTAGGTCATGTCTACATAGTTCTCGAACCCGTAGGGTCCGCACGCTTAACGTTCGATGACAGTTCATAATGAGTTTATAAGTATTGATGCACGAAGGTTGTTGAGTCCGGATGTGATCACGGACATGACGAGGAGTCTCGAAATGGTCGAGACATAAAGATTGATATATTGGAAGCCTATGTTTGGACTTGAAGTGTTCGGGTGAAATCGGGATTTCTCGAGTACAGGAGGTTACCGGAACCCCCCGGGAAGTCTATGGGCCTTAATGGGCCATGGGAGAAGAGGAAGGGCAGGCCAAGGTGGGCTGCGCCCCCCTCCCCCCTCTAGTCCGAATAGGACAAGGAAGGGGGGGGCGCGCCTTCCTCTTCCCTCCTCCAATCCTAGTCCAACTAGGAGAGGGGGAGTCCTACTCGGTGGGAGTAGGACTCCTCCTTAGTGCGCCTCCTCTAGGGCCGCCACCTCCCCTTGTCTCCTTTATATCTGAGGCAGGGGCACCCCAATACACACAAGTTGATCTACGGATCTTTCCTTAGCCGTGTGCGGTGCCCCTTCCACCATATTCCACTTGGTCATATCGTCGCGGAGCTTAGGAAGCCCTGCGCGGAGAAGTCATATCGTCGCGGAGCTTAGGCGAAGCCCTGCGTCGGTGGAGCATCAACATCGTCCTGCGCCGTCGTCTTGTGGAACTCATCCCGACACTTTGCTGGATCGGTCAGGGGATCGTCATCGAGCTGAGCGTGTGCAGAACTCGGAGGTGCCGTCGTTCGGTGCTTGGATCGGTCGGATCGTGGAGGCGTCGACTACATCAACAGCGTTGTTATAACGCTTCGCTTTCGGTCTCACGAGTGCGTGGGCGGACACTCTCCCTCTCGTTGCTATGCCATCACCATGGTCTTGCGTGATCGTAGGAAATTTTTGAAATTACTCGTTCCCCAACGATGGCATCGAGCCTGGTTTTATGCGTTGATGTCATGTGCACGAGTAGAACACAAGTGAGTTGTGGACGATACAAGTCATACTGCCTACCAGCATGTCATACTTTGGTTCAGCGGTATTGTGAGATGAAGCGGCCGGACCGACATTACGCGACGCTTCGCGAGACTGGTTTCACCGCTCCGAGCACTCGTTGCTTAAAGGTGACCGGCGGGTGTCTGTCTCTCTCACTTTAGTTGAATCGAGTGTGGCTCGCCCGGTCCTTGAGAAGGTTAAAGCGGAGTCTATTTGACGAAATATCGTTGTGGTTTTGATGTGTAGGTAAGAACGGTTCTTGCTCAGCCCGTAGCAGCCACGTAAAACTTGCAACAACAAAGTAGAGGACGTCTAACTTGTTTTTGCAGGGCATGTTGTGATGTGATATGGTCAAAGCGTGATGCTATACTTTATTGTATGAGATGATCATGTTTTGTAACGAGTTATCGACAATGGCAGGAGCCATATGGTTGTCGCTTTATTGTATGAAATGCAAGCGCCATGTAATTGCTTTACTTTATCACTAAGGAGTAGCGATAGTCGTAGAAGCAATAGTTGGCGAGGCGACAACGATGCTACGATGGAGATCAAGGTGTCGCGCCGGTGGCGATGGTGATCATGGCGGTGCTTGGCGATGGAATCACAAGCACAAGATGATGATGACCATATCATATCACTTATATTGATTGCATGTGATGTTTATCCTTTATGCATCTTATCTTGCTTTGATTGGCGGTAGCATTATAAGATGATCTCTCACTAAAATTATCAAGAAGTGTTCTCCTGAGTATGCACCGTTGCGAAAGTTCTTCGTCTTTGAGACACCACGTGATGATCGGGTGTGATAGGCTCTACGTTCAAATACAGCGGGTGCAAAACAGTTGCGCACGCGAATACTCAGTTAAACTTGGCGAGCCTAGCATATAACAGATATGGCCTCGGAACACGAGACCGAAAGGTCGGCGTGAATCATATAGTAGATATGATCAACATAGTGATGTTCACCATTGAAACTACTCCATCTCACGTGATGATCGGACATGGTTTAGTTGATTTGGATCACGTAATCACTTAGATGACTAGAGAGATGTCTGTCTAAGTGGGAGTTTTTAATATGATTAATTAAACTTAAATTTATCATGAACTTAGTACTGATAGTATTTTGCTTGTCTATGTTTACTGTAGATAGATGGCTCGTCTGTTGTTCCGTTGAATTTTAATGCGTTCCTTGAGAAAGCAAAGTTGAAAGATGATGGTAGCAATTACGGACTGGGTCCGTAATTTGAGGATTATCCTCATTGCTGCACGAGAAAAATTACGTCTGGAAGCACCGCTGGGTGAGCAGCCTGCTGCAGATCTTGAGCCGAAGTTGTGAGCGTCGGCAAAGCGAGCTGATGACTACTCTATAGTTCAGTGTGCCATGCTTTACGGCTTAGAACCGGGTCTTCAACGGCGTTTTGAGCGTCATGGGGCATATGAGATGTTCCAGGAGTTGAAGTTAATATTTCAAGCAAATGCCGGATTGAGAGATATGAAGTCTCCAATAAGTTCTATAGCTGCAAGATGGAGGAGAATAGTTACATCGGTGAGCACATACTCAAAATGTGCAGGTATAACAATCACTTAATTCAGCTGGGAGTTAATCTTCCGGATGATAGTGTCATTGATGAATTCTCCAATCACTGCCACCAAGCTACAAGAGCTTCGTGATGAACTATAATATGCAAGGGATGACTAAGACAATTCTGAGCTCTTGGCGATGCTAAAAGCAGCGGAGGTAGAAATCAAGAAAGAGCATCAAGTGTTGATGGTCAGCAAGACCACTAGTTTCAAGAAAAGGGCAAAGGGAAGAAGAAGGAAACTTCAAAAGAACAGCAAGAAAGTTGCTGATCAAGAGAAGAAACCCAAGTCTGGACCTAAGCACTGAAATCGAGTGTTTTTACTGCAAGCAGACGGGACCTTTGGAAGCGGAACTGCCCCAAGTATTTGGCGGATAAAAGGATGGCAAGGTGATCAAAGGTATATGTGATATACATGTTATTGATGTGTACCTTACTAATACTCATGATAGTACACAGGTATTTGATCTGGTTACATTGCTAATATTTGCAACTCGAAACAGGAACTACGGATTAGCGAAGATTGGCTAAGGGCGAGGTGACGATCTGGCGTTGGAAATGGTTCCAAAGTCGATGTGATCGCGATCGGCACGCTACCTCTACATCTACCTTGGGATTAGTTTTAGACCTAAATAATTGTTATTTGGTGCCAGCGTTGAGCATGAACATTATATCTGGATCTTGTTTATTGCGAGGCGGTTATTCATTTAAATCAGAGAATAATGGTTGTTCTATTTATATGAGTAATATCTTTTATGGTCATGCACCCTTGAAGAATGGTCTATTCTTGTTGAATCTCGACAGTAGTGATACACATATTCATAATGTTGAAGCCAAAAGATGCAGAGTTGATAATGATAGTGCAACTTATTTGTGGCACTGCCGTTTAGGTCATATCGGTGTAAAGCATGAAGAAACTCCATCTTGATGGGCTTCGGAATCACTTGATTATGAATCACTTGGTACTTGCGAACCGTGCCTCATGGGCAAGATGACAAAAACGCCGTTCTCGGAACTATGGGCGTGCAACTGATTTGTTGGAAATCATACATACCGATGTTTGTGGTCCAATGAATGTTGAGGCCTTGTGGCGGTATCGTTATTTTCTCACCTTCACAGATGATTTGAGCAGATATGGGTATATCTACTTAATGAAACACAAATCTGAAACATTTGAAAAGTTCAAAGAATTTCAGAGTGAAGTGGAAAATCATCGTAACAAGAAAATAAAGTTTCTACGATCTGATCGTGGAGGAGAATATTTGAGTTCGAGTTTGGTTTACATTTGAAACAATGTGGAATAGTTTAGCAACTCCGCCACCGAACACCACAGAGAAATGGTGTGTCGAGCGTCGTGTCGTACTTTACTAGATATGGTGCGATCTATGATGTCTATTTCCGATTTACCGCTATCATTTTGGGGTTATGCTTTAGAGGCGGCGCATTCACGTTGAATAGGACACCGTCAAAATCCGTTGAGACGACGCCTTATGAACTATGGTTTGGCAAGAAACCAAAGTTGTCGTTTCTTAAAGTTTGGGGCTGCGATGCTTATGTAAAGAAACTTCAACCTGATAAGCTCGAACCCAAATCGGAAAATGTGTCTTCATAGGATACCCAAAGGAGACTGTTGGGTACACCTTCTATCACAGATCTGAAGGCAAGATTTTCGTTGCTAAATTCGGGTCCTTTCTAGAGAAGGAGTTTCTCTCGAAAGAAGTGAGTGGGAGGAAAGTAGAACTTGATGAGATAACTGTATTTGCTCCCTTATTGGAAAGTAGTTCATCACAAGAAATGGTTCTGTGACAACTACACCAATTAGTGAGGAAACTAATGATGATGATCATGAAGCTTGAGATCAAGTTGCTCTTGAACCTCGTGAGGTCAACCAGAGTAAAATACGCACTGAGTGGTACGGTAATCTTATTCGGAAGTCATGTTACTTGACCATGGCGAACCTACAAACTATGAAGAAGCGATGGTGAGCCCAGATTCATAAAATGGCTGGAAGCCATGAAATCTGAGATGGGATCCATGTATGAGAACAAAGTATGGACTTTGGTTGACTTGCCCGATGATCGGCAAGCCATTGAAAATAAATGGATCTTTAAGAAGAAGGTGGCGCCGATGGTAATGTAACTGTCTACAAAGCTCGACTTGTTGCAAAAGGTTTTCGACAAGTTCAAGGGGTTGACTACGATGAGACTTTCTCACCCGTAGCGATGCTTAAGTCTGTCGAATCATGTTAGCAATTGCGCATTTTATGATTATGAAATTTGGCAAATGGATGTAAAACCGCATTCTTGAATGGATTTCTAGAAGAAGAGTTGTATATGATGCAACCAGAAGGTTTTGTCGATCCAAAGGGTGCTAACAAAGTGTGCAAGCTCAACGATCAATTTATAGTGCAGGTGCAAGCCTCTCGGAGTTGGAATAAGCGCTTTGATAGTGTGATCAAAGCATATGGGTTTATCAGACTTTTGAGAAGCTTTGTATTTACAAGAAAGTGAGTGGGAGCTCTGTAGCATTTCGGATATTATATGTGGACGACATATTATTGATTGGAAATGATATAGAATTTCTGGATAGCATAAAGGATACTTGAATAAAAGTTTTTCAATGAAAGACCTCGGTGAAGCTGCTTACATATTGGGCATCAAGATCTATAGAGATAGATCAAGGCGCTTAATTGGACTTTCACAAAGCACATACCTTGATAAAGTTTTGAAGAAGTTCAAAATGGATCAGAGCAAAGAAAGGTTTTTACCTGTATTACAAGGTGTAAGATTGAGTCGGACTCAATGCCCGACCACAGCAGAAGATAGAGAGAAAATGAAAGATGTTCCTATGCTTCAGCCATAGGCTCTATCATGTATGCAATGCTGTGTACCAGACACGGCGTATGCTTAGCTGTAAGCTTGGCAGGAAGGTACCAAAGTAATCCAGAGTGGATCTTTGGACAGCGGTCAAGAACATCTGAAATACGAAAAGGACTAAGGATATGTTTCTCGTATATGGAGGTGACAAAGAGCTAGTCGTAAATGGTTACGTCGATGCAAGCTTTGACACTGATCCGGACGATTCTAAATCGCAAACCGGATCGTATTTTTATTAAGCGGTGGAGCTGTCGGTTGGTGCAGTTCTAAACAAAGCGTCGTGGCGGGATCTACATGTGAAGCGGAGTACATAGCTGCTTGGAAGCAGCAAATGAAGGAGTCTGGATGAAAGAGTTCATTTTCGATCTAGGTGTCATACCTAGTGCATCGGGACCGATGAAGATCTTCCGTGACAATCTTGGTGCAATTGCCTTGGCAAAGGAATCCAGATTTCACAAGAGGACCAAGCACATCAAGAGGCGCTTCAATTCCATTCGGGACCAAGTCCAAGTGGGAGACATAGAGATTTGCAAAATACATACGGATCTGAATGTTGCAGACCGTTGACTAAGCCTCTTCCACGAGCAAAACATGATCAGCACCAAGACTCCATGGGTGTTAGGATCATTACTTTGTAATCTAGATTATTGACTCTAGTGCAAGTGGGAGGCTGAAGGAAATATGCCCTAGAGGCAATAATAAAAGTTATTATTTATTTCCTTATATCATGATAAATGTTTATTATTCATGCTAGAATTGTATTAACGGAAACATAATACATGTGTGAATATATAGACAAACAGTATGTCACTAGTATGCCTCTACTTGACTAGCTTGTTAATCAAAGATGGTTATGTTTCCTAACCATGAACAAGGAGTTGTTATTTGATTAACAAGGTCACATCATTAGTTGAATGATCTGATTGACATGACCCATTCCGTTAGCTTAACACTTGATCGTTTAGTATGTTAATGCTTTCTTCATGACCCATACATGTTCCTGTAACTATGAGATTATGCAACTCCCTTTACGGAGGAACACTTTGGTACTACCAAGCGTCTGGCGTAATCGGGTGATTATAAAGGAGTACTACAGGTGTCTCCAAAGGTACTTGTTGGGTTGGCGTATTTGAGATTAGGTTTTATCACTCCGATTGTCGGAGAGGTATCTCAGGCCTTCTCGGTAATGCACATCACTTAAGCCTTGCAAGCAATACAACTAATGAGTTAGTTGTGAGATGATGTATTACGGAACGAGTAAAGAGACTTACGTAACGAGATTGAACTAGGTATTGGATACCGACGATCGAATCTCGGGTAAGTAACATACCGATGACAAAGGAACAACATTATGTCGTTATGCGGTTTGACCGATAAAGATCTTCGTAGAATATGTAGGAACCAATATGGGCATCCAGGTTCCGCTATTGGTTATTGACCGAGAATGGTTCTAGGTCATGTCTACATAGTTCTCGAACCCGTAGGGTCCTTGACGCTTAACGTTTGATGACAGTTCATAATGAGTTTATAAGTATTGATGCACGAAGGTTGTTCGAGTCCGGATGTGATCACGGACATGACGAGGAGTCTCGAAATGGTCGAGACATAAAGATTGATATATTGGAAGCCTATGTTTGGACTTCGAAGTGTTCGGGTGAAATCGGGATTTTAGGAGTACCGGAGGTTACGGAACCCCCGGAAGTCTATGGGCCTTAATGGGCCATGGGAGAAGAGGAAGGGCAGGCCAAGGTGGGCTGCGCCCCCTCCCCTCTAGTCCGAATAGGACAAGGAAGGGGGGCGCCTTCCTCTTCCCCTCCTCCAATCCTAGTCCAACTAGGAGAGGGGAGTCCTACTCCGGTGGGAGTAGGACTCCTCCTTGGTCGCGCCTCCTCTAGGGCCGCCACCTCCCCTTGTCTCCTTTATATCTGAGGCAGGGGCACCCCAATACACACAAGTTGATCTACGGATCTTTCCTTAGCCGTGTCGGTGCCCCTTCCACCATATTCCACTTGGTCATATCGTCGCGGAGCTTAGGAGAAGCCTGCGCGGAGAAGTCATATCGTCGCGGAGCTTAAGCGAAGCCCTGCGTCGGTGGAGCATCAACATCGTCCACCACGCCGTCAGGTTGTGGAACTCATCCCGACACTTTGCTGGATCGAGTCCGGGATCGTCATCGAGCTGAGCGTGTGCAGAACTTCGGAGGTGCCGACGTTCGGTGCTTGGATCGGTCGGATCGTGGAGGCGTCGACTACATCAACAGCGTTGTTTTAACGCTTCGCTTTCGGTCACGAGGGTGCGTGGGCGGACACTCTCCCTCTCGTTGCTATGCCATCACCATGGTCTTGCGTGATCGTAGGAAATTTTTGAAATTACTACGTTCCCCAACACTTTTGACAGTTCCGCATATAAAAGATGCGCCCTGTATAGATAGTAGCCCCTGAGACTCGGTGCGTTGTCAAAAATGACAGTGCGCCGAGGATCATAATCCCAGGTATAATATGTCGCTCTTCATATGTAGGTGGCGAAGTGTCCGGTGGCTAGCCGGACTGATGAATTTGCCGAGCTAAAGCGGCAACTTGACGTGGCGGAAGCCGACATCGCGCTTGTCAACAAGCGTCTTGACGAGTCACAAGGTATGCAATTTCTCCGCGGACACCTGGTAAGGGGGCTTGATACCCGTGCCTTACAACATGTATGCTTGATGCAGACGGTGCCGCTGCCATGGAGAACCTTCGAGCGAAACTCGCCCGAGCCAAGGAGCAGGCCAGAAAAAGTGATGTGACTGCCTTAAAGGCGGCCGAAGAGCTGAAAGCCGAACAGGCTGCTCACTGCCGAAGCAGGAAGGACATGGCCGAGATGGCTGTGTAGTTGAAGGATGCTGCCGACCGCTGCAAGCTTCTTGAAAAAGAAGATTGGGCGGAACAAAAGGACCTGGAGAAGGCCACTACCGAGGCCAAGGATGCTCGCTTTGAAATGAGAGCCATGAAGCAGGAGCTACGTCAGGCCGGAGATATCGCGGCTGGAAAGCCCTTTATGCTGCGGATGAAGTTCGGAGATCCTAAATATGCTCAGTTGGACCGGCTGTGGAGTGCGGCGGATACTTATCTGGACTTGGCGGCAAGTGCCGCGGACGCGGCCGAACACTTCTGAGATCAACAGGATCACGAAGTGGAAAAGCTTTTTTGGTCGCAGTTCCACAATCCAGAGCGCCCACTTCCATTAACGGCGTTTGGCGAATGGGCGAGCTGAATAGGTTATCCGGACTCGCCATGAAGGATGTCGTGAGTCATCTGTGGCCGGAAAGGCCCGAGCCGAAGAGTTATTTTGGTTTGGTGCAGCAGTTCCTTGGTGCGGTGCCGCATATCAATGCAATGAAGAGGTCAGCATGCATAGAGGGTGCGCGGATGGCTCTTGCTCGTGTCAAGACATACTGGGCAGAGATGAAAGCCACCGACGTTGCATCCCAAGATTCGGACGGGCGCCGAGTACCTGCCGAGCACTATTTTCAGGAAGTTCTGCAGGTCGCTCATTTAATAGAGACGCAGTGCTCGAAGGATATCATGTTCGAATAACATGTATTATTGTAAAACAATATTTCGATGGAATATAAAAGCTTTTTATACTTGTGCTTGCAAGAATTAAAATACCTCCTGTGCGGCCGTTAATGTCACTACAGGAATCAGCTACTTTGCCGTCTGCCACGGCGGACGGCAAAGGCATGAATGGCGGACGGCAAAGGTCTTTGCCGTCCGCCACGGACTGCAAACGTGGACGGCAAAGAAAGAGCCGGTAAAGAGCTACGTTGCTGTCCGCTTTTGGTGGCTGACGGCAAAGGGTCCTTTGCCATCAGCAGCGGACGGCAAAGAACACAGACGGCAAAATTTTCACTGTTAGTCCGTTAGGTGGCTAACGGCAGGACTTTGCCGTCTGCGGCTGACGGCAAAGAAGCAAAGGTCTTTGCCGTCTGCCAGCAGATGGCAAAGTGTTCAAAGTGTCCATATGCACAGACGGCAAATCTCCTTCTTTGCCATCTCTGTCATTGATTTACAGTATGTTCAGAAATTCATATTCATATGTATAGCGCATGCATATATCACAAATATCAACACAGACCACAGGAAAATAAGACAAGATCATCCATAAAAACATATATATCATACGACCCGTATCACAAAGTAAGACGAGATCACACAAGTGTCCACAAATAAGATCACAAAGGTTGGCCTCCACATAACACAAAACTTAGGTGAGCATGATGGGATCTAGCAACAACAGACACCTAACCTCATTGGATGGACACTGCAGTCCAGTCGGACCAACACCACAAGCACACTACATACTGATTTGCGACCGAGCCGGTGATGCAACCACCACAACCAAAATTAAAAAGGCAAGGGAGGTGGGTGGTCCAGGTTGTTGTCTCCACGCCGCCTATGTTTGCCACTCGAAATGCCAACAGGTCCAGGTTGTGGTCATCAGCCTTCTTCATGCCATCAAGCATGATCACCATTACCTCCGCACTCCATCATCATCGACTGATTTGCTGTTGTTGCTCGTCCTCCTACTCCGTCTGCATGGACAAGAGCAAGTTAGTTGAATGGCATGCACGATAAAACTGCAAGGCATATATATTCATCAAGATTAATTCTACTAAGTACAGATTTTGCATGGATGGGTTTGACTTCAACAGAGACTGAAAGAAGAGCATTTTCCCCTCCCAATCCAAAACCTGCAGTACAAATACAACTCTAAGAGAAGGAACTGTGGTACAACAAGAGGCGCTCCAAATCGAACTAAATCTCAGTTTCTTTATTTATCTAAGAAACATCACAACCAGAACTTCTGCCAAGCAAGCAGTTATCATACTATCAGCTAAAGAAAAACAAAGGAAGATCACGTGTCACTTTCAGGGAAAACATCAGAAGTAGATGATAGGCAAAAGTAGATGACCTCAACTTGATGGCGGCGTAAAGGCATACAGAGTCCACACGGCCAACGGCAGGGCCAGCTTATAGGCAAAAGGAATCACATGGCCAGCTTAAGAAAAAGGAGTCCATAGTCCATACGCCACCTTCCAATGGCAAGCCAGGCTAGCGTATAGTCAATTAGTACACGAGCATGTTATTTCATCTCCACGGCACTACGCACGTAATAACAGCAATAATATTAAAATAAGTCTAAAAAACATGCATAACGGAGTATATTAGAAGACATGCACCATAATTAAATGTACAAGTCTATCATTAAACACGCATAATAATATATGGATGCAAACTCCATCATGTACATGAAAAGAAAGTTCAGCTGGATTACGAATCAGTCACGATATAAACAATATCCGGTCAAAAGGAAGGTCCAGTAAAAAACTAACATTAGGACTAGGAGCGACACATCAAACCATCAACGTATATCAGCAAAAAGCTATATGGAGGCAGCAATGTTGAAACCTATAAAAACAGAGGATCCACCAAATACTAAATAAAAATAAATTTAATTTTTCACTGGCACCTCAGTTGTTAAGTACATATGCTAAAAGTAAAAGAAACTGATTTCATTTTTTGCGGAAAAAAGAACTGATTGCAACCAAAGATTCTAAATGGAAGAAGGTATGTCATAAAATTCTAAGGATAAAGGAAATTGACTGCGTGACATTGGTGCTAGATAGATTAGTGTATGTAATAAAATGTTAATCTTCTTTTTTGTGGGCGATACACTTTTAATCTTCATCACAACTTACCATCAAATATTTATTCATATTACGAAGTTTGCAATTTTCTACCAGCATATTTATTCACTAAACAGCAAGCACGGATTAGGTTTGAAGCAGTCAACTTACATACTCCCATGGACTGAATAAAGGGCACCTCATATTTGGTTTGAGAATGTCAATATTTCCAAGTAACTCTAGCAAGATGAACAAAGCCAGTCAATCATATATGAGCAGCCATTTGCCAATTTATTGAACTAATAATGAGCACAGAGAAACTAAGAGCAGTTCATATCCCACTACATATATCACGGCAATTGCGTTGGTTTGCTGGTTTCTTGACGGCCACGCCAAACAAAGAGCTGATTAAACAGCCCATGTCACATCTAATACCAGAGAAAGCGCATAACCACTGCGATGCTTGTTGCTGAGCTGGTGACGAGTGCTCGGAGACGAGGCTAACGAACCTCAATTCACAGCGAATCTAACACTCACTTCACCTCCTCGACTGTCGCGGTGATCAATGAAAGGCAAAACAAAGCAGGTTTCTAAAATAATTCAGTTAACAGAATCGCTAGACTCATCTACTAATTCATGTGTGACTGACTTGCTAGTACTATACTACGATGGGAAAGAGGTCCCAAATTCAGTGTGAGATGAGCTTACTAATTCAGTTAACAATGAACCTGAATCTATGCCTATATCGAAGGGAAAGAAGGCGGTTGGGGCTTTGAGGATGGAGGAGGAAGGGGCTGACAGGCGATCGAGAAAGGCGCCGACGAGGGGACGGCGCCCAGAGCAGGCCGCAGCGAGCCCCACCGCTGCAGGATCAATGCACCGTGTCCAAAGAGCTGGTCCTGCACACCAAAACCCAGACACCGAACCAATCAGAACCTCACGGAGTCACTCGGGGACACACCGCCGGCGGCGGCGGCACACATACCTTGTCCAAGTACGCGTCGGGGTCGAGGTACCGGATGGGGTTCGCCTTGGCCTCGATGCGGTCGCCGAGGCGGGCGGGCTTGAGGTGGTTGATGTAGAGCTGCACGCCAGCCACCCTCCGGTACCCCGACGCCATGTACCCGCCGATGCTCGCCGTCGACTCCGCCATCAGCGCCGGGACGCAGCCATTGAGAATCTTGAAGGGCTGCGACCATCCTGACCACGCCCACGTCGCTGTGCCCGCAGCAACAGCAGCTCGACGCCGCTGGGGCCTCCTCGCGGCGCACCACCACCAGTGCCTGGGCGTGGCTCTCCTGGGCGAGGAGAGAAACCGGTCGATGGAGATGGTGGCGGGAGAGGTGACCTTGGGGAGGAGAGCTAGGTGGTGGGGAACCGTGGGGTTCGCTGGAATCTGGCGGCGTGGGGTGGAGAAAGGGGATCGAGGAAGGCGAGAGATGGGATCAACGTGGGTGTGTGTGCGTGGGTTGGGCGTGGGTGTGTGTGCATCGTGGGTGGGGCCGGGGCTGTGTGGGTCGTGGGTGGGTGTGTGCCAAATCATCGATCCGTGTCCATGGCTGCGTTTATTCTTTGCCGTCTGCCGGGCGGGGCGGCCGTTAGACACGTTAGATTATTTTCTTTGCCGTCCGCTTCCGGATTCGTTGCCGTCGCTAGCGATCGACAAAAATAATATCCGTTAGATCGTTCTCGTTAGTGGGCCACCCATCCTCTTTGCCGTCCGCTAGCGGGACGGCAAAAATTCTATGCCGTCGGCTAGGCGGCGGCAAAGAGCAGGCTGATGGCAAACACTCCTTTATCATCCGCTTTTTTTTTGTCGTCGACTTTTTGTAAGTCGATGGCAAAGACCTTCTTGCCATCAGCTAGCGACGGCAAAGAGCTGGCTGACGGCAAAGATCCCGATTCGATGAGTGTGTATATGTATATAACACGAAGATGGCAGTCTTGACTTCAGCCCCCACGCATATAATGCGGGGTGTTATGAAAGCGCATTTTCACACTTGATCCAACGTCTTGGTCCTATAAAGGAGGTGATAAGCGTAGTGAAGTAGGCAACCGGACTATAATGCTTTATCACTTTCACTTAGCCATAGGAGTTTGACAGTGGGGCTACTATATAGCCCCTAGGGGCACAGCGCTTCGCCAATTCAGGGCGTGTGTGCCTGACCGAAACGACCCTTCGTTAATGCGGAGGAATCCTAAAGATTCCGGGGTCATCAAGTGGTTGACCAGTCTCACGCTATATCATGATGATTAGTTTTGGCTTTCTCTCTTGAGGTGCTCGCTTTGGCCAAACCGGGCACAATCACGATGAGTTCTCCTGGTGCCGCCTTAGCCGATAGAGCGGAACGTAAGGCAGCAAAACACAGGAGCCGGGCAAACCCAACATTTGACCAAAGACATGATTCAGAGCTGATGCATATAAGGCCAAACTCGCGACGCCGAACACTCCCTAAGGTATTCGGTCTTTATGAAAACGGGCTGAACAACGCCCTTAGTAATAAGCCCCTGGTGTCCAGGTACGCGCAAGATCCTGACGTGGCCAATGCCAAGACGCCAGCCTCCACCTCGGTTATATCAAGAAACCGGGGGATGTGTATCAACAAGAGACAGTAAAAAAGGTTTACGCAGGGTCTTAATCTGAAAAGAATCCTTGGAAGGGGTCCCTACTGCACGTCTGCGCATGTGTCTCCGTTGTGCCGTATCCTGGACAGGTGTAGCACGGTGTTCATCTGTAAAAGAGCGGAACTTGGTTGAAAAAGATCGTGCGAAAATGTATGTTATATTAAATAAACAAACTACAATTTAAAAAATAAATAACATTGAGCTTTATTGTCTCTTGTTGTACATGCGCGGAGCCCCTTGAACGGGGGTATGCGGCTAGTAAGCCCTTGTATGTTTGCGCCGGACTCGTCTAGCCATGTCCGGGGTCTGAACGACCTGTTTAGGTGCTTTGATTAGTGAAGCCGGTTTAGTGTGTGGCTGTTAAGGCAGCCGCACAATCTTCCGCGCTCGAGGGACACTCGATATTTCCCTTTAATGAGATGATGCCTCGTGGACCGGGCATTTTAAGTATATGGGATGCATAATGCGGTATTGCGTTAAAGCGGGCGAAAGCTTCGCGTCCTAGTAGTGCTTGATAGCTACTTGTAAATGGGGCGATGTGGAAGGTTAGCTTTTCGCGACGGAAGTTGTCGGGTGAGCCGAACATAACTTCTAGCAGGAGAGAGCCCGTACAATGGGCATCTGGGCATGTCGTTACCCCTTGAAAGGAAGTATTGCTATGGCGAATTGTTGTAGGGTCTATCCCCATTTTGCGGATTGTGTCCTGATTTAGCAGGTTTAAATCACTGCCACCGTCCATTAGGACTTGTGTAAAGTGGAGTCCGTCAATTATCGGATCTAATACCAAGGCAGTCCAGTCTGCATTCGGGATACTTCTAGAGTAGTCCTGATGGTCGAAGGTGATTGGCTCTAACAACCAGTGGCGGGACTCCTCTGGGATAGGCCGTATGGTGCATATCTCTATGGGTGCCACTCTGTTCTCCCCTTTTGTTACGTGAAGTGAATTTACTGTTTTGACTTCTTGGGGGAAATTCTTTTGTTTTCCGGTGCTCTGCTTGTGGGGTTCGTCATCGTCCTCGCTTGGTGTGTCGAGCCCCTTGTGTTCAGCGTTGAGTTTGTCGGATTGCTTGAAGACCCAACAATCTCTGTGGGTATGGTTTGCAGGCTTCCCGGGGGTACTGTGTATTTGACATATCTTGTCCAAGATTTTGTTTAGGTTAGATAGCTCGTCCCTGTTATCTTTGAGGGGCAGCTTTTTCTGATTCTGCCGAGAGCTTCTGAATCCGGCGTTGACTGTCGTACTCTTCGGGCTGTTTCCCTTGGTCCGGCGCTGGTCCTTGCTGTGTCATGGTTTTCCGTTTCCATCCCTAACTTCGGATGTACTTGGGTCGCTGGTACTGCATCTTGCCAACCAGCTATCCTCTCCTGCACAAAAGCGGGTCATGAGGCTTGTTAATGCGGCCATTGTTCTTGGCTTTTCTTGGCCGAGGTGTCTGGTGAGCCATTCATCTCAGACATTGTGTTTGAAAGCTGCTAAGGCTTCGGCGTCCGGACAGTCGACTATTTGGTTCTTTTTAGTAAGGAATCTGATCCAGAATTTCCGGGCTGACTCTCCGGGTTATTGAGTTATGTGACTTAAATCGTCTGCGTCCGGAGGTCGGACATAGGTCCCTTGAAAATTTGCCCGAAAAGCATCCTCGAGCTCTTCCCAACTTCCAATGGTGTTTTTGGGAAGGCTTTTAAGCCAATGCCGGGCTGGCCCTTTGAGCTTGAGGGGTAAGTATTTTATGGTGTGGAGGTCATCTCCTCTAGCCATGTGTATGTGGAGGATGTAATCCTCAATCCAGACTCGAGTGTCATTGTTCCGTCGTATGCCTCTATGTTTACGGGCTTGAATCCGCTGGAAATTCATGATCCAGCACCTCATCGGTGAAACATAGGGGTGTGCGGCACCCCTATATCTGGGCGTACCGTGATGTTCAGATATTTGATGTGTTGCATTGCTTACTAGAGCTTGCTTTCTTGGCCCATAGATAGATCTGGCTGGGCCATCTTTTTGATGCGAATCCTTGTGCGGATCGCGTGCCGGCTTGTGTGCGGCGTCGTTTGCCACACTGTGTTGGCCACAGGGTCATTTACCCGACCGGGTGGCTTCCTTATTTTTTGATTGCGGAGGCTCTAAGGCCTCACCATCAAATTCCGGCAGTAATTTTTGCTTCGGATAGCTCTTTGTGTGGCGACTGTTGCCGTATTTGTCTGCGGTGTTGAGTACTTTGCTCCATCTAATTCTGAGTGCATCTTCCACTGTTTTGAGCTTCCGCTTCTGCTTTTTCAGGCTACATGCAGTGGCGACGAACCTTTTGTGGAGGTTCTTCTGCTCCAGCAACTTGTCCGGCGTGAGGTCGTCCGGACTGTTGTCTTCGCCGGGGATGGGTTGTTTATCCAAGTTGCCCTGTTCGGACGGTTGCTCGATGGCGTGTTAAATAAATCGCGCGGTTCGCCCTGCTCTATGGTTGGGTCTGTATGGCTGCTTTCTCTGTCGAGGTGGGGTTTGGAGCGGCGCTTACGCTGCCGCTTTGATTGCTTTTCGAGGGAACGATCCCTCATTGCGTCCCTTTGTTCCTCGTCGTCGTTTCCTTTAGGTGTATCCACCATGTATACATCGTGAGATGGGGTGGTTGTCCAGTGCCCTATAGGCGCTGATTCCTGTTCGTCTCCTACATCGTCGTCCATGCCGTTGATGTCTTCGGAGTCGAAGTCGAGCATGTCGGTTAAATCATCGACAGTGGCTACGAAGTGGGTGGTGGGTGGGCTTTGAATTTCTTCGTCGTCCGCATCCCAACCTTGCGGACCATAATCCGGCCAGGGCTCTCCTGATAAAGAGAGACTTTAGTGAATTCAGGATGTCGCCGAAGGGCGAGTGCTGAAAGATGTCCGCGGCGGTGAACTCCATGATCGGCGCCCAATCGGATTCGATTGGCAGGGGCGCGGAAGGTTCGGAGTCCGGAGAGGAGTCCGGCACCTCGGAGTCACGAGCTTCACAAAGGACAGGTATGGTGTTCGGCTCGATCGCCGTAGAGATTGCAGCCCCCGAGGCGATGTCCAGCCACCCGTCCTCAATTGGCGCAGTCGGCTCTGAGCTAAGGGTCGGAGCGGATACTAGTGCAGCCTCTAGGGCACTGTTCGGCGATAGAGCTAGATCATGCCCATCATGACAGTGCGGCGCGCTTGGCTGTGGCTCGAACCCGTCGAAGATCAAGTCTCCACGGATGTCGGCCGTGTAGTTCAAACTTCAAATCTGACTGATGGCAGGGCGTAGCTTTCGATCTGCTCCGGATGGCCAGCGAATTGGCCCATGATGCAAAGCCGCCGAATCTGAAGATCTGTCCGGGAGAAAAGTCTCACCTGGACCGCATCATTGTTGATGATCGGAGGAGCCATCGGGCCTAAAGGTGGCGACACGGAGGAACTCTCAATGAAAGCACCAATGTCGGTGTCAAAACCGGCGGATCTCGGTAGGGGGTCCCGAACTATCGTCTAGGCGGATGGTAACAGGAGACAAGGGACACGATGTTTTACCCAGGTTGGGCCCTCTTGATGGAGGTAAAACCCTACTCCTGCTTGATTAATATTGATGATATGGATAGTACAAGAGTAGATCTACCACGAGATCAGAGAGGCTAAACCGTAGAAGCTAGCCTATGGTATGATTGTTCTTCGTCCTACGGACTAAAACCCTCCGGTTTATATAGACAACGGAGAGGGTTAGGGTTACATAGAGTCGGTTACAATGGGAGGAGAACTACATATCCGTATAGCCAAGCTTGCCTTCCACGCCAAGGAAAGTTCCATCTGGACACGGGACGTAGTCTTCAATCTTGTATCTTCATAGTCCAGGAGTCCGGCCAAAGGTCATAGTCTGGCCATCCGGACACCCCCTAATCCAGGACTCCCTCAGTGAGCATCATGAAATTGGTGATGGAGGATGGTTGATGATGACGACGGCGACGAATCCCCCTCTCCGGAGCCCCGAACGGACTCCAGATCAGCCCTCCCGAGAGAGATTAGGGCTTGGCGGCGGCTCTGTATCGTAAAACGCGATGAAACTTTCTCTCTGATTTTTTTCTCCGCGAGACGGAATATATGGAGTTGGAGTTGAGGTCTGCGGAGCCTCAGGGGGCCCACGAGACAGGGGGCGCACCCAGGGAGGGAGGGCGCGCCCCCACCCTAATGGACAGGGTGTGGGCCCCCTGGTCTTGATTCTTTCGCCAGTATTTTTATATTTTCCAAAAAGTGCCTCCGTGGATTTTCAAGACATTCCGAGAACTTTTGTTTTCTACACATAAAACAACATCATGGCAGTTCTGCTGAAAAAAGCGTCAGTTCGGGTTAGTTTCATTCAAATCATGCAAGTTAGAGTCTAAAACAAGGGCAAAAGTGTTTGGAAAAGTAGATACGTTGGAGACGTATCAACTCCCCCAAGCTTAAACCTTTGCTTGTCCTCAAGCAATTCAGTTGATAAACTGAAAGTGATAAAGAAAAACTTTTACAAACTCTGTTTGCTCTTGTTGTGAACTAACCATACTCACAATAACACTTAGGTCTCACAATTAGTCATATCAATAGCGTGATCAGCTAGCGAGCCATAATAATAAAACTCGGATGACAATACTTTCTCAAAACAATCATAACATGATATAACAAAATGGTATCTCGCTAGCCCTTTCTGAGACCGCAAAACATAAATGCAGAGCACCTTTAAAGATCAAGGACTGACTAGATATTGTAATTCATGGTAAAAGAGATCCAGTCAAGTCATACCCAATATAAACCAATAATAATGAATGCAAATGACAGTGTGCTCTCCAGCGGGTGCTTTTTTAATAAGAAGGGTGATGACTCAACATAAAAGTAAATAGATATGCCCTTCATAGAGGGAAGCAGGGATTTGTAGAGGTGCCAGAGCTCGATTTTAAAATAGAGATTGAATAACATTTTGAGCGGCATACTTTCGCTGTCAACGCAACAACTATGAGATGGATGTATCTTCCATACTACATGCATTATAGGCAGTTCCCAAACAGAATGGTAAAGGTTTATACTCCCCCAACCACAAACAAGCATCAATCCATGGCTTGCTCGAAACAACGAGTGCCTCCAACTAACAACAACCCTGGGGGAGTTTTGTTTAATTATTTTGATTTGCTTTGATCTTTTTGGATCATGGGACTGGGCATCCCGGTTACCGGCCCTTTCTCGTGAATGAGGAGCGGAGTCCACTCCTCTTGAGAATAACCCACCTAGCATGGAAGATATAGGCAGCCCTAATTGAAACATGAGCTGCTCGAGCATACAAAACAGAATTTCATTTGAAGGTTTAGAGTTTGGCACATACAAATTACTTGGAACGGCAGGTAAATACCGCATAAAGGAAGGTATGGTGGACTCATATGGAACAACTTTGGGGTTTAAGGAGTTTGGATGCACAAGCAGTATTCCCGCTTAGTACAGGTGAAGGCTAGCAAAAGACTGGGAAGCGACCAACTGAGAGAGCGACAACAGTCATGAACATGCATTAAAATTAATTCACACCGAGTACAAGCATGAGTAGGATATAATGTACCATGAACATAAATATCATGAAGGCTATGTTGATTTGTTTCAACTGCATGCGTGAACATGTGCCAAGTCGAGTCACTCAATTCATTCAAAGGAGGATACCATCCCATCATACCACATCATAATCATTCTAATAGCATGTTGGCACGCAAGGTAAACCATTATAACTCATAGCTAATCAAGCATGGCACAAGCAACTATAATCTCTAAATGTCATTGCAAATATGTTTACTTCATAATAAGCTGAATCAGAAACGATGTACTCATCATATTCACAAAAATAAGAGAGGTCGAGTTCATACCAGCTTTTCTCATCTCAATAAGTCCATCATATATCGTCATTATTGCCTTTCACTTGCACGACCGAACGATGTGTATAATAATAATAGTGCACGTGCATTGGACTAAGCTGGAATCTGCAAGCATTCAACTCAAGAGAGAAGACAAGGTAATATGGGCTCTAAGTTAAATAAACAATCATGCATATGAGAGCCACTACACATTTTCAATATGGTCTTCTCTACCCCCAAAGGAAAAAAAGAAAATAAAACTATTTACACGGGAAAGCTCCCAACAAGTAAAAGAAGAATGAGAAATCTTTTTGGGGTTTCAATTTAATTTCTACTACAAGCATGGAAATTAAACTAACTAATTTTTTTGGTTTTTCTTAAAGTTTATCAAACACACAAGAAGAAAACTAGAAAAAGGAAAATTTAAACTAACATGGATAATACAATGAAAGAGTATGAGCACCGACGACTAGTGTGTGAACATGAATGTAAAGTCGGTGAGAAATACGTACTCCCCCAAGCTTAGGCTTTTGGCCTAAGTTGGTCTAGTACCAAGGACCGCCTGGCTGATATCCGTAGTTGTAACTGGGGTCGTACTGAGATGCAGCAGCAACCGCCTCCCGAGCTGCGGAATGTTGGCGAGCTGCCTCCGCTCTCCTCTCGTGTTCAGCTGCTTCCTCCTTGGTAACAACATATATTACTTTTGCCTGATAATCAAAAAGGAGAGGAGCAGGAAGAGTAACATGGACGATGTTGCGTCTGTCATAGATTAGTCGATAATGGAGGAATTGTTCATTCCTCCTAAGAAAATGATGGTTGACTATAGCGTCATAATCTAAATAAGCAGGAGGTAACATCATATCCCCCTCTCGTGGGGCTATACCAAGATAATTAGCCACACGGGTTGCATAAATTCCTCCAAATAAATCTCCAGCTCTACTATTATTCTGCAACCTACGTGCAACTATTGCCCCCAAGTTATAACCTTTATAACCTAACACAACACTCTTGAGGACACAAAGATCAGGGACACACATATGACATGCTTCATCTTTACCGTTAATACATCTATCAATGAAGAGAGCAAAATAATGTATAGCAGGAAAATGAATGCTCCCTATGGTAGCTTGTGTTATGTCCCTGGATTCTCCCACAGTAATACTAGCAAGGAAATCTCTAAATTCAGATTTGTGAGGATCATTAATATTACCCCACTGCGGAAGTTTGCAAGCAGTTGTAAAATCCTCTAAGTCCATGGTATAAGATGTATCATAAATATCAAATAGGACACTAGGAGAATTACGCATACAGTTATATTTAAACCTCCGCACAAAGGAATCAATCAATTGATAGTACTGAGGACACTTATCTTGTAAGAAGTCCTCCAGCTCACCATTACACACATACGCGTCAAATTCCTCCTTAAAGCCTGCTTCGACCATAAAATCATCGGATGGCCACTCACAAGCTCGAACATCTGCATCCCTCGGTAGTTCAACGTCTTGCTCACGTATAGCAATCCTGGGCCCTTTCTTCACCGAGGAACCACCTTGGTACATTCTCCTAGACATATTTCTTTTTCTGAAAAATTTCTGAAATTTTAGTAACTTCAAAATAAAAGTGAATAAAACTAAACAAGATTGGTAGCAACTACTCCTACAAGTGCCTAGAGCCCATATCATGCATTAGAATTGCTTGGGACCTCATAAATTCAACATGCAAGCTCAAGAACATGGTCACCTATGCAGCAAAAATTTGCAATGAATAAAGCACTAGAACAAAAACTAATTGGACCAATGGAGAAGTCGCATACCAAGAAACAATCTCCCAAAGCAGTTTTGTGAATGGAGCTTTGAGCAAGGAGATTGAAAATCGCAGCAAAATGAGCTAGAACTCGTGCTTGAGCTGGATCGGGATTTTTTTTGGGAAGAAGATGGAGTGTGTGGGTGCTGGCATAAGTGGAGGGGGGCCACCAAGGGCCCACAAGACAGGGGGGCGCGCCCAGGGTAGGTGGGCGCGCCCTCCACTCTCGTGGCCTGGTGCTTGCCCCTCCTGTAGTGATTTCAGTGCCTAAAATCCTCAAATATTCCATAAAAAATCATACTAAATTTGCAGGGCATTTGGAGCACTTTTATTTTTGGGATATTTTTTAATGCACGGGTAATTCAGAAAACAGACGGATAATACTATTTTTGCTTTATTTATTCTAAATAACAGAAAGTAAAAAGAGGGTACAGAAGGTTGTGCCTTCTAGTTTCATCCATCTCGTGATCATCAAAATGAATCCACTAACAAGGTTGATCAAGTCTTGTTAACAAACTCATTCCGAATAACACGGAACCGGAGAAATTTTGAATAACACTAAGTTACCTCAACGGGGATATGAAAATCCCCAACAATAATAATATCATACTTTTTCTTGACAGTAGGAAGAGGAAATTCAAAACCTCCAACAATAATAGTTGGAACTTTTCCAATAGAGTTGATAGTATGAACTTGAGATTGTTTCCTCGGAAAGTGTACCGTATGCTCATTACCATTAACATGAAAAGTGACATTGCCTTTGTTGCAATCAATAACAGCCCCTGCAGTATTCAAAAAGGGTCTACCAAGGATAATCGACATACTATCATCCTCGGGAATATCAAGAATAACAAAGTCCGTTAAGATAGTGACATTTGCAACCACAACAGGCACGTCCTCACAAATACCGACAGGTATAGAAGTTGATTTATCAGCCATTTGCAAAGATATTTCAGTAGGTGTCAACTTATTCAATTCAAGTCTACGATACAAAGAGAGAGGCATAACACTAACACCGGCTCCAAGATCACATAACGCAGTTCTAACATAATTTCTTTTAATGGAGCATGGTATAGTTGGTACCCCCGGATCTCCAAGTTTCTTTGGTATTCCACCCTTAAAGGTGTAATTAGCAAGCATGGTGGAAATTTCAGCTTCCGGTATCTTTGTTTTGTTTGTAATGATATCCTTCATATACTTAGCATAAGGATTTACTTTAAGCATATCAGTTAAGCGCATACGTAAGAAAATAGGTGTAATCATTTCAGCAAAGCGCTCAAAATCCTCATCATCCTTTGTCTTGGATGGTTTAGGAGGAAAGGGCATGGGTTTCTGAACCCATGGTTCTCTTTCTCTACCGTGCTTCCTAGAAAAAAAATCTCTCTAATCATAGCGTTGATTCTTTGATTGTGGGTTATCAAGATCAACAACAGGTTCAATCTCTACTTCATTATTTTTGCTAGGTTGAGCATCAACATGAACATTATCATTAACATTATCACTAGGTTCATGTTCATCACCTGATTGTGTTTTAGCATCAGAAATAGAAATATTATTGGGATTCTTAGGTGTGTCTACAGTAGGTTCACTAGAAGCATGCAAAGTCCTATCGTTTTTCTTTTTCTTCTTTTTAGAAGAACTAGGTGCCTCTAAATTATTTCTCTGAGAATCTTGCTCGGTTCTCTTAGGGTGGCCTTCACGATACAAAGGTTCCTGAGTCATTCTACCAGTTCTAGTAGCCACTCTAACAGCAAAGTCATTTTTATTATTTAATTCATCAAGCAAATCATTTTGAACTTTAAGTACTTGCTCATCTTGAGTAGAAACCATAGAAGCATATTTGCTAATGAGTTTGAGTTCACCTTTAACTCTAGCCATATTATCGCTCACGCGTCCTATCTCGAAAGCATTATTCTTTAACTCTCTACCAACATAAGCATTAAAACTTTCTTGTCTAGCCATAAAGTCATCAAATTCATCTAAGCATGGGCTATGAAATTTAGTATAGGGGATTTCAACTTTATCATATCTATAGAGAGAAATTACCTTTACTACCTGTGTCGGGTTATCAAGACAATGTGGTTCTTCAACAGGTGGTACATTAAGACCATGCATTTCTTCAATAGGTGGTAAATTACATCTTCAGCTTTAATACCTTTTTCTTTCATTGATTTCTTTGCCTCTTGCATATCTTCAGGACTGAGAAATAAAACACCTCTCTTCTTCGGAGTGGGTTTAGGAATAGGCTCAGGAGTTGGCTTAATTGGTTCAGGAATTGGCTCAGGAAGAGTCCAATTATTTTCATTAGTCAACATATTATTCAATAGTAATTCAGCTTCATCGACTGTTCTTTCCCATGAAAACACAACCAGCACAACTATCCAAGTAATCCTTGGAAGCATCGGTTAGTCTATTATAGAAGATATCAAGTATTTCATTTTTCTTAAGAGGATGATCAAGCAAAGCATTAAGTAATCGGAGAAGCCTCCCCCAAGCTTGTGGGAGACTCTCTTCTTTGATTTGCACAAAATTATATATTTCCCGCAAGGCAGCCTATTTCTTATGAGCAGGGAAATATTTAGCAGAGAAGTAATAAATCATATCCTGGGGACTACGCACACAACCAGGAGCAAGAGAATTATACCAAGTCTTAGCATCACCCTTTAACGAGAACGGAAATATCTTAAGGATATAATAATAGCGAGATTTATCATCATGAGTAAACTGGGTGGCTATATCATTCAACTTGGTAAGATGTGCCACAACAGTTTTAGAGTCAAGGCCATAAAAAGGATCAGATTAAACCAAAGTAATAATCTCAGGATCAACAGAGAATTCATAATCCTTATCAGTAACACAAATAGGTGAAGTAGCAAAAGCAGGGTCAGGTTTCATTCTAGCATTAAGAGACTGCTGCTTCCATTTAGCTAATAATTTCTTAAGATCATATCTATCTCTACAAGCAAAGATAGCTCTAGCAGCTTCCTCTTCCATAACATAACCCTCAGGAACAATAGGCAATTCATAATCATTAGGAGAACCTTCATCATCACGATCATCAATAATAGCATCTTCAATAATTTCGTTCTCTCTAGCCCTAGCAAGTTGTTCATTAAGAAATTCACCTAATGGCAAAGTAGTATCACGCACAGAAGTAGTTTCATCATAAGTATCATGCATAGCAGAAGTGGCATCATCAATAACATGCGACATATCAGAATTCATAGAAGTAGCAGGTTTAGGTGTCGCAAGCTTACTCAAAACAGAAGGATAATCTAGTGCAGAGCTAGATGGCATTTCCTTACCTCCCCTCGTAGTTGAGGGAAAAATCGTAGTTTTCACGTCTTTCAAGTTCTTCATAGTGATCAACAGATATAAATCCCAAGTGACTCAGAGAATAGAGCTATTCTCCCCGGCAACGGCGCCAGAAATTAGTCTTGATAACCCACAAGTGTAGGGGATCGCAACAACTTTCGAGGGTAAAGTATTCAACCCAAATTTATTGATTCGACACAAGGGGAGCAAAAGAATATTCTTGAGTATTAGCAGTAGAGTTGTCAATTCAACCACACCTGGATAACTTAGTATCTGCAGCAAAGTATTTAGTAGCAAAGTAGGATGATAATAAAGGTAACGGTAGCAAAAGTAATATTTTTGGGTTTTGTAGTGATTGTAACAATAGCAACGGAAAAGTAAATAAGCGAAGAACAATATGTAAAAAGCTCGTAGGCAATGAATCAGTGATGGATAATTATGTCGGATGCGATTCCTCATGTAATAGCTATAACATAGGGTGACACAGAACTAGCTCCAGTTCATCAATGTAATGTAGGCATGTATTCCGTAAATAGTCATACATGCTTATGGAAAAGAACTTGCATGACATCTTTTGTCCTACCCTCCCATGGCAGCGGGGTCCTAACGGAAACTAAGGGATATTAAGGCCTCCTTTTAATAGAGAACCAGAACAAAGCATTAACACATAGTGAATACATGAACTCCTCAAACTACGATCATCACCGAGAAGTATCCCGATTATTATCACTTCGGGGTTGTCGGATCATAACACATAATAGGTGACTATAGACTTGCAAGATAGGGTCAAGAACACACATATATTGATGAAAACATAATAGGTTCAGATCTGAAATCATGGCACTCGGGCCCTAGTGACAAGCATTAAGCATAGCAAAGTCATAGCAACATCAATCTCAGAACATAGTGGATACTAGGGATCAAACCCTAACAAAAATAACTTGATTACATGGTAAATCTCATCCAACCCATCACCGTCCAGCAAGCCTACGATAGAATTACTCACGCAGGGCGGTGAGCATCATGAAATTGGTGATGGAGGATGGTTGATGATGACGACGGCGACGAATCCCCCTCTCCAGAGCCCCGAACGGACTCCAGATCAGCCCTCCCGAGAGAGATTGGGGCTTGGCGGCGGCTCCGTATCGTAAAACGCGATGAAAACTTTCTCTCTGATTTTTTTCTCTGCGAGACGGAATATATGGAGTTGGAGTTGAGGTCAGCGGAGCCTCAGGGGGCCCACGAGACAGGGGGGCGCGCCCAGGGGGAGGGCGCGCCCCCCATCCTCGTGGACAGGGTGTGGGCCCCCTGGTCTTGATTTTTTCGTCAGTATTTTTTATATTTTCCAAAGTGCCTCCGTGGATTTTCAGGACATTCCGAGAACTTTTGTTTTTACACATAAAACAACATCATGGCAGTTCGGCTGAAAACAGCGTCAGTCCGGGTTAGTTTCATTCAAATCATGCAAGTTAGAGTCCAAAACAAGGGCAAAAGTGTTTGGAAAAGTAGATACGTTGGAGACGTATCAAGCCCCTGATGCTCTGTTTGGTGTTCGGAAAGAAAGGCCAAACAGAGGATCAAATAACATCCGCAGGAGTCTAACAGAATATGTCTATGTGAATAAGCAGGCGTCGCTGCTGGCCGCTGCCGCTCGTACTGCGGAGGTCTCCGGACTAAAGCGGGACCTGGAGCGGACCGAGGAAGAGCTCGACCTCGTGAAGTGGCAGCTCGAGGAAAACAAAGGTACACAATACCCCGTCTGTATATATATAAAGGAAAAATTGTTGCTGCTAATAGAGGTGTCATGAACTTTAATAGGGGCCACGACCAAAGTGGCGGCCCTTAAGAAGGGGCTGACCGAGGCCAAAGACAAAGCGGCCAAGGAACACGCCGAGCGCGAGAAGCAAGAGGCCCGGGTCGACAAGGTTCAGCAAGAGCTCCAGGATTTCGTCAAAAAATACGAGTCCTTGGAGCGTGACTCTAAGACGCAAGAGTCCGAGCTTGCTGAGGCCCTCCGGAGCGTGCGAGATGCCAAAGCCGAAGCCCAAAGGGCCCTCCAGGAGATTCAGGCAGCCAAGAAGATAGCGGCGGGTAAGGCATTCATTATGCAAAGCAAGCATGTGAAGGAGACTTTCCTTTTACTTACCCGAATTCGGAGCTCTCCAGGAGCGTTCGCAGATTTGCCGCGCAACATATCGGATGCCGCGGAGTTCTACCGGGCCGAAGAAGGGAGCTCGACGGAGAAGTTTTTCTGGTCTCAGTACATTGGACACGAACACCCGATGCCCTTGAGCGACCAGCTGAAGCAACTGGTCGAACTGCACAAGGCGGCTGAACTGGCCATGAAGGACCTCATAGTCCGGCTATGGCCTGCCGAGCCCCTGCCCCAGCTACTTCGGCCTTGTAAAGCGGCTTGTGAGTGCCTGTCCACGGCTTGAAGTTATAAAGCGGTCAGTTTGCATTGAAGGTGCGTGGATGGCCTTCGCCCGTGCAAAAGTGCACTGGGCGAAGATGGATGCCGAGAAGATGATGACGGAGGGGCCACCGAAGGGCAAGGAGCACCGCCACCCTGAAAAGTATTATGACAGTGTCCTGAAGGGCTCCCGCCTTGTGGCGGAGCAATGTGCTAAGGATGTAATATTTGAGTGAATGTACTCATTTGATCCTGTAATATGAAAACAAGTTCATTTGCGCAATATAACGCTTGTTGATTTAAAATTTTACCTTCTGTGCGGCCGTTTATAAAATCTGAGAGTTGGCCAGTCGTCGGCTTCTGCCCCCATGTAACTAGTACCAGGGTGTTCGGGATAAATCTAAACACTCTTTATCCAAATTTTTGGTCTTTTAAGGAGGTGTTTAGCGCAACGAACAAGGCACTCGGACTATACAGCTTTATCACTCTCACTTAGCCATAGAAGTTCTATAATTTTAAATTTTGGCGTAGCCCCTGGTATTCGGAAGGCCGAACTTGGGGCACTATACACGCCTAAATCGTACAAGGCCGATTCCTCGCCCAAAGCGGAAAAAATCTTTAATGATTTGAGACCTCTCGAACAGCGACCAGTTCTCGCCGCATCATGACAGTCAGTTTTCGGCTTTCTCTACTGAGGTGCTCGTCCGGAAGAACCGGGACACAATCACAGTAGTTCTCCTTGTGCCACCTTAGCCGATGTAGCGAAACGTAAGGCAGCAAAACATGGGAGATGGGCAAACCCAACTATTGACCCAAGACATGATTCGGAGCTGATTCATATAATGCTATAAGTTCGGGGTGCCGCACTGTCGAAAGTGTTCGGACTTTTCTTGCCGTGTTATGGGTACACTGAAGCCATTGGCGAGCTGAATGTACCAAAATGTATGGGTGCAATTTGTAATAAATAAGCAGTAAAGGAAAAAGATAAAGAAATGTAATAATAAGCTCAAGCTGTACGTTATTTTCCATTGTTATTTGAATAATACGTCAAGGCGTATGCATACAAGTAGTGTGATAAGCAAAATAGGACTATTTGACATGTCCTTAACCAAGAGCGAGCTTCATGTGGGTATGTAAAACAGGTATAGCGATCGTTATCAGAGACCACCTGGGGATTCCCTTGTACGTCAAAGCTTCTTGCCTCCTTGGTGTTTCCGTCCCATGATGGGTCCGATAATCAGATTATCGGAAGAGCCTCAAGAAGAGAATGACCTGAAAGAAAGAAAAGGGTGAAGGTGTATGGGTCCTGGGGCGGTTGAGCCGCATTGTGGACCGCATTGTAGTCGTGCCTCCGTCTATGCCCATGGTTTTTTAAGTGCATAATTATGTACGCGCGGCACAAATTTCACCGCTTGACGTGGACTAGGACGGAGGCCGAATTGCTAGGCGAGGTCTTGACGTGCCGGACGATCCTGTTGCAGAGTACTTCGGACTTGCCTGGCGATGTTTGGGGGCTTTATTGCCGAATTGGAGGTCTGGCTGAGAAGGCTGCTCTGTACTTCTGCTGCGAGGGCTGCAATGTGCTCCTCCGTGCGGAGGGAGCGCTCTGTGTTTCCGTTGACTGTTATAACCCCGCGAGGTCCTGGCATCTTGAGCTTGAGGTATGCATAATGCGGTACCGCATTGAATCCGGCGAATGCGGTTCGTCCGAGCAGTGCATGATAGCCACTACCGAAGGGGACGATGTCGAAGATTAACTCCTCACTTCGGAAGTTGTCCGGAGATCCGAAGACTACTTCCAGTGTGATTGAGCCCGTGCAATAGGCCTCTACACCTGGTATGACACCTTTAAAGGTGGTTTTGGTGGGTTTGATCCTTGAGGGATCGATACCCATTTTGTGCATTGTGTCCTGATAGAGCAGGTTCAGGCTGCTGCCACCGTCCATAAGGACTCGTGTGAGGTGGAATCCGTCAATGATGGGGTTGAGGACCAGCGCGGCCGAACCACCATGACGGATACTGGTCGGATGGTCCCTGCGATCGAAGGTGATCGGACAAGAAGACCATGGGTTGAACTTTGGGGCGACTGGCTCCATCGTGTAGACGTCTCTTAGTGCACGCTTCCGCTCCCTCTTGGGAATATGGGTTGCATATATCATATTTACCGTTTTTACTTGGGGAGGAAATTTCTTCTGTCCTCCTGTGTTCGGCAGCCAGGGCTCCTCGTCATCATCACTATGCGGCCCCTTTTCCTTGTTTTCGCATTCAACTTGTTGGCCTGTCATCACTATGTTGCCGTGAATTTGACATGAGCGATCGAGTATGCGGTCCAGACTGGATGGGCCCGGATTGTTTCTTTTGAATGGCTTGTTCCGCTGACTGGGCTTAGAGCCACTGAATCCGGAATTGACGGCCGAGTCTTCGGCGTTATCGCCATTGTTGCGACGCTTGTGTCTGTTGCGTCGGGGCTTGCCGTTGCTGTCTCTGGCATCTGAGGTGCTAGGATTTCTCGATGTGCTGTTGCTGCGAGCCAGCCAGCTATCCTCGCCCGCACAAAAGCGGGTCATGAGTGTTGTGAGGGCTGCCATGGACTTCGGCTTCTCTTGGCTGAGGTGTTGGGCAAGCCACTCATCACGGATGTTATGCTTAAAGGCCGCTAGGGCTTCGGCATCTGGACAATCGACAATTTGGTTCTTTTTAGTTTGGAACCGGGTCCAGAATTTCCTGGCTGACTCTCCGAGCTGTTGGGTAATGTGAATTAAATCATCAGCATCCGGTGGTCGCACATAAGTGCCCTGGAAGTTATCCAGGAATGCGTCTTCCAGGTTCTCCCAACTTCCAATGGAGTTTGCCGGCAAACTATTCAGCCAATGCCGAGCCGGTCCCTTGAATTTTAGTGGGAGATACTTGATGGCATGTAGATCATCTCAGCTGGCCATGTGAATGTGGAGAAGGAAATCTTCTATCCACACTGCGGGGTCTGTAGTCCCATTGTAGGACTCGATATTCACGGGCTTAAACCCTTCTGGGAATTCATGCTAAATTACCTCGTCAGTGAAGCATAGGGGGTGTGCGGCGCCTCTATGCCGGGCTACATCAAGACGCAGTTCAACTGAGTCTGGTCTGTTGTATTCGGCCCGGCCGGATTTGTATTTAGTATATCCAGTGTGGCGGTCATCGTCACGCGTTGGGGCGCGCCCCCGTGATCCGTAGATCGACCTTGACTGTCCTGCTTTGTTTTCCAACTCATCTCGCAGGTCATGCGTGTATCCCCGGGCCTTCGTGTTTTTGTTTGTTTGGCGACGGGGTGCGGGCTGGTGTTTGGGCCGATACGCCGCTTTGTCTCGGCCACGAGGTGGCCGGTCAGTCGCATCCTGCAGTAGTAGTGTAGGCTCCAGTGCCTCCTCCTCGAATTGAGGTAACAACCTGCGCTTTGGTTAACTTTTGGTTGGGCGCTCGAGTCCGTATTCCTCGGCTGCCAGGACCTCAGTCCATCTGTCAGTTAGCAGATCTTGATCAGCTTAAAGCTGTTGTTGCATTTTCTTCAGGCTTTTTGCAGTGGCTATAAGCCGGCGCTTGAAGTGCTCCTGCTCGACGGGATCCTTAGGCACGATGAATTCTTCGTCTCCGAGGCTCACCTCGTCTTCGGAGAGAGGCATGTAATTATCATCCTCTGAGTCTCCATCCAGTGCATGTTTATCAGGGCTAGCTTGCCCATCCTCCCGTCCGGCTTGCTCGAAGCTTGGCTGGGCGGGATTGTTTTCGTTTTCGGCATCGTCTGGAGTGCTATTATCTCTTGTGCCGGTATCGCTATTTTTGCTGTGATGGGGCTTAGAGCGGCACCGCTGACGCCGTTGCTTAGATTGCTTCCCAAGGGGATTATCCTCTGTTGCCTCATCGCCATTGCTTTGTTTGGGTGTGTCCACCATATATATATCATATGATGAGGTGGCTGTCCGGCGCCCTTTGGGCGGTGGTTCCTGTTCTTCTCCGGCATCGTCGTCCATACCGTCGATGTCTTCAGAGTTGAAATCAAGCATGTCGGTTAAGTCGTCGACAGTAGCTATTAAGTGGGTGGTGGGTGGGGAACGAATTTCTTCGTCGTCTGCTTCCCACTCAAGCTGGACATAGTTCGGCCAAGAGTCTCCTGACAGGGAGAGAGATTTCAAAGAATTTAGCACATCGCCCAAGGGCGAGTGCTGAAAGATATCAGCGGAGGTAAACTCCATGATCGATGCCCAGTCAGGTTCGATGAGCACGGATGCACGCGGTTCGGAGCCTATGGTCGGAGACGAGTCCGATGGTCCGATGACACAGACATCATTGGAGGCGAAGTCTATGTTTGGCTTATCGCCGCTGAGTGTGCGACCTCCATGGTGGGGTCCATCCACCCATTTTTGGATGGCATGATCTACTCCGGATTAAGAGCCGAGGCAGCTACAGGTGTGATCTCCTGAACACCGTCCGATGGCAGTTCTAAGTCATGCTTATCGTGACTGTTCGGCACACCTGTCATGGGCTCGAATCCGTCGAAGATCAAGTCTCCACGGATGTCGGCGGTGTAGTTCAGGCTTCCAAACCTGACCTGATGACCAGGGGCGTAGCTATTGATCTGCTCCAGATGGCCAAGCGAGTTGGCCCGCAGTGCGAAGCCGCCGAATACGAAGATCCGTCTGGGAAGGAAAACCTCACCCTGGAGCCCATCGTTGTGGATCATTGAAGGAGCCATCAAGCCTTACCACGACGACATAGTGGAACTCTCAATGAAAGCACCAATGTGGGTGTCAAAACCGACGGATCTCGGGTAGGGGGTCCCGAACTGTGCGTCTAAGGCTAATGGTAACATGAGGCGGGGGGACACGATGTTTACCCAGGTTTGGGCCCTCTCTATGGAGGTAATACCATACTTCCTGCTTGATTGATCTTGATGATATGAGTATTACAAGAGTTGATCTACCACGAGATCGTAGAGGCTAAACCCTAGAAGCTAGCCTATGATTATGATTGTTGTTGTCCTACGGACTAAACCCTCCGGTTTATATAGACATCGGAGGGGGCTAGGGTTACACAGAGTCGGTTACAGAGAAGGAAATCTACATATACGAATAGCCAAGCTTGCCTTCCACGCAAAGGAGAGTCCTACCCGGACACGGGACGAAGTCTTCAATCTTGTATCTTCATAGTCCAACAGTCCGACACAAGTACATAGTCCGGCTGTCCGAAGACCCCTAATCCAGGACTCCCTCACTCGAGCCCATGCCCAATTATAGGCTAGATAGGTGGTTGCATCCAACACCAAGCGGTGAAGAACGTAGGCAACCTAACCGCATTCCAACGGCTTAACATTGCCGTGGACATCGCTGCCGTGCTGCACTATCTTCACAGCAACTGCGTACCCCCAATCATACATTGTGATCTCAAGCCGAGCAACGTTCTTCTCAATAAGGACATGATGGCCTGCATCAGTGACTTCGGTCTCGCGAAGCTGCTCCTTGATCCGGGGATCCATGACACCATGAATTAAGAGAGCACCATTGGAATCAGAGGCACCATCGGCTATGTCGCACCAGGTAAATCAAAGTCCTACTTAACAGTGTCTCATGTACATATAAATAGCATTTGGTAGCTACTTTAGTTAGAGACTACAAGTAGAATAACTTCGTAGGTACGAAAACGAATAACTTATCTGCACTTTGCACTGCAGAGTATGGATCGATCGACAAAGTTTCGACACAAGGCGACGTCGACAGCTTCGGCATAACACTGTTGGAGATCTTCTCTAGGAGGTAGCCAACAGACGACGTCTTTAGTGATGGACTGATTCTGCCAGGGTTCATTGGCACGACTTTTCCCAACAGAATAGAGGAGGTCCTCGACACGACGCTGCTGGCGACCAAGCAATCCAATGGTGATAGCGGCGTCTCGGTGCAGCATTGCCTGGTTTCTGCCGTCAGGGTCGGGCTTAGCTGCATGAGAGCGGCGCCGTACGAGAGGATGAGCATGAGGCGCGATCAGAGATGCTTGCGTCCGGGCCTGAATCCTGGCTACTTTCTTTTTTTCTACCGAGAGGGATGTGCAGTGTAATGCCGTGTATGTATATGTTCAAAGTTCAGGCATCACACATTTTATATGGAAAATATCTTGTGGAGCTTAGGCTTAGGTGCATCTCCTTATCTAGCCATCCATCTCTGCATCACAATTCGTGCAAAGATTTTTGTATTTTTTGTTTCTTCCAAATAAAACAACATATGAACTTCAAACTTTGCAGCACAACAAAACATTTTAACTAGAATGTGGGAAAAAACTTTCAGATTTTTTCGTGCATCATAAGTACAAAATTAACTTTTTTGAATAAAGAAAATGTTGTTTTGTATATTTATGTTGGTCAAAAAAATCTATTAAGTTTTCTCTCACATTGTAGTAAGAATGTTTTGCTATTTTGCAAACTTTGAAGTTCATAAGTTGTTTTATTTGGAAGAAAAAAAAGAAAATTTCATATAATAAGTTAGTTGTCTAGCACGGATCCATGAGCCCAAGCTCTAAAAATCCACGTCCCATTTTATATCGTTTAAGAGAAACAACCTTCGAACTGCTATGATAATAGAGATCAGTGTCAGTGTCAAAACCGGCGGATCTCGGGTAGGGGGTCCCGAACTGTGCGTCTAGGCGGATGGTAACAGGAGACGAGGGACACGATGTTTTTACCCAGGTTCGGGCCCTCTCGATGGAGGTAAAACCCTACTCCTGCTTGATTAATATTGATAATATGGGTAGTACAAGAGTAGATCTACCACGAGATCAGAGAGGCTAAACCCTAGAAGCTAGCCTATGGTATGATTGTTGTTCGTCCTACGGACTAAAACCCTCCGGTTTATATAGACACCGGAGAGGGTTAGGGTTACATAGAGTCGGTTACAAATGGGAGGAGATCTACATATATCAGATCGCCAAGCTTGCCTTCCACGCCAAGGAAAGCCCCATCCGGACACGGGACGAAGTCTTCAATCTTGTATCTTCATAGTCCAGAGTCCGCCAAAGGTTATAGTCCGCCATCCGGACACCCCTAATCCAGACTCCTCAAGAGCCCCTCGAACCAGGCTTCAATGACGACGAGTCCGCGCGCAGATTGTCTTCGTCATTGCAAAGCGGGTTCCTCTTCGAATACTTCATAGAAGATTTCAACACAAGGATAGTGTCCGCTCGCAAAATAAGTTCCACATACCACCGTAGAGAGAATAATATTTACACAAATCCAATCTGTTGACGATTCAGAAGCGTGACATCACACCACGGCCAAGCCTTTATTCAATCGTTTTCTCGTCCCACCTCAGCGCACTTAGCGAGGCGGTTTCTCGGCACGCCTTGTCGAGCAGAGATCGTGTCCCTTATTCCGGGATTCTCATCAATACGGGCGTGGGTAACCCAACCGTGCCATTAATTACAGCGCTTGGGAGATAAGCGAGTTTTACCAGGCTGGTGGGGGCACATAGTTTCGTCCGCCCATATAAGGGGATAAGGATCCACCTTTCTCATCTACGCCTTCTTCCTCCTTTGCTTATCCATTTTCGCGCACTCGAGCTCCAGCGCCCAAGTCCGCACATCCCACCTCAACCTTCTCCAGCCATGTCCGGAGCGGGAGGCAAGTGGATGGCCTCCTCCGTCACGGAGGGACACATCAAGAAGCTGAGGAAAGCCGGATACTTGTCCAATGACATCGTGCACCGGCTCCTCGACAAGGGGCATCTCATCCCCACCCCCAGGCCCTATGAGAGGGTGGTGTTCCTCACCCATTTCCTCCGTGGACTAGGCTTCCCGCTTCACCCATTTGTCCGGGGGCTCATGTTCTACTACGGCCTGGATTTCCACGATCTGGCCCTGAACTTCATCCTCAACATCTCGGCGTTCATCGTCGTGTGCGAGGCCTTCCTTCAGATCCAGCCCCACTTCGCTTATGGTCAAGACCTTTAATGTCAAGCCGAAGGTAGTGGGCGGCCGCTAAGCGGAGCGGAGGCGCCATGGTGGGCAAGATGCCCAACGTTACATGGCTTGAGGGCTCCTTCGTGGAGTCCATAAAGGGTGGCAATCGGGTGGTTCTACATCACCGAGCAGCGGACCTGAATGGGCAGCGGCCCCAATTCGATCCGCATCCCCACATGGCTCACCTCCTGGAAAGAGACGGGCCTGTCATGGGGTAATTCGGAGGAGCTGACCGGACTCCAAACCTGCGTCCAAAACCTGGTGAGCAAGAAGCTCAAACTCGTCAACATAGTCCAGGTCATGCTCATCCGCCGGATCCTCCCGTGCCAACAACGGGCTTTCAGTTTGTGGGAGTTTGATCCTGCATAGCACCAAACCCTGAGTAGGCTCTTCGACACTACGTACGAAGACGCCTGGAACGTGTTGTTCAAGGGCACCGAGGCTCCCGCATCCGCTACCGAGGATCGCGGATTCAGCGCGCAGCATCAAGCCAACGCGGTAAGCTATTTTACCCTTTACGGGATACTTGTTTTTCATAGTTTGACTCTAAGCGAGATCTAAACTCCCTTTCCTTTGACAAGATTGGCAGAAGACGTCCGGGCAGATTGACTGTCCGGCTCCCTTGCAAGAAGACCCAGCGGACGCCCGCTTGACGAGGCTGCTGGTTCCGGCACCTTACGTGGTGCCGAGAAAAGGCTAAGAAGAAGGCCACGGAACTCGAAGAGTTCCCGGCGCCGGTGGTGTCGGACTCATCGTCCGATGACTCGAGGCGGACTCCTCCCGTGAAAACGAGGAGGAGGAAGAGGTCTCTCGGCGGGGAGAGAAGAAAAGGAAGGCCGCCTAACCTGGGGGCCGGAGGGTACAAGAAGGAAGGACCCTTCTTCCGGACTATTTCCACCAACGCCGACGACGGCGAAGAGGAGTGGCCATCCAGGGCCAAGCCCCTGGCAAAATCGTAAGTATCCGGATACCAGGATAACGCATGGCGTTCCTTTGTTGCCAGTATCTTCTGACGCCGAATGTAATCATGCAGCCCGCCCCGAGCCCAGGTCGGCGTGTCGTCGAGCGGCTCCTTAAGCGTGTCGGATGTGAATAGCACTTCACTTCCGGGTGCCTCCTCCCCTCGCGCTGCGGATGATGCCGAGGCGGAGTCCCAAAAGGGTCCCAGCCAGGAGGAGGTGGTCCTGGAGGCGCCGCAAGACGACCTCCCGGACTCCAGGCGCAAAGGGGACAAAACCCCCATGGGCTCCAAGTCCGGCCCTGGGCCGGACACCGCCCCGGAACCTTCAGTGGTTCCGGAGTCCGGCAGGCACCCCCTAGTAAGAAGGGCAAGCCTACGACGCCGGTGACCTTCGTCCATCCGGAGGCACCGGATAATCTGCTGGAGGTGCTTAATGGCGCCTCCATCGACGAGGAGCACCGCACTATTATGAGTGTGGTGATCCGAAGGTTCATCCGCCAAGAGCGGGCTGATCAAGCTCGTGCCAGCCTTCTAACAAAGCTTTGAGGTATGTATTTAATATATGTAAAAATATTACCGCATAGATAGACAGAGCCTCGATGCTCAGTTTGGTGTTCGGAAAGAAAAGCCAACCGAGGATCAAAAAGATATACGAGGAGTCTAACATAAGTATGTCAATATGGGAATGCAGGTTGCGCTGCTGACCTCTGCCGCACTGACTGCAGAGGTCGATGCATTGAAGCAGAGCCTCAAGCGGTCCGAGTACGAGCTCGGCCTTGCCAAGACGCAGCTCGAGGACAAGGAAGGTAAGTAATACCTTATTTAAGTATATATAAAAAAATGTGGTTGCAAAAAATGACAGGACCAACGTGAGTATTACAGGGGCCACAACCCAGGTGGCAACCCTAAAGGAAGCGCTGTCCAAGACCGAAGAAAATGCGGCCGTGGAGCCTACCCAGCGAGAAAAGCAGAAGGCGCGGGTGGCGGAGGTGCGGCAAGCTCCTGTGCTCGTGGAAAACACGAGAGTTTGAGCTTGACTCAAAGACTCGAGAGTCCGAGCTCGCCTCGGCCCTTGAGAGCGCCAAATCTGCCAAGGTCAAGCCCAAAAAGCCCTCCAGAAATTGAGGCGATGAAGAAGATAGCGGCAGGTAAGGCATTCTTTATGCAAAGCAAGCACGTGAAAGTGAACTACTTGTTACTTACCCGAGTTCGAGCTCTCCAGAGCATTCGCAGATCTTCGCGGAGTGTGTCCGACGCTGCCAAGATTCTACCGAGCCAAGAGGGAGCTCGGCGGAGAAGGTGTTCTAGTCTCAGTATGCTGAGGCCGGACACCCGGTGCCCTTGAGCGACCAGCTGAAGCAGCTGGTCGAGCTCCATAAGGTGGCCGAACAACCATGAAGGGGCTCATAGTCCGGTTGTGGCCTGGGGAGGCTATGCCTGGGAGCTACTTCGGGCTGGTGAGGCGGCTCTTGGATGCCTGTCCATGGCTTGAAGTCATCAAGCGCTCTGTATGCATCGAAGGTGCCCGTAGGGCCCTTGCCCGTGCTAAAGTGCACGAGGGCAAGATGGACGCTGAGAAGCTTGTGACGGACGGACCATCGCCGGGCAAGGAGCATCGCAAGCCCGAGATGTATTATGAGGGCGTCCTGAAGGGTGCCCGCCTTGTGGCGGATGAATGTTCCAAAGATGTAATTTTTGAGTAAACTCGCATTTGTGATCCTGCACGCTGAAAACTTGTTCATATGCACTAAGCAACGCTTTTGAATTTAAAATATTACCTTATGTGCGGCCGTTTATTAAATTTGAGAGATGGCGAGTCGTCGGCTTCTACCCCCGTGCCACGAAAGTCTTTGGGGTGTTCGGATAAACTTGAGCACTCTTTTTCCCATTCTTGGGTCCTTCGAGGGAGGCGCTCAACACAACGAACAAGGCAATCGGACTATAATGCTTGAACACCTCACTTAGCCATAGAATTCTATAATTTTAAATTTCGTGAAGCCCCTAGCATTCGAAGACCGAGTTCGGGCGCTATCCACGCCTAGGCGGACAAAGCCGACTCCTCGCTCTAAGCGGCATATGTCTTTAGGGACTCGAAAACCTCTCGAACAGCGACCAGCTCTCGCCTATCATGACGGCCAGTTTTAGCTTTCTCCATCGAGGTGCTTAGCCCAGCTCAACCGGGGCACAATCGCAGTGGTTCTCCCAGCGCTACCTTAGCCGATATAACAGAACGTAAGGTACCAAAACATGGGAGCCGGGAAAACCCAACTATTGACCCAAGACATGATTCGGAGCCGATGCATATAATGCTATAAGTTCGGGGTGCCGACTCGTGAGAGTGTTCGGACTTCTCACACCATATTCGGGGTACGAAGCCCTGGTGTATTGGCCGTACCAAAGTGTACGGTTGCATAATGTCATAATTGAACATATTTTCATAAAAAAGGAATGCAATAATAGACAAAAGCTATGTATTGTTTATTCGAAAAGTCTGCGGTAAAAGTAGAATGATACAAATAGTGCGATAAGCAAGAGATGGGACTATTTGACATGTCCTCTCGAGGCGAGCTGCGGGATGATATGTGAAACAAGTATCTTTGCTCGTTATAGACACCACCGACACTCGACGTAGCTTACGCCTCCCTGGTTGTTGCATTGTGTGTTCGGCGATTGATCACGGACAGGCCTTCCGAGAGTGGAGTCCTCGAAAGTAAGAAAAGAAAGACAAAATCGAGCCCCTAGTGCGGTTGTGCCGCATTTCGGGCATGCCGTGGTCGTGCCCCTCCCGATATGCCCATGGTATCTCCAGAGCGTAGTTATGTACGCGTATTACTGGTTTCGCAATTTCGCGAGGGCTGGGGTTGGGGCCGCATTGCTACGCTTGCTCGGAACGTGCCAGGCGGTCTTGTTGTAGGTTACTCCGGGCGCGCTTGACGGTGTCCGGACGTTTAATAGCCGGACTGGAGAATTGCCTTGAGAGGCTGCTTTGTACCTCCGCCGCGAGGGCCGCCGTATGCTCCTCCGTTCGGAGAGAGCATTCAGTGTTTCCATTGACCTTAATGACTCCTCGAGGGCCTGGCATCTTGAGCTTGAGGCATGCGTAGTGCGGCACCGCATTGAACTTTGCAAATGCGGTTCGTCCGAGCAGTGCGTGATAGCCACTGTGGAACGGAACTATGTCGAAGATTAACTCCTCGCTTCGGAAATTATCCGGGGATCCGAAGACCACCTCAAGTGTAACCGATCCTGTACAGTTGGCCTCTACACCTGGTATGACGCCTTTAAAGGCCGTCTTTGTGGGTTTAATCCTTGACAGATCTATGCCCATTTTTCGCACTGTATCCTGATAAAGCAGGTTCAGGCTGCCGCCGCCGTCCATAAGGACTCTAGTGAGGTGAAATCCGTCAATGATTGGGTCTAGAACCAATGCGGCGAATCCGCCATGGCGGATGCTAGTGGGTGGTCCTTCGATCAAAAGTGATCGGGCGGGAGGACCATGGGTTGAAGTTTGGGGCGACCGGCTCCAACGCATATACGCCCTAAGTGCACGCTTCCGCTCCCTTTTGGGGATGTGGGTTGCGATATCATGTTCACCGTCTCGCACTTGTGGGGAAGCCCTTCATCCCCTATTGTTCGGCGGCCGGGCTCCTCCTCATCATCGCTATGCAGCCCCTTGTCACTTTTTTGCATTTAACTTGCTCGCTGCTTGAACACCCAACAATCCTGCTGGTGTGATTGGCTGATTTTTCGGGGTGCCGTGTATCCGCATGAGTGATCGAGTATTCGGTCCAAACCGACAGGCCCGAGTATTTCTTTTAAATGGCTTTTTCCGCTGGCGGGTTTAGAGCCTCGAATCCGCATTAATCGTCCGATCCTCCGCATTGTCGCCGTTAACGCGGCGCTTTTGCTTGTTGCAACGCGACCGCCATTGCTGTCCTTGGTATCCGAATTACCAAGGCTCTTGGTCATATTATTACTACGATCTAGCCAGCTGTCTTCTCCCACGCAAAAGCGGGTCATGAGTGTTGTGAGGGCTGCCATGGATTTCGCTTTTCTGTCCTAGGTGCCGAGCAAGCCACTCGTCACGGATGTTATGCTTGAAGGCTGCGAGGGCCTCTGCGTCCGGACAATGACTATTTGATTTTTCTTGGTTAGGAACCGTGTCTGAATTGTCGCCAATTCCTCGCTGCTGGATTATGTGGCTTAGGTCATCGGCGCCCGGTGGTCACACATAGGTGCCCGGAAATTGTCGAGAATGCGGCTTCGTGTCCTCCCAACAACCAATTGACTCACTGGCAAGCTGTTAAGCCAATGCCGAGCTGGTCCTTTAAGCTTGAGTGGGAGGTATTTGATGGCATGTAGATCATCACCGGGCCATGTGGATATGAAGGAGATAATCCTCGATCCATACCGCAGATCTGTTGTGCCATCGTATGATTCGATGTTTACAGGTTTGAAACCCTCGGGATTTGATGATCCATTACTTCATCCGTGAAGCATAGAGGTGTGCGCGCCTCAGATTGGGCTATATCATGACGTAGCTCAAATGAGCTTTGTTCATCGTGTTCGCCCGGCGGATTTGCTATATCCGGCATGACGGTTATCGTCACGTGTCGTGGGGCGCCCACGTGATCCGTAGATCGATCTTGTTTGCCTTGCCTTGTCCTCCAATATATCTCGCAGGTCTGGCGCATTTCCCCGTGCCTTGGTATTCTTTGAGCGACGCCGGGGTGCGGCTTGAGTGGAGGGCCGAGAGGCCTCTCTGTCGCATCATGCGCTGGTGATGTAGGTCTAGGTGCTTCCTCCTCTAATCGGGGTAGTAGCCTGTGTTTTGGGTAGCTCTTGGAGGGGCGTTCGAGTTCGTACTCTTCGGCCGCAAGGACGTCAGTCCATCTGTTGGCTAGCAAGTCTTGGCCAGCTCTAAGTTGTTGCTATTTTTTCTTGAGGCTGCTCGCCGTGGCCATAAGCCTGCGTTTGAAACGCTCTTGTTCGACGGGATCCTCGTGCACGACAAATTAAATGTCGCCGAGGCTTGCCTCGTCTTCGGAGGAGGCATGTAATTATCGCCTCTACCTCTCTATGTGCTGCTCTCTCATGAGGGCTGGTTTCTCCATCCTCCGCGCTGAATCCTGCTGGAGGGGTTGTCTTCGCACCGTCCGGTGTTATTGTCTCCGTGCGGAATCACCGCTTTTTTGCTTTGGCGGGATTTAGAGCGGCGCCACGACGCCTTGGCGCTTAGTCTGCTTCTTGGAGGGTCATCCTCCGTTGTTCCATCGCTGTTCCCTTCTTTTGGGGTGTCCACCACGATATATCATACGACGAGGTGGCCTTCCGAGGCCCTCGTAGGCGCTGGTTCTTGGTCGTCTCCTGCATCGGCGTCCATACCGTCGATGTCATCGGCGTCCATACCGTCGATGTCATCGGAGTCGAACTCGAGCATGTCGGTTAAATCATCGACATCGCTACGGTTGGTGGTGGGTGGGCTTTGAATTTCTTCGTCGTCTGCTGTCCCAACCTTGTCGACCATAGTCCGCCAGGCTCTCCGATAAATAGAGACTTTAGTGAATTGAGAATGTCGCCAAGGGCAAGTCTTTGCCGAAGATGTCCGCGGCGGTGAACTCCATGATCGGCGCCCAATCGGATTCGATTGTCGGGCTCGGAAGGTTCGAGTCCGGAGGAGTCCGCACCTTGAGTCTAAGCTTCATAAAGGACAAGGCTGGTGTTCGCTCGACGCCAGAGATTGCAGCCCCGAGCGGTGTCCACCACCCGCCCTCGACAGCGCTGATCGGCGAATTGAGGGTCGGAGCGACACGGTGCGGCCTCTAGGGCACTGTTCGCGGCAGAGCAAGATCATGCCCATCGTAATAAAGGCGGCGCGCTTGGCGTGGCTTGAACCCGTCAAGATCAAGTCTCCGTGGACGCCACCGTAGTTCAAACTTCCAAATCGACTTGATGGCGGGCGTAGCTTCGATCTGCTCCAGATGGCCAAGCAAATTGCCCGCGATGCAAAGCCGCCGAATCTGAAGATCTGTCCGGAGAAAAGTCTCACCGGATCGCATCATTGTTGATGATCGGAGGAGCCATCGGGCCTAAAGGTGACGACACAGAGGAACTCTCAATGAAAGCACCAATGTCGGTGTCAAAACCGCGGATCTCGGGTAGGGGTCCCGAACTGCAAGCGTCTAGGCGGATGGTAACAGGAGACAAGGGACACGATGTTTTTACCTGTGTTGGGCCCTCTTGATGGAGGTAAAACCCTACTCCCGCTGATTAATATTGATGATATGGGTAGTACAAGAGTAGATCTACCACGAGATTAGAGAGGCTAAACCCTAGAAGCTAGCCTATGGTATGATTGTTGTTCGTCCTACGGACTAAAACCCTCCGGTTTATATAGACACGGAGAGGGTTAGGGTTACATAGAGTCAGTTACAAATGGGAGGAGATCTACATATCCGTATCGCAAGCTTGCCTTCCACGCCAAGGAAAGTCCCATTCGGACACGGGACGAAGTCTTGAATCTTGTAACTTAGGCACGCGAGTGAGCACCTACCTGATCGGCAACCAATACCATGAAAAATAGTGAAGCTCTGAACAGTATTTACCTTCATGGAGCTCTTTTGGAGTGTGTGATAGCAACTTAGGGCCTATTTGGCTCTCCACCGGCTCTGCGGAATTAGGAGATCTGTGGAGCACGTACTTACCAGCTCCACAAGTTTAGCCTGCAACTCCGTCAACTCCGCGGAGCTGAGTCCGGAGGGGAGGGACTCCGAACACCCACTTAGCCAGCCAAGCTTACCTCGGCGAGTCGACGGTATGGCCCCTGCCGCACGTCCCTCCGCCGACCTCTGCATAACGGCGTGACAAGCCGAGCGGCCTGCCGTATGCGCTGCACGCGCCGGAGTCCTTTGCCGCGCCGGCCAGCAGTCAGCAGGCACAGCGCCGCCGCCCCGTCCCCAAGTCGGTCTCCCCTCTTCGGCTGCCCTGTCTTGTCCGTCAAATGGATAAGGTAGATAGGGGCTGACAATCCTTTTGCTCAAATTGAAAGGCCCATAGGCCACACTTCAGAGCAAAACCAATAGAAAAAGCCCACAAGATTAAGGTTAGCCGCAATTTAGGCAGATACAAATGTTAGCCCAGTGCCAGACATTCCAGCCTGCCGCAGGTTGGGGGAACAACTAGTTGACGAGCGCTCCTCCGAAAGCCTCACAACAATCAGCACCACATGCGCACTCTCAGCCGCCCATCACGTGCCGCTCTTTGAGCGCTCCGTTCGGATTTAATTTTTTTATTTTTCCGCAAACATTTTCGGCTTTTTAAACGGTTTTTTCTTTTTTTTCTACGTTCCGGTTTTCCACCTGTTTTTCTTAGCTTTTGGATATTAAAAAAAATGATTTTTTTGCGTGAAAAAACTTGTTTTCTTTCTTTTTTCTTTCACGAGAGTCTTTTTTTGCTTTCCGGAGAGGCACGGTTTTGCTTTTCGCCAGAGTCATGGCCGTGCCTCTCGGAAACGAAAAACAAATGTGTTTTCTATTTTTTTTCCTTCCACGAGAGGCATGATTGTGCTTTCGCGAGAGGCACGGCGGTGCCTCTCGGAAAAGGAAAAAAACATGATTTCTGTTTTTTCTTCTGTGAGAGGCACAGTTTTACTTCCGCAAGAGGCACGGTTGTGTTTTCGCGAGAGTCACGGTCGTGCCTCTCGGGAACGAAAAAACATGTTTTCTGTTTTTTCTTCCTTACGTGAGAGGCACGGTTGTGCTTCGCGAGAGGCACTGCCGTGCCTCTCGAAAACGGAAAAAAATGTGTTTTCTGGTTTTTCCTTCCGCGAGAGGCACGGTTGTGATTTCACGAGAGGCATGGAAGTGCCTTTTCGGAAAGGGAAAAAATCCGTGCTCCCGGTTCGGTTTTTTTGTCCGGTTTTTTTTTGAAAAAATTTCGTCAAAACATATCAACATGGGATCTAGTTTTGAGGATCTCTACGTGAGGAATCCAACGGTGAATACGGTTCAAGATTTGGACGCACAATTTAAGAGATAAAACATTTTGAATAAACGGATTTATGAAAAAAAGGGAAAACTCTCATGTTGCGACACGTGACGCACATGCAGCGCGCCACTTGTCGCAACCTGGAAAGATCGTAGTGATCTTTGTATGAGCACTCCTCAATTAGTGATTTCGGCAGGTTGGCCGACACAAGCAAGTCACGAGCCAACTACAATTTTGAGGCTCATATTCTCGCCAAGTTTGTTTGTAATCTAGGCTTAGGTCGTCATATTTGGTTGGGCATTCCACAAGACCAACGACTTGTACCTATGAACATTGTTTAATTAATAAAGTGGCGAGATTCCTCAAAAAAAGAAAGCAAGTCACGAGCCTGGAGCTTTCCCTCCCAAAAATAGTTCTCCTTTCGCTTAAACGAAAAATGGAAAAAACACATGGCAATAAAAAAAGTTATCCTATGATTCAAGGAAATGTAGCAAATGGAATTGAAGAAGTTTTCCTTTGCCCTCGGTTTCAAAGGAAAAATGCAGAAATTTTACAATCTATTTGATCTCTTTTTTAAAATTTCTACGCACGAAAAACAACTGAGATCCTTAGTGAAATAATTAAATGCTAATTATACCTAATCAGGTTGTCTATTTTTGATTTGACTATATTAATTTGGATTTTTGTGTTTTTTCTATTCCAGTTAACCAAACCCCCAAGTGTGCAAAATTCCTACGCTAATCCTCTTTTTACATATGCATTCCTATCAAATTGATGTGCTTTTTCCTTTCCTGCATTTTTAAAATTTTGTAAACCAAAGGAGGCCGCATGAGGCTACGGAAACAGATGGATCGATATCTGGATAGCGGTTTAAGGTCATCTGCTGGCCTCCAAACTGGACACCACATCCGTCCTCGGACTGGGGGAGGAGGGGCACTAGTGGAAAAACGGCTAGTCACAATTATCGTTGGTGGCGCACCATTTTCATCAACGCGAGCATTACTTTTTTCCAAATAGTGCTGGCGTAGGACAAATCAGCACGCCAGCTTTATGTGATTAGTGCTAACGTTGCTTTTCTTTGAGACGCCACAAATGTTTTGGCCCATATGCACTCATCGTTTGGAACGCACAGTGGCGTTGTTTTTATATGTACGTCATAGTTAATTTGTCAGTGCTGGCGTGTGTCTGCTTCGTACGCCAAAACACTTTTTCATTTGATCAAGTGTTTTATGTATTTAATTATTAAACTAGTCACAAAAAAATAGAAATTTTATATTATGTGTTTTGTGATAATTAAGGTAAAACCCAACCATAGCATTAAAGTGTCAAGTCCTCTTTACTCCCATACGCAAACAACCTACTTACTCGGGTTTGTACTTCTCGCCACCCACCATAAGCGAATCATGAACTTATTGCAAACCCTACATCGGGGATCCCTCACACTTGCGCGACACGGAGAGCACCATATGACATCACTATTAATAAAACATACAACTCAAACCAATCATGATCATCAGTCAACCCATAGGTTAAAACGGATCTACTCAAACATCGTAGGATAGCCATACATCATTGGAAAATAATATATAATGTCGAGCACCATGTTTAAGTAGAGATTACAGCGGGGAGAAGAGGTGTTACACCGCTGCATAGAGGGGGAGAGAATTGGTGATGACGGCGGTGAAGTTATTGGTGTAGATCGCCGTCATGATGATGGCCTCGGTGGCGTTCCGGCGCCATCGGGAGAGATGGGGAGAGAGCCCCCCCCCCCTCCTTTTTCTTCTCCCTCGACCTCCCCCTAGATGTGAGGAGGGTTTCCCCTCTGGTCCATGGCCTCCATGACGGCGGCGGGGAGGGCGGATCTCTCTCTCTCTCTCTCTCTCTCTCTCTCTCTCTCTCTCTCTCTGTGTGTGTGTGTGTGTGTGTGTGTGTGTGTGTGTGTGTTACCTTCTGTTTCTGTGTTCCTGTTTTCTGGCCTTATGGGGTGGCCACAAGCCTCCCTGGCGCGCACAGAGTAGGGGGCGCGCCCCTAGGGCTTGTGGACTCCTCAGGCATCGTCTCGTGTTGATTCTTTTTCCCAAAAATCACAAATATTTCAAAATAAATCTCTGTAAATTTTTATCGTGTTTGGAATTTGTTTGATATGGGTATTCTGCGAAACAAAAAACATGCAACAAACAGGAACTTGCACAGGGCACTGGATCAATATGTTAGTCCCAAAAATAATATAAAAAGTTGCCAAAAGTATATCAAAGTTGTAGAATATTGGCATGAAATAATAAAAAATTATAGATGCACGGAGACGTATCAATGTCGTTGTGAGAACCGAGCATTCCAAAGAAAGCATGCCAAATCCATAAGTCATGTGATGCCACCTCTTCTACTATGATGGTGGCCTCTCTGGTGTGACCTTGATGCATTACACGCAGACCTTTGGGGCATTTTTCCATTGTCATCCTCTTCTAGTATGATGGTGGCCTCTCTGGTGTGACCTTGATACATTACACGCAGACCTTTGGGGCATTTTCCATTTTCAATGCATGCAATCAATTGATCCGAGCATTCCTGAAAACCCCCTTGCCTCTCCAATAGCCAACAACTCCTTCGTGTCCTACGCATTTGGTTCTCTGAGATACTCCGGTCCAAACACCTCAACCATGGCGCGAGAAAATTTGACAGTAGTCTTAGGCACGTGCTCGAGCAAATTTGACAGTAGTCTTGAGGCACGTGCTCTCCCCCATTCTAATCATCTCATCAACGGTGTCTACTGCAGTATCAAGTGCAAGCATCCTCAGAGCAGCCGTGCACTTCTGCTTGGCCGAGAATGAGAGTTGGCCGCAGCAATCCCTTCTCAGCTTGAAGTAGTCGTCGTGTGCCTCCACTCCCTCCACAATGCGCAAAAACAATGGTTTCCTCATGCAAAAACGACGATGAAACCATGGATCATCCGGAAAAGCAGGTGTGGGAGCAAAATAGTCATTGTGCAGTAGCTTTGCTCCGGACACTCTGTCCCGGTTGATCACTCTTCTCCCATTGATTGAGCCCTTGAAGTTGAGAATATGCTCCATTTGTCGGTCCATTTCCTCTTGCATGCTCATGAGCATGGTCATGTCCACTTGTTCGTCCGAATCTGAAGAATCGAAGAACTCATCTTGAATCATTTGGTCAAGCTCTGTCGGTTCATACTCCTCGTCCAACGAAGCATCAGAATCCACCTAACAAAATCACAATAATTTCCGTCGGTCAATCTGTCGAACACATCAAGCGTAAGGTGGAGCCAGAGAGTTACCAGACGTACCACGGTGGCGTCCGGGACGGCGACAACGTCCCCCGCGGCGAGGACGGGAGTGCTCTTCCGGAGCTGGTGACGGAGAGCCTGGGAACGGTTGTGGAGCGGGCACGGTGGTGGAGCTGCGAGCCGGACGGTGCAGAGGAGAAAGAGCAGAGGAGAGAGCAAATGGATCCGACAGTTCAAGGAGGGGGGGGGGGGCGGGGTCGGGTTGTCGGGTCCGACGTGATGGGCGTGCCGGGACGCCCCATATCCGCCCCATATTTGGGCTGGATTTGAGAGGTGTTGGTCAGCCCAGACGTTTGAGGGACGTTTGAGAGGCCCGTCTGGGTTAAAAATCGTGACCGGGAGGCCTGCACGGATGTTTGAGACGGGTTTGAGGGGTCCAGTTGTAGATGCTCTTATTCTAGCATTTTCTAACCTTTTACATAGGACGCCGATAACTGCCACACGTGTGGTATATTCGACATGCGCCCACACACCGTGTCTGGTATGAGCAGGAGGCAGCCCACACGGGCTGCGTGTGGGCAGGTATTAGAATTGCCCACACGTGTGGGCGTTGCTGCTTCGTGCTACACGTCAACAAGTACTACCCATCTCCACCCCGCGCGTGTGGCACGAAGCAAAAATGCCCACACGTCCTGACGCAACTACGTTAGGTACACCGCGTAGTTGCCATCCTGGTTGACAAATGTAGTTATCGGGGATGGCAAGTGTAGTTGTAAAAGTATGACAACTCTATCTGTTTTGGTTAACTATAGTTGCCATGTCTAATTTATGGTAGTTGCCGCGTGTAATCAAACCGTAGTTGCCGTGTGTGATTAGCCACTTGCCACATATGGTCAAATAGTAGTTGCCATGTGTGTTTACCTAGTTGCCATGTGTGGTCCAACCATAGTTGCCATGTGTGTTTATCTGGTTGCCACGTATGCGCAACTGCAGTTGCCGTCTAGCAAAAAATCACAGTTGTCATGTGTGTCTACCTAGTTGCCACGTTCGTCTAACTGCAGTTGCCATCCACAACGTAAGAGTGTTGTGTGGGCGAAAAATAGTTCACCCACACGCGCATGAACTAGGTGGCTGGTTGTGTGGGCAGAAACTAGCTCGCTCACACAACGCAGCTGGCAAACAGGATGGTGCTAGTGTGTGGGCAAACTCTCCAACGCCCACACACCAGCCCCGTTCTACGTAGCACATAAAATCAACCTTTTCGTGCCAAGATTCGTGTAAAAGGCACTGGACGATGATCAAGGCGTGTAGACGAGTTGAGTATGTGGGCGTTTGTGTTTCGGTTTACATATGATTGCCAGCTTTGGCAGTCAAAATTCTCCCAAGGAAGAAAATTATTTTCTCAATCCGGCAGTGGCGGAGGCAAGGACGATGCGGAGCTGGCGCTGAGGTAAGAGCCTGACTTTTTTTTTTTTTGAGGGAGAGGTAAGAGTCTGACTAATTCACCGGCAAAACAAGAAAGAGTCTTTGCTTGCGTGCACAACAGACAGATGGTCGCTTGGGTCGTGTCAGCGTCAGAGCAAGCAAGACTAATCAATGCCACCGTTTTCGTTTTGGTTTATGTCAGCGTCAGCGTCAGCGTGCAGGAAGTCATAGGCAGAGCAATCAGCAATGGATTACTCGTTAGTACAGTATGTAATCAACGCATGCTTCTCCGTGGTAGAAGATAGAGAGGGACGTGTCCCGGCCGTTTCCGCCGATCACGGCACCGCCAATGTCACCATGCATGCCTCGCCCGGCAAACAGCGGAAATGAAAAACGACCTGGGATGCACGGTGGGGCTGAATTCACTGTTTTGACTTTTTCGTAAACTTTAACACGATCTGACCTTGATCTGAAAAAATATCGTGATCTGACCCTTTTTCTATCGCCATAGTTTTTGGCGGTAGGGTAACACAGCCTACCGCCGAAGGCTATGGCGATAGGACTTCACGGTCGAAATAGTCTGGAATGTATAAATTGCGCGTGGCGTCCATTAGAGCTGAAGCACTTTGGTGGGGAGTTGGCTAGTGCGTGTAAGTTTACTCAGTAGGTCTTGGGGTCGAGCCTTACCAATAAACAATTTGTATAACTAATATCAGAATATGAATTATTGATAAAAATATAGTTTTACTTATCTGTAAATGTTTTATAAAATCCCTCCAAAGATATAAATGAATATGATGTGATAAACAATTTGTCCAATTAATGTTAAGGTATGGATTATTTATAAAAATATATTGTTTACTTGTATGTAGCTGCTTTATAAATTTTCCACAAAGATTTATTTTTCTTTAGTCTTTTTGCGGCTTAGATCTGTAACATACATGGGAGAGAGCATTTTAATTCTTTGCTCATCATGAAAATTACACGCTCTGCAATTAAGTTCTCATCATATGTTACTTTGTTTAACTCTGTTATTATCTGTCTCTGACCAGCTATGTTATTGTCTGCAATTTGTACAATTAATATTAGGATATGAATTATTGATAAAAAATATAGTTTTACTTATCTGTAAATGTTTTATAAAATCCCATAAAGATATAAATGAATATGATGTGACAAACAATTTGTCCAATTAATGTTAAGGTATGGATTATTTATAAAATATATTTTTACTTGTATGTAGCTGCTTTATAAATTTTCCACAAAGATTTATTTTTCTTTAGTCTTTTTGAGGCTTAGATCTGTAACATACATGGGAGAGAGCATTTTAATTCTTTGCTCATCATGAAAATTACACGCTCTGCAATTAAGTTATCATCATATGTTACTTTGTTTAACTCTGTTATTATCTGTCTCTGACCAGCTATGTTATTGTCTGCAATTTGTACAATTAATATTAGGATATGAATTATTGATAAAAATATAGTTTTACTTATCTGTAAATGTTTTATAAAATCCCATAAAGATATAAATGAATATGATGTGACAAACAATTTGTCCAATTAATGTTAAGGTATGGATTATTTATAAAATATATTTTTTACTTGTATGTAGCTGCTTTATAAATTTTCCACAAAGATTTATTTTTCTTTAGTCTTTTTGCGGCTTAGATCTGTAACATACATGGGAGAGAGCATTTTAATTCTTTGCTCATCATGAAAATTACACGCTCTGCAATTAAGTTATCATCATATGTTACTTTGTTTAACTCTGTTATTATCTGTCTCTGACCAGCTATGTTATTGTCTGCAATTTGTACAATTAATATTAGGATATGAATTATTGATAAAAAATATAGTTTTACTTATCTGTAAATGTTTTATAAAATCCCCGCAAAGATATAAATGAATATGATGTGATAAACAATTTGTCCAATTAATGTTAAGGTGTGGGTTATTTATAAAAATATTTCTTTTACTTGTATGTAACTGTTTTATAAATTTTCCACAAAGATTTATTTTTCTTCAGTTTTTTATGGCTTAGATCTGTAACATACATGGAGAGAGCATTTTATTCTTTGGTCATCATGAAAATTACACGCTCTGCAATTAAGTTCTCATCATATGTTACTTTGTTTAACTCTGTTATTATCTGTCTCTGACCTACTATGTTATTATCTGCAATTTGTACAATTAATATTAGGATATGAATTATTGATAAAAATATAGTTTTACTTATCTGTAAATGTTTTATAAAATCCCATAAAGATATAAATGAATATGATGTGTTAAATAATTTGTCCAATTAATGTTAAGGTGTGGATTATTTATAAAAAATATTTTTTTACTTGTATGTAACTGTTTTATAAATTTTCCACAAAGATTTATTTTTCTTCAGTTTTTTTGCGGCTTAGATCTGTAGCATACATGGGAGAGAGCATTTTTATTCTTTGCTCATAATGAAAATTACACGCTCTACAATTAAGTTCTTATCAGATGTTACTTTGTTTAACTCCGTTATTATCTGTCTCTGACCAGCTATGTTAATTATGAGTTTTCTTTCATGTTGTTTTCCCAAAAGAGCTACATATGGTGTGTAATTAATAATTGTTTGCAACAAATTATCGGAATAAAAGCATTTTATGCTTGATTTTTAACTGTTTAATTAAAAGTAAATTTTTATTCTAAGCAGCACTAAGATTGGTCGGCTCTGCGCTCAAACCAGTACACACACGCGCACCTCTAGGTCCTCCAGTTTGGTTGCTACTATGTTATCAATTATGCGATGCAAAGATGACCTCCTCAGTAAGATGAAATACGATGTAAGTTCGTTCTCAGTATTATCATCCAAACCCTGATACAAATCATGGTGCGCAAAGGCCTTCCGAACTTCAAACTAACTAAGAAAAATAGCAGGAAGTAGTAAAACCACTTAAACAAATTATTTGTGGATAAGGAAGAGGGTAAATAAATGGTCATAGAGCTGTATTTCATCTTTTCTTAGGTTCCAGCGTTAGAACACAAATTTCAAAAAAACATATACAAACTGCAACAAGAAGTCTGACTGATTCTAAAAGCGTTGAGCAGTTTAAGCTGGGGCTGGAGCACTCACCTTGATAAAGTGTAAGCTAGCTGCCGTCGCTGCTCCTGCTCTGGCAAGGGAGTTCCCTAATCTAGCAGTGCTTCAGAGGGAAAACGAAGGTCTAAGGATAGTAAGGATAGGGAATAATTGAGGGTGAGGAGATGATGGAGCAAAGGCCTGAAGATGATTGTAACGACCTAACTATTAGAGAGGCATCATACATGAATGATGAAAATATATGTGGGGCCAATAACGCATGGGATCAATTGATCTTGATGGATAGCCTATCAAATCTTTTTTATGCATGTAATGCGTGAGACCAATTGATCATATTTGTTTATATCTTTGTGGGAATTTTATAAAACAGTTACAGATAAGTAAAAATATGTTTCTTATCAATAATCCATATCCTAACATTAATTGGACAGATTATTTATTTTTTATTTGGGCAAAATCTTTACCTAATAATAAAGCAAATTGGGTTTCTTTCGTCCGTCATGGCATTTTTCAGAAAAGTCACTGGCTTTTCTTAAAATTAACCCGCTGCCCGGATTTAAGTCACACCCGAACCGTTATTTTACATTTTTCGAACCCCTCACCCCCTGATGTTTTAGGTAATTCATTCGCGGATCATATTTAAGTCAAACAAATGCTTTTTAAAATCATCCATATCTTTTAAACCGTAACTCCGATTTGAACATGTTATATATGAAATTTGATTAGAAAAATATGTAAAATATGAATATGAGATTATTTTTACCTGTTAAGTATTTTTAAATATTATTTTGAAATATATTTGAGTCAAACCAAATGATTTTCTAAATTATCTGTATCTTTTAAACCGTAACTTCGATTTTAACATATTATATATGAAATTTTATCAGAAAAATGTGTGGAATCTAAATATGATGTTAATTTTACCTTCTAAATACTTTTAAAATATTGTTATGGAAGCAAACTTATAATTTATAGCGCAAGATTCATTTTTTTCATACGGGCGGCGATTCGGATTGCAAATAAACACCCCACTATAACCATATACGGAAAAGAAAACATCGATAACTACACATGCATGCCTCTGAAAAGTATCGCAGGGAAAAACAACAGATTTTTCATCGCGAGAGTGAGAGCAAAGCAGAGAGAGAGAGAGAGAGAGAGAGAGAGAGAGAGAGAGAGAGAGAGAGAGAGAGAGAGAGAGAGGAGAGGGAGAGAGCGAGGAGAGAGACGCCTTATGATTAACCATATTTAACACACATTTTTTGTTGTTTTGTGTGAACACCGAGGCCATCGCCGGCGAGGATGAGAAGGAGGATAAGCGGCAACACAAATATAATGCCTCACAAAAATAAAGTAGATGGACCTATTGTGGTCTTGAGTGATGGTTGTTGAGTTAAGAGCGTGTGTTATGTTTTCTCTTTCGTTGCAACGCACGGGCTTTTTTGCTAGTAAAAATAAATGAAAAAGGGGCTTGGCAAGGCTTGAAAACAAGACCTACACATTAAACTCATATGCGCTAGCCAACTTTCCACCAAACTACCTCAATACTACTAGACGCCACGCCAAATTTATACATTTCAGACCCTACCGCCAAGGACTATGGCGGTAGGGTATTTTCGACCGCGAACAACCGTGACGGCGCAGTCAAGTCCTACCGCCAAGGACGGTGGCGGTAGAAAATGGGTCAGATCACGAATTTTTTTAGATCGGGGTCAGATCGCGCTACGGTTTACGAAAAAGGTCAAAACAGTGAATTTGGCCGCACGGTGGCGCCGGTGCTAACCACGGTGGCGTAGTTTGTCCTTGCGCCACCCAGCACGCGCTGGTGACGGTTCACCTTGCTGAGGCGAGTAATATCTTTCGCCAAGGCTCACCGTGCCTGTTTTTCTCTTTTCATTTTTATTATGCCATCGGTTTTATTTTTTGAGGGTTATGTCACCGGTTTTGAAAACCACAAAATTTTGTCAATTTGGGATGGGTCCAAAATGGCAAAGTTTTGGTACAGTAAGATTTTGTCCTTGTTTCCTTTCGTTCTGTTTGTTGATGTATTAAATATATATCCCACCTTTTTTCATCAGCTTGAACTTTTGGATGAATTGGTTGTCGCGTGCATTTCTACATGATATGAGAGCCGAAGGTCTTCAGTTTAGGTCTTGGCTTCTAATTTATCCAAAAAGTATTGGTGTCCCCTTTTGTGTTCACATATAGGCCTCTTGAATCATACATCTGAATCTATTCATGTGTTGACTTGCAGCATCAATATAGGGTGTTAAAGTGTATATGTGGATTGCCTTGCTCTCTCCCATAGTTTGGATTTGTGGTTAAGTTGTCTATTGCATGGACCTTAACATTGTATCGGATCTAAGTGGTCTTGAGTTCAAGAGCCGGCTGACGCAATTAAATTGTAGCCCACTTTTGATCCATATTTAGACCTGAGGGAGCCACGTGTTAGGGAGAGCATTGACACATAAATGCATAGCCCACCTTTTTCATCAGCTTGAGCCTTTGGGTGAATCGGCTGGTGTGTTGGATGGATAGATGGTGTCCTTGCGGCGACGCGGTGGACGGAGGTAAGGATAGATGCCGACAGGCACACCACCACGGCCCGGCCGGAACTAGAGAAGGAGGCGTGATGGAGAGGAGAGATAGTCGGAGCTTTCTACACTATTCGCAACTGCTGCATTTTTGGCTTATTTTTTTCTTCCTTCCATCACATCGGCAGTTTCGGTTAATTTTCTCCCGGTCGCGATCCCCTTCTTCCTTCTCCTCATGCATCTGAAACGGCTGCGCGGGCAAAAAACCTGATTTTTCCGGCGAAGCGCTAATATCACGCGCATGTTGGAGATGCTGTCAGCTAGACGTCACCGCGGCTGACCACGTCATCCCTGTCTCCCCTCGGTGCCCCTGCCACGGCATGGGAGAATCGACCGAGGCAAAAAAAAAAAAGTCCTAATTGCCGGAGGAATAGCAAATACAAATAATACTACTCCTTTTGTCTCATAATGTAAGATGTTTTTTTTTATTCATGAGACGGGGGAGTAGTTAGCAACATGAAAAATAGTTGTATGTGCAATTATTCCAGCTGACATTCTCAAGAAAGAAATAAAAAGTAGGTTAGCAGCCCGTTTGCACCGGCAATCATGTGCAAATAATCTCAACCAAGTGCCTAACGATGTCCTGTCACGATCACTATGTCGAACCAGCTGATTAACAGAATATAAAAGTAGAGTAACAACCTGTCGTGTTCTCTTGACCCGGCTGCTACGAGTGCAAAGAAGAAGTCAGTGCATGCATTGACAATCGTACCACCATCATGCAGCGTTACCTACCGTCTACTTGGTCGGTCTCACTTGCACAACAGATTAGATTACCCTTTGACCATGCACACACCTGACCTGACCTGTATGAGCTAGCCAGCCGCGACTTGAGCTCTCCATTTATTCACACCATGCCCATGCAAACCTGATCGATCGGCATTGGACGACCACGGACGGACGGACCACCATGGCGACGCCAGCGGTTGCATCGGTGGCTCTGCTCCTGCTGTCCTGTCTAGCGGCGGCGGCGGGAAACGACCGGGACGCGCTGCTGGCGTTCAAGGCCGGCGTGACGTCGGACCCGACGGGCGCGCTCCGGTCGTGGACCAACGACACGGGCTTCTGCCGGTGGGCCGGGGTGAATTGCAGCGCCGCGGGGCGCGTCACCACGTTGGACGTCGGCTCGCGCCGCCTCGCCGGCACGCTCTCCCCGGCCGTCGCGGACCTCGCGCACCTCGAGGTCCTCAACCTCACCGACAACGCCTTCACGGGAGCCATTCCGGAGAGCCTTGGCCGGCTCGGGCGCCTCTACTACCTCAGCCTCTGCGACAACGCCTTCACCGGCGAGATCCCGGCCGCGCTCCGCGGCCTCACGAACCTCACCACCGCTTACCTCAACAACAACAACCTTACTGGCGGCGTCCCAGCCTGGCTAGGCGGCATGCCGATGCTCATGGCGCTGACGCTCAGCACGAACTCGCTCTCCGGCCGCATCCCGCCGTCGCTCGCCAATCTCGCGTCGATCCAGCAGCTCGAGCTCGCCGAAAACCTCCTCGAAGGCGAGATCCCTGAGGGCCTCGCGCGCCTCCCGAATCTCCAGTTCTTCACCGTGTACCAGAACCGCCTCTCCGGCGAGATCCCGCCGGGCTTCTTCAACATGTCGTCGCTGCAGGGCCTCTCCCTCACCAACAACGCGTTCCGCGGCCAGCTCCCGCCGGACGCCGGCACGCACTCGCCCAACCTCATGTATCTCTTCCTTGGCGGCAACAACCTCACGGGGCCCATACCAGCGACGCTCGCCAACGCCACCCGGCTGCAGTTCCTCAGCCTGGCCAACAACAGCTTCACCGGCCTGGTGCCGCCGGAGATTGGGAAGCTCTGCCCGCAGTCGCTCCAGCTGTCCAACAACCAGCTCACGGCGACCGACGCCGGCGGCTGGGAGTTCCTGGACAAGCTGACGAGATGCGACGCCCTGACTGAACTATTCCTCGGCGGCAACAAGTTCTCCGGCGCGATGCCGAGCTCCATCGCGCGCCTCTCGACGCTCCAGGCGTTGAGTTTGTCGGGCAATCGCATCTCCGGCGTTATACCGCCGGGCATAGGCAACCTCGTCGGGCTACAGATGCTGGATCTCCGGCATAATCTCTTCGCCGGCGCAATCCCGGAGGGGATTGGCAAGCTGGAGAACCTCCAAGAGCTGCAGTTGCAGGGGAACGAGCTGACAGGGCCGGTGCCGTCCGCCATGGGCGACCTCACGGAGCTGCTTAGCCTCGACCTCAGCGGCAACTCGTTGAACGGGTCGATTCCTCCCAGCCTCGGCAACCTCCAGCGCCTGATGCTGCTCAACCTCTCCGGCAATGGGCTCGCCGGCCATGTCCCGAGGGAACTGTTCGGCCTCTCGTCCTTGTCGTCGGCGATGGACTTGTCGGGTAACCAGCTGGACGGTGTTCTCCCGCGAGAGGTAGGCCGGCTTGTGAAACTCACATTCATGACGCTTGCCGGAAACCGCTTCACCGGCGACGTGCCGGCCGAGCTCGGGAGCTGCCAGAGCATGGAATTCCTCGACCTGGACAGCAATCTCTTCGCCGGAAGCATCCCGCCGTCGTTAAGCAAGTTGAAGGGGCTCAGGATGCTGAACCTTTCGAGCAACAGGTTATCCAGCGCCATCCCGCCGGAGCTCGCCCAGATGACGGGGCTGCAGAAGCTGGACCTCTCGCGGAACGACCTCTCCGGCGACGTGCCGGCGGGACTGGAGAACATGAGCTCTCTGATCGTGCTCGACGTGTCCGGCAACAACCTCGTCGGCAACGTCCCACAGCGCGGCGTGTTCGCGAACGCGACCGGGTTCAAGATGGCCGGTAACAGCGCGCTCTGCGGCGGTGCCACGCAGCTCCGGCTGCCGCCGTGCCGGACACACGCGGATTCCACCCGAGGCTCTCACCTGTTCCTCAAGATCGCGCTGCCCATCATAGGGGCCGCTCTGTGCATCGCCGTACTGTTCACCGTCTTCCTGTGGCGGCGCAAGAGGAAGTCGAGGACCACGAGCACGGCGGCTCGCAGCGTGCTCAACGGCAACTACTACCCGAGGGTGTCCTACGCCGAGCTGGCGAAAGCCACCGACGGTTTCGCGGAGGCGAACCTCGTCGGCGCCGGGAAGTACGGGTCCGTGTACCGCGGCACCCTAGCACTGAAGACGAAAGGAAACCTGGCTCGCGACGCTGTGGCCGTCGCCGTGAAGGTGCTCGACCTCCGGCAGGCCGGTGCGTGCAAGGCGTTCCTGTCGGAGTGCGAGACACTGCGGAACGCGCGGCACCGGAACCTGATCGACATCGTCACCTGCTGCGCCAGCGTGAACGCGGCCGGCGGCGAGTTCAGGGCCCTCGTGTTCGACTTCATGCCCAACTCCAGCCTCGACCGGTGGCTGCACCCGGGGCCATCGGACGCGCGCAAGCACGGCGGAGGACTGAGCCTGGTCCAGAGGCTCGGCATCGCCGTGGACATCGCCGACGCGCTGAGCTACCTCCACAACAGCTGCGACCCGCCGATCGTGCACTGCGACCTCAAGCCGGGCAACGTGCTCCTCGGCGACGACATGACGGCTCGCATCGGCGACTTCGGCCTCGCCAAGCTGCTGCTCCTCGACGCCCCCGGAGGCACCGAGAGCACCATCGGCATCAGGGGTACGATCGGCTACGTCGCACCAGGTACGTCTCTCTCCGTCATGCTACTTCTCCACCATGGCATGTCAGGTGTAACGATCACTTGTCTGAAGACTGAACCTCTTGTATGTGGTGTGCTCTGCAGAGTACGGCACGACGGGGAGCGTGTCCACGGCCGGCGACGCGTACAGCTACGGGGTGACCCTCCTGGAGATCCTGGCAGGGAAGGCGCCGACCGACGGCGGGCTGGGGGACGGCACGACGCTGCCGGAGTTCGTGGCGGCGGCGTTCCCGGAGAGGATCGAGCAGGTGCTGGACCCGGCCCTGCTGCCGATGGAGGAGCTGGAGAGATCAGTCTCTGTTTCGGCTTCGATGTCGACCATGTCGACGGTGTCGACGTCGTATTCGGAGGATAGCGAGGTGCGCGTCACGGCGCGGGACTGCGTGGTCGCCGCCGTGAGGGTGGCGCTGAGCTGCTGCCGGCGGGCGCCGTACGAGAGGATGGGCATGAAGGAGGCCGCCGCCGAGATGCACCTCATCAGAGACGCTTGCCTTCGCGCTTGCGGCGCAAAGAAACCGGTGGAGCAGTGAGGACGCACTTCCTCTGTTTATTCAGGATCTTCCCTTCCCCTGGCAGCAGGAGCAGTGAGTTCGATAGATAGCTCCATCGTGCCTTCTCCATATGATCACTTCCTATGTATTTTGTTCACAAATGTTTAGCAAAAGTCAACGGGGCATATAGTATTCACGTCTTAATCTTCGATAAAGAATGCCACAATAGCTACATGTCAATCCCAAGAATTTCGAATTTAGGGTTAGTCGATTTTGATTCAAGGAAGAAACAGTTGGAGGAGAGGAAAAAACTCGCCGGAGGGAAAGAAGAAGCTCGTTGGGGAGGCTATCCCAGTATCTATCTTAGGGTTCAGGGTGGGGGCAGTGGGGGATGGCGGTGGTGCAGGTTCGCCGGAGGAAAAACCGACGAGGCCCAGGGCTAGAGGGATGGTCACGAGCGGTGGAAGACAGGCGGTGGGGGGAGGTTGATGGGAAGGCGGTGCGGCGAGGGCGCGAGGCGGGCGCAGGAGCGCCGCCGACCACGAGTGGTGGTGGCCGGCGATTCGGCCGGTGGGACGTTGGGAGGTCGTAGGCGAGAGGAAGAAGAAGGGCCGCAGGCCATTAGATCCGGATCCAACGTTCAAAATGAATCAACTAGCCGAATTTGGAAAATCAGTCGACTTACCTGTAGAGCCAATCCCAAATGCAAGGTAACAAACTCCTTTAATTGTTGCTAAAACTACAGCAAGACAATCTAATGGAAACAACATTATATCAAATTAAACCCTTTAACAGTCGCGCAAAGGGCGCCCTCTCAGCTATGCCACGTCGGATTCACTATGCTCGTGGATTGGGCAAGACGTGCTGCTTTCAACTGGCCAGTCATTGCCCCGTTCCGGTTTGGTCGTCGTGGCTGATATGGACAAAAGAAAGCTTATAAGGGAAGTAAAAGGCCTCTGTACGACTGCAGCCCAAGTCGCACACTCCACGCAACCTCTTCCTCTTCTCCGCCTCTTCCTTCACGGGCCAATGCGGCTGCAGGGGCGAGAGGATGGGGGCCAGCCGGTTTCTTCGCCGGATCTGGACTTCTTCGCTTCTTCCTTCACGGGCCCTTGCGTCTGCAAGGCGAGAGGATGGGGGCCAGCCGATTTCTTCGCCGGATCTGGAGCAGGGACAAGAGGAGAAGGAAGTTGGCCATGGATACATCAGGAGAGCGGGGAAGGAAGCCAAAGTGGATCAGTGACGGTTGGATCCTCGGAAAAAAAAATAACAGTAGGATACAAGACGGAGATGAGCGGCGGCGATGGGTGAGGCGGCGGGAGGCGACGACGACGAGTAAATCAGTCGCCTACAGATAAAAGGTAAGTGCGGCCGCCGTTTGGTCCCTCTCCTTTCCTCCTCGTTTGCGCCTTCTCCTATACATATAGTCACGGTATCGGCTCTGGCAGCTCACGCCGGTGTACACCTCATAATGATATGCCTGTTGCATATGGCCATAGAAGAATAGCAGGTGGATTAGGAGACACCACATCATGAACCAGATTTGTACCCTTAGACACCGAAGCAATGTAGTTGTATGGTTCTCTGAATAAAATTGATAGCCTGCATATATGTTTACTGATGCATGTGTGTGTGTGATGGATCACTGGAAATTCATGGATGCCTTGTACCTCTCATTCTTATTCTTCTCAGAATTTAGGGTGGGTGTTAAACATACATGCACATGCTTGTTTCAGAATGTCGTAGTCCAGATTAGAAATTAAGAGAAGAGAGAGAGAAACGATTGGTTAGTAAAATATATAGCTGCAAGTTTACATAGTGGAATTGCTGACCGAAGTTTTTCTCTAATGTACATTTCTGAAATTCCTAATACTTAAAACTCTTTTTTCAGCCTGTTTTCAGTCATTAGAAAAATACAATAGCATTTTTTTCAATCAGTTAGTAGTATGAACAATCAGTTAACAATATAAATATGGTAGCATTGTTCAGCCTGTTACCTACTGAATGCGAGTCACAAACGGTTTTTCAGTTAGTTAACAAATAGCAACACATCAGAAGCTTTTTTGAGATAAGCTACAGAGATAAGCAGCAGTTTTTCAATCAGTTAACAAACAGCAGCACAACAGTTTTTCAGTCACCTGATCTCTGTCCAATTTTTTCTCCCTTGTTGCAGCTCACCGTTGTATTCGACCTGGGAATCTACATACATATTTTCATCTATGATATTTCAGCATCTTCTATGCTTCCAATCTGTTAATTTAATTTTACTTATAAACGGCACAAACTTCCAGATCATTTCTGTCGCCAGAGACCTCATTGGCACATCTCAAGAGGATGCTATTATCTGCATCAGCGACGATGATGGTGAGCTGGCAGCCCACACCAAGCAACCTACACGCTCTGCACATGTTATATGCTAATAAATGGTACACCTACTTCACTATACATCATTCTCCTATCCATAGTGGCCCAAGATTGTAGAATTATTTAGCTTCATATTTTGCGTCTCATGAAAGAACACAATTAGGTTATGAAATCAACATTTTCCTACTTCTAAAAAGATTTTGTTTTATTGGCTGCTAATAATTATGTTTCTAAATAGAATCCCGTTGTTGTTTATTATATATGTAGGTTGATTTAAACCAGATAATGGTCATTTTTCCCTCTCTCTATATCCAGGGAAAATTGTATATTCTGTGAAGAACTATCGATGCATATTTGGCAGCTTTTGAATCCTATGAACAACTTGATGGTTCAATATGTTTCACTTTTGTATAATTTCTGCAGAAGCCTATTTATCATTCTGGCACTTTTTGTATATTATACTTATCCATGTCAGCATTTTAGTGGGTTTTGAACAATTAGTTGATTTTGCACAGGACTTTGTATGTGCACATGGGCATTTCGTATGCAAGGTGCACAACTTTGTATTTGTGTGGTAATAAAGCAAGATGGTCTGCTCGATGGCGGTGCGAGTGGTGTTCCTTTGTTTGGAGAATTTATCTGTGGTGTGATCTGTTTTCAATTCAACAATATCTAATAAAAGAAAGTATTGTGCTACCTTTGGGCAGTACAATATCTAATGAAGTAGTGATTTTGATCGTGCATCACTATAGGTTGTTGTTGAGAAGTCTAAAACATATAAGGGGAAAACTAAGAAAAAACTTTGAACCCCATAATAAAGCTGATAATTAATTTCTCTCATTATAACTAACTTGGCCATAGAGAAATATTTAGGTTCCTAAGTTCTGCTTGCCATCTGATCCATGGCTAGCTAGATGTTCTGCAATGTCACTCCAGAGCAGTTCTCTTCCACGACAAGTTCAGTCTATCCTAGATCTGGGTCCTCTCTGGTTCCTTCGACAATGACCTCAACACTATCGAAGCCAGCCCGCAGGTACTAAGAAACAACACATGCTCTCTTGTTTGCTACTTCCCCTAAAGCGATACGTTTCTGAAATGGTGAAACCTCTTGCATTTCTAAAACAGTGAGACCTCTTGCATTACCCGAATAGATGATCACATCGCTTGTAGCATGAGTATGGGCTAATTTTTTTAGGATCCATCTTATATGAGTACATTTTGTTTATCACACAACACATGACACATGTAAATCTAGAAGTATGGTTGATTCTTGTTGTGAACTATGAGCTTTTTTATTTTGAGGGAATTGTGAACTATGAGCTCCTAGGTTAGCTATGAATAGGATTTTTAGTTGGTCATGTACATATGGATAGGCTCATTGGAGGCACCTAAACCAGTCACTTGTATGTATTGACCCATGTGATTTTCGCTTAGATGGGAGCTGCTTTGTTGTCACAGAAGACACACAGTGAAATATACATTTAACTCATATCAGATGCTATTTATGGTAGTTCAAGCAAGCTATTAGTTTGTAATTCGCCGAAAATGATTTCATCTTTCACAAAAGGACATAAAAGTACCACTAGCATTTATGTTCTGGTTCATATCCACATATTAACTCAGCAAATGCTTAGAGTACAAAAGCAAGCAGGCTTGTCTTGCTTTCCGTAAATGAAACCTAGCCTTATAGTGAACCATTTCACCTGTGCAGGATGCATACATGAGTTCTACACAAGATGCACCCTTTACCTTGATAAATCTGTTTTGTTGTGTGACAACAAAAAAATGTTGTTTGCTTTTGTAGTGTTGAACCTGGGATGAATGATTGTTTCTTATAGGCTGGTGTTTTCAAAAGCGCAAAGGCACCACAAACTATGTCAACAAAAAGGTGCAGAGATCCTAGAGACCCAAGAAATAAGAGTACACCTGATTCAGATGGGGAGAATGGCTCGGTTGCCCCGATAGCTCTATTGAGAGCAGAAAATAAACCCAAAGACAAGGATGAGATTGGTTTGCTACATAGCGGGTCGACAAGCTCCAAAAGAAACAAATTGATTTGCTAAAGAAACTTGTAGAAAAGGAGGAGGCTTTGAGGTCTGCCAAGAGTGTTGTCGTATATTCAACAATTTTTGGTTTGAGACGCCAAGTTGTTGAGAAAGAGGCTTTGATCAAATATGCCAATTCTCACCACCACCACCACCACAACAAGCATCACCACGATGAGATCCAACGGCTGCTACCAAAGGAACTCGAGCCAAAGGGTATGATGCCTCTCCAATTTCTCCTTCTTTGATGAATAAAGGAATTTATACTGCTATGTGTTGGAGGCAAGGAGTCAACAATTCTGAATACTTTAATGGGGCATATATAAATTATGTTTCCTCCAAGATGGATGTTATTGTCTTTTAGCCAGGTAGGTTAGGGACCCAATCAACCACCTTAATGTTCTTAGGTGGAAGCGACCTAAATGCAGACTACATTCCTTCAATGACATTCATTTTTTTTCTTAGGAATAACTGCACAATTACTTGGAGTTAAGTTGCGCAGCCATTTTAAAACTTGCAAACATCAGTGGTAATTGCCTTTTGTACAAGGCACATTATATCCATTTGCACTATTAAAGTTCCTGATGACATGCATACATCTTGCTGTTTGGAAACTGCTTCTTGGGAATAATATTGGATCTTTCCTGAGATGGTTTACTGTATTAATGCCTTAAAATCATTAAGCCAGTAATAAGGTTGCATTTGATCACATTGAGATAACATTCTAATTTGTGCCATCACAGCTTCAGAAGGTGGGTGAAACCCAAAGGATCACGGGATCTACACCTCTTGGTGCAAACAACCTTTCACTTTTGATATTTATTTTCTATTGAAACTGCAAAATGTTGTTCTAGGGCTGGATGTCTAAATGTTGATATCTGCATGCTTGTAAATTTATACCATGAATCATTTTTATGCTACTACTTTTCTTCCACAATTTGTATCTCTTTCGTCCAAATTGTCGTAATGTGCATTGCATTTCTACTGCTTTATCTTATTGTTACGTTTGCTTCTGCCATTGCTTTCATAGTCCGTATTGTAGCTCGGATCTGAAGCATATCATTGCTTGCATGAACCTGTATGACTCATATCGCATAAAACTAATCAGAAGGAGCGCCCTCCCACCTGGCAACGCCCAAATACCTCTCAGGAGGCCCGCAATGGCGGGCCCCAACCACTATTTATACACATTCATTACTCTAAAAAAGAATCTGATACAAATTTATAACACATTAAAATTTGAAGTTCTTATCTGGAAGAGGTGGCTAAGAGAGACAAACTTCTTCACCGTGTGATTCATGTCATATTTTTAGTTCCTCCCTAACTGATTTCAAACTTGGTGTCTCCTCATATATGCTTGTAGACCATAAGACAAAGATGTTATCACGGTTATGCTTATCCTCGGATCTACCTTCAGTTCCACCATCAGTGCGCTATCAGTGCGTTGTAAAGATCTGAAAAAAAAAACTCATGCGTGGCCTAGCACTCGTCTGTTGAATTATACTATGGCATAAAAAAACTCAAGTGAGGCCTTTGTAGTTTGGGTCTTGTAACACAAATTATATCCTCTACTTAATTAATATATGACACAAATCTTTTGCCTCGGTTTAAAAAAACATGATCGCTGCGGCAACAACTAGGACATGAAGTATAAATAAAAGAAGAAAAAGAACCAAACATGTCCATGTTAGGGGGAAATCTAATAATATCAATTTTACAATATATACATCATAAACAAAAATTTATAGGCACACAACAACACAAGATATAAATTAGCTCTCCAAAAGTTATCTCAGACACAAATAATAGGTGAATTAAATTAATGTGGCCAATCATACTAACCCCGTCGATTGAAGTATAAAAAACATCTACTGTTTGTAGCTCATACCAGGGAATTCCACTCCTTGTCTGCTAGGCTCCTCCTAGTACACTACTAACACCGTGGGACTTCCATGCCCTCAAGGCATGGATAAGTATGGCATTGTTATGGTGTGACAGCAAGTGGATCACCTACCATTCATATCATCATGGAAGATGACAGATAAAGAACACCCCATCTATATTAAAACAACGGACATGAAGTCGAGTGGTTCAATATTATGCCTGTTCTCAGTATAATCATCATCAACCTTGTTTTTCTTTGCCTAAAGCCTTGGAGAAAATAAAACCTATAGGAGTTGATCATCCCTCAAATGTTCTTTTCCTTGCCAAATGCACCACTCATTTATACCTAAAGAGTGAAAATTACTACTCCCTCCGATCAGAATTAGCTGATGCAACCTCTGTACAATGTCCATTTGACATTGTATAGAGGTCGTGTCAATTAATTTAGATTGGAGGGAGTAACATATAGCAAGCATACACATCACAGAGAAGACCTATCTTTGCCATGTACAGACCTAAAGCAAGACATCACAGACCTACAACAAGACATCACAGAAAAGACCTATCTAGAGATGATTCATAACTTAGCAGCGGTTAAACCCATGAATGATTCCGATATTGATGCTTTGGGGGTCAGGGTGCTCGATAATTTTTGTGCGGATCTTGTACCACCCCTCCCTGAGTCTGAGGAGGAGGATGACACCTCTGAGGCTGTCGTGGTTAGGTCCACTTAGTCTGGTTGTGAGGACCGGTTGGAGGGTCAGAACAAACCTAAACGCAAGTGGAAGCGGAAGATTTACCCGGCTTCGGCAGTGCGTAGGAGTGCTAGGATCCGTACTGCTAAAAAAATTTCATGACGAAATATGAAAGGAATCTTTTGGGATAGCAGAGGTCTGAAAGACTTGGCTAAAAGAAGGTTTCTTGCAGAGGCATCTATCGAGCATAGGCTAGATTTTAATGCATTGTCGGAAACTGGTAGAGATAATTTTTCGCCACAGTTTCTCAATACTTTATCGGGAGGTATTGATTTTGATTGGCATTGTCTGCCACCAAGAGGAAGGTCGGGTGGGATCTTACTCGGAGTTAGATGCGATTCGCTCGAAGTCCGTAGTGTGGTCATGGGAGACTTTGCAGTTAAGTTTCGGGTGCGGTCGAAGGCCAATGGGTTTAATTGGGCTCTGGTGGTGGTATATGGTGCCGCACAACCTGAACTCAAACCTGAGTTCTTGGCTGATCTGGTTAGGATTTGCGGCTCTGAGCAGCTTCCAATCCTGGTGGGGGGTGATTTCAACATTATTAGAAGGCGTGAGGAGAAGAACAATGATAATTTCGACGGGAGATGGTCGTTTATGTTTAATAATATCATTGAAAGCTTGGATCTGAGAGAGACAGAGATTTCGGGAAGAAAATTCACCTGGGCTAATGCGTTGCCAAATCTGGCGTTTGAAAAGCTGGATCGAGTACTAGCTAGCGTCGAATGGGAACAGAAGTTTCCCTTCGTAATAGTTCAGGCACTTTCCCGTGGTATTTCTAACCACACGCCTTTATTTGTAGACTCTAGTGAGGCTACCCACTTGGGAAACAAAAACTCGTTTTCGTTCGAGCTGGCTTGGTTTGAATGAGACGGCTTCTTGGATCTCGTAGCCAGGGAATGGGCTAAGAATGCAGGAGGCAGGATTGCGCTTGAGCGTTGGCAGAATAAGATCAGACACTTGAGAAGTTTCCTACGTGGGTGGGCTAAGCATCTTAGTGGGATTTACAAGGTCGAAAAGGAAAGGCTCCTTACCATTATCCAGTCCCTAGATGTAAAAGCAGAATCCACGGTTCTGCCGGCCTCAGAGCTACATGCCAAGCTTGACACGGAGATGAGATTGAAAGAGCTTCTTTGTGAAGAGGAACTAAAGTGGGCGTTGCGGGCCAAGGACCGACGAGTTGTCCAGGGGGACGCAAACACTCAATTCTTTCACATGATCGCCAATGGCAAGCACAGAAAGAAGAGGATCACTACAAAAAATATACACTTCCGTGATGATACGTGTTTGTCACAGTAGGTCGCGTTTTTTGTCATGCATGTACATCCATGACAAATTTATGACAGAATCGAGAAAGTCATACATGTGCTGTCGTAGAAGTGTTCGATGACATTACAAAAATTATCATCACAGAAGTGTCCACTTCCATGACGATAAATCGCGCGTCACAGAAGTGCTTTCGTCAAGGGTGACCGACACGTGGCATCCATCGTAACGGAACGCCGTTAAGCTATCGGGTCGGGTTTTGGATCCGATAACCCGTTAACAGCCCCGGCCAATGGGGATTTTCCATGTGTAAAATCATCATTGGCTGGAGGAAACACGTGTCGGCTCATTGTTGGGACAGATGTCATCCACTCATTGGATAGAAGGCGCCTATGATACGTCGACACGTGGCACGGCCCAACAGAGGCCCATTCCTGTGAAAAGGCCGGCTCGTTTGACTTGGTCAAAAGGTGACGGGCCGGCCCATGGAAAGCCTGTTAACGGCCTGTTCGCATATAGCCCATTTACAGCCCACTAACCCAAGGCCCATTACGCCCTATCGGAATTAGGCCCAGTAGCGTCATCTGGGCCATCAAATATGATTCCAGCTCGTTTTCACTTCTGGCACATGTATGGCCCATGACGTCTTTCGGCCCATATGAGGCCCTATGTAACTCTTGGCCTATTAACGGCCCGTGGTGAAACTGGCCCGCGATGAATAGTGTATTACTTTAGACCCATTAACGGCCCGTGGTGAAACTGGCCCGTAATGAACAGTGTGTCGCTTTATACCCATTAAGGGCCCGTTATTCAGTTTACAGCCCATGTTATCTTTCGGCCTTCTCAGAGCCCATTTATTCTTGGGCTTATTTGCAGCATTCGGTTACTTACGGCCCGTTACTGTCATTTTCTGCTTGTGGGCCAAATTCAGCCCGTCGTTACAGTCGGCCCGTTTGTGGTCCGTTAGTTTGTTGGGCCATTTTCATAGCATCACCAAATACGGCCTATTAACGGCCCATTATGGTCAGCCAATAAAACATACGATTTCCATTATAGGCCCGTCTACGGCCCATTAAAGGCCAGTACAAGACCCATAAATGAGTCGGCGGCCATGGATCCTACGTGACGTAGAAGGCCCATGGATCCTGCGAGACGTAGAAGGCCCATGGACACTTCGAGACGTAGAAGGCCCATGGATCCTGCGATACGTAGAAGGCCCATGGATCCTATGAGACGTAGAAGGCCCATGGATCCTACGAGACGTAGAAGGCCCATGGTCGGGCGAGTTGGCCCCCGTTTGAACGATATAGCATATTCAAAGATTTATCCTACTCAATACTATCACCTCTAAAAAGCATACACTATACAACAAAGAGATCAAGGCATAGAAAGGTAGAATAATCCTACACTATACAATAAAGAAATTACAGCCGATTATACCCACTGGGCATTATGGTACGGCACAGGTAATAATAAAGCATACACAAACAGCAAATTACATACACTGGGCAAATACGGCTCATACATCATGGACGCGCATCAACTTAACTCCATTTGAACTATAATCTCTTCAGAAAATAGGATTGGCCGGATTCAGATAGCACAAATTTCAGTCTGCAAAATCTCCAATTCCTTCATGGTTACCTCGGTGTCTTGTTTCATTTTTTTGACTCCTGCATCTAATACCTGCATGTCTAGTCTCAACTTGTTGATTATACGTTGACAATCATGTACACGTTGTCTTGCCACCTCTAGTTGATGCTCGAGAACATCAGCACATTCCAATTCCAATCCATAATCATTCGGTAATGGCCATGCCGCACTGCTCGCAGATTTTTGTGTTGATGTCACTTCATCCTGAAATGTTTCTGTAAGTACACATGACTAGGGCAAAAATATAGTTACAACAGTGAAGCGAACAAGACACTATTTTGTACTACATGGAAAAACAGGACTAACAATAATGTTACACGTCACTTTCACAAAAAAATGTTACACGTCATGAAGCATAAGCAGGTGATATTTTAAAAATTATAAAAAAGATAGTCTGTGCAGCCTGCATACAGAAATCCCTCTTAGCTCACCAGAGGAGCATGATGTTGGGGCCCAATCGAAAACACAGACAAGTTACAAATTTAGACAGCACGTTGCATATAAGTAAGCAAGCAGTTGGCCATTCTGTACCTCAATTAAAGTCTTAGGGAGCATAATGAACAGCAGAGGGTTTCATACAAACATACTACAGCAGGCAAAACTATGCAATCATTAGCATAGTATAAACTAGATTGTGAGCCTCATGCAATAATAGTTGGTTAATAGACTTCAAAGCTTCAGGCACACTTCGGCAGAGTAATTAAATGGTAAGGCATTTAATATTGTCAACTAATAGTGATACATAGTACCGAACATCAGGCTTAATTATTTGGGCATCTCATTAAGTGAGGACAAATAAAGCAATTGAAAAGAGAAAATTAATTATGCCTGAAACAAACAAGGAATTGAACTGTTGAGTTGCATACAGTGACTTACCTTAGCAGGTTGAAGAGGCTCAGCGCAGCTCCTACTTCTCTTGCAAGGCTCCTTCATAACATCTTGTACTTGGAAATCCTCAATCTTATCTTCATTGCACCCCCTCTGCAAGGTGACACAAACTAGTTACTCGTCTCCTTGGAAGATAAATATGCATACTTTCCAGTCTGTGAACACAAAAGGATGAGATTATAACAAAACAACACCACATAATGAAACATGCCGCATCTCTTGCACTTGCACACAATGAAATGAGCATTTACTATGTCTGCACTATGTAAAAACTAGGCATACCTTCGAACTGGATCTCCAGGTACTCTTGGAGAGCCTACTGTAGTGTACAGCCAAACCTTTATTCACCTATGAGTTAGACAAGGCCCCACTACAACAACCCTTAGTGTTTAAATCGTTGACAAGCTCTGTTAGAGTGTTAGGTCAAGAACATCAAGTAATCAAAGCAAACAGTCCTAGTATGGCTGGCTGATGCAAACAAGCAATTGAACAGATGTGTGAGCAAATCTTACATATCAAGAAAAGAAGCAAAGAAGGAGGCTTAAAGACCATCACTTGGTGACCAGATTTAAGGGCATTTAAACATCATGTGCAACGTATGAACTAACATAAACATTGCATATTCCAGATTCTACAATGGAAAGCACATGTATTAGGTTATGCCATGTATGATGATGCCTAAATGTACAGATAGCAGGAAGGAATGATTCATCATTGCACGCACAATTGAATTGCAGGTTAAGGGCCAGTTCGATTCCGCCTTTTCAGGGTATATTGTCAAAATAAGCCATAAAAGATGTAAAGAAGTCATTTTTGAGTTATGGGCTTGGGCTTAACTAATTTCGCTTTGGAGGGGGGTGTCTCGGGTAGAACCTCACTAAAAATTGAAGGGAAGGGGAATAGTGAAATGACTCTGTTGTCCGCCTATATTACACTCAAAATGCAACTACGACGCCTTGTGTCACACCACGACCCTCAAGTAAAACAAACACGCAAGCATTCATTGCCCTGCCCGCTTGCATCTCCTCTCCCCTTTCCCTCTACCTCGATCCCCTACCTGCAACACTAGGGTTCCTCCAGCGAGCCATCGCCACTGGTCCCATCTGGCCTGGTCCTCGACGATGCTATGTCCAGCTAGGCTACATGGCCGGCGGGTAGGGGCAAACCTCCCTGGCTGCTCCTCCCTATGGCGCCGCCCCTCATTCTCATGGTCTCCAGCAGCTGCTCCACTGTGGTTCGTCCAACGCACTACTCCAGCGAGCGCTGCACAACTACGGCTGATGCCACACTGCGGCAGAAGGCACCTTGTTCCCCCTCCTCTCCTCCCAGGCCATGGCTTGAGGTGCTGTTGAAGGATGAATTGCTATGAGCTGCTGCTGGTATATGATGAATTGCAGACTGCTGCTGCTATATGATGAGTTGCTATGAGCTGCTGCTGCTGCTATATGATGCTTTCAGGTGGTGCTGCTATATGATAATAACCAGCCACTTAGACCATCGAATTTCAACAAATAATTGTTCTTCATTTAAATGTGGGTCATGCGTTCTTCGTTTAAATTAGGCAATGTGATCTCTATGGAAAACATTGACCAAAGTAGATTGTGCCAAGTAGATGGTATCTTTGTATTTGCATTTTGAGAAAATACTGATGGTCTGTTTTCCTATCATATTAATTACTGCACTGGGTTCAATTTGTGATGTTTGCAAGTCAAATTAATTTCCATATGTGCAGCAAAATGAAAAATATATATATAATGCAATCTAGACTTTCCACTGATCATACCAAAGATAAGCTGAAAACGCAATGAAAAGAACTGGTTGGCGTATTACATGGAGCTTATATTCACAGGTGCTTATTTTCTTAGGATAACTCGTAATAACTTTCCCTAAGAAACTTGGCTAATAGAACTGGCATACAAATAACATGTTACGATGATTGCAATGGAGGAGTGACGTACCATAGCACACTATATAGGCTCACCGCTGCCTCTCCTTTTTTTGTGATGTTCCATGAAATTGCCACATACATCTTGTACTTTTTCATTGTGTAACCCTATCTGCAAGTTGACACGGCTAATTTCAGACATCTCTACATTATACTACATTGCATATCCCTTGCGCATATTTAAACCACCAATTAACGATTGTGTGCGTACCATAAACTAGCCATGACTCTGTATGCTGGACTGGCAGGCACTCTAGGGAGCCTAATGTAATGCACTTGAATTCCTACATGCCACCTACGATTTTGTGTAATGTACTGCCCCTGTTCCTAAATATATGTCTTTGTAGAGATTCCAGTATGGACCACATACAGATGTATATAGATGCATTTTTGAGTGTAGATTCACTCATTTTGCTCCGTATGTAGCCTATAGTGGAATCTCTAGAAAGACTTATATTTAGGAACGGAGGTACAAGGTAGTATCATGTGTGGCATCTACATATCTAATTTAGCAGCCATAGTAGAAATCATTATCGCACAAAGGGATTCTGGTGAAAATCCTAGCAAAGCATTTGGCGAGCCTGAGAACAATACAAGAGAGAGAGACGCTTACAAGATCATAGCAATGCCTCAGTCCAGGATCTTGGTTGGCCAAGCTGTTAGATCCAGAAGAAACATCGTCCTTGTAGTTTTTGCCAGCTGCATAACAGGTAACAGCGACCGGTTAGTATATTTGAAGTACATCGGGCAGGTGATGCTGGACGGGTTTAAAGGTGACAAGTACCTAGGCCGTGGCGGGTGCTTGGCATCTCTCCAGACAGTGGGAATCAGGTTAGAAACGTCGAGGGTGATGACGCTGCGTTGGCTGTCGGGGTCCGGTAAGGAGATCTAGAACCGTCGAGGAGGGTGTTTGTGGAGCGGCTCCGGTAGGGTGGACTACGGTGTGGGCGAAGCGGATCTGTGGCCGTGGACGAGGGCGTAGGTGAAGCTGCTCCGGTGGTTGGGTTAAGGATGGTGTCGACGACGCGGATCTGCGGCCGTGGACGGGGCGTCAGAAGCTGGTGGTTGGGTTAAGGATGATGTCGACGATGCGGATCTGCAGCCGTGGACGGGGCGTCAGAAGCTGCTCCGGTGGTTGGGTTAAGGGTGGTGTCGACGATGCGGATCTGCGGCCGTGGACGGGGTGTCAGAAGCTGCTCCGGTAGGTTGGATAAGGGTGCGAGGAAGCGGATCTGAGGCCGTGGACTTGTGAGTTGGCAAAGCGGCCCCGGTAGGGTTGAGAATGGTATAGGTGAAGCTACTCCGGTAGGGTTGACGCTGGTGTCGGTGAAGCGGCTCCGGTAGGGTTGAGGAAGGTGTCGGCGAAGCGCCTCCGGTAGGGTTGAGGAAGGTGTCGGCGAAGAGGATCAGAGGCCGTCGACGGGGGCCTCGGTGGGGCGGCTCCGGGGGGTGTGGACGAAGCGTCTCCGATGGGGAGTACGAATGAGCCGCTGCAGATGCGCGGCGGTTGACGAGAGTACCGGCGAAGCAGATTCGGCGTCGTGGAAAAGGCTGGCATTGAATGGGCTGTGGTAAAGTGGTGGATGAGCAGTCTACTTGTTTCTAGGGGAGGTGGGAGGGGTAGATGCGGCCGCATAAGCAGATCCGGCGAGGTGGACGCCGCTGGCGGTGAATGGGCTATGGTACGCCGGTGGATGAGCAGTCTAGGGTTTCGAGAGAGGAGGGGAGAAAGGGCGATGAAGTACGGACGACGTGATGTAAGATGCTCTGGTGCTGTGGAGTTAGTCGTTTTTGCGGGAGGAGGGGAGAGGAAATGGGGGTGGCGTGTAGTGGGGGTAACCGGAAGTTACCAAAGCAGCCCCGACCTATCATGTAGATGAGTGCGGTATTGTAACTATTGGTCTCCGTGCACCAAGGACAAAAGGGGGATTTCGCATGCTAAAGACTAAGGTGGCGAAAATTTTAGAAGGAGGCGGGAGATTTTGCCGCCCGCGGGATCGTTCATATCCAGTTTCAACTAATTTTGGACCGTGCTAGCGGGAAGGTCATGCTAGACTGTGTACACGGGGCACGCATCAGCAATTAATAACTGGTGTGAAGTCCACCCCAGAAAAAAAGACAATAACTTGGGATGATGCGCCGATAACTTGGCCGTTCACACGGGCGCGGCCAATCGTACGGGTGTAGTGGCGCGTTCACAAAAAAGGGATCAAACGCTCAGCCTATGTATTTCTCGTGTAAATAGATAATTTAGTGCCATTGGTTATTTACTTTAAACATAATGCATTGACGTGTTAGTGTAGAGGCGCACAAAAAGAAATGGATATTGTATTTAGCTACTTAAAAGTGTTACCTCATATACATACCCTCCATTTCATAAATTGCGTAACCGTTGAATTCATATATGAATATTACATATATATTACTTCAAAATAGAAACTTAAATCATCCAAGACTAATGAATTTGAATGCAAGAGTAACAATGGTGCATGTGCATGATAGCTACATTGGTTGTTTGAAGAAACATCACTGTAACTTTGGCATGCACAACTGAAAAGGTTTATTTAAATAGAAAAAATGTGATATGTGAGTGTCCAATCTTTATAGCGTTGAATCGATATTGTACCTTTGGCCACGATACGAAGTAGATATTGACTTATGTTCAAGCGATGCACGTCCACGATCGCTAGATAGTGATACGTGAATGAATTGTGCAATCTCTCTCACACGCATACATATCTCATTTCCCTGTGGGCATCGGAATCACACACGCGCACTTCGTGTATTTCTCTCCCTCCGTCAGGGTTAAATTCGTCTTTCTACCCCGTCCTACAAGTCTCTCACACAGAAACACACACGCTCTCTATGTCTAACACGCCCACCCCTTTAATTCCGCCCACCCACAGCCACTAATGTCTCAAAATATAATAATGTCTCTCACACATATGCTATCTATCTATCCCTTAATATAGCTAGATATGTGTCACACAAACTCCTTCTCCCTACTAGCAAGATGCCCATGTGCGTTGCATGGAACATCAAGATGCATTTGTATGAGAAGTTTATCTTGTGGGGGAAAAGGATGAACGAGGGAATGCCTTGTTTGCAAATGCGGAAAGGGGTGTGGGTATCTTTTTGCAAAATTTCCATATTTTCCTTCATGTCTGTCGGATATAAATGGGATGGCCTATATTGCAGGATGGCGGGAACACCATCATCACCAACTCTGTTTTTTTATAAGAGTAGAGATATGTGAGTGTCACTTGCCCCCCCCCCCACACACACACTTCCCAACACCGAAGGAGTAGGGTGACACCTCGATCTTGATACTAATCTATCGACTGGCTTCTCTCTCAAACATACACACACACACTACCCGGCACCGAAGGAGTAGGGTGACACCTCGATCTTGATACTAATCTATCGACTGGATTCTCTCTCAAACATACACACACACACACACACACTACCCGGCACTAAAGGAGTAGGGTGGCACATCGATATTGATAATAATCTATCGACTCCTCTTTCAAACACACACACACACACACACACACACACACACACACACACACACACACACACACACACACACACACACACACACACACACACACACTCGCTAGTTGTGCCTCTGTGCCTACCACGCACACTCTCGATACGTCTTTCTCTCCCTCCCCCTCCCAACAATGACAACAGAAGGGTGACAACTCGATCTGATCATAATCTGCCAATTGGTTTCTCTCTCAAACATTGTGTCTCGGTGCCTCGCTCGGTAGCCCCCTCGATATGTATACTTCTCGCGCGCGCACAACTGCAGTGACGATGACACTGAACCCAGTGTGCGTTGTTTTTACCGGCCTCATGTGATAGTTTTCACCCTGTTTTCTGTTAATTAACAAGGCAACCTTTTGTTTGTTACTACTCCCTCCATTCCAAAATAGATGACTCAACTTTGTACTAACTTTAGTATAAAGTTGGGTCATCTATTTTGGAACGGAGGGAGTACTAGTGAATCTGAAATCATTCAGGGCAGACATAAAACATATCACTTCAACCCAATTATCGCAGCAACTACTTTAAAAGAAATTAGCTAGCTGCCCGTGCGTTGCACGGAACATCAAGATGCATTTGTATGAGTAGTTTATCTTGTGAGAGAAAAGGCTGAACGAGGGAAGGCCTTATTTGCGAACGTGGAGAGACGTGTGGGTATATTTTTGCAAAATTGCCATAGTTTCTTTCCTATCCGTTAGATATAAATCCGACGGCCTATATTGCAGGATGGCACGCACACCATCATCACCAACTCTGTTTTCTACTCCCTCCGTCCGAAAATACTTGTCATCAAAATGGATAAAAATAGATGTATCTAAAACTAAAATACGTCTAGATACATTTCCTTTTATCCATTTTGATGACATTTCCGGACGGAGGGAGTATTTGTCTTTTTAGAGATTTCAACAAGTGACTATGACAGGACCTTACCAACACACTCAAAAAAGTATTCCATAATTTTGATGTTACCCTCTTTTCTTGGCGGTGCAGTGCCATCTGGATACCTCATAAATAAATCAAGGACAAATCTGACCCCTTCATGAAAAGACATACGTAGCAAAATGAGTGAATCTAATTTTTAAAATATGTCTACATACACATCCATATGTGGTAGTCCATTTGAAATCTGAAAAAGACAAATATTTAGGAACGAATGGAGTATATATAAGAGTAGACATGGAGATATATCTCTAGGATGGTCTACAACAAAAATGTGCTGGGCTGGATAGCGCTGGATGCTCGCAACGCGATGACATGAGTTCGAATTCTGTCTTTTAACTTTAGATTTGTATATTATATATTACTCTACTTATTTAATATATACTTCTTTCGCTACTGTACTGACAGTGGAACCCACAGAGTACTTAGAATATTAAGGATGGACTTGTTTCTTTTTAACTTTCTGTACGAAGTTGTAGCCACCCTGCAAGTCACGTGTACACTGTACATGCAATTAACTTTTTATAGAGGGACAATCATACAGGCAATTAACTCAAATGGATTGGATGTCACTCTATTATTTCCAGCATAAAGAGCATCTCCAACGGCAGCCGGCAAATTTCCTCCCGCTTCCTTCCGCGGAGGACGACATCAAACGCCAGCGGCATACATTTTTACAACTCTAACCAACCAGATGAAATTCGTGCAAACACGGACTGATTTCATATAAGCATGAAGGATTTCGTATAAAAAAGCCGGATCTTCATATAAACATGATGGATTTCATTACATTTACATGAACTAAGAGGTGCCAATCCGGCTCTCTTGTATAATTAATACTCCCTTCGTCCAGAAATACTTGTCCTAGAAATGGATATATCTAGACTTATTTTAGTTCTAAATGGCCTCCCGTGGATCCCTTTGTCTTCCTCATATCCGTCAGACACTTGCGGGGTCGACGAAGGTCCTCGGAAGAGACAAAGCAGCAAAGAAACCACCTGAATCCGCGGTCGTCGCCTCGGCGGTGGCCTTCATGGGTCCCAAGTGGCGGCGGCCTCCCGTGTTCTACTTCTCCTCGATGATGGCGGCGGACAGGGAGAAGCTGGCCATCGACTGGTCGCTCTCCACGCACCCCGCTTCTGTCTCTGCCTGCATGGCGCTGCCGCAGGCACGGGAGGCGCACCCACAGACACGGGAGGCGCGGCCACCGCAGACACTGGTGGCGCGGTACGACGTGGTAGCGACGGTGCCCGTACCGGCGTGCTCGCCGCCGTGCCGGCATGGAGCAACTCGCCACTCCTCATCGAGCTGAACTGGAGCGGCGAGTTGCTGAACCACGCGCCTGCTTGGGGCGGCAACTGGCTCCATCCGGCCAAGCGAGGTTGGTGAAGCATCGAGCGGCCTCGCCCGTATCCAGAGGGCTCGGCGGGCCACCCAGCCGGGTAATAAGCCAGAGAATGGCTCATCGGAAGCCATCGGAAGGGTGGAGAAAATGGTGAAGGAGGAGATGGGGGAGTGGCGGAGGGTGCGATTCTTGCCGCTGTCCATCGGCCTCGTGTAAATAGAGGGCGGACGGTAGGAGCTTGGCGGCGCCTCGCCTCGTTTAAACCGAGGCGGACGGGAGGAGCTCGGCGGTGTTGCGTTTAATTCGGCCCGCTCATGAACGGACGTGTGGCGGAGTAGGATTCTCGGTTTGCATGCGGGTTTAACGGAGGGTTTAATGGGCGCGAGGCGTGCAGCGCGGCGGCGCAGATACTATTCGATTTGACATCATTAATGAGCCGTCAAATCACAAAGGCCTCGCCTCTCGTGAAACCGACCGAGCTAGACTGCCCCGCCCTCTAGCCTTTTAAAAAATGTATATACTCCACTTTTGTACAGTAGTAGTATCGATGGATTGTTCCATGGAGCAAAACTTGAAATTAAAAAAAGGTGGTACATATAGAGCGCTCGTGAACTATGTGTCATACATGGCAATAAATAAAGTACTACATGATACTTATATGATACATGGCGCAGGAGTACTAAGTATTATTAATACAGTTTTGCTAGAACTCATCTAGATGAGATATAATTTGGTCTCATTCATCTTTTATAGCCATTGGATGTGATGCTATAAGATGCGTGTGTGCTGACGTGGGTTGTATTTGTTCTTGTGCAACAAACTGACCGCTACATGTCATGTTTGATAGTCTCAAGTCATTAAAAGCATATAAGCCCCACATCTCTTCTTGGTTGATTCCTCTATTTATGTCCAAAAATAAGAAACAACGTGAGAGTTAATGCACCACGCCTATGTGTTAGACTAGCCACATTGGTGAGTAACATACACTAGTAACATACACATATCCCTAGACTATGTTACTACCTTCATAGTGGGTACTACCTCCATCCTGGTTTATAGGTCCCTTTTATAGTTTGTGCCAAATTTTGACTAAAGATTTAACTAACAAAATGTTAATGCATGTCAAGAAAAATTATCTCATTGGATTCGTCTTTGAACATAGTTTTGAAAAATATAATGTTTGGTGACACGCGTGAACATTTTCTTAGTTTAATCTATGGTCAAAATTTGGCACGAAATACTATGGGGACCAAAATTTGGCATCACTGTAATTAGTACTCCATCCGTCAATTTATAAGTTGTGCTTACCTTTTCCATCAACTTCGTGCAACGCGCGGGCATCTTGCTAGAAACACTAGAATATGTCTATATAATCCGTATGTGATACTCCATTTGAAATCTCAAAAAAGACAAATATTTAGGTACGGAGGGAGTAATATATTAGGAGTATATCAAAACAATAGTGATTTCTTTCAAGTTTGTGAACAAATACTACTATTCTACTACTTTGGATCCGTCGCAACGCACGGGCACATTGCTAGTAAAAGGAAAAGGCCTGCCACGTTCGCGTCGCACCCCCACACGCCCGGGAATCGGGAGTACAACACGGCCCGTCCGGCACGACACATAGCTTAGGGAAGGCGTGTTGCCTAGCAGTGGCGGAGCTTGAAGCAAAACGTTGGGCGTGCCAGTCTAGCCAGGCTATAGAAATTACCCTTGCGTTGACGTTCCATGCCTCAAAACTGGATGTACAACTACGAAAATCCTGCTAGGTTGGGAGAGCCAGGGCACATGTTGGCCCTCACGTAGCTCCGCCCCTGTGCCTAGCATTTTCACTTTCATGTGGGACCGCCCGTTGAGCAAACCGACACCCCGCCCGCTGCCAGGTTGGAAAACAGAAACAAGGGGAAGATCTAGCTGTAGCACGGAAGCCAAGAAATTTTGTGTCAGACGGGGCTCATTGATAGAGTAGGAGCATTCCGTATTAGTACCACTCCTACCAAGTTTGTACTCCTAATACTATTATATTACTAGTACTACTCTAGATACGTGCACGGCACAACATCGTAGGAACAAAAAACGGGAAGATCTTGTTTTGGGTGATTTATCTTTTTTTCAATCAACGTAGTATGAATAATATGATGTGGGGGGCACCCATGAAGCTTATGTGGCTTGGTTGCATGGCTACGGAAGGTTAGAGAAAAATAAATAGATAATGTGTTTAGAGTGCACTCCACTAAATAGATATACTTTGGATCCATTGCAACGGACCGGCACATCTATATCTATACCCCCTATATAGTGTGTGAAAAACATTGAAAGTTGGTCGTTGGATGAAGCCAATCCGACGGTACAAAGATGGCAAATCCGAGCACTACTGGCCATTGGATATCATCCACCAGATTCTGCCACATGTATAATCTAGAAGACTCCATGGTTGAACTTAATTCATGACTAAATTTGCCACAACTAAGCTCAGGCAAAGTTATTAATAAGTTCTTCAAAATGAGAGCCACAAGTTGGCAAGCCTAAGGGAATCTTGCCACATTTTTTGTGTGTATGTCATGTGGGGCCAGTGTGGCTTGCCTAAGGTGTGGCTTGAACAAAACACTCACCTAAGTTAATCAAACTTGCCTAACCTTACATTCCACCAAATTTTGCCACAAGTTGGCAAGCCTAAGGGAATCTTGCCACATTTTTTGTGTGTATGTCATGTGGGGGCTAGTGTGGCTTGCCTAAGGTGTGGCTTGAACAAAACACTCACCTAAGTTAATCAAACTTGCCTAACCTTACATTCCACCAAATTTTGCCACAAGTTGGCAAGCCTAAGGGAATCTTGCCACATTTTTTGTGTGTATGTCATGAGGGGCCAGTGTGGCTTGCCTAAGGTGTGGCTTGAATCAAACACTCACCTAAGTTAATCAAACTTGCCTAACCTTACATTCCACCAAATTTTGCCACATGTTAGAATCCAGAAAACTACACATGTAGAAGCATAATGCACAAACCACCAGAATCTCATGCGTGCGATGCACGTGTACCTTCCTACTAGTACTAGTAGTAGTAAGAAACAAATTCCAGTTTTGGCACGAGCTCGTACTGCGGGAGCACCACAAGGCCTGCCGCAGGAGTTACATTTTCCTCTCGGGGCCCACGGGACCGAACTTCAGTGGCTTAGTGCCCGGCCTATGAGTCAATGACATGTGGGCCTTAAATGCGGCTGGCCCACATGTCATTCTCATGGTGGTGGCGTGGTTCGCGACTCACTCGTTCGAGATGAACCGGCCGGTGGTGGCGTGGCCGTGGCGAGGGTACCACAGCTGGGCGTCGGGGCGTTACGAGGCGTAGATGGCCACACCGGCGGGTACTACATGTAGTACATAAGTACTCCAGCTGAGGATTGATGCCCGGGACGAAATGTGTCACAGCCGCTGGATGAAAATTTGATGGTGCGGGAGTACGGATCGGAGCACAGCAGCGGAGCAGGCAAACCGCGTCCAATCGGGTGTGTCTGTGGTAGAAAGTTGATGGTCGCCGCAGTTCAGCTGGCCCGCATGTCATGCACACAAAGGCAGAGGAGCGGTGGGGCCGAGAGGGATGAGGGGCACGAACAATCCTACCATTCTGTCACTGACATGTGGGACCCATAAGCGTGGGTCCCACCTGTCAGTGAAGGAAAGGCAGGGCAAGGCAGTGATAGCCACGTCAGAGGATCCATGTCCACGTCGGGGGACGTCGTGCCGTGGGTTGGAGCGGCGTCGTGGGAATCGCGTGTGGGTGTGGCAGTGGTAGAAACAAGAAACGTGATGGTCGCCGTGGTTCAACTTCCATGGACAAGCTGTCGTGTCTGCTGACACATGTATATCAAAACTAGAGTGTTTATATTTCAAGCACGTGAACAAGTATTATTCTACTAGTTTGGATCCATTGCAACGCACGGGCCAGCACATTGGTAGTAGTAGTGTCCATCTCTATCTCTAGAGGCCTTCCCTCATTCATCCTTTTCTCTCACAAGATAAACTACTCATACAAATGCATCTTGATGTTCCATGGAACGACGAGGATGTTTCCTTGGGGTCTCTCCACCATGGCGTGGCCGTAGTTGCAAGTTGACGCCTTGAGATGCCGACGTCGAGGGGCACTCGGATTTCCTCCGATGAGCAGGTAAGATGAGTTTGATCACGTAGTAAATGCATTCTAAAGACTACTTCCGTGTCCATTTCCTAATTCTCCCCCTGCCCACTGTTTCACAGGCTAGGCTCGGTGCGAGTGGAGATTGGCTTGCATATGTACGGGAGGGTACCAACATCAATTTGCACAACATTTACAACGGTGACACCGTTCCCGTAGAACCTTTTTCCAACATTGGGATCAGCCATGCAACAGGCCACCGCATGAATTGGTACGATGGAACCATGGTGAGATTGAATAAAAGATAGCACGAACCTTGCACATGGCGGTCAAAGGCGGACCATGCTGTCTGCGGCCGATTTGTTGCCGTACGAGTAGGAAGACGTTGTGCTCCTTTCTAACCGCATCTTTGCGGTGACAAACCAGGGGACTTATTTTGTATGGGACACATCCTACGATATACTCCCTCTCTCCCAGTTTATTTGTTTTGAATCTTTTCGTTTTATAAGTTTCAAATTCAAATTTAGAGCTCCCCATCACATGTTGAGATTACAATGTCCATTAAATTGTTGCGTGCATGTATAGTAAAGAAACAAATCTCGAGTTTGGCACGAGTTCGTGCCGCGAGAGCACCACAAGCCCTGGCGCAAGAGTTACATTTCCCTCTCAGGGCCGTCGAGACTGAGCTTCAGTGCCTTACTACAACTACCTTTGAGTCAATAACATGTGGATCCGATAGGTGACTGGTCCACATGTAATGCTCCCGAAGGCAGAGGGACAGTGGGGCCAAGAGGGGTGAGCCGCAGGTCGGGGGACGTGTGGTTTCATGGATTCGAGCGGCGTCGTGGGAATGCGGGTGGCTGTGGTAGAAACTTGATGCTCGCCGCATTTTAGGTGGCCCACATGTCATGCACACAAAGGCAGAGGGGCGGTGCGGCCGAGAGGGGTGAGGCGCACGTCGGGGGGCGTGGTGCCGTGGGTTGGAGAGGCATCGTGGGAATCGCGAGATGAAACATGATGGTCGCCGTCGTTGAACTTCCATGGACAAGCTGTCTTGTCTACGGACACATGCACTATATACCGATCACTGGAAGGAGTAGCAGAGAAAGCTATATATGCGGATAAATAGTTCCTTATAGTCAAGCGGACCCATGCTACTACTCTGTTCCAAAGACATGCACACCATCGAAATAGTCCATCTATATCAATATACACTGAGAGGGAATAATTTTTTTACAAGAGAGGAAATAGTTCATCCATCCATAATGCCCTCCTGCTGGTGCAGCGTTTTTTTCTTCTTCTTCTTCTTCTTCTTCTTCTTCTTCTTCTTCTTCTTCTTCTTCTTCTTCTTCTTCTTCTTCTTCTTCTTCTTCTTCTTCTTCTTCTTCTTCTTCTTCTTCTTCTTCTTCTTCTTCTTCTTCTTCTTCTTCTTCTTCTTCTTCTTCTTCTTCTTCTTCTTCTTCTTCTTCTTCTTCTTCTTCTTCTTCTTCTTCTTCTTCTTCTTCTTCTTCTTTCTTCTTCTTCTTCTTCTTCTTCTTCTTCTTCTTCTTCTTCTTCTTCTTCTTCTTCTTCTTCTTCTTCTTCTTCTTCTTCTTCTTCTTCTTCTTCTTCTTCTTCTTCTTCTTCTTCTTCTTCTTCTTCTTCTTCTTCTTCTTCTTCTTCTTCTTCTTCTTCTCATTCTCTGTGGGAGACGGCTTCGCAACAAGCTCTTTGGACCTTGCAACTATCTCGAAACTCACACGGGCATCGAGGGCAACATATTTTATCCGCTCATACGTCAAGGGATAATTCTCCCATCCAGACGACCTTAATGCCACCGTCTCGTCACCCTTCTGAAGATTTGTACCGAGCACAAAATTTTCTACGTCGAATAGGGATGGTGTCTGTTTAGCACAATCTTCTACAGGAATTTTGATTCTGGTTTGTAGGTCAGCGATGCTCTTCAAATCAAGGTTGTACGGCTCCAGCTTTTGTTTGTCCCCTTCGATGGCTGCCCCACAGAAGTATACGTCCTCCCGAGACAAGAAATCTTGAAGCTCACCTGGTATGTAGGGCGAGTGTATGATGTGGTACACCAAAACATCATCTTCGAGGCACAGCTGAAGGATGGCGGCGCGCTGGATCTTCCCAGGGGCACGCTTCGTGTACTCTGCGTCGAGACCGATGACCCTCGTCTCTACCTTTTTGAAGGAGTTGGATACATTGTTGATCCACTGCCGAACAACCCTTGGGTGGATGGTGACGGTGGCAACTATGCGCATCGAGCCTTCGACGAGGACATGTTGGACGCTAAAAACCTGCATCTCGATCTCTTTCGCCATTTGGAACCGCTGGAACGGAGGGCTATGGTTTGGAGAATTAGGATTAGATGGCTAGTCTAACTGAAGTAGTAGATGATTATTTAAAGAGTTTAAAACAATGTGAACGTAGTGGGGTTTGGATGCAAATGAAGATGAAGGGGAGGTGAAGAAGCCGAGGCGAATTGGTTCCCGATGGAGAAGTAAATGGGAGAAGTGGCGTGCAGGCAGTTGATTAGACGGCTAGGTAGACTAAACGAAAAGGCTATGCGGGTAGACTGAGGAGTCGTACCTGTTCGTGTACGTGCCCATCCTTCCTGATAGGTGGGAGACCTATTACCGCTATACAATACTGGAGTACTCATGTTCCTACTAGTAGTAGTAGTAGTAGTAGTAGTAGTACAACTGTGGTACACTTGATGGTCAAAATACTATTCATCCGGTCCTCACAGTGAAGTGACAACACCCTGCGCCTGACACTAGTCCAGGCGAGGCGGCGTGTTCAGGTTACCAAAGTCAGCCTCACCACATGCATTGTGCGATCTGTCACCACCTTGTTGACAGCACATTGGCGCCTCGCCTCGTCTCCCTCTCCGCTCCCATAGCACCACTCCATCTCCATCTCCTTCTCCGTCTCCGTCTCCATCTCACTGTGCCCCAGTGTACCGTCGCCTCACTCGCCTCCCCCAGTACCACTATTCCCTCGCTAGCCGCTCCAGCACCGACATCCTTCTCCCCCGTAAATCAAGCCCCCTTCCAAACTCCACCATGGCCGAACGCGAACCGTGCAGCATCCATATGAGCCGCGATTGGAGCAATCTCCCCAGTGACATCCTTGACCTCTGTTGTTCGTGTATGGATATCTTGACCGCCCTGTGGCTGGCTGCATGCTCGAGGGACATGCACACGGCCATCGTCGAAGCGAGGCCTAAGCTTTTCAAGACACCCTGCTTGCTGCTATCTGGTCTTGCGAGATTGGCTCACCATGATACGGAGGCGTGCATGATGCCCCTCGACTTCAATCCGATCTCCATTAGCCGAAACTTCTTTGCAGGTATGTAGTGTGTCGCCGTACATCATTTCCCTCGACATCGATCCGATCACCATCGCCCAAAACTTCTTGGCAGGTATGTACTGGGTCGGCATGAACTCCCACTGGATGGCTGCCTTCAGAGAAGACGGTAAAAAGTTGGTGCTCGTGAACTTCCAGACCTCCCATGAGATTATCCTTCCTCCGTTGGATTATATAGAGTATTACCATCACGGTCCAAGTCATCTAGATTACTACGTCAGTTGGACGGACCTTGTTTTGCAGAAGATTGTAATCTGCCAAGTACCCACACGACATGCGAATTACGCAGACTTCAAGCTAATTGCCTTGTTCGATCGCGGACTCGCCTATCTTTACGCCGGTGCCTTTTTTAGCTGGAGACAACTCGGCTCGCAGTGGATCATCGTCAAAGCTGATACACACTTCTGTGATGCTATTGAACACAATGGCATCATCTACGCGATCGACAAAGCAGATGGCACCACGTATTGCTGGGATTGCGCGTGTAAGTTGTTTCCGTCTCATGTTAATGATGATTCCATGACACTGTTTGAACTTTTTTTTGATGATTGGCATATCCCTTTTTGAGCAGAATTTGAGTAGAACTATGGCAATATATTAGAGACGCCGTAAATCAGCTATATTTGGAATGAGTTAATTCATGCGATTGTGACCATGTCATTACAGCCAATTTGTACCCTGAATAATCAAACGGTTAGGAATATATGGATATTATCCTTATTTTACAGTAATCTATATACTACTACTAAATATGAGTGTGTATCAATGGCCATGTTAGTTTCCTCATTTTCATGATGTAGAAACATGCACCACATTGTTGGTTTCATCTAACCATACATTAGGGAAGTAAATGTGCATATGGAGAACTCTATATTTGGAAGTAGTGAAATCCTGCAATGCTTACCATGTGTACATACCTATATTCGCCCTTCAGCAATCAATGACTAGAATAATATTCTCACAAAATTTTGCCCACAGAACACGAGTATATAACAATGCATGGTCTGTTAGTTACCTTGAAGAATTTGTTTGTGAGGACAGAACATGATTACATAACATGCATGACATGGTAGTTTCCTGTGAAGAATCGATTGCGAGATAACATGAGTATAACCATGCATGGCACTTCTATATTTTCGAACCCAGTATACATTTCCCTGTATTTTCCTCCCAGCCCAACAGGACATATCAATGTTGTTTCTTGCATTATCCTACTCATACTCGAACAATGCTGATCTTACATTAACAATGCATGTCCTTTTTGATATGATGCAGTGTCCCTACAGTTACTGCCCTTTGTAATTACACCACCTTTGCCAAAAATAGGGAAGCACAACTGGTTCCTCGCTCGATCAGACGACGGCAAAAGACTGATGATCATTCGGACACATGAGCCGGAAAAGTTATATTGCAAAACCCCACTGTATACAAGCACCGTGTAATACGTGAGTATCCGGACAGTGGCTGTTACGTCTATGAGCAGGATACCAGCTTGTTGGGGCCTTTAGGATTTTTTAGTTGGAGGCGGGTAAACAGCCTTGGTTCACACTCTGTTTCTCGGACTCAATTATCCGATTAACCAGGAGATCACCGTTGGCAAGGACCTTGATGGAAGAGAGGCTCTGTTTGCTATGGAAAACTGTGTCTACACGGCGAGCCCTAGGAGTTCGGGAGCATACTCCCCTGATTGTCAACGATACAGCCTGCAGCCAAAAGAAGGTGAGAATGACAAAGGCATCCGGATTAACTTTGATCCTTGGATGTCTCAATTACGACAGGCAGTGATGTGGTTCAAGCCTTCAGGTTGATAGGTAATTGGGCTGTTGCATCAAAAGGGTGGAGTACTGGTGTCTCCGGATCACTGGTCGCTGAAGCGGGGCTGCAAATTATGATGGTGTTGGATCATCTCTTCGAATGACTTTGTTGTCTTTGCTGCTGGTTCTGGATGGGTAGTTCTTTCTTTTGTTATGCATATTCCTTGTCATTTGGTCATCCTCGTCTATGTCACTCTTTCTATGTAATAGTTGCTTCTATTTAGAATGTCATTCTCGTCTGGATCACGAGAGTCTGAGCGCTGCAGATGGGTGCGTTTTGGTGGTGTAGCAAGACTTCTTATGAACTATCATGTCTTGTTGTTTATGTCGATAGTAGTCACTAGTCGGTGTTTGAATGTTGTATATATCGTTGTTTGAACTGTTTATTGTCTCGAACTACTGGTGGGCTAAATGAGGGCATCACCATTCTCCAGTGTTCAGAGTATATCTCCTTTTTTCAAGTTATATAATTTGAGCTCACTGTCTTTTCGATGATGTACACTTGTTTGGGCCAGTGAGGTGTCGTTGAATATGGGCCGAGTAGTAACGCAATGCCAAACAGGTCAATTATGACTCTCGGGCGGGCTCTCAAAAGATCCTGAAAAAAAGGCCGGGCTCTCCAAAAAAGAAAGAATAAGGACTCTTAGGCCGACATGTGGGCGCCACCGGTGTTTTCATGTGCTTGCGCACCGAGAGCATATTGGCGCGTGCTCGAAATTCATGCTACCTTTTCATCCCCAGTCTCCCGCCCCTCCCCCACCTCTAGAATCTCGATTCCTACTCCAGTTCCCCCAAATCCCCCTCCTGTTCTCCCTGTACTCAAGCGCACTATCATGTCGCCGGTCAACGCGGATCTCCGAGCTGGAGATCCTGAGGTCCGTCCTGCCTTCGGTCGCTACGTGTCGTCGCTCAACAGTGGCATGGCGGCGCTTGACGACCAGTTTGCCGGCAAAGTGCTGATGGTAACCATCAACGGCGACCGGCCTCCCGTCTCACCGGACGACCTTGTCAAAGCTCTTGGCATTGCGCACGGCATCCAAATAAGTGACTTGCTCGTCGAAGTCTGTCCGCCACCGGCTGATTTCTTCGTTAGGTTCCGAACAACTTTCGACTGCAGTCGTGTGTTCGAATCTTCCCGGCGTTTGTTCTGCGATGGCGCGCTGGTGAGCTTTGATCGGTGGCACCCAAGATGGGGCTCGGTGCCCTCTGAGCTTGAGTTTTTAACAAAGCTTACCTTCCACGGCATGCCTTGACGTGCTTGGAACAGCGAGTCCATGAACGAGCTTATCAACGACCTTGGAGGTGAGCTCGTAAGTATGTTTGTTCCTCCAGACAGCTGGGCTCTGACGGTTATGGCATGGATGAAGAAGCCGTCCACCATACCGAAGGTGATTGGTGTTGAGATACCGGTGCAGGAACCGGGGTTGTACTATTCGTCGCCACCAAGGCCGCCGCGGACCACGTTAGGGATGTACCTGTATCGAGTGTTCGTGCATGTCGAAGAAGTGGTCAATCCATCAATCAAAGTCCTGCCGCCCCGCTGGTGCCAGGGTCCATCGACGACGTCCATTACAGGAGTCAACGTCAGACTTTCCCCGTGTTGCTCGGAACGATGGATGGCACAGGGCCTACTCCATCGCGCGGCGGAGGCCACTGCTTCTTTGGGAGAAGAGGCAGGGTTGGCTGCCTGGATGTGCTCTAATTTGAGGTAACAACTGAATCTTGTCAGATAGTACTAGTTAAATCCGAGCTATGGGTCTGAAGCACTGATATGCCAGTACATTTGATTGTGACCTGTTCTAATTTTGTACCTGAACTTTTTTTAGAAAGGGTTGTACGTCAACTTAATGTGCTAGCAGAACTTATTGTGTTGTCTGTCTGTTTTCTTTGCACAACATTCAAGATATTTCCCCGTCATTTATAAAGACGATGAACCGTTATGTACGACTTCGTTGGTTTCAACATAGCCCTTCCCGTAGCGATCCACTGCTTCCATCCTGATTGTGCCGCCTGCGTGAAATTTTTGTATGCAAGTTTAGTGTGCTATGATGTTCTATATGATTGTGTCAACTATATAAGTTTTTACTGAGCATCAGCAATGCATATGGCTGAAAGATGTATTTATGAGCATCGACCGATGGGTCTCTCTCTCTCTCTCTCTCACACACACACACACACACACACACACACAGCACTTTGCGCACAAGTGGGACCCGTTGAATTATTTATTTGCTCGTGACAACTTTTAATTAGGTTCCACTGTAATCTAACTTTTTTCTTAAGTTATTAATTGAGCTCATTGACTTCAAAAAGTTGTACAGAAGCCTTGTTTGGGCCTTTCCGGCGTCCCTGAATGTGGGCTGAGTAACCATGTTAGGTTGTACTATACTACACAGGCCTTTTTTCAACATCAGCAATGCAACTGGGCCGACAGTTGTACACAATATCCGGGTCAACTTGTTATCCGCCCCGCTGGGCTGCAAAGTTTCCTAGGAGGTATGCATTAGGCTTAACAAGAAAATGGACTTTAAGAAATAATAAATGGGATGTAATTATAATAACTGGGCAATTACTATGCACCAAACACGTAATTAGTTTGAAAATATATTATTTTTGGAATTTAGAAATTTTAATTTCATTACTTGTTGCGCGCGCAATATTTCGTTGGATTTTAACGTGATACAACTTTATTTTGAAATTATATTTAACCTGACTAGAAATTTCGGATAAAAATATTTCGGATCCCATCAAAATATGGGAATTTTTTTTGAAATTTGTTTTGAGCAGTTGTATGAAATTATTAATCGTTGTCCTACCTAGAAGTTGGGCTGTACTTTTAACAAACCCGTAAATGGGCTGTAGTAAATTCCATTAGAATTGAAAAATGGGATGTACATTCTTACAAATCGCAAATGGGCTATATGTTCTCTGCCAAATCCGAGCTGTGGGCCTACTAAGTTTTCGCGTACCAAGGGCTTTGTCAACTTAGTCAATATAAACGATTCTAGCTGCAGTGATCATACAATGTCCATCCAACGGCCTAGTGCTTCTTTAACCTCTGGTCTTCTTGCTCCAGCCGCCCAAAGCAGCGCCGGTCGTGTCGCGTGCTCCTGCCTCCCGTGGCCGGTTGTGATGCCGCGGAGGCCTCACAGCCCCGTACTACTCCCACCGCTGGCCAGGACATCCCTCTACTCACTTTCACCCCCTGTTATTCTGCGGCGACGGCAGCCGAACCAGTGAACCCTCATACTCCTCTTCGTTTGGGCTACCACTGCTGCGTCTTCCCCGGCTCCGCGTCGTCCCCTTCCTAGGCCTCGCCATCGTCCAGACCACCACCCTGGTGCTCTCGGCGCGGCATGGTCAACGTGGTCAACGACCGACTTCCATCGGAAGAGTACTGTACGTGGAGAGGCTGACAGCTGGGTCCAGGCGGCCGCAAGGAAGTGCCTCCTTATTACGCGCAAAATAATTATTCCTCCACCTGACAGCAGGGACCCACCGGACGGGCCACCTTATTTCGCGAAAAAACATTTCCCCCCTGACTGCTGGGACCCACCGGACGGGCCAGCGTATTTCACGAAAAAAATTCCCCGCTGTCAGCTCGGACCCACCGGAAGTGCCTCCTTATTACGCACAAAAAAATGAATACTCCCCCTGCTAGCTGGGACCCACCATGGTGGGAGGCTGACTTGTGGGCCTACTAAGTTGACTGGGACGGGGGCCTTTGTCAACTTTAGTCAATATGAACGATTCTAGCTCTAGTGACCGTACGATGGCCATCCAACGGCCGTAGTGCTTCTTCAACCTCTGGTGTTCTTGCTCCAGCCGCCCAAAGCAGCGCCGGTCGTGCCGCATGCTCCTGCCTCCCGTGGCCGGCTGTGCTGCCGCGGAGGCCTCACCGCCCCCTACTATTCCCACCATTGGCCAGGCCCTGCAGCAACGGCAGCCTCACACTGCAGCCGAACCAGTGAACCCTCGTACTCCTCTCCGCGCGGGCTTCCTCTGCCGCGTCTTCCCCAGCTCCCCGTCGTCCCCTTCCTAGGCCTCGCCGTCGTCCACCGCCGTGGTGCTCTCGGAGCAGCGTGGTCAATGTGGTCAACGACCGACTTCCGTCGGAAGAGTACTGTACATGGAGAGGCTGACAGCTGGGTCCATGGCAGCCGCAAGGAAGTGCCTCCTTATTACGTGGAAAATAATTATTCCTCCACCTGACAGCAGGGACCCACCGGACGGGTCACCAGTATTTCGCGACAAAAATGTTTCCCCCTGACTGCTTGGACCCACAGGACGGGCCACCGTATTTCACGAAAAACGTTCCCCCCGCTGTCAGCTCGGACCCACCGGAAGTGCCTCCTTATTACGCACAAAAAAAATGAATACCCCCTGCTGGCTGGGACCAACCATGGTGGGAGGCTTACTTGTGGGCCTACTAAGTTGACTGGGACGGGGGCCTTTGTCAACTTTAGTCAATATGAACGATTCTAGCTCTAGTGACCGTACGATGGCCTTCCAACGGCCGTAGTGCTTCTTCAACCTCTGGTGTTCTTGCTCCAGCCGCCAAAAGCTACGCCGGTCGTGCCGCATGCTCCTGCCTCCCGTGGCCGGCTGTGCTGCCGCGGAGGCGTCACCGCCCCCTACTATTCCCACCGTTGGCCAGGCCCTGCGGCAACGGCAGCCTCACACTGCAGCCGAACCAGTGAACCCTCGTACTCCTCTCCGCGCGGGCTTCCACTGCCACGTCTTCCCCAGCTCCCCGTCGTCCCCTTCCTAGGCCTCGTCGTCGTCCACCGCCGTGGTGCTCTCGGAGCGGCGTGGTCAATGTGGTCAACGACCGACTTCCATCGGAAGAGTACTGTACATGGAGAAGCTGACAGCTGGGTCCACGGCAGCCGCAAGGAAGTGCCTCCTTATTACGTGGAAAATAATTATTCCTCCACCTGACAGCAGGGACCCACCGGACGGGTCACCAGTATTTCGCGACAAAAATGTTTCCCCACGACTGCTGGGACCCACGGGGCCGGGCCACCGTATTCGAAAAAAACCCCCCCCCCCCGCTGTCAGCTCGGACCCACCGGAAGTGCCTCCTTATTACTCACAAAAAAATGAATACCCCCTGCTGGCTGGGACCAACCTTGGTGGGAGGCTGACTTGTGGGCATACTAAGTTGACCGGGACGGAGGACTTTGCCAACTTTAGTCAATATATGAAAGGTTCTAGCTCCAGTGACCGTACGATGTCCATCCAACGGCCGTAGTGCTTCTTCAACCTCTGGTCTTCTTGCTCCAGCCGCCCAAAGCAGCGCCGGTCGTGTTGCCTGCTCCTGCCGCCCGTGGCCGGCTATGATGCCGCGGAGGCCTCACCGCCCCCTACTACTCCCACCACTGGCCAGGCCATCCCTCTACGCACCCACACCCCCTGTTATTCTGCTGCGACGGCAGCCTCACACCGCAGCCGAGCAGAGTGAACCTCATACTCCCTCTGGCGTGGGCATCCACTGCCGCGTCTTCCCCGGCTCCGCGTCCTCCCCTTCCTAGGCCTCACCGTCGTCCACTGCCCTGGTGCTCTCGGCGCGGCGTGGTCAACGTGGTCAAGGAATGGCTTCCATCGGACGTGGACTGTATGTGGAGAGGCTGACAGCTGGGTCCACGACCGCAGCAAGGAAGTGCCTCCTTATTACGCGCAAAATAATTATTCCTCCACCTGACAGCGGGGACCCATCGGACGGGCCACCGTATTTAGCGAAAAAAACGTTTCCCCCTGTCTGCTGAGACCTACCAATTACATCTTCACACGCAAGGAAGTGCGTCCGAAAAAATAATGATTCGCCCCCCTGACTGCTGGGACCCACCAGCTACATCGTCGCGCGCAAGGAAGTGTCTGACAGTCAGGACCCACCTGGTCGAAGCGTACGTAGCATTGTCATTCTGGTCGCGAACGTGTACGTACATATATACTGGTGGATGTAGAGGCGCGCACGTGTCGTAGTAGAGGCGCGCACGTAGCATGTACTGCGCACGCACAGCGGCGAGGATGCAAGAAAGAAAATACGGCCACGTACATACATACGGGCAGGGTCTCTAACGCCTATCGCGCATACGTACATGGCTGGGTCGTAATGGAGAAACAACGTTGTCGTCGTGTTCATGGGGATCCAACCGGCTGGGTCGGAACGGAATGCATGGTCGTTTTCATCGGGAGGGCTTGGATGGAACAGGCGATGGAAACGAGGCCTGGCGTACCGCACAACGGAGGAAATGGCCTTGTGTTCGACCGGCCACGTTTGAAACGGGGTCCTGTTGATCGGGAGGGGCCTGGCGTACCGCAAAACAGAGGAAACGGACCTCCTACGGTCGAAATGGGGGTCCTGATGATCGGGAGGGGTGTGGTGTACCGCAAAATGTAGGAAACGGACCTCCTACGGTCGAAACGGGGGTCTGTTGATCGGGAGGGGTGTGGCGTACCGCAAAACGGACGAAACGGACCTCCTACGGTCGAAACGGGGGTCCTGTTCATCGAGAGGGGTGTGGCATACCGCAAAACGGGACTCCACGGGAAACTGTTCATCTCCATCGTCAACCTCCTCCAGCCTCCACGGGCTACCGTCGACCTCCTCCAGCCTCCATGGGCTCCTGTTCATCCAGCCTCCACCGTGCGCTCCTCCACCAGCTACTGTTCAACCACCCCTCCACGGCCACCCCTCCATCGTCTACTGTTCATCCGGCCCTCCACACCACGGGGTCCTGTTCAACCACCCCTCCACCGTCTACTGTTCATCGAGCCCTCCACACCACGGGTTCCTGTTCATCCAGAGTTAACGCCACCACTCACTATTCATCCACCCCATAGCGCTCCTTTGTTCATCGAGGCAGCATCGATCGGCTTCAGATTAGCGTAGTAGCGAAGAATTGCTCCATCGGGTTGATTAACAGCCATCGATCGATCCCTCGGGTTCGATGAAGCGTAACTGCAGTCAATCGCTTCGGGTTCATTTAGAGCCCAACGCCTCGCTTCGGGTCGATTAGAGCCAGCGCCTACACACGCTGCAGCGTCACGTCTGAGAAAAACGCGCATCGCTCCGCCCCGACCTCCCACCGTAACCGGCAACTCCCCGAAATTTTCCTCCCCCTCGCTTCTACCACGGTTTTTTCTGTCATGGACGGCCCAAAGAATGTCATGCAGCTGCGTCTCCGGCCCGCCCAGGACGAAAAGCCCATTTTCTGTCATGATTTTTTGTCATAGAAGTAGGAGCCCACCACATCTATGATGATACCGGGTTTTGTCACAATTATCGTCATAGAAGTGTCATATGTATGACAGGAAAAAATTTCGTTCGGCCCAAAATGTCACGGATGTGTCTTTTTTTTGTAGTGGATCTTTCAGCTCGAACAAGATGAAGGAACAATTCTAGGGCAGGAGAACCTAAAATTATACATAACCGAGTATTACAAGCAGTTGTTTGGGCCTCCAGAGGATAACTGTGTGTCTCTGGATGAGTCTAGGATTGAGGATGTTCCTCAACTTACTGCTGTTGAGAATGATATTTTGGCTGCTCCTTTTTCTGAGAAAGAGGTGTTTGAGGCCATCTTGCAGATGAAAAAAAAGAATGCTCCCGGCCCGGATGGATTTCCGGCGGAGTTCTATAAGAAGTGATGGCATATTATTAAGGGGGATTTGTTGCCGTTGTTCCATGATCTATTCTCTGGACAGCTTCAGCTATTTCAATTGAATTTTGGAACAATAACCTTGCTTCCTAAGAAAACAGAGGCTGTGAGAATTGAGCAATTCAGTCCCATCTGTCTTCTTAATGTTAGTTTCAAAATCTTTACCAAGGTTGGGACTAATAGGCTCACGCAGATTGCGCATTCTATGGTGCAGCATTTCCAAACTGCTTTCATGTCGGACAGAAACCTCCTAGAAGGGGTTGTTGTCCTTCATGAAACGCTCCACGAGATTCACACGAAAAAACTAGATGGAGTTGTTTTCAAGGTGGATTTCGAGAAAGCGTACGATAAAGTCAAATGGCCTTTCCTTCAACAAGCCTTACGCATGAAGGGTTTTGATGAAGCTGGCGACGCCTGTAGAATCTTTCGCATAAGCAGGAGTGTTGGAATTAAAGTGAATGATGACATAGGTCATTATTTCCAGACACACAAGGGCCCGAGACAAGGGGATCCAATGTCTCCTATTTTGTTCAACATTGTGGTTGATATGTTGGCAATTTCGATAGGTAGGGCAAAGGAGGCTGGTCAGGTGGGTGGCTTGGTGCCTCATCTAGTTGATGGAGGTGTGTCTATCCTACAGTACGTTGATGATACGATCATCTTTATGGAGCACTGTTGTTGTCAAACCGGCGGATCTCGGGTAGGGAGTCCCGATCTGTGCGTCTAAGGCTGATGGTAACAGGAGGTAAGGGACACGATGTTTTACCCAGGTTCGGGCCCTCTCGATGGAGGTAAAACTCTACTTCCTGCTTGATTGATATTGATGATATGAGTAGTACAAGAGTTGATCTACCACGAGATCTTAGAGGCTAAACCCTAGAAGCTAGCCTATGATGATTATGATTCTGTCTCTAAGGACTAAACTCTCCGGTTTATACAGATACCGGAGAGGGCTAGGGTTTACATGGATTCGGTTACAAGGAATGAAATATAATATCCGGATCGCCAAGCTTATCTTCCACGCAAAGGAGAGTCCCATCCGGACATGGGACGAAGTCTTGAGTCTTGTATCTTCACGCTCCAATAATCCGGCCAAAGTATATAGTCCGGTTGTCCGGATACCCCCTAATCCAGGACTCCCTCAGTAGCCCATGAACCAGGCTTCAATGACGATGAGTCCGGCGCGCTGTTTGTCTTCGGCATTGGAAGGCGGGTTCCATCTCCGAGTACTCCAAAGTAATTGTCGAACACTTAAACCGTGTCCGGATCTGCAAGATGATCTTCACATACCACCGTAGAGAGAATGATATTTTACAAATGTAATCTGCTCGCAACTTTAGACAACGCGACATGACACCACGGTCAGTTCATCACTCGAACCGTCTTACCACAACCAACCACAATGCATATTGCGAGGCGGTTTCCTCTGCACGTCTTGCCGAAGCAGAGATCATGTCCCCTTATTACGGGATTCTCATCAATACGGGTATGTGTAACCCAACCGCACCGCTAATTGCGGCGAGTGGGAAACGAGCGGGTTCCACCAGGCAAGTGGGGAGGCGCAAAAGATTTTACTGCCTCTATAAAGAGATAAGGTCTCTTCCTTTTTACCCACGCCTTTTCCTTCCGCTAGTCCATTCCCCTCTGCTTGAGCCCTAGCGCCCAAGCACTCTTCTTCTCCGTCGAAGAGAGCTCCTCCGAAGATGTCCGGATCTGGAGCAGGAGGCAAATGGATGGCCTCTACCGTCCAGGAGAGGGATATCAAAAAGCTCCGAGAGGCCGGGTACCTGGCCAAGAAAATCGGCCACTGTCTTCCGCCGGCGGGACAGATCGTCCCCTCTCCGGAGTCCTACAAGAGGGTCGTGTTTCTCCCTCATTTTGTCCGCGGGCTCGGGTTTCCCCTTCACCCATTTGTTCGCGGTGTCATGTATTATTACGGGATTGATTTTCATGATCTTTCCCCCAATTCTTTTCTTAACATCTCGACGTTCGTCGTCGTATGTGAGGCTTTTCTCCGTATTTCGCCCCACTTCGGCTTATGGCTGAAAATCTTCAACGTGAAGCCCAAGGTGGTGAATGGCGAGCACGCCGAATGCAGCGGCGCCATGGTGAGCAAGATGCCCAAGGTCGTATGGCCGACGGGCGCCTTCAATGATTCTGTCAAGGAGTGGCAGCAGCAGTGGTTCTATATCACCGAACCGCGCGGTAAAAAGTGGGCCGCTGCTCCTGAATTCAGATCCGGAGCCCCACTGCAGCTCACATCCTGGCCCGAGAAGGGCCTGAACTGGTCCTCATCCGACGAGCTGTCGATGCTCCAAACGCGCGTTCAGAGCGTGGTCGACAAGGATGTCAAACTTGTCAACGTAGTCCAGGTGATGTTAGTTCGCCTGGTTCTCCCTTGCCAGCGTCGAGCCTGCAATTTGTGGGAATACGACCCGGCCGAACACCAGACCCTACGGGAGCTCTATGGCTCCTCCCACAAGGACATCTGGAAGGTGCTCTTCAAGTCTGGAAAACCGTGCCGGACTCCGCCGAGGACCGCGGGTATCAACTTTCCCGTTCTGCAAGTCCGATAAGTCATTGTTGTGCTCTTGTCCATCCATGCTTTAGTTGGATTGTCCTGAGGAAGACGCCTGAGGGAGTCCTAGACAAGGGGGTGTCCGGATAGCCGAACTATCACCGTTGGCCGGACTCCTAGACTATGAAGATACAAGATTGAAGACTTCGTCCCGTGTCCGGATGGGACTTTCCTTGGCGTGGAAGGCAAGCTTGGCGATACGGATATGTAGATCTCCTACCATTGTAACCGACTCTGTGTAACCCTAACCCTATCCGGTGTCTATATAAACCGAAGGGTTTTAGTCCGTAGGACGAACAACAATCATACCATAGGCTAGCTTGTAGGGTTTAGCCTCTTTGATCTCATGGTAGATCTACTCTTGTACTACCCATATCATCAATATTAATCAAGCAGCAGTAGGGTATTACCTCCATCGAGAGGGCCCGAACCTGGGTAAAAACATCGTGTCCCTTGTCTCCTGTTACCATCAGCCTAGACGCACAGTTCGGGACCCCCTACCCGAGATCCGCCGGTTTTGACACCGACATTGGTGATTTCATTGAGAGTTCCTCTATGTCGTCACCTATAGGCCCGATGGCTCCTTCAATCATCAGCAACAACGCAGTCCAGGGTGAGACTTTTCTCCCCGGACAGATCTTCGTATTCAGCGGCTTTGCACTGCGGGCCAATTCGCTAGGCCATCTGGAGCAGATCAAAAGCTACGCCCCTGGCCATCAGGTCAGATTTGGAAGTTTGAACTACACGACCGCCATCCGCGGAGACTTGATCTTTGACGGATTCGAGCCGCAGCCAAGCGCGCCGCACTATCTCGATGGGCATGATCTAACTCTGCCGCCGAATAGGGTCCTGGAGGCCGCACTAGTGTCCGCTCCGACCATTGATTCGGAGCCAATCTCGCCGATCGAGGATGGTTGGTTGGACACCACCTCGGGGGCTGAAACCTCTACGGCGATTGAGCCGAACACCATCCCAGTCCTTTGCGAAGACCGTGATTCCAGGGTGCCAGACTCCTTTCCGGACTCCGAACCCTCCGTGCCCCTGCCAATCGAATCCGACTGGGCGCCGGTTATGGAGTTCACCGCCGCGGACATCTTTCAGCACTCGCCCTTTGGCGACATCGTGAATTCACTAAAGTCTCTCTCTTTATCAGGAGAGCCCTGGCCGGATTACGGTCAGGAAGGTTGGGATGCGGACAACGAAGAAATTCAACGCCCACCCACCACCCACTTCGTAGCCACTGTCGAAAGCTTAAACGACATGCTCGATTTCGACTCCGAAGACATCGACTGTATGGACGACGATGTAGGAGAAAACCATGAACCAGCACCTACAGGATACCGGACAACCACCTCATCCCATGATGTATACATGGTGGATACACCTAAAGGAAGTAACGACGGGGAGCAACGGGACACTACGAAGGATAAATCCCTCGAAAAGCAGTCAAAACGGCAACGTAAACGCCGCACCAAGTCCCGCCTCGACAAAAACCCAGCCATAGAGCAGGGCGAACCGGTGGACGACTAACATGCTACCGAGCAACCGCCCGAACAGGACAACTTGGATAAACAACCCGTCCCCGGCGAAGATAACAGTCCGGATGATCTCACGCCGGACAAATTGTTGGAGCAGAAGAACCTCCACAAAAGGCTCGTCGCCACTGCGCGTAGCCTGAAAAAGCAGAAGCGGAAGCTCAAAGCAGCGGAAGATGCACTCGAGAATCAGATGGAGCAAAGTACTCAACACATAGACAAATACGGCGACGATCGCGAACAAAGAACTACCCAAAAGAAAACTACTGCCCGAATTCGATGAGGAGGCCGTAGAGCCCCCACAATCAAAAAGCAAGAAGGCCACCCGGTCGGATGGACGACCCCACGGCAAACAGAGAGCGGCAAATGGTGCCACACACAAGCCGGTACGCGATCCGCATAAGGATTCGCATCAAAAGGATGGCACAGTTTGGTCCATCTATGGGCCGAGAAAACAAGCTCCTCAAAGCAATGTAACACGCCAAATATCCGAACATCACGGCACACCCAAATATAGGTGTGCCGCACACCCCCTGTGTTTCACCGATGAGGTGCTGGATCACGAATTCCCAGCGGAATTCAAACATTTAAACATAGAGGCATACGACAGAACAACAGATCCTGGAGTCTGGATTGAGGATTACATCCTCCACATACACATGGCTAGAGGAGACGATCTCCACGCCATAAAATACTTACCCCTCAAGCTCAAAGGGCCAGCCCGGCATTGGCTCAAAAGCCTCCCTGAAAATACCATTGGAAGTTGGGAAGAGCTCGAGGATGCTTTTTGGGCAAATTTTCAAGGGACTTATGTCCGTCCTCCGGATGCAGACGATTTAAATCATATAACTCAACAACCCGGAGAGTCAGCCCGCAAATTCTGGGATAGGTTCCTCACCAAAAAGAACCAAATAGTCGACTGTCCGGACGCCGAAGCCTTAGCAGCTTTCAAACACAACGTCCGAGACGAATGGCTCGCCAGACACCTCGGCCAGGAGAAGCCGAGAACCATGGCTGCACTAACAAGCCTTATGACCCGCTTTTGCGCGGGAGAGGATAGCTGGCTAGCAAGATGCAGTAGCAGCGACCCAAGTACATCCGAAGTCAGGGATGGAAATGGGAAACCACGACGCAGCAAGGACAAGCGCCGGATTAAGGGGAATGGTCCAAAGAGCGCGGCAGTCAACGCCGGATTCAAAAGCTCACGGCAGAACAATAAAAAACTGCCTCTTAAGGACAATAGCGATGAGCTATCCAACGTAAACACAATCTTGGACAAGATATGCCAAATCCATAGTACTCCCGGGAAGCCTGCAAACCATACCCACAGAGATTGTTGGGTCTTCAAGCAGTCCGGCAGACTCAACGCCGAACACAAGGGGCTCGACACACCAAGTGAGGATGATGACGAGCACCACAAGCAGAGCCCCGGAAAACAAAAGAATTTCCCACAAAAAGTCAAAACAGTGAACTCACTTCAAGTGATAAAAGGGAAAAACAGAGCGGCGCCCACTAAAATGCGCGCCGCACAGACTACCCTAGCGGGGTACCAACACTGGTTGTCAAAATCAATCACCTTCGACCATCAGGACTACTCCGAAAGTATCCGGAACGCAGGATGGACTGCCTTGATACTGGATCCTATAATCGACGGATTCCAATTTACACAAGTCCTCATGGATGGCGGCAGTGACATAAACCTGATATATCAGGACACAATCCGCAGGATGGGGATAGACCCAACCAAAATTAGCCATAGCAACACTTCCTTTAAAGGAATAATGCCAGGCACATATGCCCATTGTACGGGCTCCCTACTGCTAGAAGTTGTGTTCGGCTCATCCGACAACTTCCGCCGCGAAAAGTTAACCTTCCACATCGCCCCATTCGAAAGTAGCTATCAAGCACTACTGGGGCGTGAAGCTTTCGCCCGCTTTAACGCAATACCACATTATGCATCTCTCACACTTAAAATGCCTGGTCCACGCAGCATCATCTCATTAAAAGGGAGTATTAAGTGTTACCCGAGCACGGAAGAACGTGAGACTGCCTCGACAGCCCCACACCAATCCGGCTCCACTAATCAAAGCACCTGAATAGGTCATTCAAACCCCGGACACGGCTAGACGAGTCCGGCGCCTACTAGCGGCATACCCCCATACAAGGGGCTGCACGCACGTACAACAAGAGACAATAAAGCTCAATTTTATTCACCTTTCGAACCGTACTCTGTTTATTTAATATAAATTACATTTCTCGCACGATATTTTTTCTTCTTTTCAACTAAGTTCTTCTCTTTTACAGATGAACACCGTGCTACACCCGTCCAGGATACGGCACAACGGAGACACAGGCGCAGACGTGCAGCAGGGACCCGTCGCAAGGATTCTTTTCAGATTAAGCCCTGCGTAAACCTTTTTTACTGTCTCTTGTTGATACACATCCCCCGGTTTCTTACTATAACCGAGGAGGAGGCTGGCGTTTTGGCATCGGCCGCACCAGAATTTTTGTGCGTACCTGGACACCAGGGGCTTAGGGCATTATTCTGCCTGTTTTTATAAAGACCGAATACCTTAGGGAGTGTTCGGCGTCTCGAGTTAGGCCTTATATGCATCAGCTCCGAATCATGTCTTTGGTCAAATGTTGGGTTTGCCCGGCTCCCATGTTTTGGTACCTTACGTTCCATTATATCGGCTAAGGTAGCACTGGGAGAACCACTGCGATTGTGCCTCGGTTGAGCTGGGTTGAGCACCTCAGTGGAGAAAGCTAAAACTGACTGTCATAATATAGCGTGAGACTGGTCAACAACTCGATGACCCAGCGGAATGTTTAGAATTCCCCCGCATTGACGAAGGGCCATTTCCCGGTCAGGCACATACGCGCCCCAAATTCGGGAGAGCGTGATGCCCCTAGGGGCTATATAGTAGCCCCACCATCGAGCTCCTATGGCTAAGTGAAAATGATAAAGCATTATAGTCTGGTTGCCTAGTTTGCTACGCTATCACCTCCTTCACAGGACCAAGACATTGGATCAAGTGTGAAAATGCGCCTTTTTTGCAAACACCCCCGCATTATGTGTGTGGGGGCTGAAGCCAAGGACTGCCATCTTTCAGGTTATATACACATATACATCAACGGTCGCACAGGAGGCGTTTTAATACTTGAACGCACAAGTACAAAAAGCTCTTATATTATATTGAAACATTGTTTTCACAAATCATACATGCCATTTAAACATAATATCCTTCGAGCACTGCGTCTCTATTAAACGAGCGCCCTGCAGGACTTCCTCAAAATAGTGCTCGGCAGGCACTCGGCTTCTGTCCGAATCTTGGGATGCAACGTCGGTGGCCTTCATCTCCGCCCAGTATGTCTTGACACCGGCAAGAGCCATCCGCGCTCCCTCTATGCATGCTGACCGCTTCATTGCATCGATATGCGGCACCGCACCAAGGAACTATTGCATCAAGCCAAAATAACTCTTCGGCTTGGGGCTCTTCGGCCACAAATGAGTCACGACAGCCTTCATGGCAAGTCCGGACAACCTATTCAGCTCGGCCCATTCGGCCAAACGATCGGCTAACGGAAGAGGATGCTCTGGACTATGGAACTGCGACCAAAATAGTTCTTCCCTTCTGTGCCCCTTCTGGCCTCGGAAGTTCTCGATCGCGTCCGTGGCACTCGCCGCTAAATCCAGATAAGCATCCTCCAAACTCCACAACCGGTCCAACTGAGCATACTTCGGGTCCGTGAACTTCCTCCGCAGCAGAAAAGGCTTTCCAGCAGCCACATCCACAGCCTGACGCAGCTCCTCCTTTGCAGCTCTCATTGCGGAGCAGGCATCCTTGGCTTCGGCGGTGGCCTTTTTCAGGTTCTCTTGCTCCGCTTGACGTTCCTTTTCAAGAACCCCGCAGCGGTCGGTAGCGTTCTTCAACTTTATGGCCATATCGGCCATTTCCTCTTTGCTTCGGCAGTGAGCAGCCCGTTCGGCTTTTAGCTCTTCGGCCGCCCTTAAAGCGGCCGCATTACTATTTCTGGCTTGCTCTTTAGCTCGGGCGAGTTCCGCCCGCAACTCCTCCACAACAGTGGCACCGTCTGCATCAAAAGCATACAAGCAGTAAGGCATGGGCGTCAAGCTCCCTTACCAAGTGTCCGCGGAGAAGTCGCATACCTTGTGACTCGTCAAACCGTTTATTGACCAGCGCGATGTCCGCATCCGCCTCGTCAAGTTACCGCTTTAGTTCGGCAAAATCATCAGTCCAGCTAGCCACCGGATGCCCCGCCACCTATTTAGGAGCAGCGATATGTTATAACTGAGATTATGATCCTCGGCACGCTGTCAATTTTGACAACATACCGAGTCTCAGGGGCTACTATCTATACAGGGCGCATTCTATATGCATAACTGTCAGAAGGTACATCATTTTTGCGTACCTCGAACCCCGTCAGTAAGCTTCTGACAGCTTCATGCAATCCGCTCTCAGCGGATGCAATTCTTTCAATCACCATACCCATTAGCGCATGGTGATCTTCTGAGATAGCCGCTCGCCCGAGCAGATCCTTCAGCTCCTCCGACCGCACACCAGTTGGCGCCGGACCTTCCGGCCCCGCCGGACTCGGAGAAACCCTCCGCGATGACACCTCAGGGTAGTCCGCCTCGCATGAAGGTGCGACAGGTGGAGGCGTTTCGCTCTCCATCATCTCCGGAAGAAGATCCCCCGAAGACGAGCTCTGCTGAGAAGGGCTGAGATCCGAACTACAAGGTACAATTTCGGTTATCTTCAGAAATAAATACAGGGATGTTCTTTATTTCAAGACCCCTTCTTTTTACTTACGGCTCGCTGGAGGGCTGATCCCCTTGAGGAAATAGTGCGGCTGGGGTACTTCCCAGCGCCGGACTCTCTGACGAAGATTTCTTTCCCCTCTTTGAGGCCTTGACCTCCGGATCTTCCGAAGCGGTCCTCTTCTCTCCCTGGAGGGTGGGACTTTTGATCCCTCCTTCCTCGAAAGCCTCCTTCGTGGAGGCAGTTGCTTCCCTACTCCCCCCTTTGCCTTCTTTAAAAGGCGCGGCCTTCGACATCTTGGTCAGCATGGGATCCGGCGTGGTCTCTGGGAGGGGAGCCGGACACCTTATCAACTTTGCCTTCGCTATCCACTCCTGTTAAAGAAACAACTCCTTTACGGGCAAGTTTATGATAAATGAACGGACAGCCTGTCCGGGTACAGGACTACTTACTTGAGTATCTAGGCGATTGCAGCTTAGTCCTACGTCCTCGGTCAAGTCCGGACACTTCTCTTGTGATCCGAAGAACAGTTTATACATCTCCACGGGCGTCGTACCCATAAAATGTTGGAGAGCTCGTGGTCCCTCCGGATTAAATTCCCACAGACGGAGGGGGCGACATTTGCAGGGCAGAAGGTGCCGAATCAACATAACCTGCGCCACCGCGACCAGATTGATCTCTCTTTCTTGGAGGTCTCGAATACGGCCCTGCAACAGAGAAACGTCCTTGGACGGCCCCCAGTCGAGCCCCCGGTTGACCCATGATGCCAGCCGCTGTGGTGGACCTGAGCGGAAGGCGGGTGGCGCCACCCATTTGGTGCCCCTGGGAGCGGTGATATAAAACCACTCCCGTTGCCACAAACCAAGCTCCTCTTGAAAAGAGCCCTCGGGCCACGGAGCATCAACACACTTGCTTATGACCGCCCCTCCGTGACTCGCTTGTTGCCCTCGATCATCTTGGCTCCACCTTGAAGGTCTTGAGCCACAATCCAAAGTGAGGGGTAATATGGACGAAGGCTTCACATACGACAATGAATGACGACATATGGAGGATGGACTCCGGATTCAAGTCATGGAAATCTAGTCCATAATAAAACATGAGCCCCCGCACAAAGGGATCCGTCGGGAGGCCTAAACCCCGAAGGAAGTGAGACACGAACACCACGCTCTCGCCGGGCTCGGGAGTGGGAATGACCAACCCTGGAGCAGGCAGCCTATGCGAAATCTCGCCGGTTAGATACCTGGCATCTCGCAACTTTAGCACATCTTCTTCTGTGACGGAAGAAGACATCCATCGGCCGTGCTGGTCGGAGCCGGACATCGTCGAAGGTCCGAAGTGCCTAAATCTGAAGCTTTGGGTGTTAGAACTCGAAGCGTGAGGCGAACTCGATGGAGGGTGGAAAAAAGAAGAGGGCCTTGGTCCCATTATAAAGAGGTTGAATACCAAGAGCCCTCCCCATGGTCGATTGGGACTCGCCTTCGATAGAGGAGGCGTGCCAACGGGCACGTCGGGTTACCCACGTCCGTATTGATGAGAATCCCGGAATAAGGGGGCAGGATCTATGCTTTGATAAGACGTGCCAAGGAAACCGCCTCGCTAAACGCGCTGAGGCAGGACAGTAAAAAACGATTCGAATAAAGGCTTGGCGTGGTGTGATGTCACGCCCGCTGAATACGCCAACAAATCTGTGCAAAATTATTCTCTCTACGGTGGTATGTGGAACTTGTTTTGCGAGCCGGACACTATCCTTGTGTTCAAAACCTTCTATGAAGTATTCGAGGAGGAACCCGCCTTGCAATGCCAAGACAATATGCGCTACCGGACTTGTCGTCATTGAAGCCTGGTTCAGGGGCTACTGAGGGAGGCCTGGACTAGGGGGTGTCCGGATAGCCGAACTATCACCGTTGGCCGGACTCCTAGACTATGAAGATACAAGATTGAAGACTTCGTCCCGTGTCCGGATGGGACTTTCCTTGGCGTGTAAGGCAAGCTTGGCGATACGGATATGTAGATCTCCTACCATTGTAACCGACTCTGTGTAACCCTAACCCTATCCGGTGTCTATATAAACCAAAGGGTTTTAGTCCGTAGGACGAACAACAATCATACCATAGGCTAGCTTCTAGGGTTTAGCCTCTCTGATCTCGTGGTAGATCTACTCTTGTAATACCCATATCATCAATATTAATCAAGCAGGAGTAGGGTATTACCTCCATCGAGAGGGCCCGTACCTGGGTAAAAACATCGTGTCCCTTGTCTCATGTTACCATCCGCCTAGACGCACAGTTCGGGACCCCCTACCCGAGATCCGCCGGTTTTGACACCGACAACGCCTTTATCATGTTTTACAATAATCCCAGGGATGGACAAAAAAGGTGGAGCGGATACACTGTCCTGGCCCGCTGCCGGAGGAACCGGCCGGACCTCTTCTGACGAAGATGCTGGTCCCAGCGCCTTACGAGGCGCCAAAGAAAGAGGCTTTCAAGAAGGTCAAGAAGACCCGGAGTGGCCTCCGTCGTCGTGATGCTTCGGACGCAAAATCCGAAGACTCCAGCGACCATACCTCCTCCGAAGACGAAGAGGAGGAGGAAGAAGACGGGCCGCCCGCAGGGGGAGGGAAGAAGAGGACGGCTTCCTCATCCCTGGAGGCCGAATCGCCAAAGAGGGGGAAGGGTTCCTGTTATGTCTTGAGCTTGCGTTGGTTTTCCCCAAAGAGGAGAGGATGATGCAGCAGAGTAGCATAAGTATTTCCCTCAGTTTTTGAAAACCAAGGTATCAATCCAGTAGGAGGCCATGCGCAAGTCCCTCATACCTACACAAAGCAAATATCTCCTCGCAACCAACGCGAATAGGGGTTATCAAACCCTTCACGGTCACTTACGAGAGTGAGATCTGATAGAGATCATAGATAATATTTTTGGTATTTTTGGTATAAAGATGCAAAGTAAAATAAAAGGCAAAGTAAAAAAGCAAAGCAATAATAAAACGTAGGAGGATTAATATGATGAGAATAGACCCGGGGGCCATAGATTTCACTAGTGGCTTCTCTCAAGAGCATAAGTATTTTACGGTGGGTGAACGAATTACTGTTGAGCAATTGACATAATTGAGCATAGTTATGAGAGTATCTAGGTATGATCATGTATATAGGCATCATGTCCGAGACAAGTAGACCGACTCCTGCCAGCATCTACTACTATTACTCCACTCATCGATCGCTATCCAGCATGCATCTAGAGTATTAAGTTAATGAAAACAGAGTAACGCCTTAAACAAGATGACATGATGTAGAGGGATAAATTCATGCAATATGATAAAAAACCCATCTTGTTATCCTCAATGGCAACAATACAATACGTGCCTTGCTGCCCCTACTGTCATTGGGAAAGGACACCGCAAGAGTGAACCCAAAGCTAAGCACTTCTCCCATTGCAAGAACTTCCAATCTAGTTGGCCAAACCAAACGGATAATTCAAAGAGACTTGCAAAGATAACCAATCATACATAAAAGAATTCAGAGAAGATTCAAATATTGCTCATAGATAATCTTGATCATAAACCCACAAAACATCAGTCTCGACAAACACACCGCAAAAAGAAGATTACATCGAATAGATCTCCACGAGAGAGGGGGAGAACATTGTATTGAGATCCAAAAAGAGAGGAGAAGCCATCTAGCTACTAACTATGGACCCGAAGGTCTGAAGTAAACTACTCACACTTCGTCGGAGAGGCTACGATGATGATGTAGAAGCCCTCCGTGGTGGATTCCCCTTCCGGGGGAGCTCCGGAACAGGCCCCAAGATGGGATCTCGTGGATACAGAAGGTTGCGGTGGTGGAATTAGGTTTTTGGCTCCGTCTCTGATCTGTTGGGGGTACTTAGGTATATATAGGACGAAGGAGTATGTCGGTGGAGCTTTGGGGGGCCCACGAGGCAGGGAGGCGCGCCCTAGGGGGGCGCCCTCCACCCTTGTGGCCGCCTCCCTCCTTTCTTGACCGAGGGTCCAAGTCTCCTGGATCTTATCTGATGATAAAATCACGCCTCAAGATTTCATTCCGCTTGGACTCGTTTGATATTCCGCTTCTTCGAAACACTCAAATAGGCAAAAAACAGCAATTCTGGGCTGGGCCTCTGATTAATAGGTTAGTCCCAAAAGTAATATAAAAGTGGAAAATAAAGGCCAATATGGTCCAAAACAATAAATAATATAGCATGGAGCAACCAAAAATTATAGATACGTTGGAGACGTATCAGACATCCCCAAGCTTAATTCCTGCTCGTCCTTGAGTAGGTAAATGATAAAAAGAGAATTTTTGATGCGGAGTGCTACTTGGCATAATTTCAATGTAACTTTTCTTAATTGTGGTATGAATATTCAGATTCAAAAGATTCAAGACAAAGGTTTAATATTGATATAAAAAATAATAATACTTCAAGCATACTAACAAAGCAACTATGTCTTCTCAAAATAACATGGCCAAAGAAAGTTATCCCTACAAAATCATATAGTCTGGCTATGCTCTATCTTCACCACACAAAGTATTTAAATCATGCACAACCCTGATGACAAGCCAAGCAATTGTTTCATACTTTTGACATTCTCAAAAAAAATTCAATCTTCACGCAATACATGAGCGTGAGCCATGGATATTGCATTATATGTGAAATAGAATGGTGGTTGTGGAGAAGACAAAAGGAGGGAAGATAGTCTCACATCAAATAGGCGTATCAACGGGCTATGGAGATGCCCATCAATAGATATCAATGTGAGTGAGTATGGATTGCCATGCAACGGATGCACTAGAGCTATAAGTATATGAAATCTCAACAAAAGAAACTAAGTGGGTGTGCATCCAACTCGCTTGCTCACGAAGACCTAAGACAATTTGAGGAAGCCCATCATTGGAATATACAAGCCAAGTTCTATAATGAAAAATTCCCACTAGTATATGAAAGTGACAAAACGAGAGACTCTCTATTATGAAGATCATGGTGCTACTTTGAAGCACAAGTGTGGTAAAAGGATAGTAACATTGTCCCTTCTCTCTTTTTCTCTCATTTTTTTATTTGGGCCTTTTCTATTTTTTATGGCCTCTTTTCTATTCTATTTTTTTTTATTTTTCGTCCGGAGTCTCATCCCGACTTATGGGGGAATCATAGTCTCCATCATCCTTTCCTCACTTGGGACAATGCTCTAAAAATGATGATCATCACACTTTTATTTTTCTTACAACTCAAGAATTACAACTCGATACTTAGAACAAAATATGACTCTATGTGAATGCCTCCGGCGGTGTACCGGGATATGCAATGAATCAAGAGTGACATGTATGAAAGAATTATGAACGGTGGCTTTTCCACAAATACTATGTCAACTACATGATCATGCTAGCAATATGACAATGATGGAGCGTGTCATAATAAACGGAACGGTGGAAAGTTGCATGGCAATATATCTCGGAAATGGCTATGGAAATGCCATGATAGGTAGGTATGGTGGCTGTTTTGAGGAAGGTATATGGTGGGTGTATGATACCGGCGAAAAGTGCGTGGTATGAGAGAGGCTAGCAATGGTGGAAGGAAGGAAAAGTGCCTATAATCCATGGACTCAACATTAGTCATAAATAACTCATATACTTATTGCAAAAACCTAGAAGTTATCAAAGCAAAGTATTACGCGCATGCTCCTAGGGGGATAGATTGGTAGGAAAAGACCATCGCTCGTCCCCGACCGCCACTCATAAGGAAGACAATCAATAAATAAATCATGATCCGACTTCATCACATAACGGTTCACCATACGTGCAAGCTATGGGAATCACAAACTTTAACACAAGTACTGCTCAAATTCATAACTACTCAACTAGCATGACTCTAATATCACCATCTTCATATCTCAAAACAATTGTCAAGCATCAAACTTTTCTTAGTATTCAACGCACTCAAAAGAAAGTTTTACAAATCTTGAATACCAAGCATATTATTATTAATAAAATTAACATGCTACTTAAGACTCTGAATATAATCTAAGTGAAGCATGAGAGATCAAAGGTTTCTATAAAACAAATCCACCACCGTGCTCTAAAAGATATAAGTGAAGCACTAGAGCAAAACTATAAAGCTCAAAAGATATAAGTGAAGGACATAGAGTATTCTAACAAATTCCAATTCATGTACGGCTCTCTCAAAAGGTGTGTACAGCAAGGATGATTGTGGTAAACTAACAAGTAAAGACGCAAATAATACAAGACGCTCCAAGCAAAACACATATCATGTAGTGAATAAAAATATAGCTTACCGGTGGAAGTGGACGAAAGAGGGGATGCCTTCCAGGGCCTCCCCAAGCTTTGAATTTTTCGTGTCCTTGGATTATCTTGTGGGTGCCATGGGCATCCCCAAGCTTAGGCTCTTGTAACTCCTTGTTCCATAGTCCATCAAAAGATTTCACCCAAAACTTGAAAACTTCACAGCACAAAACTCAACAAAAATCTCGTAAGCTCCGTTAGCGAAGGAAAACAAAAGACCACTTCGAGGTACTGTAATGAACTCATTATTTATTTATATTGGTGTTAAACCTACTGTATTCCAACTTCTCTATGGATTATAAACTATTTTACTAGCCATAGATTCATCAAAATAAGCAAACAACACACGAAAAACAGAATCTGTCAAAAACAGAACAGTCAGTAATCTGTAACTAACGCAAACTTCTGGTACTAAAAAAATCAGCCAAAATAGGACGACCTAGGAAATTTGTTTATTGATCAGCAGAAATTGGAATCACTATTTTATCACGTTCTGGTGATTTTTAACAATTGTTTTCGTGAACAGAAAGTTTCTGGAAATTACAGCAAGATCAAATAACTATCATCCAAGAAGATCCAATAGGTTTAACTTGGCACAAACACTAATTAAAAGATGAAACCACATCTAGACAGAAGGTAGATGGATTATTTATTGCTAGATAGCAATGATAGATATTGGGTTGCCTCCCACCAAGCGCTATCGTTTAACGCCCCTAGCTAGGCATAGATAATTTTAATGATGCTCACATGAAAGACAAGAATTGAAGCGCAAAGAGAGCATCATAAAACACGTGACAAACACATCTAAGTCTAACATAATTCCTATGCATAGGCATATTATAAGCAAACAATTTTGCAAGTCAAGGAGAAACTAGCATATGCAAGGAAGAAGAAAGGAACAATAGTAATCCCAACATAACGAGAAGTAATTTAGTAACATGAAAATTTCTATAACCATATTTTCCTCTCTCATAATAATTACATGTAGGATCATAAGAAAATTAAACAATATATCTATCACATAACATATTCTCAACACGATCCACATGCATGCGAAGTTGAGACTCTTCCAAAATAGTGGGATTATCATTAACTAAAGTCATGATTTCTCCAGGCCCACTTTTATCAAAAGTTTCATAAGATTGACTGTTATCCAAATATGTGGGATCTAAACTTGACACTCTTCCAAACCCACTTTCAACATTATTGCAAACACTATTATCAATCTTATATTCATCATGGGGCTTAAATAAATTTTCAAGATCAAAAGAAGAATCACCCCAATCATGATCATTGCAACAAGTAATAGACATAGCAAAACTAGCATCCCCAAGCTTAGGGTTTTGCATATTATTAGAATAATTGACATCAAGAGAATTTATAATAAAATCATTGCAATCATGCTTTTTATTCAAAGATTTATCGTGAAGCACTTCATCACAATTTTCAGATTTACGGGTTTCAGGCAAAAGCTTATAAAGATAATCTAGTGCATCCAAATCACTAGGAATTGGTTCATCATAATTGGATCTCTTAAAAAGATTGGCAAGCGGATGAGGATCCATAGATATTAGCTTCTCTGTTTAGGAATAAATACTCAACTATTTCAACCAAGCGAGAAAACGAGCCAAGAAAGACATCAAGGCGACCGGAAAAGAGAGGGCAAATAAAACGGCAAGGGTGAAATGGGGGAGAGGAAACGAGAGGCAAATGGTAAATAATGTAATGCGAGAGATAAGGGGTTGTGATGGGTACTTGGTATGTTAACTTTTGCGTAGACTCCCCGGCAACGGCGCCAGAAATCCTTCTTGCTACATCTTGAGCTTGTGTTGGTTTTCCCCGAAGAGGAGAGGATGATGCAGCAGAGTAGCGCAAGTATTTCCCTCGGTTTTTGAGAACCAAGGTATCAATCCAGTAGGAGGCCACGCGCAAGTCCCTTTTTCCTACACAAAGCAAATAACCCCTCACAACCAACGTGAATAGGGGTTGTCAATCCCTTCACGATCACTTACGAGAGTGAGATCTGATAGAGATGATAGATAATATTTTTGGTATTTTTGGTATAAAGATGCAAAGTAAAATAAAAGGCAAAGTAAAAAGCAAAGCAATAATAAAGCGAGGAAGATTAATATGATGAGAATAGACCGGGGCCATAGATTTCACTAGTGTCTTCTCTCAAGAGCATAAGTATTTTACGGTGGGTGAACAATTATGTTGAGCAATTGATGAATTGAGCATAGTTATGAGAGTATCTAGGTATGATCATGTATATAGGCATCACGTCCGAGACAAGTAGACCGACTCCTCCCTACATCTACTACTATTACTCCACTCATCGACCGATATCCAGCATGCATCTAGAGTATTAAGTTAATGAAAACAGAGTAACGCCTTAAACAAGATGACATGATGTAGAGGGATAAATTCATGCAATATGATAAAAACCCCATCTTGTTATCCTCGATGGCAACAATACAATACGTTCCTTGCTGCGCCTACTGTCACTGGGAAAGGACACCGCAAGATTGAACCCAAAGCTAAGCACTTCTCCCATTGCAAGAACTACCAATCTAGTTGGCCAAACCAGACGGATAATTCGAAGAGACTTACAAAGATAACCAATCATACATAAAAGAATTCAGAGAAGATTCAAATATTGCTCATAGATAATCTTGATCATAAACCCACAATTCATCAGTCTCAACAAACACACCGCAAAAAGAAGATTACATCGAATAGATCTCCACGAGAGAGGGGAGAACATTGTATTGAGATCCAAAAAGAGAGAAGAAGCCATCTAGCTACTAACTATGGACCTGAAGGTCTGAAGTAAACTACTCACACTTCATCGGAGAGGCTATGATGATGATGTAGAAGCCCTCCATGGTGGATTCCCCTTCCGGTGGAGCTCCGTAACAGGCCCCAAGATGGGATCTCGTGGATACAGAAGGTTGAGGCGGTGGAATTAAGTTTTTGGCTCCGTCTCTGATCTGTTGGGGGTACGTAGGTATATATAGGAGGAAGGAGTACGTCGATGGAGCTTCGGGGGGCCCACGAGGCAGGGGGGCGCGCCCTCCACCCTCATGGTCGCCTCCCTCCTTTCTTGACCGAGGGTCCAAGTCTCCTGGATCTTATCTGATGAGAAAATCACGTTCCCAAAGATTTCAATCCGTTTGGACTCCGTTTGATATTCCGTTTCTTCGAAACACTGAAATAGGCAAAAAAAACAGCAATTCTGGGCTGGGCCTTTGGTTAATAGGTTAGTCCCAAAGTAAAAGTGGAAAATAAAGCCCAATATGGTCCAAAACAATAGATAATATAGCATGGAGCAATAAAAAATTATAGATACGTTGGAGACGTATTAGTTCCCTCCCCGAGGCGTCCACCAGGGCTGTTGATAGCAGCCCGGAGTGGGATCCCCGGGGCCAGCCCCTGGTAAAGTCGTAAGTATACGAAACCCGCACACACCTACGTGCCCGAGGTCATTAAAATGTTGTAGTTTTCACTGTCGCCATATTTTGTGCAGTCCATCGAAGTCCCACGCCAGACAGTCCTCATCGGTGGATTCACTGAGCTCAGATGCCCTGGCAAGCGAGACGCCTCCATAGCCCCTTCCCCGAAGCCTAGGCGCGACACCGAGGTGTCGTATCAGCAGGACCCGGACCAGGAGGGGCATATCCCTGGGGCCGGACACACGGGAGCAGCGGCTCCCATGCGTGTCGACGGCCGGGGCGATCTTATGTTCGGACCGCAGCCGGACACGGTCCTGGAGACCTTTAAAGCTCCAGGATCGGGCGAGCAGCCACCTTTGACAGGGGGAGGCTTACCTACTCCGCCAGCAACCTCTATCCAAGCAGAGCTTCCGGGCGGCCTATCGACAGCGCTAAGGAGCGCATCTATCGTCTATGAACATCGCACCCTCATGGGTGCGGTGATTGAAAAGATTCAGTCCGCCGAGAGCAGACTGAATGAGTCCTGCCTTAGCCTTATAAAGGGATTTGAGGTATGTTTTTACAAACCTTTTGGAGATTGTCACAGTATGAGTAGTAGCCCCTGATGCATTGTCCGGCGAAAGAGAGAGAAAGCCGGACAGGGGATCAAATCGTCCGCTTTGCAGGAGACTCAGTTAATGACGTGTATCCCTTTGTTTGAAAACAGGCGTCTGCAGGGACGACCGCCGCTCATAATGCGGAGGTGTCCGGACTAAAGCAGAGTCTGGAACGGGCCGAAGAGGAACTTGGCCGCGTGAAGAAGCAGTTGGAGGACAAGCAAGGTATGTCAAAACCTTGCCCTAAATTCGGCACGAATGAGTAGTTGTGCTTGATGAAAATATTTGTATTGTATGCTCTAGGAGCGAGTGCCGAATTTGAGGCACTGAAGAAGGCTGTGGCCGAAGCCAACGAGAAGGCCGCCACCGAGCAGGCTCTTCGTGAGAAGCACGAGGCCAGGGTTATTAAAGCTGAGCAAGAGCTCCAGGAGGCCGTGAAAAAAAACGAGACCTTTGAGCAGAGTCTAGCAGGGAAAGAATCTGAACTCGCCCAAGCTCTCCAAGCCGCAGATGATGCTCGGGAAGAAGCCCGAGGTGCTCTGAAGGACATTCAGGAGGCACGGAAGGTTGCGGCTGGTAAGGCCTTTTGTACTCAAGGTCATTTTTATGTAGTGATGGGAGGAACTCTAAGCGGCAAGCTGAATTCTTATTTCTCCAGGGGCATTTGCGGACCTTCCACACAGTATATCAGATGCTGCCCAATTCTACCGGACTGAGGAGAAGAAATCCGTGGAGAAGCGTTTCTGGTCACAGTATTTGGCGCCAAATTATCCGGTGCCTTTTATTGATCAGTTGAAGCAGCTGGTCGAACTGCACCAGGCGGCCGAACTAGCTATGAAGGACTTGGTTGTCCGTCTGTGGCCGGCGGAGCCAATTCCAAGCAGCTACTTCAGACTCGTGAAGCGGATTGGTGGTGCTTGTATTCGGCTCGATGTCATTAAGCGGTCGGTTTGCATAGAGGGTGCATGCATGGCGTTTGCCCATGCGAAGGTGCACTGGGGGATGCTTGATGCTGAGAAGCTGATGACTGAGGGACCACCGGAGGGTAAGGAACATCGCAAGCCCGAGTTGTACTATGAGGGTGTCCTAAAAGGAGCCCGCCTTGTGGCGGATCAGTGTACCAAAGACACTATATTTCCCTGAAGGCAATCGTGCCATTCTTTGTAACGCGGGATAATGGCATTTTTATTATTTATTGCCTGTTTATGTGAACGTTTGTTCTTCCTGTGCAGCTGTTTAATGTATATAAATCCTGAGAGTTGGCCAGTCGTCGGCTTCTGCCCCCACGTAAAAAGTACGGGGGTGTTCGGGACAGACCTGAACACTCTTTATCCCATTGTTGGGTCCTTTTAAGGAGGTGTTCCTCACCATGAACCAGGCAATGGACTATAGGGCTTTATCACTCTCACTTAGCCATAGGAATTCAAGTATGGTGGGCGAGTCCCCCGTGTTCGAAGACCGCATTAGGGGTTTATCGGCTACCGATCGAAGACCGATCCGTCGACTTTGCATTTATAATGGCATTATGCGGAATAAATCTTTAAAGATTTTACAACCTCTCGAACAGCTGACCGGCTCGCAGTATCATGACATCAGAAGCCGCTTTCATCGAGGTGCTCGCTCGAAGAACGGGACACAATCGCAGTAGTTCTCCCAGCGCTACCTTAGCCGATGGAGCGGAACGTAAGGTACCAAAACATGGGAGCCGGGCAAACCCAACTAATGACCCAAGACATGATTCGGAGCTGATGCATATAGTGCTATAAGTTCGGGGTGCCGAGCGACCGAAAAGGTGGGCGAACTTTGTTGCCGTATTATGAGTATTATGAAGCCCCTGGCATAGTGGGGCATACTACGATGTACGGGTGCCGTTTATGGCAAAAATGGCGTCAATGAAAAATGACAGCCGGTAAGTGTTATTTAAGTCTACACACTGTAGTAGGATGACATGTCTATGCATATGAGTATGGTTTATGATTATGAAAAGAGGTGTTTTTGGCGGAACCTGTCGTGGCCGGACTGGAGGAGGCTGTGTGTGGATCTGAAGTGTATCCGGACTGCCTCCTTTGTGGGGGGGGGGGGGGATTTACTTATGTGTTCCTGCCCTGTGCGTCCGAGCTGATTCCACGTCACCAGTCCTGTTCTGCGCCAAAGTTAATCTGTAAAGACTAATGCTTGAAGGCAGTTGCATGTCCTCTTGTGCTTGAACCGCGTGTGCCTGATCGGAGCCTGGCTGAACCAGGCTGTCATGCCGTAAAATAGCGTGGACTCCTCAGTTGGTGTCCGGGTAGTTGGCTGCCGAATCAAAATTTGATAAACATGCGTGACTCGTTATTCCAGTAGCGGTATGGTTTCCACTCTAAGGGTGGGGTTCGGCCCTGCCCATAAGTGTGACTATGTCACGCGGGACTGGCCTAACGTTGTACCCCGCGGCTCGTCCCGGTAGTTTGTGGTAATTACTGTATAAGGGGACAATGCCGAAGACTTATTCTTTGGTGTGGTATTTGCTTGGTGATCTGAACTTAACCATTAGTGTGGTGGGCCAGTAAAACTTGGCCTTTGCACCTGGCATCTTTTAGAAGATTTTATTGATATTTTTATGCCCGCGGGGGCTCGTATGAGGTGGAGCCCCCAAACTATTGGGTCGACAGTGAGTGCAATTAAATTGCTATGGTTGATGTTGTCCAGAAGGTCGATGTGATCGGAGAAGATTGGCCGTTCTTTTGTACTGTGGAGGATCTTCTTTTGCCATGTTTGGTTGGTCTTTCGTTGTTTGAAAACCCTCTTTCATTGTTTTTGGCGCACGACTGGCCGTTTTGCTTTGAGGATCCGGCATTCTCTATTGGTGTGCTTGGCCGTCCTTCTAGGGGTACCATGAATTTCACATGGTTGATCGAGTATGTTGCTTGGGCCGGATGGGCTTCAGCTTCTCTTTTTCCGCTGACCGGACTGGGGGGCCGCTGAATTCGGCACCAACTTCCTTGGCTTGATGCTTATGACTATTGCGTCGAGGTTTGTGGATGCTGCCTCGTGTTTCCTGCGTATTGTCTCGGACCGTGGTATATTGACGTCAGGGTGTGGGCCTTGGGTTCTCCTTCTTAGGTTGAGGTAGCGGATTGTGTCTTGGGTACCCTTTGACGGGGCGGTCGAGTCCGTATTCCTTGGTGGCCAGGACCTTGATCCATCTGTTTTTGAGCAAATCTTTGTCAGCTTTAAGCAGTTGTTGCTTATTTTGCAGGCTTCTCGTCGTGGCCATAAGTCGTTTCTTAAAGCGAACTTGTTCCATGGGATCCTCAGGCACGCCGAATTCATCATCGCCGAGGCTCACCTCGTCTTAGGAGGGGTAGTTGTCCCTTTCCAAGTATTCGTCCGTCGCTTGTCCGGCTTGCTCAAAGGCAGGTTGATCGGGGTTGTATTCGTCTTCGGCACTATCTGGATTGTTTTTGACTGTTGTGCCAGTATTGTTGTGGCGGGGCTTGGGGCGGCGCTGATGACGTTCATACTTTGCCTTCTTCCTTGAGGGGTTATCCTCCATTGCCTCGTCGCCATTGGTTTCTTTCGAGTATCCACTATATATATATATATATATATATATATATATATATATATATATATATATATATATATATATATATATATATATATATATATATATATATATATATATATATATATATATATATATATATATATGTAGGTTGTCCACCGCCTGCATGTGGTTCCTGTTCTTCTCCTGCATCGTCGTCCGCACTATTGATGTCTTAAGAGTCAAAGTCAAGCACGTCGGTAATTCATCGATCGTGGCAATGAAGTGGGTGGTGGGTGGGCAACGAATTCCTTCGTCGTTTGCTTCCCACTCGAGCCGGGCATAATTTGGCAAAGAGTCTCCTGATGAAGAGGAAGACTTTAACGAGTTCAGCATGTCACCAAAGGGCGAGTGCTGGAAAACATCCGCAGCGGTGAACTTTATTACCGGAGCCCAACCAGATTCGGCGGGCTTGGGAGTGCGCGGACTGGAACCTACAGCCGGATACGAGTCCGGGGGTCCGGTGTCACAGGCTTCCTTGGGGGTGAAGTCTGTGTTCGGCTCTACCGCCGATGGGCGTGCGGTCTCCGGGGCAGTGTCCATCCACCCAACCTCGGGCGACGCAATTTGCCCCGGATTTGGGTCCGGGGCTCCTGCAGGGGCAATATCCCAAGCATTGTCCGACAGCAGGTCTAAGCCCTGCTCATCGTGACTGTTCGATGTTCCTGGCACAAGCCCGAATCCGTCGAAGATCAAGTCTCCGCGGATATTGGTCGTGTAGTTCAGGTTTCCGAACCTGACCTGGTGGCCAGGGGCGTAGTTGTCGATCTGCTCCAGATGGCCAAGCGAATTGGCCCGCAGTGCCAAGCCACCGAACACGAAGATATGTCCGGGGAGAAAAGTCTCACCCTGGACCGTGTTGTTGATGATTGTAGGAGCCATCAAGCCTTGCAGCGACGACACAGAGGAACTCTCAATGAAAGCACTAATGTCGGTGTCAAAACCGGCGGATCTCGGGTAGGGGGTCCCGATCTGTGCGTCTAAGGCTGATGGTAACAGGAGGTAAGGGACACGATGTTTTACCCAGGTTCGGGCCCTCTCGATGGAGGTAAAACCCAACTTCCTGCTTGATTGATATTGATGATATGAGTAGTACAAGAGTTGATCTACCACGAGATCATAGAGGCTAAACCCTAGAAGCTAGCATATGATGATTATGATTCTGTCTCTAAGGACTAAACTCTCCGGTTTATATAGATACCGAAGAGGGCTAGGGTTTACATGGATTCAGTTACAAGGAAGGAAATATAATATCCGGATCACCAAGCTTGTCTTCCATGCAAAGGAGAGTCCCATCCGGACACGGGACGAAGTCTTGAGTCTTGTATCTTCACACTCCAATAGTCCGGCTGTCCTGATATCCCCTAATCCAGGACTCCCTCAAGCACGACTTGGTAAAAGCAAGAAATATGAAGCTGGTGTTATGCTTATTTGAACAATTGACCGTGTTGAAGATTAACTTTCATAAAAGCGAGTTGTTCTGTTTTGATAGACCCAATGAGGAACAAGAGGCTTATAGGCAATTGTTTGGATGCGAATTGGGGACATTACCTTTCACGTACTTAGGTATACCCATTCACCATCGTAAGCTGACAAACAGAGAATGGAAGTGTATGGAGGATCAGTTTGAGAAGAAACTGAGTTGTTGGAAAGGCAAACTCATGTCATACGGAGGCCGATTGATTATTATTAATTCGGTGCTCACGAGTATGCCTACGTTTCTCTTGTCTTTCTTCGAAGTCCCAGTTGGTGTTAGGAAAAGGCTGGACTTCTATCGATCCAGATTCTTCTGGCAGAGAGATGAACTAAAAGGAAAGTACAGGCTCGCCAAATGGGATATCATCTATCGACCAAAGGACCAGGGGGGCCTTGGCATTGAGAATCCTGAAGTCAAGAACATACGTCTTCTCATTAAGTGGTTGTATAAGTTATCAGTTGAGACTGATGCCACGTGGGCGCAGATTCTCCGTAGTAAGTATCTGCAGTCCAAAACCTTGTCCCAGGTGACCGTTGAAAGGATCGATATAGTTGACTAGGGGGGGGAGGTGAATAGGCAACTAACAATTTTTAGCTTTTCTTTACCAAATTAAACTTTGCATCAAAGTAGGTTGTCTAGATATGCAACTAGGTGAACAACCTATATGATGCAACAACAACAAGCACACAAGCAAGCAAGAGATATAACACAAGTAAGCTTGCAAAAGTAAAGGAACGAGATAACCAAGAGTGGAGCCGTGGAGACGAGGATGTGTTACCAAGTTCCTTCCTTTGAGGGAAGTACGCCTCGTTAGAGCGTGTGGAGGCACAATGCTCCCAAGAAGCCACTAGGGCCATCAGATTCTCCTCACGCCTCACACAATGCGAGATGCCGTGATTCCACTATTGGTGCCCGAGGAGTCCTCGATTAGGGGTGTCCGGATAGCTAACTATAACCTTGGCCGGACTCCTTGACTATGAAGATACAAGATTGAAGACTTCGCCCGTGTCCGAATGGGACTTTCCTTGGCGTGGAAGGCAAGCTTGAGATACGGATATGTAGATCTCCTCCCATTGTAACCGACTGTAACCCTACCCTCTCCGTGTCTATATAAACCGGAGGGTTTTAGTCCCAGGGACTAACAACAATCATACCATAGGCTAGCTTCTAGGTTTAGCCTCTCCGATCTCGTGGTAGATCTACTCTTGTACTACCCATGTCATCAATATTAATTAAGCAGGAGTAGGGTTTTACCTCCATCGAGAGGGCCCGAACCTGGGTAAAAACATCATGTCCCTTGTCTCCTGTTACCATCCGCCTAGACGCACAGTTCGGGACCCCCTACCTGAGATCCGCCGGTTTTGACACCGACATTGGTGCATTCATTGAGAGTTCCGCTGTGCCGTCTCCATCAGGAAGGATGCCTCATCCCATCTTTAAAGACGGCACTGTTGCTAAAGGAGCTTTGGCTATCGGCCAAACTCTCCGGCTAGGCGGTTTTCTTATGACCTCCTGTTCGGCCGCCTCGCCGACGATGAGTTCTCGGGTCATCGAAAGCAATCTTCACATCAACTCGGAACTCGCCGAGCAGTTAGATCCGATGGAGCTCTCTTCCTTAAACGAGCTCTTGGATCGCATCGCCGCCCTGGGAGTCACTACAGACTACGATCAGATTGGGCCTAAACCCGATCCGAGAGAGATTAACTCTCCCCAGGTCACCCATCACGTTGCAGTGGTGGAGGAACAATGCGGTAGGCCTTCATCTATCTTAAGGACTAGTTATGTCTGGATTCCCGATCCCTCCAAGCCGGATATCTGCGGAGGGGAGGACGTCACTCAAGCCTTGAACCTAAAGTCAGGCAGCGGTCTAGATTCATTGGACAACATCCAAGAACCCAAGCTTCCGAGTTCGGAAACTCCTTGGCCCCTGAGTCTCAGATTGGGCGAGGTTCCTGATTTAATTCCACCCGCCCACCCAAACATAAGCGATCTATCCCAAATTCGGCAAGAGCCCGCAGAAACAGTACACCATTATCGGGCCGATTCTCCGGTCATGAATAGGATAAAGGACTGCCGCGAGGAGGATGCAATTTCATTCTTCTGCAATAATTGCACGGACAACGGAATCCTCAACGCCATAATTCGCCGTGAAATTACACGCTTCGCTGACTTGGCGTCCATAGTACGAAAGTATTGTGTGATGGAAAGCGCATGGAAAAATGAAATAAAATTTTGGGACAATCCGGCCCTGAATACAAGCCCAGTCCGAAATAAAAGGGTGCATTATCACCAAGCACCTTGTTTAAACACCAAAAAGCAATAACCCTCTATAGGGCATGGAACCGTACTGGAGGGATGGCTCAGCGGACCCTGTAAAATTCATAGTACAGAGGGCGCCACACCAACTCATAGCCTTAGAGCATGTTGGATACTCTGGCAGGTGGCCAGAAGTGGCGAAGAGCTTTTAACTCTAGAATCCATAGAGCACCAGCCCAAGGATACCAGTACGGTATTAACAATCTTCGATACTTTCGCATCAAATAATATGCGGAAACGAACACTCCGCAGCCTTGCCGAAGTCTACCAAGTAGCAATAACAAACCCATGGAGGACACGGCTATTACCTTTAATGCCAGCGATGAACCTAAATTCAACAGCCCGAGCACCAGCCGATTGGTCCTCGGCCCAAGAGAGGATTTGCCGCCTTACCAAGGTACTCATGGACGATGGCAGCGGATTGAACCTCATTTACGAGGAAACTCTTTGAAAAATGGAAATAGACTGGAGCCGCATTGAGCGAAGCAGCACAACCTTTAGAGGAATAATCCCGCTTGGGAAGCGCTACAGACAGAAAAATGACACTGGATGTGGTGTTCGCACGCCGGATAATTACAGGTCCGAGGAGGTCATGTTCCAAGTGGCCCCGTTCAGCAGCGGATACCACGCTCTATTAGGGCGAGAGGCATTTACAATTTTTCAAGCTATACCCCATTACGGGTACATTAAGCTCAAAATGCCCGGCCCAACGGAATCATCACTCTTGCTAGTGACCCGACATAGCACTCAGCCAAAATAAGACAGCCGATTGGCCCTTGAGGCACTATCCAAGCCCTAGCGGCCGAGGAACTGATCGCGCAAGCGCCCACGGTGAACAGAGACAACGGATACTCGATAAAAGACCCAAGTCCACCCCTTTAAACCGGGCGGATTTAAATAGTCAAATTCCAAGTCCATCCAACGGACCCTACAAAAATGGCCTCCATCGGGGCCCAATTAAACCCTGATGTAGACACCGCACTACGAGAATTCCTACGCAAAAATTGGGACATTTTTGCCTGGCACCCTTCGACATGCCAGAATCCCACGCCGCTGGCCGAAAGCACAGCCTAAACATCCTAAAAGGATTCAAGCTACCAAGCAGGCTCTTGGACGTTTCTCCAACCTAAGAGACAAGCCTTGGGAGAGGAGCTAGCCAAACCATCGGAGGCCGGATTCATCGAGATATAAAACATCCGTGATCGGCTAGCAAACCTGGTGATGGTACCAAAGAAGGAAAATATCGCGCCTATGCGCCGATTTCAAGGACCTCAACAAGGCTTGCCCAAAGGATCCTTCCCCTCCCCCGCATCGATCAAATTATCGACGCTACCGCAGGACACGATTCATTTCCTCGATGCATACTTCGGCTACCATCAAATTAAGATGGCAGAGCCAGACCAAGCCGCAACGGCATTCATCACCCCATACGGCCCATTCTGCTTCAACACAATGCTCTTCGGCTCAAAACGCCGCGCAACATATCAGCGCATGATTCGTACATGTCCGCAAACCAGATCGGCAAAACAGTGGAGGCATACGAGATGACGTGGTCGCCAAAACCAAGCATGTCGAAACTCTAGTAGACGACTTGAGGCTCACATTCGACAACCTCCGAACATATGACATCAAGCTTAACCCGGAAAAATGCGTTTTCGGCGTACCAGCCAGAGAGCTCTTGGGCTTCATTGTATCCGGTAGAGGAATTGAAGCAAACCCGGCCAAGATCCAAGCTCCTCCCGTTCGACATAACCTATAAGCCACGGCGAGCTATTAAGTCGCAAGTTTTGGCCAACTTCGTCGCCGAATGGACTGAAGCCGAACTCCCTAAAGAGTACGGCACATATTCCAACTGGATCATGCACTTCGACGGCTCCAAAATGTTGGCTGGTCTGGGGGCTGGCATCGTTCTGACGTCCCCAACAGGAGATACAGTTCAATACATACTACAGATAATGTATACGGACTCCAACAACGCAGCCGAATACGAGGCCCTTCTACATGGTCTCCGGATGGCAGTCTCCATGGGCATTCAACGCCTAGAGGTGCGCGGTGATTCGAACCTCGCGATATCCCAAATAAACGAAGACTTTGATGCCAAGGATCCGAAAATGGCAGCTTATCGCAACTCCGTCCTAAAAATGTCAGCTCGGTTCGAGGGGCTCGAATTTCACCATATAGCTCGGGAAAACAATCAGGCAACAGACGTCTTGGCACGCATTGGCGCAAAGTGCGATGCCCCCCCCAACATCTTCCTGGAGAGGCTGTTCAAGCCATCCATATTATGGGAAGGGGAATCCGGAAATAACAGCCCGGACCCAACCGCACTGCCCGACTCCAAACATTCTGACACAACAGGAGGCTCTACCAACGAAGTAACATCTTCAGCCCACGTGATAATGGCAGTCATTGCCCCGTGGACAGAACCATTCCTAGCCTACCTAACCAGGCATGAACTTCCCGAGGACCAAAACGAGGCATGCTACATAGTGCGGCGATCCAAAGCCTATAAACTCCATGAGTGAGAGCTTTATAAGAAAAGCACCACCGGGGTCCTTCAAAGGTGTATCTCCGAAGAGGAAGGGCGGAATCTTCTGGCTGAAATTCATGCCAGACTCGGCGGGCACCACGCCGCAGCCCGGGCCCTTGTAAGAAAGGCCTTCCGTACAGGATTTTATTGGCCGACGGCCCGGGCAGATGCTCAGGACTTAGTCCAACGATGCGTCGGTTGCCATCTCTTTGCTAACCAAAGCCATATGCCACCCACCGCCCTCCAAACTATACTCATCACCTGGCCCTTTGCAGTCTGGGGGCTTGACATGGTTGGACCCCTTAAAGGAGGAACCCACAAGCAAAAATACCTACTGGTCATGGTGGATAAATTCACCAAATGGATAGAGTCCAAGCCTGTTAAGACGGCCGAATCCGGGCCGGTGATAGACTTCATATCGTGGGTCGATAATCGCTACGGCGCCCCCAAAGATCATCACCGATAACGGCACGAACTTTACGGCCGACGAGGTCAAACTCGTGCAAAAACATGGGCATCAAGCTCGACTATGCTTCAGTCTATCACCCACAAACCAACGGTCAAGTCGAAGCGAGCAAATGGTCTAATCATGAGCGGCATCAAACCCAGATTAGTGCAGTCCTCGTGGAATCTAACACGACCGGGTAGAGGAGCTCGACCAGACTGGGGCTGCGGACCACGCCGAATCGCACCACCGGATACACACCATTCTTTATGGTATACGGCGCAGAGGCAGTTTTGCCCTGCGACATAATTCATGACTCACCTCGAGTGCGCATGTACGTAGAAAGAGAAGCCGAACTCGATCGGCAGGACAGTTTGGACGCCTTGGAGGAGGAGCGTGACACGGCAAAAGCTCGTTCTGCATTCTATCAACAATAGGCTCGAAGATACCAAAGCAGAGAAGTATGGGCCAAAACTTACAATGTTGGCGAGTTAGTTCTACGCCTGCCGGAAAAGAAAAAGGACAAACTCAAGCCCAAATGGGAAGGTCCCTTTATTATTGACCAATTCCTGACTGGTGGAGCATACCGTCTGCGAGATGCATCGGATAACAGACTCGAGCCAAACCCATGGAACGCAGCCCGTCTCCAAAGATTCTACGCCTAGCGCCGGACTCTGTGTTCGTCTCCTTCCTCTGTCTATTTTTTACACATTAGCTGTCTTATATTTCTCCTTCTCCTCCCTTTCTCTTACAGCCTTTAAGGGCTCGTCACGCCTTTGTTCAAGACACAATTGACGCGCTATCCGCGCCATTATACTGGGGCTTCTTTAATGAAGCTTATTTATACGGGCTTCATGCCCAACACATGTGTCACACTTCCGCATGTACCTTTTATTCACCATTATATGCATCGATATGACTTAAGTTTTGGCCAAGCTGGGTTGCTCGACTCTGTGCTTACCCCTCACGCTCCTCGATTGTTCGACTAGGTGGTAAAGGAGCACCTCTGCGATTGTTACTGCTGGTCACCGGATGTGTACCTCGACCGGGTGAAGCCAAAAGCTAGCTTTCTTAAGGGAATATTCGGTCGGTGAACTAAAGATGATTTCTCACTCGTTTATTTATCCGCCCCAAGATGCCTTTCTGCTTTTTTCGCAGTCCGGACATGCACTTTAGGGCATGCCTCCCAGGGAAAGGAACCCTTAACGGAACTATTCTCCCTGGAAGATGTTTCTTACTAACCATGTAATATAACATAACTAGTTGGGCACTTGTCTATTCAAGCACTAATGACCCCTACGCCTGGTCTCCACGCATGCCCTGGTTCTTACATAACCTAGAGGGTATTCGGACACACTCCAGACTATCGGGTCCCGAGGTTGAAGCGAAAAGGTCCGCCATGACAAACGATCTACAATCTGGCTAGAAGGCATTTTACATGTCATCTTAAATTACATAGTCAATTTGACTGGGTATATTCCTCTTCAATACCTTCCAACAGGCTGTCTAGTTTACAGTCCTGTTGGGAATATTTGGCGGCCAACTCTACCTGGCCATATACTAAGCTCACAGGGATCTCCTTCCCATCGTGCCCCACAGGTCCGACCTCGGCCATGTGGTTTGGGCCAGCCTTGTACCGCTGCCTTCACCATGGCCTGTGCCTCACCGGGCGCCTTTGACGGTGGCCGATATCTTCCATAATCGAAGCGCCGCCGCCGCCCCTTAAGCTCTCTCGCAAGCTCTCCAAGGCCTTCGGCACGGAGACAGATGGCCACAAGGCCTGGGCGACGCTTTTCATCACCTGCCGAACTCGCTCATGCAGTTGTAAGAGCTCGAAGAAGGTCACCCGAGAACCGGCATTTCTCCGCAGACGCACTGTGAGCATACCTACGAGACATAACTCCGTTAGTCGACTTCCTTGCCGAACTCTTTTCAAAGTTCGTTCAAGCACTTACTAAACATGTCACGTCAAAGCCGCCGATTCTCCTTAACGGAGTCCGACAGTTGGGCACGAACATCCTTTAGTTCCTCGCCCAGCTGGGTGTTGGCATCTTGGAGATTATTCTTTCCTGCCTCACCTACGTAAGCACGCCTCGCCGCCTTTAACCGCGCAAGAGTTGTTTCTTGTCCGGATCTACTCGCGCCATCTGCAATGTTATTGTCGATTTGCACACATGCCGCACTTCACAACATACTTGTCTTTCAAGCATATATTACCGAGAGGGGTCTCCTTGACCTCCCTCGCCATGCTAGTGCGGCCTCAAGTTGGGCTTTGCACTCTTCCAGCTCCCGGACAGCTGGGTATTCTTTTTCAGAAGATCCTACATAACAAATGATCCTTAAATCAGTTATTCTAACTGTTTCAAGTCTCGGGGCCATCACACATATAACCATCAAATTTTCTCACCCGTATGTCTTTCACATACTGCCCGTGGCTCGCTAGACCATTTTGAGCGGCATGGAGGCGCGATCTCCAATTGAAGGCATCAAATGCCTCTTGGGAGAAACAAGCGTTGCGAAGAACTGTCCGGCGGCGCCTGTGATTCATGGCACTCTCCACCTCGGAATTGGTGGCGGATAGTCTGAGCGCATCCTCTATCGGAGGAGCGTCCGACGCACGCCTCGTGTTCGCCTCTGCTTTTGGACCTGGCTTTAGAGCCTGGCTGGAGGAGGCGCGATTGGCAATCTCTCCGGATATAGTCCGGGGAGCCCTCTTTTTCCTAAAAATAGCACGGGCGTTAGTATGCATCGCAAGAATAATACCTTGGAATAAGGCGGCACGCCTTACTGCTGCGCCGTTGCCTCGGCCTGGATTACGTGCCTCTTTAGCCTGCCCGCCCTCGCAGTCCCTTATTGGCTAGTCGCTGCAGGCTCGGCATTCCGCCTCGAGATCCTCCCCTGCGAAACACCATTGGTATACGGTGATAAAAAATAAGCACGGGCGGATCATCTTCGAAGTATTGGGACTTCGGTCTCGGTTACCTGTGAGGCGGGGAGCAGTCCGGGATAATCGGCTGTAATAGCCACCAAGGTATTGTCGATGCTCAGTTGGTAAAATACCCCATCGATCAACTCCAGGGATATATCCGGATCCTCTTGGGAGGCCGGATCGAGGGACCGTTCCGGATCCTCGGGTTGTGGAGGAGGGTTGTTTATATCCTTTACGGCCTGGCGCAGTTCCTGCGTCAAAATCACAAGATGAGAACTATGGGAATATGAAATGGATGGGCGAGTAAAAGTGTCCGCTTACCCTGCTTGGAGGATTGTACATAGAAAATCTGCCCTGTGGATTGCCGCGGAGAAATTCCTCCTCTTCTCCCTTGTATAATGCGGACAAGATCTTCGTTAGAGCGGCAACCGACTCCGGCTCCTTACGGCCGCAGCGGGTGGCATCATCCTCCCCATTGAAATCCCACATGGGGTGGCCTCTATACTGAAGCAGCTGCACCCCCCGCATAATGCATGTGGCCACGACCTCGATCATGGTCAGTCCGGAATGAGCTAACAACCTTATCCGACTCATCAGGTAAAGGACGTCCTTGTCATTTTCCTTCTGAGGGCTCTGTGGACGCCAGCTCAGGCGCTTCTTCAAAGGAGCATTGTCGAACTGATGGAGGCCGATCCAAACAGGGTCCGGCAGGGGGACATCTTCAATATAAAACCATTCTAAAGGCCAGTCTTCGGACGCCTTCTTTGGGGTTCCGGATAGATATCCGGTCCCGGCGATGCGCCATAGAAGCGCAACATTCACCAGAAGCCGGACACTATTCAACAGGTATATGGAATTTGGAGAAGAACCCGCCTTCTAATGCCGAAGACAAATCTGCGCGCCGGACTCATCGTCATTGAAGCCTGGTTCGGGGGCTACTGAGGGAGTCCTGGATTAGGGGGTGTCCGGATAGCCGAACTATAACCTTTAGCCGGACTCCTCGACTATGAAGATACAAGATTGAAGACTTCGTCCCGTATCCGGATGGGACTTTCCTTGGCGTGGAAGGCAAGCTTGGCAATACGGATATGTAGATCTCCTCCCATTGTAACCGACTCTGTGTAACCCTAGCCCTCTCCAGTGTCTATATAAACCGGAGGGTTTTAGTCTCAGAGGACTAACAACAATCATACCATAGGCTAGCTTCTAGGGTTTAGCCTCTCGATCTCGTGGTAGATCTACTCTTGTACTACCCATGTCATCAATATTAATCAAGCAGGAGTAGGGTTTTACCTCCATCGAGAGGGCCCGAACCTGGGTAAAAACATCATGTCCCTTGTCTCCTGTTACCATCCGCCTAGACGCACAGTTCGGGACCCCCTACCCAAGATCCGCCGGTTTTGACACCGACAGTGCCCTTGAAGGCGGCGACCGAACCTTTACAAACGAGGTTGGGGCAATCTCCACAACTTAATTGGAGGTTCCCAACGACACCTCGAAGCTTCACCACGATGGACTATGGCTCCGAGGTGACCTCAACCGTCTAGGGTGCTCAAACACCCAAGAGTAACAAGATCCGCTAGGGATTAGTGGGGGGAATCAAATTTCTCTTGGTGGAAGTGTAGATCAGGGCCTTCTCAACCAATCCCGAGCAAATCAACAAGTTTGATTGGCTAGGGAGAGAGATCGGGCGAAGATGGAGCTTGGAGCAACAATGGAGCTTAGGGATGGAAGAGGTGGTCAACTAGAGGAAGAAGACACCTCTTATATAGTGGAGAGAAAAATCCAACCGTTATCCACTTACTCAGCCCGCGACCTGCGGTACTACCGCTCCAGACAAGCGGTACTACCGCAGGGGCTCATGGTACTACCGTGATGTGCCGCGGTACTACCGCTGCAGCGGTAGGGGCTAGTCCAGGCCGGGGCCGCCAAGGCTGAGAGCGGTACTGCCGCTGACGCGGTACTACAGCTCCCCCTTGCGGTACAACCGCAAGGCCAGGATGGACTAGGCTGGGAAGGGCACGGATGAATAAAATTACATCCGTGTCTACTTCCGCTGAAAATCGAACGGTGCAAAAATCCGACACGGTACTATCATACTGGCTTGCGGTATTATCAAGACAGGAGCGGATGTAAATAATTACATCCGCCTTTACTTCCGCCGTAGCATCGAGCCGGATCAGACTCACAAGATTACGCACACAGACTGGGGTAGTATTATCAAGATAGGGCGCAGATGTAAAAAATTACATCCGCCCCTATACCCGAAGGAGAGGCTGAGCCTGGCCTGAGGCCACGGCACTACCTCTCCATAGGAGCGGTACTACCGTGGGCGCCTACGATACTACCGCGATGGCTTGCGGTACTACCACAGGGGCCTGCGGTACTACCGCTCCTAGGAGCAGTAATACCGCATGCCTCAACTAGTAGCACTTAGGAATCCTTCTTTTTGCACAGAAAAGGAGATAACGGAGGATGCTCCAAAGCGCAAAGGGAAAGGCGGGGTAAAGAAAGAAAACGTGTACATCATGATTCCACCCAAACCTTTCCACCGCAGACCCCCTCTTAATAGAACGGCTATCCTACGACTCAAATCCACCAAAAGAGACGTAGAACACCATCGTCTTCAATAGTCTTCGAGGGGTACCAAACCGTCTTGTGCCTAGCGACGAATCAACTGAAATACTCAAGGCACACGATTAGTCCGCAACAACATTGTCATCAATCACCAAAACACCTTAGGGATAAACATGCCCTTACAATCTCCCACTTTTTGGTGGATTGATGACAATACGGGATTTGCACGAAGGGAAAGAATGTAGCACAAGCAAACCCCACACCTCTAGAATATAGACGAGCTCCCCCTAGATTCGTGCTAGAGAGTAAAGTGCTTTGGACTGCACAGCACGAATACTAGGATCACCACTCCCCTTATATTTTAGAGACAAAGCATATCTTGCAATAATAAGGCTAACACTAAACAAGGTAGTAAATATGAGCAAAACATAAGTAGCATGAGATAGCATAGGCTCAATAAGGTAATAAGGTACGATAGAGTGCATATGTCTTACACCATATGATAGACCAAGTCTCACGAACAAACTAAACCAAAGGAAAGCAAGGTTCAACGGAACAAACACGAGCAAGGCAAACGCAAGATTCTTGCAAATCCCTACACTCTCTCCCCTTTGGCATCGAGATGCCAAAAAGGTAGACAGGACACCTACACACAAGTGGTGGCTCAAGCGGAGTAGTCAGACGCACGGTCCTCGTCAGACTCGGCAACAGGAATGGTCTCCTCGACGTCCTCCTCAGAATCGGTCCACTTGAAGCCTTGTTTCACCATCCACTTTACCTCTGGAGTGAGGCGATCCTCAGAACCGCCAGAAACGTCCTCTCCATACAGCCTCATGATCTTCTTGTCCCGGCGGCGACTCTCCTTGGAGGCAACATGAGACCTGTACTGACCCTTGGCCTGCATGCAGAACAAGGTCTTCATCTTGTTCTTCAGCCTCTTAGCCCAAGATGGCTCAGAGGAGGGAGGGGTGTACCCCTCAGAGCTGACCTCATCTGCTGGCTCCTCCTCAGCCTCATCTGCATCCACATCCATGGCAGCCGCAGCCTCAGCACGAGAAGTGGTGTTAGCCCGCTGAGGCTTGACACGGAGCCGGATGGACTCATGTCGAATCCAAGCAGGGGCCTCAAAGTCATCCTGAGGATAGAGCTTCTCCCAAGTTGTAGAGATCAAATGAAACAGATACGATCTATAGATGGTGACCTTGCGGTTGAAGACGGAAAACCGAAGCTCACACCACATGATGTGTGAGACATCAAGTGGTAACCTCTGAGAGTTGTGCGCTTCTTCACATAGGAGCAACATGTCCACAAGATAAGCGTGTACCTTGTCCTTATCCCCAAAACGTGGGAAGAGAGAGTTGCGGAAGATCTGGTACATGATGTCAAGGAAAGAGTTGAGCACCCACGAAGACTTGCCACTGGAGAGATTCTTCTCAACAAGGAAGGGCTGAAGCTTGTTCTTGTTGGCAGACTCGGTATTGGCATGAGGACGAACACCTTGGGGTGTGGCGAGCCCCTCATCCGAAACACCAAGCAAAGTCATGAACTCCTTCCATGTAGCCGTCAGCCGCCGACCATTTGTCATCCAAGTAATTGTCCTGTCTTCATTAGGATGAAAGTACACCGAGGCGAAGAACTGAGCCACAATCTCCGGATCATAGTCTTTGTGAAAGGATATAATATGCTCAATGCCAAACTGCTCCACTAGATCCAGAGCCTCACCAAAGTATGCCCGATGCTTCTCTTCCCTCATATGATGCATGTCGATCCAATGCACATCCACATAGATATTCCTCTTGGCCTTGATCACATCCAAATAAATGAGTTTCTGCTGCTTGGTCCAGAACAACTCATTTCCTCGAAGGTTGGCACGACGATTCACGTAGGGATTGATCTTCCTACGAGAGACAAACTCAGCAAGCGGCATCTCATCCATACTCATGGCAGGTTCCTTGTCTTTGTTGGCGGTGGTCTTGGTCCTACGTTGGGGGGCACTAGAGCCCTCAGGAGCTTCGTCTTGATTGCATAGGCACTTGGAGCCCGTGTCATGGCTTGGATTGGAACGGCGAGCATGAGCACCTGAGCCACACACCACAAAACAAACACGCAAGAAACGCGAGAAGGATCAGTCGAAAGAACGCAGCAAAACAGTGAAACAAGTAGAATTCACACATAATGATTGCCACACGATAGATTTGACAACAACAGTAGCACCGCTTGGTTGCGCGAAAACTAAAAAATTAGTGCCGCGCCAAATCATGGTAGTACCGCGCAGGAGGTGCGGTAGAACCGCGCGTTTTCAGATCTGAAACAACAAATGAATCTAAGAACTACCGTGACGACAAAGCGGTACTACGGCCGATCAAATCTACCACGGGACAACATATTATGTATAAACTCTACGCATTACTACTCTCCCCCATCCTACTCTTGCAAAGATTTAGCCTAAAAATCTCAAGAACACCGAGCATCTCCCCAAAAACCTAGAAGCAAAAGAACAAACCAAAAGAGAGGGATTTGGGGAAAGACCTTGGTCCATGGCAAGAGGAAGTGGTGGGGAACGATCCCACCGGTCGGAATCCGAGGAGAGCAGCCGGAGAGGGAGATCCGGCGACGGTCTTCGACGCCGTTCGTGGGCAAGAGAGAGAGAGAGGCAGCATGGGGAGAAGGAGTGAATGGGTATGGGGGAGTTGGAACTCCCCCTACCCGCTCATAACCCCCACGCGCTTGCTACGTCACGGTAGTACCGTTACTCATTGCGGTAGTACCGCCCGGGCGGAAGTACCGCGCCGTGGGCGGTAGTACTGCTCCACCAGCGGCAGTAAAAAATTACTGTCGTGCTGGTTGCGGTAGTACCATGCCCTGCGGTAGTACCATGGCAGACAACGGTAGTACCGTGAACCCAAGAAAATGCAGTTTCAAGCACGGGAGAAAAACGACTTTGCACGGAACCTTCAAGATAACACACACACCAACGAGCTAACAAGCGAAACACCGCAACCAAACAAGATGCAACAAAGACCAAAACGAGGCACAACCTCTCCAAGGAGGGGGCGGTGGCCGGAGCCACCTATGTTTGAGTTGATTGGTATGGCGCCGCGAAGAATTATCCTTGGGCCCATGACCAAAACTCGTCTTTGAAGCACATGTACCATAAAAAATGGCTACTGTGAAAGAGTTGATCAATTTATGCATAATGGGGGGAGGAAGAGTTCATAGAGAGAACAACACTCCCCCTATGTCCATGCCTACACCTAAACTAGACAACAAGTTGAGTGTGGTGGGATGTGCAAGGGTTCAAGTCACATTGCTCGAATCAATGATATTTAGCTCATGCTTTAACTCGCGAAATCTTACTTCATCCAAGGGCTTCGTGAAAATATCTGCAAGGTTATCATGAGTGTTGACATACTTTAGCTCGATCTCCCCTCGCCTAATATGATCCCGGATGAAGTGATATCGAATCTCAATATGCTTCTTCTTGAAGTGTTGCACCAGGTTGAGAGAAATCTTGATGGCACTTTCATTGTCACACCGAAGAGGCACTTTGTCACAAATGGCACCGTAATCCTTTAATGTTTGCCTCATCCATAGGAGTTGTTGTAGGACCTTGAAGTATGTCTAGAGGGAGGGGTGATTAGACTACTTGAACAATTAAAAACTTAGCCTTTTCCCAGTTTTAGAGTTTGGCAGATTTTAGCTATCTTAGGACAAGTCAAGCAATCATCACACAATTCAAGCAAGCATGCAAAGAGTATATTGGCAGCGGAAATTAAAGCATGCAACTTGCAAGAAAGTAAAGGAAGGGTTTGGAGGATTCAAACGCAATTGGAGACACGGATGTTTTTGGCGTGGTTCCGATAGGTGGTGCTATCGCATTTCCACGTTGATGGAGACTTCAACCCACGAAGGGTAACGGTTGCTGAGTCCACGGAGGGCTCCACCCACGAAGGGTCCACGAAGTAGCAACCTTGTCTATCCCACCATGGCCGCCGCCCACGAAGGACTTGCCTCACTAGCGGTAGATCTTCACAAGCAGGCGATCTCCTTGCCCTTACAAACTCCTTGGTTCAACTCCACAATCTTATCTGAGGCTCCCAAGTGACACCTAGCCAATCTAGGAGACACCACTTCCAAGAAGTAACAAATGGTGTGTTGATGATGAACTCCTTGCTCTTGTGCTTCAAATGATAGTTCCCCAACACTCAACTCTCTCTCATAGGATTTGGATCTGGTAGAAAGAAGATTTGAGTGGAAAGCAACTTGGGGAAGGATAGAGATCAAGATTCATATGGTAGGAATGGAATATCTTGGCCTCAACACATGAGTAGGTGGTTCTCTCTAAATGGTAAGTTGGAAGTGTAGTATTAGCCTGATGGCTCTCTCCACGAATGAAGAGGAGGTGGAGGGTATATATAGCCTCCACACAAAATCTAACTGTTATGCATAATTTACCAATCTCGTGGGACCGAATCAACAAACTAGGTTAGACCGATTTTAGTAAACCTAGTGACCGCTCGGGTTTTCGTGGATCGACATGCATCTCGGTAGGACCGATATGGTTAGGGTTAGGGCATAACGTAATCTCGGTGAGACTGACATACAAACTCGGTGAGACCGATTTTGGTAATTAGCTAACCAGAGAGTTGGTCGTAAACTCGGTGGGACCGGTTTGCTCTTTTCGTGAGACCGAAATGCTACAAAAGGGAAACAGAGAGTTTACATTGCAATCTCGGTGGAACTGATCCGCTTTTCGGTGAGACCGAAAAGTTACTTAAAAGGAAACAGAGAGATTATAATCCCATCTCGGTGAGACCGAGATCCCTATCGGTAGAACCGATTTGCCTAGGGTTTGTCGTAGTGGCTATGACATATGGAATCGGTGGCGCCGGATAGGAAGAATCGGTGAGACCAATTTTGGCTTTAGGTTTAGGTCATATGTGGATGTGAGAAAGTAGCTGAGGGTTTTGGAGCATATCACTAAACACATGAAGCAAGAGGCTCATTAGGCAACACCTCATCCCTCCTTGATAGTATTGGCTTTTCCTATAGACTCAATGTGATCATGAATCACTAAAATATAAAATGAAGAGTCTTGAGCTTTTGAGCTTGAGCCAATCCTTTGTCATTAGCATTTTGAGGGATCCACTTTCATCATCCAAGCCATGCCATTCATTGAGCTTTCCTGAAATGTTCATCTTGGAATAGCATTAGCTCAATGAGCTATATGTTGTTATGAATTACCAAAACCACCTAGGGATAGTTGCACTTTCAATCTCCCCCTTTTTGGTAATTGATGACAACATATAGATCAAAGCTTCGACAAAAGATAATAAGATTGAAAAAAATCGTCGCTTTGAGAAGTATGTGATAAGCAAGAGCTCCCCCTAAATTTGTGCATAATTTAATATTTGCTTTGGACTGCAAATGCACAAGGAATTAGGCTCATGGGTTACTCTTTCATGTCACATACATCTTGGTGGAGCGCTCAAAATGATACGAAATGAATACATGCACTCATCACCAAGCACAGTGAATGATCACATAGGATAGATAAGATAATATCATCAAACATGCATAAGTGTAGCTTATGATCAAACACATGATCATCAATGTCTCACAAACATAGTATCTCAAGCAATCAAAAGCAAACAAGTTTGAAAAACCACCAAATCAAGAGAGAACAAAAGCAACACTCTCTCTCTCGAAGCCTATGATCTATACATTTTTCTCCCCCTTTGGCAACAAGTTACCAAAAAGTTCATAGAAAATGCATAGTGCTAGATCGACTCTCAGGCTTGATCTTTAGGTGGTGAAGTCCGGATAGGGCCGAGGACGAAAGCTTCAGTTGAAGTAGATGGAGCTGGAGCTGATGTAGGTGCTGGAGCTGGTGGCACTGAGGCTGTAGCTGGTGCAGATGAAGTTGCTCTTGTGTCAGGAACTGGCACAGCAGATGACCTCTGGGCTCTAGGCACTCTGGCAAATGCATCAGTTGTTGTTTTGCCCTTCCTCTCCTGCATGTCATCTTGAGTTGCTCCACCGCAGATCAATCTCGCCACTTTACATCTAAGTCATAGAACTTTTGTTCTATGATTCTCTCCAAGCTCTCCTGATTTTGAGTGAGGGTGGCCAATCCCTTCTCAATCCTCAGTGTTGATGCTATTAAGTATCCGAGCTACTCCTGCTTGTTCTTCAAGAAATAATCAGATGCCTCCTCTTGAGGTTGCATCCTGGCAGCCTTCTCCTTCCTTGCCTTCTCCTTCTTCTCTTGTGCTTGAACTGACGATGGATCATTCTCATTCATGACAACCTCATTGTCCTCAAAGTTTGGATAAATTGGAAAATGCTCTTTATCCAATAGATATTTGCCTGTGCCCAACTTTGAGTTAATCAACTCCTGGATCTAAGGGGCATATCCACAACTTCTTTTCTGATCAGCTGCAGTCCTCTTAATGGTTTCAACCATAAGGCTCATGACTTTGAATTTCTGTGGCACATCAAACAAATGCAACATGTTGATTGCATGCCCTCTGATCATGTTGTGGTCACCAGACTTTGGCAGTAGGGTGTGCCTTAAGATGGTATTGATTGTTGGCAGCCCTGACAGAAGGAAGTGGACTGATCCAAACTTATGTGTCTCAATGGTTGTGTCTGGGATCTCCTTGTACATGTGTGCCATGGTATTGTTGTCCATTTTCTTCTTGGCATATACATCAAGATCATCTTCATTCTCCTTTGGGGCATTTATCAGCTTTGCCCACTCCTCAACAGTTGACTGGTACCTTGTACCTTCAGACATCCACACTATCCTGCCATCTGGATAAAAGTGTGTTGTGGAGTAGAACTGCATGATAAGTTCATCGTTCCAGTTGGTGAGCTTTTGCCCAACAAAGTCTGCAACTCCAACAGCAACAAAACTGTCTTGCACTCCAGGATAGTGCTCTACATTTTCTTTCAAGTAGGTCCAGTCGACCCACCTCATGTCACACACTATGGGCTTCTTATCCAGCAGAATAGTCTCATAAAAGTCCTGTTGTTCCTTGGTGTGGAACCTGTAGTCCACAGCAGTTCTTCTCCTTGAGGCATATGGATCTGTCATCCTCCATAGCCTCACCCCATTGTCTCTTCTGATCTTCATATCCTCAGCCACAGGATGGGAATCATTGTGGTCTAGTATCTTTGGCTTGAGCTTCCTCAAAACTTTTCCTTCTTCATCTTCTTCTTCAACAACCTCAGGCACTGGGGCCTTGTTCTTCTCAGTAGCTGGAATACTCCTGGTATTCCTTTGGTGCAGACTTGGCCTTGGGGGCAGCTTTGGGTGCTTCCTTGGGCTTAGATGTGGCAGCCCCTGATCTTATAGCATCACCCATAAGCTTGGGTGCCTTTGGTGCTGGTGCAGCTATCTCTTCTTCCTCTTCCATCATGGAAGGCTTCCCAATAACTCTGACTGTGGTCTTCTTGACCCTCTCTTTCCTTTTCTTCCTTCAAAGCAGCAATTGGCTCTTTGGGATCAGGCTTATCAGGAATTTGAGTTGATGCTCTGACTTTTGGCATAGGTGTCCTCTTGGCAGGAACCTTCTTATTGAGTCCAGGCTTTGAGCTATGTGCTGGGCCATACTCCTTTTTGAGCACAACCTTCTTGGAGGTTGCTTCATCCTCTTCTGCCCTATAATCCTCATCTTCAGAATCTGAGGTTTTCTTCTTCCTTTGCCTGGTGGCAGCTTTAGGCAGATTGCTTGGGGTGCTCCTGCTTCCTTCATCTGAAGAGCTGGAGAGACTAGTGCCCTCACTCATGTTCACCTGTTCCTCTGACCTATTCTCGATTTGTCACACTGGTCCGACATGCCGATGCTGACCTCGTGAAGAGTTATAGATGAGGTAGAGTGGATGAGCATCACAAAATGCAGAGATTTTTGCAAAAGAATGACTCAAAAATTCAGTTTTAGTTTTCCACAGAAAGCATTTCGGATCAACCGATTTTCAAACTCGTTGATACGAAGCAGTTTTGGAACCTAAACTGATGAACTCGGTCAGACCGAGTCACAGTTCGGTGGCACCGAGACTGCTAGGGTTTCACAAAGTCCTAAAATCGGTCTCACCGATTAGTAATTCTCGGTCAGACCGAGTCTCACTAGTGCAATGGCATAAGCCAAATTGGTGGGACCGAGTTTTTCAACTCGGTGGGTCCGAGATGGTTTCGGCAGAAACCTAACCCTAAATTTTCAAATCAAAACTATTCTAAGGGTTGCATTGATTGGATAGGAGTGTTCCAATCGTGGCAAGAATCTATAAGAACATAATGTGCTGAGAATCGGACGAGGAAAGCACAGTGATCGAGTCCATACCCTAGTTCGCGGAAACTCGCTACGGCGGCAACAGCGAGGTTGAATTCCGTTGACAGCGGCGGAGACCAGCGACAGGGGGCGGCTGGCAACGAGGAGACGATCCGGAGACCACGGAGGCAGAGCAAGCTATTGCGCGGGCGAAGAGGTTCGGAGAAATTTCCAAATTTTTGCCGGTGACTATATATAGCCCGACCCTGTCGGTGTGACCGAGTGGAACAACTCGGTGGCACCAAGATGCAAAACAGTGTACTGTTATTGCAACTCGGTGTGACCGAAGAGTTCAAATCGGTTGCACCAAGATCGAAAACCTAGATCGACTAAGTGATCTCGGTAAGACCGAAATGCAGGAATCGGTCAGACCAAAAATCACAAAGAAGTTTTGGAGGTTTAAGTCTATGACGAATCGGGGACTCCGAGTGCTCCTCACACAGAGTGGTTCATATCTGACTTTATCAAATTTTGTGATGTAGCATGAATAGAGTTTGAGATGAGAAAAACATAGATAGCTAGAGAAGGTTCTTAGGCATTCTTTTCCATCCACTTGGCCAAAGAAAAAGAAGCCAATCAATCAAAACAACAAGTGGATGTCCTCGAATGAATGCAACCAACATGCTCACACAATAAGATGGCAAATGAAATATGTGGCAAAGCATGCACAACCAATTCTAGCATCTATCAAACAATTGGCGATGACTAGGTCATCTATATATGAGTATATTGACTTAGGAGTCAAATGATAGACATTTGATCATAGGTCATACTCATCGTTTAAGCTCAAGTGGGGTTACCACTTTTACATAAAGCATTTATGTGTTCACATCATTAGAGTTGCTTTGACTCAATTCTTAGAGTTAAGCTCCCCTTAGATGTGAGATCCGCCCTAAGAGGGATGAACTAACCTTGGGTTTTGTCAATGATGACTTCATGTAGGTGTTGAAGATGTGGATGCTCAATATAGATGTAGATCTTTTTGGACCAATCCTTTGGAGTGAGTTGCACTTTCAATGCCTACATGGGTTAGTCCCACAAGTAACAAACAAGTATATCCATAGACATAGAGTGATGCACACACAAAATGATGACCATGAAATCATTAGGTTACCTTGTCCCTTGCCTTACCAACATGAGGGTTTGTGACTCCTTGAACTAGTGCAAAATATGGAAGTTGATTGCACTTGTCCTTGCCATAATGATATGAGTTAAATATGTTGGCGGAGTCACCCTCAAGAACTCTCTAGTTCTTCTTCTTCTGGATCCACATCATCTTGATGGGAATCCTTGGAGTTGTAGGTGTACTTGATGAGGTAGAACTTGACGTAGTCTTGGGAATCCACTTGACCGAGACCTTAGGTGCTTCTTCAAATGCATCAATCTCTTCTTGAAGCTTGTCCTTGCCCTTGTGGTCTTGTGGTGGAAGATCATCTTGTGCTTGTGTTCCCTTGAAGGAAGTAGGATCATACTTCTCTTGTTGAGGAACAAACTTCGTCTTGGGGTATTGATCTTCTTCCCACTCAACTCCATTGGCATTGAACTTTCGCTCAAAACCAACACCTTGATTCTTCCGGTGCCTTCCTTGCTTGTGTACAATTTCCTCGAATTGCTTACTCCCGCAAGGCTCTTGTATACACCTTTCTCTATAATTCCCTTCAATAAGCTATTTTCTTGCTCAAGTGTAACTTGGCTAAGAGAATCATTAGTGGAATCAAGAGAACTACTAGAAGCGACAATATTGGATTTAGCATTGTTGTTGTTACTACTAGAAGAAGAATCTTTCTTGTTCTTGTTACTAGACTTGACTTGAGGCATGTAAGTAGATAGGAGTAAACGCTTGGCAATGTAAGAAGATCTTTTCTTACGAAGATCATCATTGATCGCTTTTAGGAACTCATGCTCTTGCTCAAGATTGAGCTTTTCAAAGCGTAACTTCTCATGAGCCCTTAAAAGTTCTCGATGATCTTCAAAGATAGTTTCATGAGCTAACTTAAGAGTGTTTAGTTCTTTAGTTAGACGCTCAATTTTCTCCTTATCATTGTCATTCGTTTCAACTTGGTTAGCATGATTTATAGACGTTTCATCATAGTATTCATCACTAGAGTTGTCAACAAGTAAATCATCATCACCTAGGAAGTCATCTTCATCAACATCAAAATCAATATACTCGGGGTGTGTTACCTTAGGACCTTTGGCCATGAATCATCTACCAATTCCTTCATTTGGTGATTCAAATATGTCGTAGGAGTTGGTTGACACAAGTGCTAGACCGGCAACACCTTCGTCTTGAGTATATTCGGAGTCGGAGTGATAGCTTCTCTCGGAGTGATGGTCGGAGTCGGAGCCGGATACCCATTCACCAACATGAGCTTGATGTCTTCGTTTTGTGTAGCTCTTTGATTACTTGTCCTTCCTTTCCAAATCCTTGCTTCTCCGTGAGGATCTTCGTTCATAACGATCATCTCTACTCCTCCTCTCTCTTGGTGGTGATTCTTCTCTTTTGCTTCTTCTTTTGGAGAATCTTCTCTTCTTTTGTAGGGTGTCGTACACTCATTGAATAGTGTCCGGTCTCCCACAATTGTAGCAATTGCGCCTCGACTAGAAGATCTTTTGTCATTGTAAGACCTTGACTTGGAGCTTCTTTCTTTGCTTCTACTCTTGTAGAATTTGTTGAAGTTCTTCACCATTAAGCTCAATTCTTCATTGAAGGTTTGTTTCTCACTTGATGATGTGGGGGCTTCACTTGAGGCTTTGTAAGCACCACTTGACTTGTTGTGAAGTTCCTCCTTATCCTTAAGTGACATCTCATGAGCAACAATTCTTCCAATGACTTACGTTGGCTTGAGATCTTTGTAGTTTGGCATCATTTGAATCAATGTGCACACAGTATCATACATTCCATCCAATGCTCTTAGGATCTTCTTGATGATGAATCGTCACCATCTCTTCACTCCCTAAGCGGCAATTTCATTTGTGATAAGTGCAAGCCTAGAGTACATTTCAGCGACACCTTCACCATCCTTCATTTTGAACTTGTCAAGCTGACTTTGGAGCACATCCAACTTGGATTCCTTGACGGATTCGGTACCTTCATGCATATCAATCAAAGTATCCCAAATTTCCTTTGCATTCTCAAGACGGCTGATTTTGTTGAATTCTTCAGGGCACAATCTGTTGAAGATGATATCACAAGCTTGAGCGTTGTATTGCAACATCTTCAATTCTTCCGCATTAGCTTCACGGTTCGGCTCTCTCCCATCAAAGAATTCACCTTGCAAGCCAATACAAATAATTGCCCAAACGGCGGGGTTATGTCCGAGAATATGCATTTTCATCTTATGCTTCCAACTAGCAAAATTAGTACCATCAAAGTAAGGACCTCACGGTGATAATTTCCTCGCTAGACGCCATACTCTCCTAGGTTGTGAAACCAAGGCTATGACCACCAAAAGCTATGGAAATCAAAGCAAATGGAGACCAAGGCTCGATACCACTTGTAGGACCTTGAAGTATGTCTAGAGGGGGTGATTAGACTACTTGACCAATTAAAACTTAGCCTTTTCCCAGTTTTAGAGTTTGGCAGATTTTAGCTATCTTAGGACAAGTCAAGCAATCATCACACAATTCAAGCAAGCATGCAAAGAGTATATTGGCAGCGGAAATTAAAGCATGCAACTTGCAAGAAAGTAAAGGGAAGGGTTTGGAGGATTCAAACGCAATTGGAGACACGGATGTTTTTGGCGTGGTTCCGATAGGTGGTGCTATCGCATTTCCACGCTGATGGAGACTTCAACCCACGAAGGGTAACGTTCTTGCTGAGTCCACGGAGGGCTCCACCCACGAAGGGTCCACGAAGTAGCAACCTTGTCTATCCCACCATGGCCGCCGCCCACTAAGGACTTGCCTCACTAGCGGTAGATCTTCACGAAGTAGGCGATCTCCTTGCCCTTACAAACTCCTTGGTTCAACTCCACAATCTTATCGGAGGCTCCCAAGTGGCACCTAGCCAATCTAGGAGACACCACTCTCCAAGAAGTAACAAATGGTGTGTTGATGATGAACTCCTTGCTCTTGTGCTTCAAATGATAGTCTCCCCAACACTCAACTCTCTCTCCTAGGATTTGGATCAGGTAGAAAGAAGATTTGAGTGGAAAGCAACTTGGGGAAGGCTAGAGATCAAGATTCATATGGTAGGAATGGAATATCTTGGCCTCAACACATGAGTAGGTGGTTCTCTCTCAGAAATGGTAAGTTGGAAGTGTAGGTTTAGCCTGATGGCTCTCTCCACGAATGAAGAGGAGGTGGAGGGGTATATATAGCCTCCACACAAAATCTAACCGTTACACACAATTTACCAATCTCGGTGGGACCGAATCAACAAACTCGGTCAGACTGATTTTAGTAAACCTAGTGACCATTAGGGTTTTCGGTGGGACTGACATGCATCTCGGTAGGACCGATATGGTTAGGGTTAGGGCATAACGTAATCTCGGTGAGACTGATTTTGGTAATTAGCTAACCAGAGAGTTGGTCAGGTAAACTCGATGGGACCGGTTTGCTCTTTTCGGTGAGACCGAAATGTTACAAAAGGGAAACAGAGAGTTTACATTGCAATCTCGGTGGGACCGATCCGCTCTTTCGGTGAGACCGAAAAGTTACGAAAAGGAAACAGAGAGATTACAATCCCATCTCGGTGAGACCGAGATCCCTATCGGTAGAACCGATTTGCCTAGGGTTTGTCGCAGTGGCTATGACATATGGAATCGGTGGTGCCGGATAGGAAGAATCGGTGAGACCGATTTTGGCTTTAGGTTTAGGTCATATGTGGATGTGAGAAAGTAGCTGAGGGTTTTGGAGCATATCACTAAGCACATGAAGCAAGAGGCTCATTAAGCAACACCTCATCCCTCCTTGAAAGCATTGGCTTTTCCTATAGACTCAATGTGATCATGAATCACTAAAATATAAAATGAAGAGTCTTGAGCTTTTGAGCTTGAGCCAATACTTTGTCATTAGCATTTTGAGGGATCCACTTTCATCATCCATGCCATGCCATTCATTGAGCTTTCCTGAAATGTTCATATTGGAATAGCATTAGCTCACTGAGCTATATGTTGTTATGAATTACCAAAACCACCTAGGGATAGTTGCACTTTCAGTTGTGCACAACAACTACCGGCCGCCACATATTCCGCTTCGGTGGACGAGAGACACACACAACTTTGCTTCTTGGAAGACCAACTTGCTACGTCTTGAGCTTGCGTTGGTTTTCCCTGAAGAGGAGAGGATGATGCAGCAGAGTAGCGTAAGTATTTCCCTCAGTTTTTGAGAACCAAGGTATCATCCAGTAGGAGGCCACGCACAAGTCCCTCGTACCTGCACAAAACGATAGCTACTCGCAACCAACGCGATTAGGGGTTGTCAATCCCTTCACGGTCACTTACGAGAGTGAGATCTAATAGAGATAATATTTTTGGTATTTTTGGTATATAGATGCAAAGTGAAAAGTAAAAAGCAAAGTAAAAACAAGGCAAGTATAAAAGTGATGGAGATTGATATGATGAGAATAGACCCGGGGGCCATAGGTTTCACTAGTGGCTTCTCTCAAGAGCATAAGTATTCTACGGTGGGTGAACAAATTACTGTTGAGCAATTGACAGAATTGAGCATAGTTATGAGTATATCTAGGTATGATCATGTATATAGGCATCACGTCCGTGACAAGTAGATCGAAACGATTCTGCATCTACTACTATTACTCCACTCATCGACCGCTATCCAACATGCATCTAGAGTATTAAGTTAAAAACAGAGTAACGCCTTAAGCAAGATGACATGATGTAGAGGAATAAATTCATGCAATATGATAAATACCCCATCTTGTTATCCTCGATGGCAACAATACAATACGTGCCTTGCAACCCTTTCTGTCACTGGGTAAGGACACCGCAAGATTGAACCCAAAGCCATGCACTTCTCCCATTGCAAGAACTACCAATCTAGTTGGCCAAACCAAACGGATAATTCGAAGAGACTTGCAAAGATAACTCAATCATACATAAAAGAATTTAGAGAAGATTCAAATATTATTCATAGATAAGCTGGATCATAAACCCACAATTCATCGGTCTCAACAAACACACCGCAAAAAGAAGATTACATCGAATAGATCTCCACGAGAGAGGGGGAGAACATTGTATTGAGATCCAAAAAGAGAGAAGAAGCCATCTAGCTACTAGCTATGGACCCGAAGGTCTGATGTAAACTACTCACACTTCATCGGAGAGGCCATGGTGTTAATGTCGAAGCCCTCCGTGGTGGATGCCCTTCCCGTGAGCTCCAGAACAGGCCCCAAGATGGGATCTCGTGGATACAGGAAGTTGCGGCGGTGGAATTAGGTTTTTTCTCCTGTTCTGATCGTTTGGGGGTACGTAGGTATATATAGGAGGAAGGAGTACGTCAGTGGAGCAACAGGGGGCCCACGAGGCAGGGGGCGCGCCCTAGGGGGGGCGCCCCCCACCCTCGTGACCGCCTCTCTTGTGCCTTGGCGTAGGGTCCAAGTCACCTGGATCACGTTCGGTGAGAAAATCATGTTTCCGAAGGTTTCATTCTGTTTGGACTCCGTTTGATATTCTGTTTCTTCGAAACACTAAAAAAGGAAAAAACAGCAATTCTGGGCTGGGCCTCCGGTTAATAGGTTAGTCCCAAAAGTAATATAAAAGTGGAAAATAAAGCCCATTATAGTCCAAAACAGTAGATAAAGTAGCATGGAGCAATCAAAAGTTATAGATACGTTGGAGACGTATCAGGCATCCCCAAGCTTAATTCCTGCTCATCCTCGAGTAGGTAAATGATAAAAAGAGAATTTTTGATGGGGAGTGATACTTTGGCATAATTTCAATGTAAATCTCCTTAATCATGGTATGAATATTCAGATCCGAAAGATTCAAGACAAAAGTTCATATTGACATAAAAATAATAATACTTCAAGCATACTAACTAAGCAATTATGTCTTCTCAAAATAACATGGCCAAAGAAAGTTATCCCTACAAAATCATATAGTCTGGTTATGCTCCATCTTCCCCACACAAAGTATTTAAATCATGCACAACCCCGATGACAAGCCAAGCAATTGTTTCATACCTTAACATTTTCAAAACTTTTTCAATCTTCACGCAATACATGAGCGTGAGCCATGGATATAGCACTATAGGTGAATAGAATGGTGGTTGTGGAGAAGACAAAAAGAGGGAAGATAGTCTCACATCAACTAGGAGTATCAACGGGCTATGGAGATGCCCATCAATAGATATCAATGTGAGTGAGTAGGGATTGCCATGCAACGGATGCACTAGAGCTATAAGTATATGAAAGCTCAACAAAAGAAACTAAGTGGGTGTGCATCCAACTAGCTTGCTCACGAAGACCTAGGGCATTTGAGGAAGCCCATCATTGGAATATACAAGCCAAGTTCTATAATGAAAAATTCCCACTAGTATATGAAAGTGACAAAATGAGAGACTCTCTATCTTGAAGATCTTGGTGCTACTTTGAAGCACAAGTGTGGTAAAAGGATAGTAACATTGTCCCTTCTCTCTTTTTCTCTCATTTTTTTATTTGGGCCTTTTCTCCTTTTTTATGGCCGCTTTTTTTTTATTTTTTTATTTTTCGTCCGGAGTCTCATCCCAACTTGTGGGGGAATCATAGTCTCCATCATCCTTTCCTCACTTGGGACAATGCTCTAATAATGATGATCATCACACTTTTATTTTTCTTACAACTCAACAATTACAACTCGATACTTAGAAAAAATATGACTCTATATGAATGCCTCCGGCGGTGTACCGGGATATGCAATGAAACATGAGTGACATGTATGAAAGAATTATGAACGGTGGCTTTGCCACAAATACGATGTCAACTACATGATCATGCTAGCAATATGACAATGATGGAGCGTGTCATAATAAACGGAACGGTGGAAAGTTGCATGGCAATATATCTCGGAATGGCTATGGAAATGCCATGATAGGTAGGTATGGTGGCTCTTTTGAGGAAGATATATGGTGGGTGTATGATACCGGTGAAAGGTGCGCGGTATTAGAGAGGCTAGCAATGGTGGAAGGATGGGAAAAAGTGTGTATAATCCATGGACTCACATTAGTCATAAAGAACTCATATACTTATTGCAAAAATCTAGAAGTTATCAAAGCAAAGTATTACGTGCATGCTCCTAGGGGGATAGATTGGTAGGAAAAGACCATCGCCGTCCCGACCGCCACTCATAAGGAAGACAATCAATAAATAAATCATGCTCCGAAGTTCATCACATAACGGTTCATCATACGTGCATGCTACGGGAATCACAAACTTCAACACAAGTATTATTTAAATTCACAACTACTCAACTAGCATGACTCTAATATCACCATCTTCATATCTCAAAACAATTATCAAGCATCAAACTTATCTTAGTATTCAACGCACTCAAAAGAAAGTTTCACATATCTTGCATACCAAGTATATTAACATTAAGCAAATTACCATGCTATCAACGACTCTCAAAATAATATAAGGGAAGCATGAGAGATCAAGTTTCTTTAAAACAAATCCACCACCGTGCTCTAAAAGATCTAAGTGAAGCACAAGAGAAAAAATTATCACGCTCAAAAGATAAAAGTGAAGCACTGTGAGCAAAACTATCAAGCTCAAAAGATATAAGTGAAGCACATAGAGTATTCTATCAAATTCCAATTCATGAATGGCTCTCTCAAAAGGTGTGTACAGCAAGGATGATTTTGGTAAACTAACAATCAAAGACGCAAATAATACAAGACGATCCAAGCAAAACACTTATCATGTGGTGAATAAAAATATAGCTCCAAGTAAATTACCGATGGAAGTATTTAAAGAGGGATACCTTCCGGGCATCCCCAAGCTTTGACTTTTGGTGTCCTCGGATTATCTTGGGGTGCCATGGGCATCCCCAAGCTTAGGCTCTTGCCACTCCTTGTTCCATAATCCATCAAAAGAATTCACCCAAAACTTGAAAACTTCACAACACAAAACTCAATAGAAATCTCGTGAGTCTGTTAGAGAAAGAAAACAAAAGACTACTGTAAGGTACTGTAATGAACTCATTCTTTATTTATATTGGTGTTAAACCTACTGTATTCCAACTTCTCTATGGATCATAAACTAATTTACTAGCCATAGATTCATCAAAATAAGCAAACAACACACGCAAAATAGAATCTGTCAAAAACAGAACAGTCTGTAGTAATCTGTAACTAATGCAAACTTCTGGAACTCAAACAATTCTACCAAAATTAGACGACCTGGAAAATTTGTTTATTGATCACCAGCTATTGGAATCAGTATTTTATCACGTTCTGGTGATTTTTAACAATTCGGTCACTGAGCGCAAAGTTTCTGGAAATTACAGCAAGATCAAATAACTATCATCCAACAAGATCCAATAGGTTTAACTTGGCACAAACACTAATTAAAAGATAAAACCACATCTAAACAGAGGCTAGATGGATTATTTATTCCTAAACAGAAGCAAAAACAAGAAACTAAAAATAAAATTGGGTTGCCTCCCAACAAGCGCTATCGTTTAACGCCCCTATCTAGGCATAAAAGCAAGGATAGATCTAGGTATTGCCATCTTTGGTAGGCAATCCATAAGTGGCTCTCATAATAGATTTATATGGTAATTTTATTTTCTTTCTAGGAAAGTGTTTCATGCCTTTCTTCAATGGAAATTGGAATCTAATATTCGCTTCCTTCATATCAATAATTGCACCAATCGTTCTAAGGAAAGGTCTACCAAGAATAATAGGACATGAAGGATTGCAATCTATATCAAGAACAATAAAATCTACGGGCACATAATTCCTATTTGCAACAACAAGAACATCATTAATTCTTCCCATAGGCTTTTTAATAGTGGAATCCGCAAGATGCAAGTTTAGAGAGCAATCATCAAAGTCACGGAAATCTAGCAAATCACACAAAGTTTTGGGAATAGTAGAGACACTAGCACCCAAATCACACAAAGCATTAAACTCATGATCTTTAATTTTAATTTTGATAGTAGGTTCCCACTCATCATAGAGTTTCCTAGGGATAGAAACTTTCAACTCAAGTTTTTCTTCATAAGATTGCATCAAGGCATCAACAATGTGTTCGGTAAAGGCCTTATTTTGGCTATAAGCATGAGGAGAATTTAGCACGGATTGCAACAAGGAAATACAATCAATTAAAGAGCAATTTTCATAATTAAATTCCTTGAGATCCAATATAGTGGGTTTATCAACATCTAGATTTTTATTTCTTTCAATCCCACTTTTATCAATTTCATCATCAAGATCTAAAACTCCAATTCTTAGAACGCCTTCTAGGTAAAGGAAGATCATATTCAGTTTCATCAAGATTCATATTGCAAAACAAAGATTTAATAGGGACACATCAATAACTTTTAGATCTTCATCTTGATTTTCATAGGAATTAGAAGAACACGCTTTAATAAAGGCATCTTTGGAAGCACGCATCCTAGCGGTTCTTTCTTTGCACTCATCAATGGAAATTCTAATAGCTTTGAGAGACTCATTGATATCATGCTTAGGAGGAATAGATCTAAGCTTTAAAGAATCAACCTCAAGAGAAATTCTATCAACGTTCCTAGCCAAATCATCAACTTTAAGCAATTTCTCTTCAAGCAAAGCATTAAAATTCTTTTGTGAATTCATAAACTCTTTAACACTATTCTCAAATTCAGAGGACATCTTATTAAAATTTCCATAAGAGTTGTTGTAGGAATTTCCATAATTATTAGAAGGATTACTAGGATAAGGCCTAGGATTAAAATTCCCTCTATACGCGTTGTTACCAAAATTATTCCTACCAACAAAATTCACATCCATGGATTCATTATTATTGTCAATCAAGGTAGACAAAGGCATATCATTAGGATCAGAAGAACACTCTTAGTAGCAAATAATTTCATAAGTTCATCCATCTTTCCACTCACAACATTGATTTCTTCTATCGCATGCACCTTTTTATTAGTAGATCTTTCAGTATGCCATTGAGAATAATTAACCATAATATTATCTAGGAGTTTAGTAGCATCTCCTAAAGTGATTTCCATAAAAGTGCCTCCCGCTGCTGAATCTAAAAGATTTCTAGAAGCAAAATTCAATCCGGCATAAAATTTTTGTATAATCATCCACAAATTCAAACCATGAGTAGGACAATTACGTATCATTAATTTCATTCTCTCCCAAGCTTGTGCAACATGTTCATGATCAAGTTGCTTAAAATTCATAATATCGCTCCTAAGAGAGATAATCTTAGCGGGAGGAAAATACTTAGAGAAAAAAGCATCTTTGCACTTGTTCCAAGAATCAATACTATTTTTAGGCAAAGATGAAAACCACGCTTTAGCACGATCTCTAAGCGAAAAAGGAAATAGCTTCAGTTTAACGACATCATTATCGACATCTTTTTTCTTTTGCATATCACATAAATCAACGGTTATTCAGATGAGTAGCGGCATCTTCACTAGGAGGCCGCGAATTGATCTTTCATAACAAGATTCAACAAAGCAGTATTGATTTCACAAGATTCGGTATTGGCAAGAGGAGCAATCGGAGTGCTAAGGAAATCATTATTATTGGTATTGGTGAAGTCACACAATTTGGTAGCATCTTGAGCCATCGCGACAAACAAGCAATCCAACACACGAGCAAACAAACGGGCGAGGAAAAGGCAACGGGAAAAAGAGGAGGAGATTGGGAAAGAGAGGGCGAATAAAATGGCAAGGGTGAAGTGGGGGAGAGGAAAACGAGAGGCAAATGGCAAATAATGTAATGAGAGAGATAGGGATTGTGATGGGTACTTGGTATGTTGACTTTTGCATAGACTCCCCGGCAACGGCGCCAGAAATCCTTCTTGCTACGTCTTGAGCTTATGCTGGTTTTCCCAAGAGGAGAGGATGATGCAGCAGAGTAGCGTAAGTATTTCCTCAGTTTTTGAGAACCAAGGTATCAATCCAGAGGAGGCCACACAAGTCCCTCGTACCTGCACAAAACGATAGCTACTCGCAACCAACGCGATTAGGGGTTGTCAATCCTTTCACGGTCACTTACGAGAGTGAGATCTGATAGAGATAATATTTTTGGTGTTTTTGGTATATAGATGCAAAGGGAAAAGTAAAAAGCAAAGTAAAAACAAGGCAAGTATAAAAGTGATGGAGATTGATATGATGAGAATAGACCCGGGGGCCATAGGTTTCACTAGTGGCTTCTCTCAAGAGCATAAGTATTCTACGGTGGGTGAACAAATTACTGTTGAGCAATTAACAGAATTGAGCATAGTTATGAGTATATCTAGGTATGATCATGTATATAGGCATCACGTCTGTAACAAGTAGATCGAAACGATTCTGCATCTACTACTATTACTCCACTCATCGACCGCTATCCAGCATGCATCTAGAGTATTAAGTTAAAAACAGAGTAACGCCTTAAGCAAGATGACATGATGTAGAGGAATAAATTAATGCAATATGATAAATACCCCATCTTGTTATCCTCGATGGCAACAATACAATACGTGCCTTGCAACCCTTTCTGTCACTGGGTAAGCACGCCGCAAGATTGAACCCAAAGCCATGCACTTCTCCCATTGCAAGAACTACCAATCTAGTTGGCCAAACCAAACGGATAATTCGAAGAGACTTGCAAAGATAACTCAATCATACATAAATGAATTCAGAGAAGATTCAAATATTATTCATAGATAAGCTGGATCATAAACCCACAATTCATCGGTCTCAACAAACACACCGCAAAAAGAAGATTACATCGAATAGATCTCCACGAGAGAGGGGGAGAACATTGTATTGAGATCCAAAAAGAGAGAAGAAGCCATCTAGCTACTAGCTATGGACCCGAAGGTATGAAATAAACTACTCACACTTCATTGGAGAGGCCATGGTGTTGATGTAGAAGCCCTCCATGGTGGATGCCCCCTCCGGCGGAGCTCCGAAACAGGCCCCAAGATGGGATCTCGTGGATACAGGAAGTTGCGGTGGAATTAGGTTTTGGCCCTGTTCGATCATTTGGGGTACGAGTATATATATAGGAGGAAGGAGTACGTCGGTGGAGCAACAGGGGCCCACGAGGCAGGGCGCGCCTAGGGGGCGCCCCACCTCGTGACCGCCCTCTTGTGCCTTGGCGAGGGTGCAAGTCTCCTGGATCACGCTCGTGAGAAAATCACGTTTCCGAAGGTTTCATTCCGTTTGGACTCCGTTTGATATTCTGTTTCTTCGAAACACTGAAAAAGGCAAAAAACAGCAATTCTGGGCTGGGCCTCCGGTTAATAGGTTAGTCCCAAAAGTAATATAAATGTGGAAAATAAAGCCCATTATAGTCCAAAACAGTAGATAAAGTAGCATGGAGCAATCAAAAATTATAGATACGTTGGAGACGTATCAGAACTTACCAAAGAGCAACCCAGAAACTAGCACCCTCTGGAAGTGGACTTCCTATCCACTTTGTCTCCCGCCCAACCGGAATCCAAAAAACCTTCAAACTTGAAGTTTGCTCCTCTTGGGTACCATAAGCTAAAGTTTGGGTTATGAGCCAAATATCGAAAGATTTGCTTGACCGCCACATAGTGACTTTCTTTCAGTGCGGCTTGAAACCATGCACATATTCCCACACTCAACATGATATCTTGTCTAGATGCACAAAGGTAAAGCAAGGAGCCAATCATGGAGCGATATACCTTTTGATCCACCGCTTTACCATTGGGATCTATGTCAAGTTGGCACTTGGTAGGCATTGGAGTAGAAGCTGGCTTGACATCACTTAGCTTGAATATTTTGAGCATTTCTTGAGTGTATTTGGCTTGGTTGATGAAGGTACCTTCTCTGCTTTGCTTGATATCAAAACCAAGGAAGAACTTCAACTCTCCCATCGAAGACATCTTGAACTTAGAGGTCATGAGAGCGGCAAATTCCTCATTGAAAACTTTGTTAGGGTAACCAAAGATAATATCATCAACATATAGTTGGCATACAAACAACTCCCCTTTGACCTTCTTAGTAAAAAGAGTGGGATCGATTTGCCCAACTTCAAATCCACGATCTTGTAACAACTCGGTAAGGTGGTCGTACCACGCACGTGGGGCTTGCTTAAGGCCATAGAGAGCCTTATCGAGTTGATACACATGATCCGGGAAGTAGGGATCCTCGAACCCGGGGGGTTCCTTGACATAGACCAACTCATTGATAGGACCATTAAGAAAAGCACTCTTCACATCAATTTGTTGTAACTTAAAGTTGTGATGGGAAGCATAAGCAATCAACAAACAAATGGATTCAAGGCGAGCAACGGGAGCAAAGGTTTCACCGTAGTCGATACCCTCGACTTGGGAGTAGCCTTGTGCTACCAATCTTGCCTTGTTGCGAATGATGTTCCCATGAGCATCTTGCTTGTTCTTGAATATCCACTTGGTTCCAATGACGTTGTGGTTCCCCGAAGGCCTTGGCACCAATCTCCACACCTTGTTGTACTCGAAGTTGTTGAGTTCTTCATGCATGGCATTGAGCCAATCCGGATCTTCGAGCGCCTCATAGACCTTTTGGGGTTCAACACAAGAGACAAACGCGTGATGTTCACAATAGTTTTCTAATTGTCTACGAGTGCTTACCCCCTTTCTTAGGCTTCCCACCACATTCTCCATGAGATGACCTTTGGTGGTGAGCTTGGAAACAATCTTCACGGCACGACGCTCTAATTCCTCCTCGGATGTGGAAGGAGGAGGGTTAACTTGATTATCTTGAGCACCGTCTTGAGCTTGTTCTAGATCTTGAGCTTGCTCTTGATCTTGAACTTGCTCGAGGGGGAGAACTTGGCCTTGGGCATCTTTTGGTGGTTCACCACCATCTTGAGGTTGATCTTTCCCTTGGTCTTGTTCACGAGGTTGAGGGCCTTCACTTTGTTCTTCGGAAGCGTGTGGGTCTTGGGTTGGTGATGGCTCCACTTGAGTGGAGCATTGTCCTTCTCCTTCGGCCACAAGGGGTTCCTCAATGGGTAGGATATGACCCACACCCATTGAGGGAGTCCTGGATTAGGGGGTGTCCGGATAGCCGAACTACCACCGTTGGCCCGACTCCTGGACTATGAAGATACAAGATTCAAGACTTCGTCTCGTGTCCGGATGGGATTTTCCTTGGCGTGGAAGGCAAGCTTGGCGATACGGATATGTAGATCTCCTACCATTGTAACCGACTCTGTGTAACCCTAACCCTATCCGGTGCCTATATAAACCGGAGGGTTTTAGTCCGTAGGACGAACAACAATCATACCATAGGCTAGCTTCTAGGGTTTAGCCTCTCTGATCTCGTGGTAGATCCACTCTTGTACTACCCATATCATCAATATTAATCAAGCAGGAGTAGGGTATTACCTCCATCGAGAGGGCCTGAACCTGGGTAAAAACATCGTGTCCCTTGTCTCCTGTTACCATCCGCCTAGACGCACGATTCAGGACCCCTACCGAGATCCGCCGGTTTTGACACCGACATTGGTGCTTTCATTGAGAGTTCCTCTGTGTCGTCATCCTTAGGCCCGATGGCTCCTTCGATCATCAACAACGACGCGGTCCAGGGTGAGACTTTTCTCCCCGGACAGATCTTCGTATTCGGCGGCTTTGCACTGCGGGCCAATTCACTTGGCCATCTGGAGCAGATCGAAAGCTACGCCCCTGGCCATCAGGTCAGATTTGGAAGTTTGAACTACACGGCCGACATCCGCGGAGACTTGATCTTCGACGGATTCGAGCCAACAACCAAGCGCGCCTCACTATCTCGATGGGCACGATCTAGCTCTGCCGTCGAACAGTGCCCTGGAAGCCGCACCAGCATCCGCTCTGACCCTTAGCTCGGAGCCGACTCCGCCGATCAAGGACGAGTGGTTGGACACCGCCTCGGGGGCTATGATCTCTACGGCGATTGAGCCGAACTCCATCCCTGTCCTTTGCGAAGACCGTGACTCCAAGGTGCCGGACTCCCCTCCGAACTCCGAACCCTCCGCGCCCCTGCCAATCGAATCCGATTGGGCGCTGGTTATGGAGTTCACTGCCGCGGACATCTTTCAGCACTCGCCCTTTGGCGACATCCTGAATTCACTAAAGAGCCCTGGCCGGACTACGGTCAGGAAGGTTGGGATGCGGACGACGAAGAAATTCAACGCCCACCCACCGCCCACTTTGTAGCCACTGTCGAAAGCTTAAACGACGTGCTCGATTTCGACTCCGAAGACATCGACGGTATGGACGACGATGTAGGAGACAACCATGAACCAACACCTATAGGATACTGGACAGCCACCTCATCCCACGATGTATACATGGTGGATACACCTAAAGGAAGTGATGACGAGGAACAACGGGACACTACGAAGGATAAATCCCGTGAAAAGCAGTCAAAACGGCAACGTAAACGCCGCACCAAGTCCCGCCTCGACAAAGACCCTGCCATAGAGCAGGGCGAACCGTGGACGATTTAACATGCTATCGAGCAACCGTCCGAACAGGACAACTTGGATAAACAACCCGTCCCCGGCGAAGATAACAGTCCGGACGATCTCACGCCGGACAAATTGTTGGAGCAGAACCTCCACAAAAGGCTCGTCGCCACTGCGCGTAGCCTGAAAAAGCAGAAGCGGAAGCTCAAAACAGCGAAAGATGCACTCAGAATCAGATGGAGCAAAGTACTCAACACCACAGAGAAATACGGCGACAGTCGCCAAACAAAGAGCTACCCGAAGCGCAAATTACTGCCCGAGTTCGATGAGGAGTCCTTAGAGCCCCCGCAATCAAAGAACAAAGAGGCCGCCCGGTCGGATAGACGACCACATGGCAAACATGGAGCGGCAAGCGGCACCGCACACAAGCCGGCACGCGATCCGCATAAGGATTCACATCAAAAGGATGGCCCAGTTAGGTCCATCTATGGGCCGAGAAAGCAAGCTCTTCCAAGCAATGCAACACGCCAAATATCCGAACATCACGACACACCCAAATATAGGGGTGCCGCACACCCCCTGTGTTTCACCGATGAGGTGCTGGATCACGAATCCCCAGCAGGATTCAAACCCGTAAACATAGAGGCATACGACGGAACAACAGACCCTGGAGTCTGAATTGAGGATTACATCCTTCACATACACATGGCTAGAGGAGATGATCTCCACTCCATAAAATACTTACCCCTCAAGCTCAAAGGGCCAGCCCGGCATTGGCTCAAAAGCCTCCCTGAAAATACCATTGGAAGTTGGGAAGAGCTCGAGGATGCTTTTCGGGCAAATTTTCAAGGGACTTATGTCCGTCCTCCGGATGCAGACGATTTAAGTCACATAACTCAACAACCCGGAGAGTCAGCCCGCAAATTCTGGAACAGGTTCCTTACCAAAAAGAACCAAATAGTCGACTGTCCGGACGCCGAAGCCTTAGCAGCTTTCAAACACAACGTCCGAGACGAATGACTCGCCAGACACCTCGGCCAGGAGAAGCCGAGAACCATGGCTGCATTAACAAGCCTCATGACCCGCTTTTGTGCGGGAGAGGATAGTTGGCTGGCAAGATGCAGTACCAGCGACCCAAGTACATCCAAAGTCAGGGATGGAAATGGAAAACCACGACGCAGCAAGGACCAGCGCCGGACAAAGGGAAACAGCCCGAAGAGCAGGCAGTCAACGCCGGATTCAGAAGCTCCCGGCAGAATCATAAAAAGATGCCCCTCAAGGACAACAGCGACGAGCTATCCAACCTAAACAAAATCTTGGACAAAATATGCCAAATCCACAGTACTCCCGGGAAGCCTGCAAACCATACCCACAGAGATTGTTGGGTCTTCAAGCAGTCCGGCAAACTCAATGCCGAACACAAGGGGCTCGACACACCAAGCGAGGACGACGACGAACCCCAAAAGCAGAGCACCAGAAGTCAAAAGAATTTCCCATAAAAAGTCAAAACAGTGAACTCACTTCAAGTGACAAAAGGGAAAAACAGAGCGGCGCCCATAGAAACACGCGCCGCACTGTCTATCCCAGCAGAGTCCCAACGATGGTTGTCAAAACCAATCACCTTCGATCATCAGGACTATTCCGGAAGTATCTGGAACGCAGGATGGACTGCCTTGATATTAGATCCTATAATCGACGGACTCCAATTTACACAAGTCCTAATGGACGGAGGCAGCGATCTAAACCTGCTATATTAGGACACAATCCGCAAAATGGGGATAGACCCAACCAAAATTCGCCATAGCAACACCTCCTTCAAAGGGGTAATGCTAGGCCTATATGCCCATTGTACTGGCTCCCTACTGCTAGAAGTTGTGTTCGGCTCATCCGACAACTTCCGCCGTGAAAAGCTAACCTTCCACATCGCCCCATTCGAAAGTAGCTATCAAGCACTACTGGAACGTGAAGCTTTCGCCCGCTTTAACGCAATAACACATTATGCATCTCTTACACTTAAAATGCCCGGTCCACGTGGCATCATCTCATTAAAAGGGAGTATTAAGTGTTACTCGAGCACAGAAGAACGTGAGACTGCCTTGACAGCCCCACACTAATCCGGCTCCGCTAATCAAAGCACCTGAATAGGTCATTCGAACCCCGGACATGGCTAGACGAGTCCGGCGCCTACTAGCGGCATACCCCCATAAAAAGGGCTGCACGCATGTACAACAAGAGACAATAAAGCTCAATCGTATTCACTTTTCGAACCGTACTCTGTTTATTTAATATAAAGTACATTTTTCGCACGATCCTTTTTTTCCTTTCAACTAAGTTCTTCTCTTTTACAGATGAACACCGTGCTACACCCGTCCAGGATACGGCACAACGGAGACACAGGCGCAGACGTGCAGTAGGGACCCGTTGCAAGGATTCTTTTCAGATTAAGACCCTGCGTAAACCTTTTTACTGTCTCTTGTTGATACACATCCCCGGTTTCTTGCTATAACCGAGGAGGAGGCTGGCGTTTGGCATCGGCCTCACCAGAATTTTTGCGCTGCACCTAGACACTGGGGCTTAGGGCATTATTCTGCCCGTTTTCATAAAGACCGAATACCTTAGGGAGTGTTCGGCGTCTCGAGTTAGGCCTTATATGCATCAGCTCCGAATCATGTCTTTAGTCAAATGTTGGGTTTGCCCGGCTCCTGTGTTTTGCTGCCTTACGTTCCGTTCTATCGGCTAACGCGGCACCAGGACAACTACTGCAATTGTGCCCCGGTTCGGCCAGGTGAGCACCTCAGTAGAGAAAGCCGAAAACTGACTGTCATGATATAGCATGAGACTGGTCAACCACTCGATGACCCAGCGGAATGTTTAGAATTCCCCCACATTGACGAAGGGCCGTTTCCCGGCCAGGCACATACGCGCCCCGAATTTGGGAGAGCGCGGTGCCCCTAGGGGCTATATAGTAGCCCCACCATCGAACTCCTATGGCTAAGTGAAAGTGATAAAGCATTATAGCCCGGTTGTCTAGTTTGCTACGCTATCACCTCCTTTACAGGACCAAGACGTTGGATTAAGTGTGAAAATGCGCCTTTTTGCAAACACCCCCGCACTATGTGCGTGGGGGCTGAAGCCAAGGACTGCCATCTTTCAGGTTATATACACATATACATCAACGGCCGCACAGGAGGTGTTTTAATACTTGAACGCACAAGTATAAAAAGCTTTTATATTATATTGAAACATTGTTTTCACAAATCATACATGTCATTAAAGCATAATATCCTTCGAGCACTGCGTCTCTATTAAACGAGCGCCCTGCAGGACTTCCTCAAAATAGTGCTCGGCAGGTACTCGGCTTCTGTCCGAATCTTGGGATGCAACATCGGTGGCCTTCATCTCCGCCCAGTATGTCTTAACACGGGCAAGAGCCATCCGCGCACCCTCTATGCATGCTGAAAGCTTCATTGCATCGATATGCGGCACCGCACCAAGGAACTGCTGCAACAAGCCAAAATAACTCTTCGGCTCGGGCCTTTTCAGCCACAAATGAGTCACGCCAGCCTTCATGGCAAGTCCAGACAACCTATTCAGCTCAGCCCATTCGGCCAAACGATCGGTTAACGAAATTGGACGCTCCGGACTATGGAACTGCGACCAAAAAAGCTCTTCCATTCCGTGATCATTTTGACCTCGGAAGTGTTCGGCCGCGTCTGCGGCACTCACCGCCAAGTCCAGATAAGCATCCTTCCCACTCCACAGCCGGTCCAATTGAGCGTACTTAGGATCTGTGAATTTTCTCCGCATCAGAAAGGGCTTTCCAGCCGCAATATCTCCGGCCTGACGTAGCTCCTCCTTCATAGCTCTCATCGCAGAGCGAGTCTCCTTAGCCTCGGTGGCGGCCTTTTTCAGGTCCTCTTGTTTCGCTCGATCTTCTTTTTCAAGAAGCTCGCAACGGTCAGTAGCATTCTTCAATTTCACGGCCATCTCGGCCATTTCTTTCTTGCTTCGGCAGTGAGCAGCCTGTTCGGCTTTTAGCTCTGCGGCCGCCTTCAAGGCCGCCGCATCACTTTTTCTGGCTTGCTCCTTGGCTCGGGCGAGCTCCGCCCGAAGGTTCTCCATAGCAGCGGCACCATCTGCATTAAGCATACATGTTGTAAGGCATGGGCGTCAAGCTCCCTTACCAGGTGTCCGCGGCGAAGTTGCATACCTTGTGACTCGTCAAGCCGCTTATTAACAAGCGTGATGTCTGCATCCGCCACGTCAAGTTGCCGCTTCAGTTTGGCAAATTCATCAGCCCGGCTAGCCACCGGACGCTTCGCCACCTACATAGGAAGAGCGCATATTATACCTGGGGTTATGATCCTCGGCGTGTCGTCATTTTTGACACCGCACCAAGTCTCAGGGGCTACTATCTATACAGGGCGCATTTTATATGCAGAACTGTCAGAAGGTACATCATTTTGCGTACCTCAAAACCCGTCAGTAAACTTGCGACGGCTTCATGCAATCTGCTCTCAGCGGATGAAATCCTTTCAATCACCGTACCTATTAACGTACGGTGATCTTCCGAGATAGACGCTCGCCCGAGCAGATCCTTCAGCTCCTCCGACCGTACACCCGTTGGTGCCGGACTCGTCCGGTGGACTTTTTCAAAGGCCGGACACGGAGAGCTTTGAGGGGACATACGACTGCCTTCCAGCCCCGCTGGATTCGGAGAAGCCCTCCGTGACGACACCTCAGGATCGTCCGCCTCGCATAACGGTACGGCAGGCGGAGGCGTCTCGCTCTCCATCATCTCCGGATCAAGATCCCCTGAAGACGAGCTCTGCTGTGAAGGGCTGAGATCCGAACTACAAGGTAAACTTTCGGTTATCTTTAGAAATAAAACGGGATGTCTCTCTTTTTAAAAAAATGCCCCCCCCCCCTTTTTTACTTACGGCTCGCTGGAGGGCTGATCTCCTTGGGGAAATAGTGCGGCTGGGTATCTCTCGCCGCAGGACCCTCTGGTGAAGATTTCTTCCCCCGCTTTGAGGCTTTGGTCTCTGGATCTTCAGAAGCGGTCCTCTTATCCCCTTGGAGGGAGGGATTCTCGATCCCCCCTTTCTTGATAGCCTCCTTCACGGAGGTAGTGGTTCCCTTGTTCCCCCCTTCGCCTTCTTCAAAAGGCGCAGCCTCTAGCATCTTGGTTAATACAGGATCCGGCGTGGTCTCAGGGAGGGGGGCCGGACACCTTATCAGTTTTGCTTTTGCTATCCACTCCTGTTTAAAGGATAGCTCTTTTAAGGGCAAGTTTATGATAAATATGCGGATAGCATGTCCGGGTACAGGACTACTTACTTGAGTATCCGGGCGATTGCAGCTCAGACATGCGTCCTCGGTTAAGTCCGGACACATTGCTTGTGATCCGAAGAACAGTTGGTACATCTCCATGGGCGTTACGCCCATAAAATGTTGGAGAGCTCGTGGTCCCTCCGGATTAAACTCCCAGAGGCGGAGGGGGCGACGTTTGCAGGGCAAGGTGCGAGGAATCAACATGACCTACGCTACTACGACCAGATTGATCTCTCTCTAGGAGGTCTCGAATACGGCCCTACAACAGAGGTACGTCCTTGGACGGTCCCCAGTCGAGCCCTTTATTAACCCATGACGCTCGCCGCAGTGGAGGACCCGAGCGGAAGGCAGGTGGCGCCGCCCATTTGGAGCCCCTGGGAGCGGTGATATAAAACCACTCCTGTTGCCATAAATTAAGCTCCTCTTGAAAAGAGCCCTCGGGTCATGGAGCGTCAGCATTCTTGCTTATAACAGCCCCTCCGCACTCTGTCTGGTGCCCCTTGATCATCTTCGGCTCCACTTTGAAGGTCTTGAGCCACGATCCGAAGTGAGGGGTAATGCGGAGGAAGGCTTCACATACAATAATGAACGACGAGATGTGGAGGATGGACTCCGGATCCAAGTCATGGAATTCCAGCCCATAATAAAAACATGAGCCCCCTCACGAAAGGATCCGTCGGGAAGCCTAAACCCCGAAGGAAGTGAGACACGAATACCACGCTCTCACCAGGCTCGGGAGTGGGAATAACCTGCCCTTGGGCAGGCAGCCTATGCGAAATTTCGCCGGTGAGATACCTGGCGTCTCTCAGCTTTAGCACATCTTCTTCCGTGACGGAGGAAGACATCCACCGGCCGTGCAGGTCGGAGCCGGACATCGTCGAAGGTCCTAAGCGCCTAAATCTGGAGCTTTGGGTGTTGGAACTCGAAGCGAGGGGCGGATTCGATTGAGATTGAAAGAAAGGAGTGGGCCTTGGTCTCGTTATAAAGAGGTTGAATACTAAGAGCCCTCCCCGTGACCGTTCGGGACTCGCCTTCGATGGAGGAGGCGTGCCAACGGGCCCGACTGGGTTACCCACGCCCGTATTGATGAGAATCCCGGAATAAGGGGGCACGATCTCCGCTCTGATAAGACGTGCCAAGGAAACCGCCTCGCTAAATGCGCTGAGGTGGAACAGTAAAAACGATTCATATAAAGGCCTGGCCGTGGTGTGATGTCACGCCGCGGAATACGTCAGCAGATCTGTGCAAAGGTTATTCTCTCTACGGTAGTATGTGGAACTTGTTTTGCAGAGCCGGACACTATCCTTGTGTTCAAACTTTTCTATGAAGTATTCTGAGGATGTCGTGGAATTGTCACGGCAGATGTCCTCTTGCAAGGACTTAATCCTGGAGCCATCGCAACTAGGAAGCTTAAAGGGGTTAATCGGGACAAAGGACACGAGAGGATTTATACTAGTTTGGCTCCTTACGGTGAAGGTAAGCCTACGTCTAGTTGGGTTGGTATTGCTTGAGGTTTCGATGACCAGGGAGCGAGATATGCTATGCCCGGTTCTCGAAGTGTTGTTTCTTGCCCTAAGCCGCTGCTGGGTCGTCCCCTTATATACACGGGTTGACACCCTGCGGCTTACAGAATCCCGCCGACTCATAAACAGTGTCCGGCTCGGTAACTAGTCAAATCTACCTTATGATACAAGTCATGTCATTATGGCGGTTTACTACAACGGGCCTTAAGTCGCCTGTGGGCCTTAGGCTCCTTGTTGAGTCACCATCTTCATGTTTGGATTTGGGCTTCTGTCTGGTAACTATTTACGTAACCCGGCCCCTCCTGGCCGGCTTACACAAATAGTTATATCCCCAACATTAGGCCCCAGGTTGATTTGAACCTGTTCATGTCAATCTTAAAATAACTTAAAACATAAATCTTCAGTCTTCGGGCTGCGCAAAAAAGACTTTCTTTAACCCGGTGTGACGTCACTCTTTGGATCCGTGTTAACCCGTCATGACATCATCTTTCCTTTAATCCCGCCGAATCGGCCCAACGGATCTTTGTCTTTATTGCCCGTTCCGAGAATCGAGGCGTCGGGGCCACTGGATAGTAATCCTTATCTCCTCGTTTCCCGCGCCGTCTCAGTTACCCTCTCCCTATAAATAGGCGCGACTTTAGGTTTTTCATTCTTCTCCTTCCAGTCGTCTTCTTCCTCTCTTCTCTGTCACTCAAGCTCCGCCGCCGCCGCCGTCGAATCCCTCGTCTTCATCGACCTTGGCCGCTGCATCAACTTGAATCCGACCAGAGAACGGCGGCGCCCCTCCGCAACAGATCCAGCACCGTAAGCTTCCCCTTTCTGCATCTTGTATCTATGCCAGGGTTGATAGTTCTTCTGTACAGTTCATAGTTCATCCCCTGTTCTTCGTATTTCCTCCGCCGTGGCCTCTTTTGATCCCATAGTAGGATAAATCTCGTGCAGTACCTATTCTGCATCCATTTTACATACTAGAAGATCTTCTTTTCTTGCAAGGAATCCTCATTAGGACGCATGAACTCCTCTGCTCTGTTTTAGGTCTAGAAAAAATTTCTTTCAGAACAATAATTTGATCCAAAATAATAGCTGTCATCTGTGAAACTTGTTTCTATCACCCGGAAAGCTTCTTCTGGTAAATGCCCTTAAACACAACTGTCCAGGTGTCCGGTTTAAACAAGTGATACTGAGCTGTAATCTTTGCCGTCTTCTCATGACTTTAAATTTTTTGAATCGCTCTTGATGTATGTAGCGGCTTAAATATCGTTGCACAATCACCCTTATATCATTAGGCCCCTTTAAGCCGCTATCTTCAGCAATTTGAATATTTTCTTCCGGGTTAAATTTTAAGCCGGAACTTCTTATTTTGCAATAGGCCAATCTGTTGTCATGGCGCCTAAGCCAACCAAAGCTCTTGTAACCTGCAACTGGGTTCCATCCACCGTCACCAAAAGCAAGCTGGCTGAATTTGTGAAGTCTGGTCACTTGCTAAAGAAGGAAGTCATGTCTTATCGTGTTCCTGACCCATCCGAAGAAAAGCCTCAACCAAAAGACAGGGAAGTGATAGTTTTCACGGATCACATGAACCGGGGATTTTCCCCTCCCGGCTCAAAATTTTTCAGAGAAGTTCTGAATTTCTTTGACCTTAGACCTCAAGACATCGGGCCCAATTCCGTGTCAAATCTCTGCAATTTTCAAGTTTTCTGCAAAGTGTACCTGGGAGAAGAACCAAGTCTGCTTCTGTTTAGAGAACTTTTTTATTTGAACCGGCAAAACGAACGTGACAACGGGCCTAGTCTTGAACTTGGCGGCATCTCCATCCAATAGCGAAGAGACTGTCTTTTCCCTTATGCTGAGCTGCCAAGTCACCCGAAAGACTGGAACCAGACGTGGTTCTACTGCCAAGATACATCACCGGCTGATGAGAAGCCATCGCCGGCTTCGCGCCTGCGTCTCGAATCCAATCACCCGCTGACAGATAAGTTATCCGGTGTTGAACGCCTGTCTCTCAACCCCACCATCAAGAAGATCAAAGCTCTTCTAGGGAACGGTTTAAATGGCATCGATCTGGTTCGAGTCTGGGTCACCTGGCGGATACTACCATTAAGCCGCTGCTCCGGCTTAATGTGTACTTATACAGGCGAAAAGGATGACTCGATGCGTCATAGCTCTGATGATTTATCCGACGACGCGGTAGATGCTACAGTCCAAACTCTGTTGAAGGAAGGCACTGTAACCAGTAATGCCTTCGGCTTACTTCCCTTCTGCAAGAAGAACCCGGCTCTTGCGGTAAGTTAGTAGTCTTCACAAATACTCTTTTATATGTTACCTTCTTATACTTATGATTCCTTATCTGTTTCCACAGGCCGGCGATGACTTCTGGAAGGTCAAGTATGACCATGAGGCTGCTAAACAGGCCAGGCGGCCAAGAAGACTGAAAGAAAACCGCCAGACGCGGGCACCTCTAAGAAGAAGAGACCCAGTGCCTCTGATCTGCTTAAACTGGATGACTCTTCTTGAGGATGAGGAAGAGGTAATCTTTTTCAATTTTCTTTAACTCCTTTGCCATTCCTTACTAACATTTGATCCTTTTAGGAGGATACTGGAAACAGCCAAGCAGCTGGCGAAGAGGTAACTATAATTTCTCCGACTCAGAGCCTTTGCCAACACAAAAAATCCGAAGGGTGGCCCGGAAAGTAAGGTTTTCACACCCTCTAGCTTACCAAGATCCTCAATTTCTTTTGAAGCAAAAACAACTTGAGAACCGGAGGCAAACTCGGGCCACTCAAGACGCAGAACTCTCCTCCGGCTTACCCGATCTAACCAGGAGCGCCGAATCGAGGTCATCTCGCTTTGCGTGCTCATTTATCCTTTGGCAGGTTTATTTCGTCGACCCCTCAATTCATCTGACTCCAATTATCAGGATACCTCTCCGTCTTCCGGCGAGTCGATGCAATCAAACATGCCGTCTTTTAAAACAGCTCCCGGGTAATGTCAGCTTTCTTACTTTAAGTTTTTTCCATACTTATTCGTTGGTACTCATCCTTCCACTTTGACCGACAGCCTGCAAGCGAAGCCTAGCACGAGGGCCAGAAAGAATAATTTGTCCCAAGACCCGGTGGTCACTGAACCGGCAATTGACTCATCCGTTCCTGAGAGCTCCATTCATCAGCCGCCGCTTGAACTGGCTTTTGATATTTCGGTGTCAACCTCTGACCCGCCTGCAGAAGACGTTGTCCGCGAAGCTGATAAACCGGAGACTCCTAGCCCGGTCAAGACGACTGAACCAGAAGTTGAATTTCTGAAAAGCCAATACGTTGACCCGGGCCGGCACACTGTCCTTGCTCGATGTACTACCAAAGAGGAGTTTGCCCAACATCGGAAAACCAAATAGGACATTACTGATTATACTCACCTAAGCATTGGTGATATAGTCTCGGGCTATCTGAATCAAGTGCACAATAGCCGTGACCTGGAAATTGACATGATGAAGCAAATACAACATAAATCAGAGGTATACCTTTAACTTTTTCCTGAACCTTACTTACTATATCAGCCCCCAAGTCTATTGCTTATGAATGAATATGCTGTAGACTTAGAAATCTACTTACTGTTAGTTTTGACCGGCTTAAATTGAATATATTTAACCCAGTGACAGCATAAAACTTTGAATTTGGGTTACACATTAGCCCCCAAGTGTCAAGTGCCTTTACTTGTAAAGTGCTTGGGACTTAATATACATGACCCGGTAAAATAGGTTAAGAAATTCTTTAAACATACATTAGCCCCCCAAGTGCCAAGTATTTTTACTTGTAAAGTGTTTGGGACTTGAATGTAATCTTACCATGATTCTTACCATAACCTGATGTCGATGCAGGCCGCCATAAGTCAATTTGAGATGGAGATTGCTGACCTGAAGAGTCAGTTGAAAACCCAAGAACTTGAAACTCAGAAAGCCAACTCCAAGTTTGAATTCATTGTCTCCGAACAAGAAAAACTGAAGAAAAAGTTTGAATCGGAGAAGAAAACTTGGGTTGAGGAGAGGGCTTCATTGGTGACCCGGGCTGAAACAGGAGAAGCATCTCTTGCCGAGGCAACCGCCGAGCTGTCCGGCTTAAAGCGCCAGATATCTCAAATGGTCTCAGCAATCTTTGGTAAGTTACCATGCATGACTCTGAATATCACAATAATTCCTTTGATGTTTATTTTAATTGTTAACTCCGGCTCACCTTATACGTATAAACGCAGGCCCCAGGAGCACGAACCTTAAGCAGAATATGCTGGTCAAGCTTAAGGCGGTGCACACTCTGGTGGAACAACTATACACCGGGTCACAATGTGCTTTAGCCGTTGTGGCTTTATCAAATTATGCCCCTTATCTCCTGCAAGATGTGCTCAAGCGGCTTGCCGTGTTACCCCAACGGATTCAGGAGTTAAGGCGAGCATCTGGTAGAGCCGGGGCCATAGCCGCCTTAAGCCAGGCCAAAGCATTGGCTCCAGAGCTAGACTTAAGCGATGTTGCTCTTGGATACCCCAGTTTAAAGGAGAACGGCTCTGCATTCAGTCAATCAGACTTCACCACCTGTGTGAGAGTCGTACGTCCTGTGGCCACCATCATCGGCAACGATATTGATCTTACAAAGTACCAGCCGGGTTATGACAGCAAGAACCGGAGGATTCCAACTCCACATTACGATGACATCAGCCTGATCCCTCCAACTCGTAAGCATACCTTCGCTCCTGAAGTTGACCCGGCCAGCTTAATAGATGATGAAGCTGAATTTGAAGCTTTAAGCGGCATTGACTGGACCTCGTCAACCTTCCAGGACAAAACAACCGAAGGAGAGGCGGGGAAGGATAACCCAGAGTCATCAAGCCAGCCGGAAGAATGAGCCGCCAGATGTATTATGACTTTTGCAAAACAATGCTTCACTTACTTTAGACTCGGGGAGTCTTGTAATAGGATAGAGAAAACTCCTTAACTCCGTCATGCCGTCGCACATGTTTTGCGGTGCTTAACAATGTCTCAAGCCGCCAGCAATGTGCACTGCCGGCTTGCTTGAATCATCCAAAGGATTTCTGCTTTACTCTGTGTATAAAATAATAACTTACTTTGGCATCTCACCACATACGGGGTTATGTAAGATAATGTTAATCCGGAGTAGGAACCAAAACATTATAAGTATAAGCCGGTTTAAGGCGTACCTTACCGGCTTACTTGATCCCAAAAGAGCAGACAGTCATACTTAACTTCTGAAAATTGGCACATATAATGTTTACCTGGCCCTTAGTATTATTTACTCTTATAGAATAAAGTAAACCTGATTTTCAAAGGCCTCTGGTTCGAATACGATCAGTAGAACCGTTCCAGAGGGGTTAAGCTAACATTCGGATACGATCATATAGCCCCCAATGGCTTTGGAGATGCCGATCAAATGGGTATCGACAGCTATGTTCTCTTTGGTTCGAATACGACCTATGTTTGAACAGGAAGCCCCCAAGTGACCATGAGAGTTGTTTAATGACGCTGATTCGAATACTATCCACGTCAGACCCAAAGAGGTTAAGCTATGATTCAAATATGATCAAAAAGCCCCCAAGTGGGTTTGGCAGTGTGCCAATCAATTGGGTATCGACAGCTATGTTCTCTTTGGTTCGAATACAACCTATGTTTGAACAGGAAGCCCCCAAATGACCATGGCTTGATTCAGATATGATCATAAGCCGGACCAAAGGGAAAGCCGGATTCAGATATGATCCGCTCCTCGTTAGTCGCTTCCATCACCAGTAAAGAAGACACATAAACCTTGTAGGATGGAAAAGAAAGAGGTCCTGCTTTATTGCTTTATAATATATACATTGCTAAAAAAGAAAAGATAAATATACTCTGAAAGCCAGTGGCTTAAGTATAGTAGGGCCGGAGATGCGCTATGTTCCACTGCCGGCGGGTCTCCTCCTCCGACTTACGTGAGTCTTTGTGCTCTCGAACATCGATGAGGTAATATGACCCGTTGTTGAGATTCTTGCTGACCACGAAAGGTCCTTCCCAAGGAGGGGACAACTTGTGCATATCAATCTGATCCTGGATGAGCCGGAGCACCAAATCGCCTTCCTGGAAAGTTCTGCTTCTAACCCGGCGGCTGTGATAACGGCACAGGTCTTGCTGGTAAATCGCCGAGCAGGCTATGGCCAAGTCTCGCTCTTCATCCAACAAGTCAAGTGCGTCCTGTCGAGCTTTTTCGTTATCAGCCTCAACGTAAGCCGCTACCCGGGGTGAATCATGCCGGATGTCACTTGGCAGAACCGCCTCTGCTCCGTACACCATGAAGAAAGGTGTATAACCAGTAGACCTGTTAGGCGTTGTGTTGATGCTCCATAGCACAGAAGGTAATTCCTCCACCCAACAACCCGGAGTTCGCTGTAAAGGAACTAAGAGCCGGGGTTTGATACCTTTCAAGGTCTCTTGATTAGCTCTTTCTGCCTGACCATTAGACTGGGGGTGAGCAACAGCCGAAACATCAAGCTGGATGTGCTCTTGTTGACAGAACTCTTCCATGGCACCCTTGGAGAGATTAGTGCCATTATCAGTTATAATACTATGTGGAAAACCAAAACGAAAGATCACCTTTTTGATGAACTGAACCGCCGTGGCTGCATCACACTTACTGACCGGCTCTGCTTCAACCCACTTGGTGAACTTATCCACTGCCACCAACAGGTGTGTCTTCTTATCTTTAGACCTTTTGAAAGGTCCAACCATATCAAGCCCCCAGACTGCAAACGGCCAAGTAATTGGAATCATCCTCAATTCTTGAGCCGGCACATGAGCTCGTCTTGAGAATTTTTGACATCCGTCACATTTGTTGACCAGATCTTCCGCATCAGCATGAGCCGTCAGCCAATAAAAACCATGACGAAAAGCCTTGGCCACCAGAGACTTTGAACCGGCATGATGACCACAATCACCTTCATGAATCTCACGAAGTATCTCCTGACCCTTCGTAGGTGACACACAATGTTTAAACGCCCCAGTGACGCTGCGGTGATGCAACTCACCATGAACAATTGTCATGGATTTGGACTGCCTGACGATTTGTCTTGCCAAGGTCTCGTCCTCAAGCAATTCTCCCCGGGTCATATAGGCTAAGTATGGGACCGTCTAGTCCGGGGTGGCATGGAGAACCGCCACCAGCTGCGCCTCCGGGTCTGGTACTGCAAGCTCTTCCTCTGTAGGCACTCTGACAGAAGGGTTATGTAAAACGTCAAGAAAGGTATTAGGCGGCACCGGCTTACGCTGAGACCCGAGCCGGCTTAAAGCATCAGCCGCCTCATTCTTCCTTCGATCAATGTGCTCTACTTGATAACCTTTGAAGTGCCCAACCACCGTGTCAACTTCACGATGATAAGCCGCCATAAGGGGATCCTTAGAATCCCACGTGCCTGACACCTGTTAAGCAACGAGGTCTGAATCGCCCAAGCATCTTACCCGGCTTAAATTCATCTCCTTGGCCATCCGGAGGCCATGGAGTAAAGCCGCATATTCAGCTGCATTATTAGTACAGGGAAACATAAGCCAGAGCACATAACAAAATTTGTCACCTCGAGGGGAAGTTAAAACCACTCCAGCCCCCGAGCCTTCCAACTGTCTGGACCCATCAAAGTGAATAGTCCAATACGTGTTATCCGGCTTCTCCTCTGGTGCCTGCAACTCCGTCCAATCATTAATAAAGTCCACTAGGGCTTGAGACTTGATAGTTGTGTGCGTCATATACTTCAAACCGTGAGGCCCAAGCTTGATGGCCCACTTGGCAACTCGTCCTGTAGCTTCCCTATTCTGGATGATGTCTCCCAAGGGGGCTGAACTTACCACAGTAATAGGATGACCCAGGAAGTACTGTTTTAGCTTCCGGCTCTCCATGAACACCCCATAAACTAGTTTCTGCCAATGCGGATACCTTTGCTTGGACTCTATGAGCACCTCACTGATGTAATAAACCGGCCGCTGAACCGGATGCTCCTTGCCCGTCTCCTTACGCTCCACCACAATAGCCCCACACTAACAGCACGTGAGTTAGCAGCAACATACAATAGCAATGGCTCTTTATCAATCGGAGCTGCGAGAACCGGCGGCTCAGCCAATTGTCTCTTTAAATCCTCAAAAGCAGCATCAGCAGCCTCACTCCAGACAAAGGTGTCTGCTTTCTTCATCATCTGATACAACGGTGAAGCCTTCTCCCCTAGCCGGCTTATGAATCGGCTTAAAGCTGCAACGCGACCTGCCAGTCGCTGGACATCATTGATGCACGCCGGCTTAGCCAGAGAGGTAATCGCCTTGATCTTCTCCGCGTTAGCTTCGATGCCCCTGTTCGAGACCAGGAATCCCAAAAGTTTGCCTGCAGGTACACCAAATACGCACTTATCCGGGTTAAGCATCATCTTGTAGACCCGGAGATTATCAAAGGTTTCCTTTAAATCAGAGATCAAGGTTTCCTTCTCTCTGGACTTCACCACAATGTCATCCACATAAGCATGAACATTGCGCCCAATCTGATTGTGGAGACAATTCTGCACACACCGCTGATAAGTCGCCTGGGCACTCTTGAGCCCAAACGGTATAGACACATAGCAGAAGGCTCCAAATGGAGTAATGAAAGCCGTCTTCTCCTGGTCCTTAACTGCCATCTTGATCTGATGATAACCAGAGTAAGCATCCAAAAAACTCAACCGCTCGCAACCCGCAGTGGCATCGATGATTTGATCAATGCGGGGTAAAGCAAAGGGATCAGCCGAACAAGCTTTATTTAGGTCCGTGTAATCGACACACATCCGCCAGGTGCCGTTTTTCTTGAGCACAAGCACCGGGTTAGCCAACCACTCCGGGTGAAAAACTTCCACGATGAACCCTGCTGCTAAGAGCCGAGCGACCTCTTCCCCTATATCCTTTCGCCTTTCCTCATTGAATCGCCGGAGAAACTGCCTAACCGGCTTATACTTTGGATCAATATTAAGAGTGTGCTCAGCGAGTTCTCTCGGGACACCCGGCATGTCAGAAGGTTTCCATGCAAAGATGTCCCGGTTCTCACGGATGAACTCGATGAGCGCGCTTTCCTATTTGGGATCAAATTGGTGCGATCTTGAACTGCTTGGAAGAGTCACACAGAGTGAAGTCAACCAGTTTTGTCTCGGCGGCCGACTTAAATTTCAAAGCCGAGTCTTGCTCTGTGGTTGGCTTATTCAAAGAGGTCATATCTGCCGGGTCAACATTAATTTGATAAAACTTCAGCTCCTCTTCAGCACAAACGGATTCAGCATAAGCCGCATCTCCTTCCTCGCACTCCAAGGCCACCTTTTGACTCCCATGCACAGTGATGGTGCCCTTGTAACCCAGCATCTTGAGCTGCAGATAAACATAACAAGGCCGTGCCATAAACTTGGCATAAGCCGGCCGTCCAAACAGAGCATGATATGGGCTTCTGATTTTGACTACCTCAAACGTCAGCTTCTCAGCCCTGGAATCGTATTCGTCTCCAAAAGCCACTTCCAGCTCAATCTTTCCGACAGGATACGCCGACTTACCGGGTACCACCCCATGGAAAACAGTGTTGGACGTCCTCAAGTCCTTATCAGTCAGACCCATACGGCGAAAGGTCTCATAATAGAGAATATTGATGCTGCTTCCGCTGTCCATCAGCACCTTAGTGAATTTATATCCACCAACCTGAGGGGCTACCACCAAGGCTAACTGACCCGGGTTATCAACCCGGGGGGGGGGGGTGATCTTCTCTACTCCAAATGATAGGCTGTTCTGACCACCTCAGATAACGGGGAACCGTCGGTTCAACTGAATTCACAGCCTTTTTATGAACCTTCTGGTCACGTTTACACAAGTTAGTGGTAAACACAAGGTATTTCCCACCATTTAACTGTTTTGGATGGCTCGATAACTTTGTTCGCTGCTGCTGCTGTCCTCCTTGACCGGACTGCTGCTGATTATAGCCACCTTGACCACCTTGAAAGCCGGAACTTGAGCCGCCACCCGGGCCATGGAAGCCACCTGCTCCTGAACCACCGCCTGACCCATGATTGCCATCAAACATGTTTGAATTCTTGAAAGCCTTCATGATCGCACATTCCTTCCATAAGTGGGTGGCAAGATTTTCTCGAGTACCGTGTCTTGGACAAGGCTCATTCAAAAGCTGCTCAAGAGATGGACCTGAGCCACCAGATCGAGGAGGTCCTCTCCCCTTATGCTTCTTGTTATTACCTTGAGCATTAGCATTGGCCACAAACGCCGGGTTACCGTCTGGCTTACGCTTGTTACCACCTTGACTTGCCGGCTGTTGCTGCTGACCCTTTCCGTTGCCGTTCTTCTTTCCCTTCCCTGTCTTTTCCTCCTCAGACACGGGATCCTCAGTAGTATCAGAATCGGCATACTTAACCAAAGCCGCCATCAGCGTACCCATGTCATTGCAATCACGCTTAAGGCGCCCCAGCTTCTGCTTCAAATGCGAAAACGGCAATTCTGATGGAGCATAAGTACCGCAGAGACGGCATCCATCTTATCAGATGAATGTATTATTTCTTTGACCCGGCACACCCAATGAGTTGTGGACTCACCCTCCTCCTGCTTACAATTGGTTAAGTCCACAATGGACATAGATTGCTTGCAAGTATCTTTAAAGTTCTGGATAAACCGGGCCTTTAACTTGGCCCATGAACTGATGGAATTGGGAGGCAAGCTTTTCAACCAAGTTCGGGCCGTTCCATGTAACATCATGGTGAAATACTTAGCCATTGCCGCGTCGCTGACTTCCATTAATTCCATGGCCATCTCGTAACTTTCAATCCACGCTCCCGGTTGTAAGTCGGCCGTGTAATTTGGCACCTTTCAAGGGCCCTTGAAATCCTTGGGCAGACGCACATCTCGAAGAGCCGGCACCAGACAAGGGACACCGTCGGTTCTAGTGGCCACCCCGACTCCAACGAAGTCATTGGATACTGGGAAACCATCATCGCCGTCTCGCTGAGCGCTAATTGAGCCGCCCGTTCATCCTCCTGACGCAATCGATCCTGCACCGGGTTATAGCCGCCGGGTTGGTTGCGACGCTGGGCATTGCTTGATAAAGCCTCTGACTCCATGTGTCTGCTGTAACTCGGACTCCGGTTTGGTCGACGTGCTACCCAAGGCTGAGGAGTGGAATGAATCATGTCCCTGCTGTAAGAATAGGCCTCTTGCTGAGCCAAGGCCGTCTGAAAAAGCTCCCTAACCCTCCGGGTTTCCACCGCCGTCGGGTCGTCACCATCCACTGGAAGAGCCGCCAGACGCGCCGATGCTGCTATCAGGTTCTCCATGGGGTTGGAAAAGTGGCCCGGAGGTGTTGGTATGTATCGGGGTGGGGCCATGCTCCCGTGAAGAGGTGCCGTCTCTCGAGGCTGAACCGGCCCTCCTGCTCCGGGAGTCATAAACTGATTGGCTTCGGGCGGATTGCTAGGACCAGCTCTGGGTGTCGTGAAAAGATTCCGAGGATCGTAAGCCAGAGGCAGACATGACTGGGTTTTCTGATGTCTCCTTCTCATCACCTCATTGGATGCATTCAGATTCATGTTAAGCTGGAAAGCCTCTGACTGGAGTCGCTGCGCCCGTGCATCTAAAGCCGCCCGCTCTGCAGCTAGCCTGGTGTCCTCAGCCGCCAAGGCCTCCTTGGCCTGGGCTATTTCCTCGTGCACCTTTGCGACCTCCGCGTTATGCTCATCTGGATTTGCAGGAATAACTGTGGAGGATAACAAAGCCGTCAACTTGTCCATAAGATCTATCAGCACCTGAGCCGGCGGGCGCGCGGGGCCTCCTGCCCCGGCCGCTCCTAACCCAGACGTTATTGCTGTCGCAGCCATCGAGTTTTGGCCGGGTTGGGTACCAGCCATGAAGACTCCTGCCCAGCTTGGTGGCTCATAGCCATCCAGAACGCTAGAGCCGTCAGAGCAGCCCCCTAGCATGCCTTCTTGGACCTGATACAGAGAATCTGTTGAGCCGGAGGACGAATCATCATCTGATGGGATGACTGTCTCTTCGCCATCTTTAGATCCTTCCGAAAGTGCCTCTCCATGAACACAGCCCACAAAGGCACGCTTCCTCATAGGTTGAATCTGAGCGGGTCTCGCACGCTGAGCCGTTTCAATGAGGTCGGTGCAGCTGTCCGGCTCTGGGCCCGGCTCACCAATTCGGCCGATGAATACATGAATTCCGCCAAAGGGGACTAGGTACCCGTACTCAATTGAGTCGGCGTCGGGGCCCCAGCCTTCGTTGTCGATGTAGATCTTGCCACGATGACTCTTGGTCATCCGGCCCACTGCGTATCCCTTGAGCCCTTCGAAGCTGCCCTTCAAGAACTCAAATCCCCCGTGCGCTGGCCCCATGGTGGGCGCCAACTGTCGTGGAATTGTCACGGCAGATGTCCTCTTGCAAGGACTTAATCGTGGAGCCATCGCAACTAGGAAGCTTAAAGGGGTTAATCGGGACAAAGCACACGAGAGGGTTTATACTAGTTCGGCTCCTTATGGTGAAGGTAAGCCTATGTCTAGTTGGGTTGGTATTGCTTGAGGTTTCAATGATCAGGGAGCGAGATACGCTATGCCCGGTTCTTGAAGTGTTGTTTCTTGCCCTAAGCCGCTGCCGGGTCGTCCCCTTATATACACGGATTGACGCCCTGCGGCTTACAGAATCCCGGCCGGCTCATAAACAGTGTCCGGCTCGGTAACTAGTCAAATCTACCTTATGATACAAGTCATGCCATTATGGCGGTTTACTACAACGGGCCTTAAGTCGCCTGTGGGCCTTAGGCTCCTTGTTGAGTCGCCATCTTCATGTTTGGACTTGGGCTTCTGTTTGGTAACTATTTACGTAACCCGGCCCCTCCTGGCCGGCTTACACAAATAGTTATATCCCCAACAGAGGAGGAACCCGCCTTGCAATGACGAAGACAATATGCGCGCCGGACTCGTCGTCATTGAAGCCTGGTTCGAGAGCTCTTGAGGAGTCTGGATTAGGGGTGTCGGATAGCGAACTATCACCGTTGGCCCGACTCCTGGACTATGAAGATACAAGATTCAAGACTTCGTCTCGTGTCCGGATGGGATTTTCCTTGGCGTGGAAGGCAAGCTTGGCGATACGGATATGTAGATCTCCTACCATTGTAACCGACTCTGTGTAACCCTAACCCTATCCGGTGCCTATATAAACCAGAGGGTTTTAGTCCCAGAGGGGCGAACAACAATCATACCATAGGCTAGCTTCTAGGGTTTAGCCTCTCTGATCTCGTGGTAGATCCACTCTTGTACTACCCATATCATCAATATTAATCAAGCAGTAGTAGGGTATTACCTCCATCGAGAGGGCCCGAACCTGGTTAAAAACATCGTGTCCCTTGTCTCCTGTTACCATCCGCCTAGACGCACAGTTCGGGACCCCATACCCGAGATCCGCCGGTTTTGACACTGACACCCATTCTTCTTATGGCTTGGGGAGGAATTTCATAACCTACATCACAAGTACCACTTTGCTCCACTTGGGAGCCGTTATTTTCGTCAAACTCCATGTTACACGTCTCCTCAATGAGTCCGGTGGACTTGTTGAGGACACGTTAAGCATGAGAGTTTGTAGCATAACCAACAAATATGCCCTCATAAGCTCTAGCCTCAAATTTAGACAAACGAACACCTTTCTTGAGAATGAAACACTAACACCCGAACACCCGGAAGTACTTGAGGTTGGGCTTGTTACCGGTAAGTATTTCATAAGGAGTCTTGTTCAAGCCTTTGCGGAGATAGAGCCGATTGGATGCGTGACATGCTGTGTTGATGGCTTCGGCCCAAAAGTTGTATGGAGACTTGAACTCCGCCATCATGGTCCTTGCCGCATCCATCAACGTCCGATTCTTCCCAAAAGTTTTTGAGGGGTATAAGGTGCAGCATATTGATGCTTGATCCCCTCATCACTAAGAAACTAATCCAAGGTGTAGTTCTTGAACTCGGTGCCGTTGTCACTTCTTATTGTCAAGATCTTTGCATCATGTTGACGTTGAGCTTCATTTGCAAAATCGATGACGGTTTGTTGAGTCTCACTCTTCCTCTTGAAGAAAAATACCCAAGTGTACCTTGAATAATCGTCCACAATCACCAAGCAATACTTTCTACCTCCAAGACTATCAAAGGATGGAGGCCCAAAAAGATCCATGTGAAGGAGCTCCAAGGGTCTCTTCGAGTAGATGATAGTCGTGGGAGGGTGAGCCTTTTCATGAAGCTTCCCTTCGATACAAGCACTGCAAGCACGATCTTTGGCAAAACTAACATTTGTTAGTCCACGGACGTGGTCCCCCTTGAGGAGACTTTGCAAAGATCTCATATTGACGTGGGCTAAACGGCGATGCCAAAGCCATCCCACATCAACTTTAGCCATTAGGCATGTCGCGGTCTTAGTGGGTTGCTCTGAAAAGTTAATCACATAAAGACCGTTCGCAACATGCCCAACAAAGGCTACTTTCAGAGTCTTGCTCCACAAGAGGGCCATGATATCAATATCAAAGAAAGTGGCAAAGCCCATGAGTGCAAGTTGACGAACGGAAAGAAGATTGAATGCAAGGGACTCAACAAGCATGACTTTCTCGATCGTAAGATCATGAGAAATGACAACCTTGCCAAGACCCAATACCTTAGAAGACGAGGCATCACCCCACTCAACATTGGTGGGCATAGAAGGAATCTTGTGCACGTCCACCACCAAGTCCTTGCTTCCGGTCATATGATTCGTTGCTCCACTATCGAGCAACCATGATCCCCCTCCGGAAGCAAACACCTACACGAGATCAATGCTTGGTTTTAGGTACCCATTTTGTAATGGGTCCTTTGATGTTAGTAACAAGGGTCTTAGGAACCCAAATAGACCATTCAATGTACTCTTAAGGAGAACCAACAAATTTAGCATAAACATGCCCATCACTAGCACGACACAACACATAAGAAGGGTTAAAGTCGCCAGCTTTGTTGGAGGAGGTGGTTTTGCCCTTTTTGACATCAACACCCTTCACATTTTTCTTCTTCTCCTTAGGAGCACCCTCTCCCTCTTTCACGAAAGTTTGCTTGATAGGAGGAGGTCGTTTGGTCTTGTCATTCTTCTTCTTGTTCTTAGACTTGGGTGCGAACCCAATTCCCTCCTTGGCCACAACTTCCTTTTGATTGCTCAAAAGGTTGTTGAGGTTATTCTCACCTTGAATGCATGTCACAAGGCCTTTCTCAAGTTGATCCTTCAACTTGGCATTCTCCTCCACAAGATGCACATGCTCACAACACGGGTTAGTGGCATATGCATTATCAATTAATACCATATGAGGAAAGGTGGCCTTTTCCTTGGTTAGCTTAACTTGGAGTTGAGCATGAGACTCCTTGAGGTTAGCATGAGCACCCTTCAAGACCTTGTGGGCCTTGTCAAGTACATCAAACTCCTCCTTGAGTCTAGCATGATCAACCCCAAGTTTAGCCTTCTCGGAAGTTAGCACACGAGACACAACAAGAGCATGATCAAGATCTTTCTTTAACTTAGCATGGTCGTCGTTGTGTGACTCCTCAAGAGCCAAACGATGCCCACACTCTTCCTCAAGAGCATTAGAGAGATCCGATATCTCATCGGCATAGTCACGACTATGACCTTCCATCTTAGAGATGGTTTCTTCATGAGCCTCGATCATGTCATTGGCTTCACCAAGTTGTTCCAAGAGAGCAACAAAGTGCTTCTTGGATTTCCCTTGAGCTTACTCATAAATGACTCAAATTCATTCACATCCTCATTAGACCCCTCATGTTCATCAATGCAACCCGTCAAAGAGGGATTAGTAATGATGGTGGTTTTGATGTTGGGGGTTACCTTGTTAGAGGCTTTGGCCATGAGGCACTTGGCGGTGATGTTCTCGTTGGGTGAATCGGAGAGAGACATCCGGGGAGTTGTGGCAATGGAAATGGATGCCATGGCCATTGCTTCACTCTCTTCATCATCATCGTCATCCTCACGGTATTCTTCTTGAACCACCAACCCTCAAGTAGGAGTCTTTTTGGTGAAGTTGTTCTTGTTGGGGAAGGACTTGGCTTTGTCTTTTCGGATAAGCTTGCCACCATTGTCTTCCCGCTTCTCGTAAGGACAATCCGCAACTAAATGGCTCACATTGCCACAGTTGAAATAAGTTCTTACTCATTGCTTGCCCTTGAATCCACTTGAGTTGGTCTTGTTGAAATTGGGCCTTGAGTTCTTCTTGCTCCAAAATTATCTTGAAGCAAGAGCCATGTGCTCATGATAATCATATTTCGTATCTTCGGGGTTGCTCTCCTCATCCTCCTCTTCTTCCTCTTCTTCCACATTAACCTTGGCCTTCAAGGCAAGGTTGGGCTTCTTTGCCCTTTGAGAGCGGAGCACCGCATTGTCGGCGGTCTTGTCCAAGATGCTCATTGCAACGAACTCATCCAACACTTCACTTGAGGTCATGGAGTGGAAGTCCGGTCTTTGAAGAATGATGGAGGACATGGCCTTGTTGTATGGCATCATGGCCTTGAGGAATTTGCGCTTGATCCAATTGTCATCCGTGTCCTTGCTCCCATGATCTCGGAGTGAGACCGCGAGTTTGGTCACTCTTTGAAAGAGCTCACGAGGTTCTTCATCTTCTTTCATTGCAAACTCATCGGCTTCATCTTGCACCACTTCATAGTTGGAGTGTTGAATGCTAGCACTTCCCCGATAGAGAGACACAACGCATTGCCATGCGTCCTTGTGTAGCGACCTGACCCAAAATCGGTCAAATCTCTGTGTCTGTACCATCCCAAGATCATGCTGGTACTCACAGTACATCGATAAAGTAATCAAAGTTCAATCACACCTGAATATCATTAAACGATTCTCATATAGAGTCTTTATTACAAAGGAATAAATTCGGCTCAAGGCCAACTCATGAGAAATAAACTACTAATGCTGCGGAAGCGTCGAAGATAAGCGAGTCCATCCGACTCCAAAGGGCAATCGCCAAGCGCGGAGCGTAGCCTCACTCTGATCGAATATATCTACGCAACATAATACGTTGCAGCCATGTAGGTCAGCTTTTGGAATAAGCTGGCAAGTCATGAAGAATAACAATAATAAAGTTACTAACTCTATATGCATTTTGGCTGTGGAGCTCTAAGTTTCATCATTTTGCGAAAAGCAAATTTTATCCTACTATAGTGGACTTACTTGCAAATTACTACAATTGTTGGCAGTTATTGAGATGGTTCCGCCAACCAATATCTCGTTCCCAATTATTAAGTCATAAAAACCCCTCAAATTAATTCATTAGTTTTAATGTTGAGATATCCGAATACTTCCAAGTTCCGAGGCTCAAATGTCCGTAATCGGGACACGGCTAATCGATTAGATCTTTAACTCTGCAGAGGGTTGCGACTTTCCCAAGAATCATTCCCTCCTTTAAAGTCTTCGCACTCCATGGTGTTTGAAGGCGGGGACGAATGAAACAGGTCTTCCAAAGAGTTCTTACGCTACTGCGGTACCCATCCAATCCTACCGTTCGTCTACTTCTCGTAGTACCGCCCAGCCAGCGTCACTACTAGGGTCAACCCAGCCAGAGCCCATAATGGCTTGCGGCTGCACAGTAAGCTTCGGTCATGGGGCATCCATCCTTCTCTTTGTGGCTGGGTGAAGCTTTCCGCAGGATGTCATGGCGCTTCTCCATGCATCCCGCCACCACTGGTGCTCCAGGTGCCCGTCAACAAATCCTCCACCCAAGAGTGATTTTCGAAGTCCATCTTGATCATTGTAGTTCATGGGGTTGTCGTCATCATTGACTCTCACATCTTGCTTATGAATTTCACTCATCCCCAAATCCCGTCTACGAGCATAGCAAAGTAACTACTACGTCCCGGGGTCATAGTAACAAGGGGATTGGTTCATCCTACCACATGATACTACTCAAGTTTAATGACTTCAAGATTTCACTACTGCATGCATGGTGGGGTGGTGACAACTACTAATGCACAAAAACATAGGTATAGAAATAACATGATCAAGACTTGCCTTGCTGATGATCCTCGTAAACTAAAGAGTCGTAGTAGCAAGCTTCGCACTCCGGAAACTCTACCGAGACAAACAATAACACAATAAGCACAAAGCAATAGGATCACACAACATAACAAAAGTAACATAACACAACAAAACAACCAAAACCAAATCCAAAAGGAAAACTCAAAGAAACCAATTCAAGTTTTCCCTACTCCAAACAATAACTAAAATAGTTTTATATAACAAAATTCCTTAATATAACCTAATCATGGTTTTAAGTTAACTTAACAGAAAAGGTTTCACTAAGCAACTAGGAGAAAAAGAATTAATTAAAAGCTATTATAAAACTCATTTTAGGCCTAATCCAATTTCCATTAAGAAAATAATTTAAAACTTTTATTAATTATAAATAAAAGTTCATCTACTAGAGTGACAGAAACTAACATAGAATAACTAATCACAAGTTAAAAATAAATTCATTTACTAATTAAAATATTAGGAAAACAGGAACTAGTTAATTAATTAGGATTAATAGGATTCTGCTTAAAACTAATTATTTATTAATCCTAAAATACCCAAGTTAATTTCTAGGGTTTTGCAATGTCAAAATAAAGTTGTGACAAAAGAATCATCTAAAAATAATTTTTCTAACTCAAGTTATAGCAGATTTACTATTCTGGCTAAAACTAAAATAAAGCAATTTTAATTAATTTTAACATAGCTAAATATATATTTTACAGAAACTACATAAAATTTGCAATCCAACAAAAAAGAATCACTCAAAAATATTAAACAGAATAAAAGATATGAATTTTGAAAACAGAAACTATTCTGCTAAAACAGAAAATCAAAATAAAAGAAAAAGGCCTAATGGGCCTAAACTGTGCTACTGTCGTTAAATAGTCTAAACGGGCCCTAGGGTTAACTAAAACGAATCGGGCCTAAAATAAAAACCTAACTAATACTAAACCGATTGAACCGGTCGTTGATTTAGGATCGGACGGGGTGTTTTCGGCTTCTCGGACTCGGGCGATGGGCGGCGGCGGCGCGAGAGTGCGTCAGGGCTTCCAAGGCGTCAGTGAGCTCGAGGGAGTCGTCGGGAGGATGCGGGAAGCACGGGAGTGGTTCGGTGGGGTCGGGGTGGTCGGGAGGGTAGGGTGTCGACGGCGGCGACTTTGGCGTGAGGAGAGCTTCGGGCTCGGCGTGCCGGAGAGAGAGGAAGAGGGCTCCGGCGAGGCTAGGGGGGAATGGGGTGCGGAGGGCTCGGCTTTATAGCCAGGGCCTCGGGCGTCTTCGGGGTCGATCGGTGGCGATCGGGATCCGGATCCTTCGATCCGCGATCTCAGCGAGCTGCGTGCGTGGGCGAGGGAAGAAGATGGGGGGGCCCCAGGTCGAGAGAGAGAGAGAGGCGAGGCGAGCGGGTGGCCGAGGCCTAGGGAATTCAGGCGAGGGCGAGGCCGGTCGAGGCTGGCTGGCCTGTTGGCCAGTGGGCGGCTGGCTTGGGCCAAAGGGGAGGCTGCTGGGCTGGCTGGGCTGGGGTGGCCTAGCTGGCGCCCGAGGGGGGTTTTTTCTTTTAAAACTTTATTTTTTTAAAATAAAACAAAACAGAAATAAAACAATATCTATAAATATTTTATATAGGGTATATATATACCAAAATGATCAGGGAATATTCCTTTCATTTGAACATTTTCCAAAGGCAAAATCCAAACTTTATAAAAATCCATTTTTTTCAAATTCAAATAAAATTCAGATTTGAATCCAAATCTTTTGGCAATGTTTTCTTCTGATATTTTTGGAGTGTCATGTTTGCTCCTCTCATACTTTTGACAAGTATTTATCAGGCTTAGTTTTTGAAGTGTTTCCCACTTGCCAAAGTTTGAAATTCAAATTCAAAACTCAAAATTCTCTGAAACTTCAAATGGCATTCAAATTCAAACAGGATGCATAGGATGCTTAGCTATAATTGTAAAACATTCCAAATAGGAAATTTGGGATGTTACAAACCTACCCACCTTAAGATGAATCTCGCCCTCGAGATTCGGGTTGGCTAGCAAATAGGTGCGGATGGTCTCGAAGAAGATCTTCTTCGCGTTCCCAGGTGGCTTCTTCCTCGGTGTGGTGACTCCACAGCACCTTGCAAAATTTGATGACCTTGCTGCGGGTGACTCTGCTTGCAGTCTCGAGAATTCGGATGGGTTTCTCCTTGTAAGTCAGATCACTGTCAAGCTGTATGGCCTCTAGGGGCACTGTGTCTCTCAACGGAACATCGGCCATGTCGGCATGGCACTTCTTCAGCTGAGAAACGTGGAAGACATCATGAACTCCGGACAATCCTTCCAGCAATTCCAACTTGTACGCAACCTCTCCACGACGTTCGAGGATTTTGTAGGGCCAATGAATCGGGTGCTAACTTTCCTTGACACCAAACCTCTTGATTCCACGAAGTGAGACACACGAAGATATGCTCGGTCTCCCACTTCGTAAGTCACCTCCTTGCGCATCGTCGGCATAACTCTTACGTCTCGATTGTGCTATCTTGAGCCTGTCTCGAATCAGCTTGACTTTCTCTCGAATCCTTGATAAGGTCGGACCCAAAAGTGATCGATCTCCAACGCTATCCCACAGCAATGGTGTTCTCGCACCTCCTTCCGTATAGAGCTTGAAAGGGCCATCTTCAAACTGGATTGATAACTGTTGTTGTATGAGAACTCTGCGATGGCAAATTATCATCCCAGCTAGACCCATAGTCTAGCACACAAGCTCTCAACATGTCTTCCGAATCTGATTGACTCTCTCGGTCCGTCCATCATCTCATGGATGAAAAGCTGATCAATTCCAGCCTCGCACTCCAAAGTTTCATGCAACCGCTTCCAAAACTTTGAGGTAAACTGCGTTCCTCTATCGACACGATTTTCCTCGGAACTCCATGCAGACATACGATCCTGGTCATGTATATCTTGGCCAACTTGGCACTGGTATAGGTAGTCTTCACGGGAATGAAGTGAGCTACCTTGGTCAAATGATCAACCACTACCCAGATAGAATCATAACCTGAACGGGTCCTGGGTAATCCTGTGATGAAATCCATACCAAGTTTCTCCCATTTCCAATCAGGAATCGGCAAAGGTTGAAGTAACCCTGCTGGCTTCTGATGTTCTGCCTTTACACGTTGACAAACATCACATACTGCTACGTACTCGGCAATATCCTTCTTCATACCTGTCCACCAGAAACTTTCCTTTAAATCCGGTACATCTTGGTGTTGCGGGATGAATCGAGTACTGTGAATCATGAGCCTCTGAAGAATTAGCTTCCTGAGCTCGGGATCATTGGGCACATAAATACGATCCTCGAACCATATAGTCCCATGTTCATCCTTACGGAATCCTTTAGCTTTTCCTTCATCCATCTTTTGCTTAATCTCATCAATTTCCTTGTCCGACTTACGGCTTCACGAATCCTTTCGCCAAAGTGGACTGAACTTCGAGTTGCAACAAATCCTTTGGAACTATCTCCGATCGGAGATCTACGAGGTCATCAACTAACTCCTAGGGTAATCCTCCTGCTGTAAGAGTATTCACATATCTCTTACGGCTCAAAGCATCTGCTACAACATTAGCTTTACCGTGTTGGTAATGCAATCTCATGTCATAGTCCTTTATCAACTCTAGCCATCTCCTCTGCCTGAGGTTTAATTCCTTCTGCGTGAAGATATACTTCAAACTCTTGTGATCTGTGTAGACATCACAACGATTTCCGATGAGGAAATGTCTCCAGGTCTTGAGTGCATGCACTACAGTTGCTAACTCCAAATCATGCGTGGCATAATTCATCTCATGAGGCCGTAGCTGTGCGGAGGCATAAGCTACAACCTTACCTTCTTGCATCAATACTCCTCCGAGTCCTTGACGAGAAGCGTCTAATAAACCTGGTATTCCTTGTGTATGTCCGCAAAATCAACACTCGGGCTGTGACCAACCATTTCTTCAATTCCTGAAAACTGGCTTCACATTCCTCGGTCCAAACATACTTGGCTTCCTTCTTCAACAGCTCAGTCATGGGCTTGGCAATCTTCGAGAAGTTCTCAATGAACCTCCGATAATATCCTGCGAGTCCGAGAAACTGCGGATCTCCTTGGTCGAGGTGGGTGATCGCCAATCGGTGATCGATTCAACCTTGGCGGGATCAACTGCTATTCCTTCTCCTGAAATAACATGTCCGAGGAATCCAACTTCCTTCAACCAAAATTCACATTTGCTGAACTTGGCATACAAGCGATGTTCTCGAAGTTTCTCCGAACTAGACGCAAATGCTCCTTATGCTCTTCCTCGCTCTTGAGAAAATCAATATATCATCGATGAACACCACGACAAACTTGTCCAAATATTCCATGAACACCTTGTTCATCAAATTCATGAAGTATGCAGGAGCATTAGTCAATCCAAATGACATGACGGTATACTCATATAAACCATACAGTAGTGAATGCTGTTTTGGGTATATCCTTTTCACGAATCTTCAATCGATGATACCCGATCAAGATCGATCTTAGAGAATACCTTGGCTCCAACAAGCTGATCAAACAAGTCATTGATCATCGGCAGGGGGTACTTGTTCTTGATGGTTACTTCGTTCAAAGCACGATAATCCACCATCATCCTCAAGCTTCCATCCTTCTTCTCTACCAAAAGAACTGGGGCTCCCCAAGGTGATGAGCTTGGACGAATATATCCTTTCTCCAATAACTCATTTATTTGATCCTTGATCTCTTTCAACTCATTCGGTGGCATCCGATAAGGTCTCTTGGATATTGGGGCTGTGCCGGGCAATAAATCAATCAGAAATTCAATGTCCCTTTCCAGTGGCATTCCTGGTAATTCCTCCGGGAACACATCGGGAAAGTCTTGCACTACTGGCACTTCCTCCTGAACAACTCCCGTGAGGGAATGCACCTGATTCTTCATCTGGCTGTGCCTGGCTACATACTTGATCCTCTTCTGCTCCGGGGTGGTGAGCAGAATAGACTTGCGGGCACAGTCAATGTTCCCTTCAAACTTTGACAACCAATCCATGCCTAGGATTATATCCAAGGTCTGAGTTTCCAACACTATGAGGTCCACGGGAAATTTGTGGTTCCCGATGTTGAGGGTTGCAGGACAGCCTACACCTGCCATCATTTCTCCTCCTGCGGAACTGACGCGAAGGGGGCTTCTAAGGGTTCTAGTGCGCAACCCGTACTTTTCCACAACTACCCTTGATATGAATGAATGCGTTGCACCAGAATCAAAGAGAACCAAAACTGAACGTGAATTCAATAAAAACTTACCAACCACAGTGTCTGGCTGATCATAGACGTCCTCCACGTCGATGTGGTTCACCTGAGCACGAGGGAACGGATTTGGCTTCTTCGCTGAGCCTCCATTGCCATTTCCATTCCTCTGCTTGGCCTCCGGGCAGTCGGTGGCGTAGTGCCCTGTCTTCTGGCACTTGAAGCAGGTGATGTGGCTCAGATCCTTCGGAGCCGGGGCAGAACGGTGCTGATTGCCATTACCATTGCCATGGCCTGACTTGTTGTCCTGGCTGCGGTTGTTCCCATTTCCTCCATGGTTATGATGGGTGTGCCCTCCTGAGTATGGTGCATAGCGGGGCTTCTGCTGAGCTCCCGAGTTGTGCTTCCCCGGCTGTACTTCCGCTATGCGGCTTCTATCTGTTGCTGCTTGCCTTAAAGAATGGTGGCCTTGTCTACCAGCTCCGGTAGTTGTTGAAGGTAGCCACAATAAGCTGCATGCTCAGTTCATCATTGAGTCCCTCAAGGAACTTCTCTGCTTGGCGGCATCGGTGGCCACATCATCGGGGCATAGCGAGCGAGCTTGCTGAATTCATCCACGTCATTGTGCCACAAGACGGTTCCCTCGGGCGCAAGTTGCGGAACTCACGCTTCTTCAGATCATGGCTCCAGCTGAGACATGAGCCGTGCGGAAGGGCCTGCTGGAATTGGTCCCAAGTGATGGCACCAATGGGAAAAGTGGCGGTGTAATTCTCCCACCAAGAAGCTGCAGGTCCATCCAGTTGATGCGCGGCAAAGCGCACCTTCTCAGCATCAGTGCATCCAACAGTGACTAGCTCTCTTCCGATTTTGCGGAGCCAATCATCAGCCACAATCGGCTCAATGCTACTAGAGAACACTGGCGGATTCAACCTCAGAAATCGAGTCAAGTTGTCCAAAGTGGGTGGTGGCGGTGGCGGTGGATTGTTGGCGTTGTTATTCTGATTCTGAATAAGGAGCTGCATCAGTGCATTCTGCTGCTGGAGCAGCTGGGTGAGCTCCGGAGGGAAGCCAGTGTCACGTCTTGGAGGCATCTGGTGTTTTGGAGGGGATGAGAAAATTAGAATAGAACAATGGTCTATGAGGAATAACACTACCCATATGAATGCACAATCATAACACACTAATCATTTATTCATTCCATTCAAACATGGTTCAACTCGATTACAAAAGCTTATGACTAATCGAAGGAAAAACATCGTCCTAACTGATCGACGAAAAAGTAAAAGATAACATGGTGGTCGACTAAAAAGTCTTCATCAGTGGCGCCTCCTCTTGGGGTTTCCTTGATGGTACTCCTTCAAAATCCTGATCATTGCTCACGAGGGTGCTTCATCTCCACTCGGGTAAAGGTCCTCTCCCAAGTCCATCTTTTCCTCTATCGCGCAAGCTTCATCTTCAGGTCGTCGACTATCTCCATGAAGTCCGTGATTTCTTCCTCATGGCCAAGGAAGTCTGCGCGTGCCTTCTCCTCCAGTTCCAGTTCGCGGAACAAAAGCTTCCGGTGTGTCTTCGAGTTGCGGCGAGTCTGAATCTCCCGCTTCCTGAGAAGACACTCCAAGTCCTGGATGTAAGAGAGAGTGGAATCGTCCTCAACGGTACGGATGATATCTCCATTCCTTGCCTGCGAGAAACCATGGCGAGGTCTCGAGTGATCGAGCTCGGCCTGTAC